>OY759261.1:2513726-2601226 GCA_963662155.1 Lamellibrachia columna | reverse complement strand
TTATTTACATGCAAGCTTTATACATTAATCAGTTATATAGTTGTTTAATTAAATGTATCTTTTGAACAATTCACAATATTTATTCTCTGCACAACAATTAACGGTATAATGTATTGCTTTACTGCATAGCGATGAAGATCATTCCTTTGTTGTCTATGATTGACACATGAATAGGAAAACTACCATCTCTCGCTGTCAGTATAGGATGCGATTATTATTGCTCGGTTGGATCACCTGAAGTTCATCTTTCGTTTCTTCAATGTTTGCATTACTACTCTCTTTGAATGTACGTGTGAGGTGACCTCGGCTTCTAATACCTTCCTACAGTTGGAAGTACAACATTTCTTTAAGAAGTCTGTCATCTGTTCTAGCCACCTGATTTCTCTCTCATATATAGTTGCTATGGGTGTTTGTTTGCTTATTTGGGTGTGTCATTTGTGGGTGCAGAGTCTACGCTTCAACTCCATAGGGCAGCGTGGAAAATAATATTGCTCTATGCACCGAACATTTCACCATGATTTACACATTGTAAATCTAATTCACAAATGCTTGTGCAGACGACCAATAGTTGATGATGCCTTGCTCATGCGCTTCTCTAGTTCCATTATCCCTGACTGCAGTGCCTCGAAAATTTCTACAAATCATTTAAGCAACGACATTTCCGTAGCTGTATCCACAGTCCTTTTCGTCCCAAGGAGTCGATTTTTTAAAAACTGTTTTAGGGCATATTTCTGCAGCAATGCCCACACACTTTGTTTCCCCACGACGTCGAACGGTTTTGTGAGAGTCAATGAAGACTACGTAGAAGGCTTTCTTCGATACCTTTATTCTTGGGTTTGACACATTGAAAGTTATTTCCTCGGTGCGTCTTTCAGATTTTAAAGCACTTTGAGTTGCATTAATCATGTTTGCAATGCGGACCGCGGAGTGGTTTACATATGTCATTCCCATACACTTATCGATCACTTTCTTAATCAGTGTGATCAGTTTTGCACATATCAACTCATGTGGGACGCGTGCAACATTCCAGAATTAAACTACAACGTTTTGCAGCGATTCCTGCAGTGACCTGACTCCACATTCCACTATCCCTCCATCACAGCCATTGCTGTGAACCTATAATCCATGTCATAAATATCATAGTATATGTATTATATGTTCACAGATATCGTTACCTGTGATTGTCACTTAATATGTAAATGCATTACTATAGGCCAATATGAATGCTATTTTTTTGGACGATATTAATTTCCAAATACCACTGAATGTCCAGCATTTCACATACGTGTAATTGAATCGTGTGCCTGCATGCATGCGTTCGTTCACATATGGGCGTGAGTGCGTGTGCGCGGTAGCGCCTCGCCAAAATGCTTTGTCGTGAAGCACACCGCGCATAAATACTGCTGCCATAAAAAACAGGAAAGGGAGGGGAAGGAAGGGAGGGGAGAGGAGGGAGATATTGGTTAGAGGGAGAAGGAGAAGACGAGGAAGATGAATAATGAGAGAAAGAGAAAGAGAGTGAGAAAGAAAGAGAGTGAGGTAGTGAAAGAGAGATAGATAGATAGATAGATAGATAGAGAGAGAGAGAGAGAGAGAGAGAGAGAGAGATAGATAAAGCGGTGAGAGAGGGAAATGGAGACGCAGAGGAAGAGGTAAAAGTAATGCTGATTTATATAATAGTCAACACAGACAACAAACTTTCCCAATGCTGTTGCTTCCCTGGCCTGCTGACTCTGATTCGATACTTCGTGTAAAATTCAACCCAAAGTCTTTATCAAAATTAACTCATGTAGTTATTAGACCCGGGCACACATAGCCGGCTGAACGGTGATGTAACAACCAGCGTATAATTGCTTTTTGGGCGTGGAATATCTACGTCATTTTAAACTATTTATTAATATATAATTACATACTCATTAATAAAGAACTGTCTTCACGCACCTGCCATATCAAGAGGAAAATAATACTCCTGTATATTATAGAAGTAACTAAGTGAAAGAAATTGCAACTTCATCCATGAACTTCTGGTTGATCCATGAACAAACCTTGGTTTGATTCGGCTGGTTTGTGCGTACACATAGGCAGGTGTGTTCATGCCATCATGCCTTCAAAATGTGGCATTAGGATAATACTCTCTGGTTTCCCATCAATACAACATTTAAGTGAATGTCAAGTTTTGAATAGACAGTGTAAATGCACACTGACAAAAATATGATTATGTTACGGTTATTAGACCTGTGTTTTATTTTTTTATGAAAGATCCGATAAACTGGTAGGCATCTCTCCGCGTTGGTTGCTACCTACTCAATAATAACTAACTGAACAAAGAAATAAAATATGTCAATAACAATTGTGCTTACAAACTGGGTGCCACAAATCTGATATCCGTTGAGTGAACAATCTTTAAAAAACGATGTTAGTTTTCTGCAAAATCGGGTCGTAATTCTGATACGCCATCAATAACTAAGCATCCCCTAATAATCGAGTTTAAATAACTAATGCTACACGTGCTATTGTCAATCGTTCATTGTAGATCTTCTGCAAAATGTGTCGCCGGTATTTCGTTTAGATGGAGCTCATCACAGATAAATGGGTTTGCTCTCCACAAAAAAACATCCCCACATATCTAAGGATACAAGTCACGTCACTCCCTTCTCGCACAGCTAGTGAACTAGCGTGTTGAATAGACGTGGCATACAATTAAATCGTGTTGTTGTTAGACCGGTACGCACATAAACTCCTGAACGGTGGTGCGTATAATTGAGATTTTGGGCGTGGAGTATCTACATCATATTAAACTAGTTATCACTATATAATTACAGACCCATTAATCAAAACATTGTCTACACGCACTTGCTGCATCAAGCGGAAAATAATAAGCTCTCCCTCATATCTAAGGATACAAGTCACTCCCAGCTCGCATAGCTGCTGAACTAGTGAATTGAATAGGCGTGGCATACATTTGAGATCAGTTACATACATCATCAACCGACTGCGTCACTAGACGACCAGGCTTCGCGGTCGACTTAATTTGTAAGCCACTCGCTGCGATGTGAGCTAGCGTCCACGTCGTTCAGAATTCTGTCTTCAACCAGTTGTCCTATTCACCATTGGTCTCGAGTGGTATATCTATATCATTTCTATTCACCGTTGCTCTGGTATATTTATATCATTCCTATTCGTCGTTGCTCTCGCTGCATACATTTGAGATAATTTACATACATCACAAACAGACTGCGTCACTATACCTTGATTCGCGGTCGACTTCATTTGTGAGACATTCGATGCGAAGTGAGCTAGGAGTCACTCAGAACTATCTCTAAAGCCTCCTGTTCCATTCGTTGTTGCTGTCGTCCGCTGGCGCGTCTGTTCCAAGCTCGTCGGCCGATGTAATCATGTTGCACCATATTGTCGCTGTGTGTACCGTTGGCTACATAACACTCTTGTGCAGCCAATCAGCGTAAGTCCTTCACAATACGCTATTTTGTTTTGGTTGATTTTTGCAGATGTGTTCGTGCTAGATTTTAATTTAATTCACATGCAATATTATACATTAATAACTTATGTATCTATAAAAATTTATGGATTAATTCCAGGTGTGTCTTCCTTCGGCAAGTGAGTATCACTACCTGAAGTTTATGTTTCTTTTCCTCAAAGTAATTCTCTTTGCACCATATATTTCACTATGATTGACACTTGGTGAATCGCATCCCGCTTGAGCAGCCAACCAAACGTTGAAGATGCTTATGCGCTCCCCCAATCCCATCATACCCGACTGCAGTGCCTCGACCATTCACTGTTTATCTTGTACATAAATGATATGTGCGATGTTTCCAAACTACTTCATATTATTCTATTTGCAGATGAAACTAACATTTTTTACTCGGCTATTAATATTGATGATGTAACCAATGTAGTTAACAACGAACTAAAACAACTAGGCCTATGGTTCAGAGCAAACAAATTATCGCTCAATGTGAATAAAACAAATTTTATAATGTTTAACAATACAAAACAACTTAGAACAGATGTGCATATAGTTACGAATGGAATAAACATTGAGCAGGTAACAAATACAAAATTCCTTGGAGTAACTATTGATGAAAACCTAACATGGAGAGAACATATAAAAATGGTTGAAACAAAAGTATCAAAAAGCATAGCAGTTTTGTATAAAACTATGCATGTTCTTGATTGTCAAGCGTTACACATATTATATCAATCACTTGTTGAACCACATATGTCATATTATATATATATGTCGAGACTCAAGAAACTATTTCTGTTACAGAAGAAAGCTATACGGATTATTGATAACCTTAATTACCATGATCATACATCTGTATTTTTCCACAGCTCAACAATACTTAAACTTCATGATTTTGTTACACTGGCCAGAAATATGCAAGCAACCAGCATCTGTGCTACTCCCTGCATCAGCAGGATGGCCATCCGGAGCGCTGCGGTCCTGTTTCGGTGGCCTTCTGCCAGTAGGCTTCAACGTATTGCGGCCCCCTGCGACGACGGACGACTATCCGGAGCGCTGCGGTCCTATTTCGGAGGCCTTCTGCCAGTCGGCCTTGATGTATTGCAGCCCCTCTGTGAAGACGACCCCGTTGAGCTCCGTCTTCACGATGTTTACTGGCCGCTAGTGAGAGGTTACACATTAACCTTTTCACCCCGCAAGTAGAAAGATGGACACCATCATTTTGGAAGGGTGACGTGTCGCAACATCCATAGCGGAACAGAATCATTTCACGTGTGGCCCTGTTGTATCAGGCTAGACACTGCTGATCGTCACACTGCTGACGTTATCCGATGCATTGTTGTTGAGGTGACTGAAGTCCTGCTTCACATAATTCATGTCCTCGTCACCCATGACTATCTCGATACAAACGATATTGAGTTCGTCAGCCTCTTTGCACACCTCACTCCTCTCGATGTCAATTAATAGATATTTTGTCGTAGCCCTTGTTGTTGTATGCGAGGCCACCGGTTAATTGTCCGCAGTGATGACCTTGTTGATATCCCGTACAATCTAATCATCAAGCATGAAAACACTGCCAATCTTTCTACTTGTTACTGCGGCATAGGATTCGCGTTCAGTTGGCGCCTGACTCAGATTTGCCAAGTCCGGCGAAGTTTGTCAAGTTTTTCATTCATCGCTCTGATTTCGTTGCCATGATTTATTTCATTGCGAAGACATGCTACTTGTTCGACCAGAGCACAGTTTTTATTCCTGATGGTATCATTTGCATTGCGTTGGGCCTTCATCAGTTTGATTAATTCGCCATTGTTTTCTATTAAGTGTAGCATTGTCTCTTCGATATTGGATACTTTATCTACCAGTTGCATTACAACAATGGGCAGTTGTTTTCATGCATTGTAACTCCACGCGCCAATGATCTTCTATGGCTGTTCGCCATCACATTCGTTGTGGACCCACAGGTGACATTGTACCTGCTGCACGTTTCTTTTCCTTTAAGTTTGCACTGCGGAATACAGAAAGTTGTTTCTGTTTTTTCCTCTCCCTTTGCCTTTGTCACAGCTTTAGGGGTTTCCGCTACCACTGTTAGCTGTGCTAATATTTGAGGCGGCGAAAGGTTAAGTTTGCAAGCATGGCGTCAGTGACGGTGAACTCAAGCTCGTCGTGACTGTTAACGCTTTTCGCCATTAAGTCGCTCGCCGTGCAAAACAAGGATTCCACCGAACGTCTCGTAGTCACCCCACCCCGCCTGCCGATAGGTAGACCACACAATGGGGTGAAACGCTTAGCTCTTGTCATATTCCTCAGCGACACGCCAAGCAGCACTGGCGCGTGACGGCTGGCGAGTAACCCCAGTGGTTGAGCAAGCGTGAAGTCGGCCTATGTCGCTGACCATTCGTGTCAATGCGCATTCAACTTTCACTGGGCAATATAGTGTGGTAGAACCAGAGTATCTTCAAATCTCGCTCGATTTGATATTAGCATTTAAAAGTACACACCTATATCCGTATAAAACGTTCTTACAATTGGCCCGAGACTGTCAGACTGACAACGGCCTTTACCGTTTAATGTAGGCTAATATCAGGTAACAAAAGCAAGCAAACGAAACCTGTAAATGTAGCTCAGAAGGCATACTTACAAAAGCGTCCAACCTGTCAATAAAAGAGGGTGTGGTTCCTTTTGAATGGAAAGAGGTAAACCTCATACCATTATTAAAAAATAACATACATGGAAAAAAAAATTATTATGCCTATGTATAAAGCAATAGTTACGCTTGGAAAAAACATAACTCAGATAAGTTAGTTTTGAAGAACGACTGAAAGAATGTGGTTTAACAACCCTAGAGGCAAGGCAGTTAAGATGAGATCAAATTGAAGTTGTTTAAGATATTCAATGGGCATTAAAATATTGATAGAAATAGTTTTACTCAACAAAAATAATAGAACTAGAGGGCATGAGGTAACATTAATAAAGGATAACTCTCGATTGGATATTAGGAAGTATTCTTTCTCATAGAGGACAATCAATGAATGTTCACGTAAATGCGTGCTTGCGTGCGTGTGTCGTTATTATAGCCGTGCGAACTTGGCCAACTGAACGGTACTGTAACTACCAGTGGATAATTGTATTTGGGCGTAGAGTATCTACGTCTTATTAAAATATTTATCAACATATAATGACATATTAATTGACATAACTAATTAAGCAAAAACACTGTCTAGACGCACTTGCTATGTGATTGGAAATTGATATGTCGGTATATAATTCAGAAGTAACTGAGCGAGAGAAGATGTAACTTCATCCATGGACTTCTGGTCTGTACGTATGCAAACCCTGGTTTGATTCGAGGTTTGTATAGTTTAGCTCCACGATGTGTACATAATCACGTGCGTGTGCACGCGTAAATATGTGTGTGCATGTCATAATCCCACCAAAACGTGGTATTAAGATATTATTGTCTGGTTTACTATTAAAACATCATATATATATGAATGTTAAGTCTTGAATAAGTATTGTAAATGAGCACTGGAAGAAAGTAATGTTATGTTTGCTAGACTTGTTATTTATTTTTTACGAAAGGTAAAAAAAACGGAGAACCGTCTTTCAGCGTAGGTCGCTAGATACTCTGTAATATCTAACTGAATAAAGAATTAAAAGTTGTAAATGAAAACATCAATCTTGTTTCTTTAGTATACTACAGAACATTAAAAAGGGAATTGAAAAAGTGCTTAAAATTGGAGTGAACAAACATCAAACAAAAGATGTTTGTTTTCATTTCATACGATACTCTCTTTCCTTGACTAATTATGAATTCCCTGCTGATCTAATTTAACTAATTAATCCTACCCATGCTACTGACAATCGTTCTTTGTAGATCTTCTACAAAAACTGCCGCCGCTGTTCCGTATAAATGGAGCTCATCACAAATAAACAAGATTTAACAAGATTGCCATCCCAAACAAGTTCCATATGGCAAGTGGACAAGGAAGCCATTGGCTTATCGAGAGTGCAACAATTTTCTCATCTATGTGTAGTCCACTTTTATCAAATATCTGTCAATTATATTTTTTAACATGTTCACACTACTAGCATTAACACAATCATTTGGCAGTTTATTCCATTCATTTATTACCCACTGTGAGAAAGAGTACTTTGTCATGTCCAACCTACACTGCTCCTTAACTAATGCTGCTTTGTGTCCTCTGGTTCTACTGCCTTCTTTAAGTTTGAAGAACATATTCCTATCAACATCCTCATAACCGTTCACTATTTTAAACACTTCTATTTGGTCTCCTCTTCGTCTCCGGGTCTCTAGTGTTGTCAAACCACATTGTAATAAGCGACTTTCGTAACTAAGGCCTCTTAATTCTGGAATAATTTTGGTTGCTCTTCGTTGTATTCTTTCTAGCTTGTCTATGTCCTTTTACGATACGGCCTCCATGCTTGAATACAATATCCCAACTGTGGTATAACTATTGCTTTGTACAGGGGTACAATTAGCTACTTCTCCTTATACATAAAAGTTCTCCTAATTAGCCCTAGAATTTTATTTCCTTTTGAAGCAGCAATCCCACATTGCTCTGAAACTTTCATGTCAGCACTAAATGTTACTCCTAAGTCCTTTTCTTATGTGGTTCTACCTAGTACAGCATCCCCCATTTTATATTCTTCGTCCATGTTTCCATGTCCTACCCCACTCAAAACCGATTTCCAGTTTGAAATCTCACCGTCTACTATTACTCTCTGTCTTCTGTGTGTAAGCCACTTTTGTATACAGTTGATTACATCATTTCCTATACCATGGGCTTTTCGTTTAAGTATCAATGTTTGGTGTGGCACTTTATCGAAAGCTTTCTGAAAATCTAAGTAGACATCATCCACTGGTGACCCGTCATCTACCCACTTTGTAATTTCTTCAAAAAACATAAGAGATTGGTTAAACATGACCTTGCGTTTAGGAACCTATGTTGAGATGTATTTATTAAATTATGTTTTACAAGGAATTCCACCGTGTTGTCTCTAATTAATGTTTCGAGTAATTTACATACAACTGATGTTAAACTCACTGGTCTGTAAATTTCTGGCTTGTTCCTCGATCCCTTCTTAAATATAGGCGTAATGTTTGCTTCTTTCCATTCTGAAGGAACTATTCCTTCTTCTAGTGACAATTTAAACAATTTTGCAAGTGGTGTACTAATTTGCTCAACAATTTCCTTAAGCAGTTTTGGTGGTATCCCATCAATTCCAGGTGATTTATTATTTTTCATCTTCTTAATTTTCTTTGCTATCATTACAGGAGTTAAACATAACTGCCTTAAATGTTCTGATTTATTTCCCTCAAATTTAGTAAATGGATCTGGAAGTGAGCTGATATCTTCTGTGGTAAATACTAGGCTGAAATACTCATTCAGGACCTCTGCCATTTGAAACCACTCTGAAAGTATGTTTCCCCTGTTGTTGTCCAGTGGTCCGACCTTATCTCGAACTTTCTGTTTACTCTTTGCATAAACATAGAAACTCTTGCTGTAATTTTTTTATATTAGCTGCCAATTTTTTTTCAAAAGTTCTTTTAGATTTTCTAATTTCAGTTGTAGCTAGGTTAAGTGCCTCTTTGTGATTTGCGTAGCCTACATCCTTTCTGGTACGCCTATAAACCCTCCACATAGTTTGCTTAAACACTATTTTTCTAATAGCTTCTTTTGACAAGTGTTTCTTTCTAGACCGCTTTCCTTGGTTTTTCAAGGGAACAAATTTATCGATGATACTCTCAATTTCATATTTTAGATTATTCCAACATTCAATTGCGGTCTTATTCATCAGCATGTTATTCCAATCTAGCTTTGCTAAGTATTTTCTCATATTTTTATAGTTACCTTTGTGGAAGTTTCTCCTATACGTTTTTTATTTTTACTTTCTGATTTTACATTGATGTAAAAATGTATTTGATTGTGGTAACTCTTTTACAAATGGTTCATGTATTTTTACATTGTCCACTAATTCTTTTTGTGATGATAAAACTATATCTAATACATTTTCTCCCCTGGATGATTCTAGCACGTGCTGAGTAAGGAAGCTCTCCTGAATTAAACATTAAAATGTTTGGTCCTCACCCCCTGTACTCTCTAGAGATTTCCATTGTATGTGTCCATGTTTAACATCTACCATTATGATACATTCCCCTTTACTAACTTCCTTTATAGCATTTTGTAGTTTTGTGTTATCTAGCATCAAACAGCTTCATCTTAATCTGCTTCGCTTTCTAATTTTATTTAATAAGCCTGAATAGATTATTTAACATATAAAATAACTCCCCCTCCCTTCTTCCTATTCGATCTCTCCTAAATATTACATATCCTGTCAATCCTAATTCAGCATCTGCAATGTCTGTGTTTGTCC
The DNA here is from genome assembly GCA_963662155.1 of Lamellibrachia columna. NCBI lineage: Eukaryota > Metazoa > Annelida > Polychaeta > Sabellida > Siboglinidae > Lamellibrachia > Lamellibrachia columna. Next base: position 2,591,343 of record OY759261.1, on the reverse strand, counting down.
ATGATTCGCTTATGCCAATTATGTGAGGGTCAGTATCTTCTACCATAATGTTTAATTCTTTTTTTTTATTTACTATACTCCTAGCATTTAAACACACGCATCTATAACCTGCTTCAGACATGTTTTTCGAACATTTTGGTTTATCTGCACTAGCGGCCTCTTGTCCTGCTCGAGGCATCTCATGACCCCCATGCGCTTCTAGTTTAAATAGTGTTGACTACCAAAAATATTCGTTATGCTACCCATGCCACTGTCTGCTGCTGCTGCGAGTCCATCCGCAAATACTGCTGCCCCTTTCCACTTAGATGCAGCCCGTCCTTCATGTACATATCAGCCTTTCCAATAAAACTTCCCCACAAATCCACTTCCTCTTCCCTACATTCTCGACAAGCATGTTAATTGCTATCCCCCGGCAATTTCTATATCTATGACCCCTCCTTCCTATTACTGGTAGAATCCCTGACAGTATTACCTGCTCAACCCGCGTCTGCTTTAGTGTTCTGACCAAATTCCTGTATTTCCTAACTATGGCAGTTGTACCCTCCCTCTCTACGTTATTTGTCCCTACGTGTACTAAAACAGACCCACCCTTGCCCAAACCCGCAATGTTTTCTACCCTCTCAGTAATTGCCTCAATTTTGGCCCCAGGCAAGCAAACTACAACCTTCCCTCCCGTCTCCCTCACTCCCATCGCCTTAACTATCGTCTCCTTCCCCCCGACTCCTTCGCTACTATTCACCCACTCCCCTTTCCTTCGATGTCTTCCCTCCCATTTCTTTCCTCATCGTCTCCTTCCGCCCTGTCCCCTACACTCAAAAATTAAACTATCCGCCTGAACCTCAGCCCAGGACTTCTCACACCCGGACTTGACGAAGTCCACCAGTTGCTACAACTGCTGCATATTAAAAGCCTGGTGGCCTTTACCTGCCGTTTGCACGGCGCCATCACAAAATGTATACTTAATTTAATTGCTACTTTAGCCTTGAATAAGGCTGTTTTTGCGTTCAAAAGAACACTACGGAGAACACTGTGTAAACAAAACAACGAAGTCAGTGTAAATAAACTTACGCTAAAATCCTGCTGTTAATTGCTTTTTACCGAAATCGTTTACTACAACTATGTCAGATATTACCTTATGTATGTAATTTATATAAATGTATCACTTTATCTAATATATATTTAACAATGTATACGATAGTTTGGTACACCAGTTTAATTTACGACCTGTAAACAAACTAGCAATTATCGCTCGTTGAATTTGAGTCCGGGAAAAACACTGCCTTAGTTAACCAGAACAGTTTCTTAATATATATCTATAAGAAGTTTGTATATATAGTATATATGTAATAGTAATACTTATTCTAACCAATGTTCCACTGTTTCTGACTATTCACTATGCTATCTAAATTTTCGAATGGTAAACAACCCTATTAACGCTCACTGACTTCCCTGTCGGAGTCCGGAACTAACTTACTCTAAAATCCTGCCCCTGACTAATAATTAACAAAAACTGTTTTCTAATATATGTCTACAATACGTTTATGTATAATATATATGCAATAGTAATACCTATTCTATTCGATATTCCACTTTTTTCTGTCAATTCTCTACACCAATTTTAAGTCGCTGCTGCACCAAGATTCCGGAAGTCGCGCTAGTTTGTTTTCCCAACAAAAGCATCCTCACAATTTTACGAATCCAAATCTCGCCCCCACGCATAGCTGCTGAACTAGTGCGTGGAATAGGCGTGACATACATTTCAGATCATTAACATACATCATCAACTGACTGCGTCGTAATATGACCAGGCTTCGTGCTCGATTTCATGTGTAAGACATTCGGTGCGAAGTGAGCTAGCTTCCACGTTATTCATAGTTCTCTCTTCAAAGTGCTGTATCTTTCGTCGTTGTTGTCGTCCCCTGGTGCGTATATTCCAAGTTCGGCATGTTGTTTCCTTACATGCTTCAGGTACAGTGTATCGTCTGCAGCTCCATAGACAGCGTGGAAACTACTATTTATCTATGCACCAGATATTTCATTATGATTGTCATAATATTATGGTAAATCGCATTCACAAAGGCTCGTGCAGAAAACCAAAATTGTATGCCTCGCTTGTGCGCTTGTCAAATTCCATCATCCCTGACTGCAATGCAGCGAACATTTCTACAAATCATTTAAGCAACGATATTTCCGCAACTGTGCCCACAATCCCTGTCGTCCCACGTTGTAGATTTTTTGTCAAGTCAACAAAGACTACGTATACGGTTTCGATACCTTTATTTTTGGACTTGACGCTAGTGACAGAAATAGTTATTTTCACTGTGCGCATTCTAGATATATAAAAAAAACACAGTTTGAATGACTTCCTTTGTAATACAGACCGTTAGACGACTGCGGAACACCCTTGCGAGTACTTTGCCAGCTACTAAGAAGAATGGTTTACATATGTCATTCCAATACATTGATCGATTTCCTTTTTTAATCAGTGTGAATATGTTTTTTACATATCCACTCTTTTGCCCCACTCTTGTGGGGCAAAATTACGGACTGAAACTATAAAGTTGAGCAATGATTCTTGCTGTGATATTTGTCCTTACGTGAGTCGAAGGCGTTTCCGTCTCATATAGGACAAGTGGTTCAATAAGCAACCTAGCATTTTAAAGTAGTTCCACACTTTCAAGAATATCAGTTGAAATGCATCCAACCATAGTAAGCAGAAGTGACCAGCCGATCTTGTTAATTGTGCAACTGTATCCATCATTATGACTTTATTGCACACTCTCAGCAAGGATAGGCAAGATTGTTGAGAATCTCACACACTATATTGTGTGCTAGGAAGAGTAGAGCAGTTACTAATCAGTTTTGCTATACAGCCTAACACCACAACATAGTAGTTGCTATTTTTCCATAGTTAAGACGTGGATTGGTGTATCTTCATAGCATATCCACATACACATGGGTCATGCGCAATGCCCCACTATGGCCCCATGCTTATCTAATCAGCCTGATGCCTTGTTGACACACTAGGTGCGTCAATAATCCTGCGATGAGCTGATAACAACTGAGATAAAGACAAGCAATAACGCCATACATGTGTCATATCTTTATATTGCATATATTACGTTTACGTTGACGAATTTACGTTTTCAGATGGACGCTTTCTTTCCGTAAGACGGTGTGTAACAACCAGGCAGGCCGGTGTAGGCAGGTGCCAGGCATCGGTAGGTGTTTTTGATTGTACTTGTGTGCGTGCATGCGTGAGTGTGTGCGTGCATATTAGTGTACGTATATACACCGACACATGTTTGTTACATATATAATGTAAACGTGCATCATTAAAATAATGTAAAGTAAGTTTACAGGAGCGGCTTGTTTGGATTGCTAATTTTACCTTCAAATATACTATTATAAAATAGCCAGCAAAATACTAATTATTCACGCTGCAAGAACGGTTGACCATTTTCATTTTCTACCTAATGTCGCACAATTACTCCAAACAATATACATACACTATTTAGGTTGTTATTTCGTTGTTGTATGCGCTGTATAAACCCTATTACATTTTCGGTATAATGTGTGTCCGTGTGTGTTAGATAAAGGTTCTGAAGACATCCAGGTGCTGCCGAATGGGCTGGCGTTCATCACATCGGTAAGTTCTGGTGGCCTTTTGTGTTGGTTATTAATCATACGATGCTATACTTAAGTCGACGACGACGACGATAACCGCCTTCAGTGTCAACACAATCGTCGACAACGTAGATATCGACGACGAAGATAGTTGTAAAAACGTTGAGGCCGTAGCAGAGAGACATAACGAAAGAAAGTTGTCTTTAATCTAAGCTCGTCTCTGCTGTTGGACAGGGTTTTGGCGCAGAGAGTATTGGCAAAATATTGCTGTTTGACTTCAAGAAGCCCAGACACGGGGCCCGCGCACTCGACATCGTAGGCGACCTCGACAGAACCACATTCTCTCCTCTCGGTCTCAGCATTTGGAGAGACTGCAACTCCAGTAAGACTTTGTGCAACGTAGTACATTTTCTTTACAACTGTCTTTGGCTATCCCTTATGTCACCATTACCATTATGTCACCATTACTGTTGCGTCGTTTAACAAGTAATAACTATAATCGAGGTGACGTTCGTTATTATTGTATTTAGGTATTAATCTAAAACCTGTGAAATAAATTAAAAAACAATACGAAATACCCCGTAAACAAAGGGTTATCAGTAGTGTTTGTGGTAACTCAAATATCCACTACGTAAAACATTAACTTGCAACAATCGCAGAAACCACGCGCGCTTTCGGCGAATACTTTGGTTCGTAAACCGTTTGAGAGTACATAGAGCCATCTGGGCGGTTTATATTAATTCTAGTAGAAAGCACGAACATACGTATTGGCCGGAGGTCGCAGTAAAATAAAAATAAATTGTACTATTCTATGCCAACACAAGTATACATGGGTCTAAATTCATGCGCCCTTCAACGTTTTGAATATGCAACATCACGAGCTTGACGCGGTTGTTCCTGGTAATAGGGTTTAACAAGATTTTAACAAGATTTAACAATATTGCTGTCAGAAACAACAAGTTCTAGATGGCAAGTGGCAAAGGAACCCATTGGCTTATCGAGAGTGCAAAATGTATGTGTGGCCCGCCTTGATCAGATATCTGTCAACTCTATTTGTAAACATATTCACATTACTAGCACTAACTCATTTGGCAGTTTGTTCCATTCATTTATCACCCCCTGTGAGAAAGAGTACTTTCTCATGTCCAACATACACTGCTCCTTAACTAATGCTGCTTTGTGTCCTCTGGTTCTACTGCCTTCTTTAAGTTTGAAGAACATATTCCTATCAACATCCTCACAACCGTTCACTATTTTAAACACTTATATTTGGTCTCCTCTTAGTATCCTGGTCTCTAGTGTTGTCATGTCAGAGTTTACGTTCCCTTAAACAATCTCGAGCGTGTATATGGCATATTGGCCTGACGCATTTGGTAAATATTGTTATTATGACTGTCACGTGTGAACTACCAAGTTATCCCATCTTGGGGACGGGCATTTTTGTAGAAATAATGTGACGATCAGAAGCTCGCTAGCTGAATAGCTGCCCTACCGTATGATTCTAAGAGTTCTACTGCAACCGCGGTCAGCTCCATGTACACATAAAGCACATCAACGCAAATTGAAGCACACCAAGGCATCAACACGTTTAGAAGAAACATAACATACAAGAGAAACAAGTTAATTATACCTCTTTATAAAGCAATAGTTAGACCTCATTTAGAATATTGTATACAAGCATGGAGACCATATCGTAAGAAGGAAATAGATACGCTTGAACGCATACAAAGGAGAGCAACTAAAATGATTCCAGAACTGCGAGACCTTAGTTATGAAGAACGCATGAAAGAATGTGGTTTAACAACTCTAGAGACAAGGAGGTTAAGAGGAGATCAGATTGAAGTTTTTAAGATATTGAATGGGTATGAAAATATTGATAGAAATATTTTTTTCTCACTCAAGAAGGATAGCAGAACTAGAGGACATGAGGTAAAATTAGTAAAGGATCAATGTAGATTGGACATCAGGAAGCACTCGTTCTCACAGAGGACAATAAATGAATGGAACAAATTATCTACAGATTGTGTAACTGCTAGCAACGTGAATATGTTTAAAAACAAGATTGACACATATCTCAGGAGGGCGGGTTATAAGTAGATGAACATTGTTGGACTCTCGATAAGCCAATGGCTTCCTTGTCCACTTGCCATCTGGGCCTTTGGCTTGGATGGCAAATCTTGTTAAATCTTGTTAAACATTCGCTAGCCATGTATTTGGCTATAATTAGCACTGAGTTTTACTAAGAGTTATATTGTAACCGCGGGCAGCTCCATGTAGAAACGAATCGAACCCATCCGTGGTAATCATCCAGTCAGCAGTTTGTGTGTAATTAACTGAAGACTTTATTTCGTCGACTTCAGCGGAAGAACTAATTTCGCAGGATGAGTATTCTCCGTTAAACTGTAATAATATACACGGAATAAAACAGTACAATTACTAACCTCTTTGAGCCTTTCTAATTCAATAAATTTACGCAGTTCACAACAGTTTAGGTATTTCTTAATGGGTGTAGTGTCCTCAGTCATGATTGCATTAAAATTTTGTATCATTGGTCATGACGCATTATATTAATTGCTTTTCAGACGTAATCTACATATTTGTTGTCAACACTTGCGTGGATGCAAAAGATACGGTGGAGAAGTTTCGGTTCGACGAGAAGAGACGACAGTTGTGGCACATCCGAACGTACAGTGACCCGACAATCACGCAGTCAGTGTTTCTAAAACATCAATGTATTTATTCAACATCAACAAACGCCTTGTAGACTTTTCAGAATTGTTAATATGTTTGATAAGCTGATACGTGTTATAAACGGACTGCAACCGATTTCAGCTTAATGACGTAAATTCGTGTTTTAAAGTATTCTGAGTCATTTCCATATTGATAAGTAAAATGTCGACTTTTTTACAGGGGCTTTCAGAACTGTATATACTGCATATATGGGAGCTCTTGGAATGTTTATCAAATTGAATGAATAGTTCAAAGTCACCGCTGTTTTCCTGTGCACCATCAGCCCCAATAACATCGTGGCGACGGGGGAAGACTGTTTCTACTTCACCAACTACTACAAGTGCGATTTTCTTGTGGAGTTCATTCGTGGTGACAAAGTTGGCAATGTCGGCTTCTACGATGGCAGGAGGGGGCATATTCTCCTGGCAGGAATCGGCAGCGCGAATGGTATAAACATCTCCCCGGATGGCAAGTAGGTGTCCGCAGTATTGTTGTTAATCCGGAGTTGCCCGTTATTAGAACAAAACAAAAGTTATGGTTTGGGTTTTTTCGAATGTGATCTAAAATTAGAAGATTCCAGTCATTTCTCCGGTTGACAGAGAGATGACATGTTAACCAGCGCGACTGATAACCGCAAGCGCAGTTCTACGAACATTGGATAATATAGACTACGCATGACGTCATTCCGGAATTTCCCATGATTAGAGCGAAACAAAAGTTATGGTTTGGGTTTATTCGAATGTGGTCTAAAATTAGAAGATTCTGGTCATTCATTCGGAGTTCGGGTGACATATTAACCAGCGCGACCGATAACCGTATGCGCAGTTCTATGAAAATCGGATAATATAGACTATATGTTTTTATTTGACGAACGAATTTTCCTAGATTTCGACAATCCTGACGTAGGATTATCGAACAATATGACGCGGCCCGTGAAATTAAGATGCTGTGTGTTCAACAAGGTTTTCCTAGTAAACCACTGGCGTGATATTATTAATTGTAATTACAAATGGTTATGCTTAGCAACTTTTATAAGTGCATAGATCAAAAGCCTTAACTTTATTTTCCTTTGAATGCGCGTTTTCGAGTGACATTCGTAACATTGTCGATATGTCGATAGAAATGTTAAACTTGCCAACTCTTAAAGTTTTTGTGGGCGAACTCCGCCTCAATCTTCCGCCTCCCACTATTACGGTTAAAGCCCTCGCTCTCCTAGTACTGCCGAATTGTTCAACACATCGGCGTATGTGTCACATAATCAACATAATCTGAAAAGTAGTCAGTGCAGTTTCCAAGAGGTAATTGCAACAATAAGCATTTTGTAAAAATCAAAATTAATTCTCGTGGATTTATAATTTCTTATGAATGAAGTAATGCGTCATCGCCCACTATTACCAGAAGCGATAACGTCTGATATCAATGTTAAATAACTGAACGCAAACCAAACTCTTCATCCGTCCGCAACTATTATGCTGTGGTAATGTCAGAGCTTTTTGGTTCATTCATTGCTCGTGTTTCCTGTTGCTCGTCGCCGACTGTCAGTGACGCAAATAAGCATGTTGAAGAATATCTCTTTTATTTAACAGTTTACTGAGAAGTGATGTACTAAGTTTGGTGCCATATGTTACAGATACGTATACGTGTCGGAGATGGGAGGGAAACGTTTGAATGTTTACATCAGAGAATCGGACAACAGTTTGACATTGACGCAGGTAAGGTGTGTGATAAGGTATTTGTGCTATGAACGTGACGGATGAAAGTGACACTTACTGCAACTTTTAGCCATTACACTTTTAGAGCCAATCACGACTTTGTTTCAATACCTTTCCTGTCAATTATTCTCAGAAGCTTCTGTTCGTTTCCTACATGCATTAAACGAATCAATTTATACTGTTGTTCGCCAGTTTGTCTTCTCGTGAACAATCCTGTTCTATCTAATGGTCTTGTCTTCATATAACACTGCATAATCTCTCTCCGCGTATAATATCTTAATAATTTAGATTATCTTGTATAAGGTTCGGTTGCTCTCAATGATTTTCCAAAGGTTCCTTAGGTGTGCGGAATCAAAGGCCTTTTCGAAGTCGGCGAATATAATGCATCAAGTGTTCTTCCGCGCAACTGTTGTATTATATTTCGCGGAATAAACATATTTCAACAGTATCTCTTCTTTCTGAAGCCTGCTAGATAATCGTTCAAATTATCATCAATTAACTCTTTTATTTTGTCCATAGTCACCATTCCGAACACTTCTCTGGGAAGTTCCACGTCTTTGATACTTCATTGTGTTCCTAAACAAATTTACAAATAAACTTACAAGCTTACTGTGTTGCAGTTTATAATGTGGGACATTATAAGGTTTGATTGGTTGACTGGTTGACAATTACTTTGTCGGATCGACTTAGCAATATTACAACTCGCCTCTCATATGATCCAGAGGTGCGAAGTAGCATCGCACAAGAAACGGTATATCTACCACTACCCGTGGTGTGGGGGCGATAGATGAAGGCTTCGCGCCGCTTTCGCTGGTGAAATAACGCTTTAGGTGTAATAAAGCTAAGATGCTACAAACATGGAAGACATAGCGGTGGACCTGGCAGCTCTGTCGGTTTCAACATTTTATCATCAAACGACGATTCGTATCACATTAGACGTTAGTTGGCAAGTTAGTTATTGATTTAGTTATTTAATTAGTCAGTCAAACAATTAGTCAGATAGTTGGTGTTTTTCAGGTGGTTCGGCTGGGAATGATTGCCGGAAACATCGATGTTGACGTGGTTTCTGGACACTTGTGGGTGACGGGGCGCCCGGACGACCGGTCTTTTGTGAAACACGTGCTGAAGCCTCACAGAGTCAGATCGCCTTCGAAGGTACAATGGACTAGGCGTGGTGGAATCAGTACGGGCAATTTGATTCTATAAAGCAGACGATTCACTTAATCGGAGTTTATTAGGAGAGTTGTAACATGGAGTGAATCAGTCGCATGCAGTATATTTTCAGCAGTGCTATTTGCATTATACCCTATAATGATTATATTGTGAACGATATGTAATGTTTCTATACCGCTGCCTTCCCTGTCCATGCAAAATACCTCCGGCATTTTATATCAGTTTAATTGAATAAAGTGCGAGCATGTGTGTGATATGCCGTTGTACTTGTATGTGCATGTGTGTTTACGTGCGTGCGTACATGCGCGTTTGAATACAGTTTTGTCTGGGTTCGGATTTGTCGTATGTGTGAGTGTGTGTGTGTATGTGTTTGTGTGTGTGTGTGTGTGTGTGTGTGTGTGAGTGTGTGTGTGTGTGTGTGTGTGTGTGTGTGTGTGTGTGTGTGTGTGTGTGTGTGTGTGTGTGTGTGTGTGTGTGTGTGTGTGTGTGTGTGTGTGTGTGTGTGTGTGTGTGTGTGTGTGTTTGCATTCGGAAATAGTAGTCCCCCTGTATTAATATATGTAATATACACGAGAGGATAGCAAAGTCAACAATCCTGACATAATTATGTGAATACCTATCTTCGTCTATTCGTCGTCTTTCCGCTGTCACCTTCACTAAAGTGTGCTCTTCGTTTATACCACTAAGGTCTCCATTATTTTTCTTTCTATCTCCACAATATACTTAAATTGTCCATTATCTGACTGCAATTTCACGACATGTTCCTCGACGCAGGTGCTGCGGCTGACGTTGTCCGAAGACTCCAAAGTGACAGACATTACGGAGGTGTACTGCAACGACGGACGAAAAATCTCTTTGGCAAGCGTCGCTGTCCACTACCGACGATATATGCTCATTGGGAGCGTCTTCACAAAACTGCTTCTTTGTGAAGTACATCACGCTTAAATGTTGCAGCTGTCATCTTAAGTTAAATTCTACCACGCGACAATTATGTACATAAACGCAGGCATGCACGCACACACACACACACACACACACACACACACACACACACACACACACACACACACACACACACACACACACACACACACACACACACACACACACACACACACACACACACACACACACACACACACACACACACACACACACACATACACACACACAAACAAACACACACACACACACACACACACACACACACACACAAACACACTTGCAGACATACACGCACGAAGGCACGTGGTAGATGTTGCTTATTTTGGTGTACAAGCAATCGGTTGTCGCATGAAGGACGATCACGAATAAAGATTGATTGGTCAACATATACAAAGAATTCAATTTCATACTATAATATGTTGATGTAGTTTTGAGCCATGACAATATTTTGGAAGGAAGCGTTATAACTTCGAGTGACCTGCCACTATGCGAAATATTATAGCTCCACCCTCCATAAATTGCAGATGTGATTGCTACAGTTGTGTCTTACGTTGATACTTCTCACGATTAATTTATGTTACGTGCCCAATAATGCCTAAAGGTAGGAACGTAATGAATGCATACACATAAATATGCTACATATTTATAACCCATCAGTGTAATATATGTGTTTCATCCTAACATATTCAATATTCCAAAGTATGTTGCTTCTAAAATTGTGTATTGATATGCACACATTAAAACTGGTCAATTGCTAAAGTGGTATATGTGCTAAACAAATGTGCGTTGATAATGTAGTATTGTATAATGCTGGTGTGTCTTCACATTTTCAAACTAACACGGACATAAGTAGCAGATCCAACTGTTAAGATACATATAACGACTACATTTGAGTTGCCAACTGAACAAGTACTAGCCAACATGTTAGTAACTGAAGAATCGCAATTGGTATGACCAGCTTTTTGTAGCCAACGGTACAGACAGCGAAATATCTGGTGCAACCGGGTCGCCGATTTTGGAGCGGAAGCGCTAGTGGACGACAGCAACGCAAAGGCGGACTGGTGAACACATCGGAGAGAACTATGAATGGTGTGCCATCTAGTTCACTTCGTGTGGTTTCAGTCTTACAAATTAAAGCGACTTTTTTAATAATGCTGCTTTGATGACCCCTGGTACTATGTCCATTTCACGTTTCTTTCGTATCCGATTACAAACACTTGTTATAATATTGTGTTTGTAGTGTTCTAAATAAACGATATCAACTTTCTTTAGTATTTTTTCTTTATTTGTTATGCTGTCGTTAGTGTTAAACTGCTAGCGATCAACGCTGAGTGAGGATCGCCACGTCACGCTTAGCGTGTAAAATATCAATCGTTTTTCCGGATCTTACATTCATTAAATTATCAAAGGCACAAGTCCAACAACTAGAACAACACCATGTTTATTTATGTTTCATAGCATACATTAATATTGAATACGTCATTCAAAGAAAGTATATTTAATGGTAAATCACCCTACCATCTCTTAATGCCACCTTTTCAGAATGGTTGCTCACATAAACGCCCGTCGGCAAGCACTCACACGCACATACGCACTTACGCAATCAATCATGTGGTTTTAGGATAATTATGCCGACCGACTGTGGTGACTATGATAGTTAGTTAATTATTATGGAATTTAACAGACATTGGTTTTCATTCAAGACCGAGTCGTACGGGTTGACATAGGTTATTGTATATCAGTTTTACGAACCTCAAAGTTGGGAAGAAGATTGGATTATTTCCGGTCAATGTGTTCATCGAGGGAGTCGTTGGCTCTTTCCGGTCACGAGAGGGTTGACTTGGGTCTTCCCGTCATGTTTATGGACATTTACAATTGATCTAGGGTCAAGTTGGGGACATGGTCTGATCAATGAGGAGGTCAAGGGCCATATGTGTTCAGAAGGGTAATCGAGGATCATTTACGAGAGGGATCGTCTAAAAAATAGAGGCCCCGAGGTTAGGGTTGAAGAATCTTACAAGGATCTTTCCTAAGCCAGAGGCTTCCAGTTTGCGGGGATGTCTCCCGCACAAGAAACGTGACAGTCATGCAAAAATACTATATTTTGCTGTCTCTGAGAGTTTTAAGCCAAAGGAACAGGCGACAATCGTTAGCGATTTAAGTTGGTGCCAAAAGTTATGTCGAAGCAATAAATTAGCGACGCAGTGTTGTCCGCACACGTTAGATATATGACTCTGAAGTCTCTTGGCGTTGTGAGTCCACTCCGAACAATGTTTATTCAGGAACGGGAGGAATGCGGCGTGTAGAGGCGGTAGTCCGTACGAAGAGAATTATTCTCCGTGTCAGTCATCGCCCCCGAAGAGAAATATCCAGTGTTCACCGGGTCAATCTTAGTCGTGAGTGTTGCTCACGAAAGCCATTGGGTAAGCTTCTATCGTCGTCGTCAGCCAGTCTGTGTGTATCACGTCGTGGACGAGGATCTTTGTTTGCACATTCATCAGCAGGAGTCGCGCGACCTATTCGGTGTCCATCAGTAATCGTAAATGACTTTCTCTTTCCTGCACTTTTCGATTTCAAGCACCGCTTCGAATTAACCGTACACTATGAATTTCACTGTCTGAGTGAGTGCCGCTTCGAAGTGAATCTCGATGCGCAGGTTGCCATTTTGTATCAGGTGGCAGAACGACCCGTCGCAGGCGTCCATGGTGAAGTCGAAACCGAATAAAGTGTATCCGTGCCGGAAGTCGGAGCGCGTTAGAGCGTTCCCTTCGTCGTGCAACACCTTGCCGGTCTAGGCGAACATGATGACATTGTAACGAAAAAATCGCGTCGTTGAAATATTTAGTCGGCGCAGAACTCTTATGCGCACGACCGGAAATAGATAACCGAATGTTTCGTTACTTGCACGAAATATTTGGTCGCTAAAATATTTAGTTGTTTTTGAACTATGACCTGTGCGGTGTTGAAATGCGCAATACGTAATGCGTAAACCAATAAACCAAAATTAACATTTCAATAGGCGATATATCCAGTAGGCTACATAAACAAAACGTTTGGTCTGAAATATTTGACTGTTATATGTTGCAAGTTGAATGTAAAGCTTGCTTTTGATACTAATTTATTATTTATTATATAATGGATCGAATTTGTAAAACATGCAAACGGTTAATGTATGGTATTGGCATTCAGCGTTATGGTGTTGTGTACTCCATATTTTATACACAGAAATTGTGTTGCCGCATAGTTGTATATTAAAAATGCCATGGCAGCTGCATATTCCGTTCAGAGTGAGTAGACTAACAGGCTTAGGATCCTAAATACTGACAATGACCCATTTAGATTACACAGTAATGAAATGGGAGAGAATATGTGCATGTATGAGTCATGAATGAATGGGTACAATTATATTAAAATGGCTTTCATAAATATAATAGTAATAACTGTATTATTATGTCCAATATTTATATTTAAATTTAAATATTTATCCTAGATTGTGAGTGCATTATTTGAGTAGAAGTAAACGTCAAATCAATTGTCACACAGTTTATTCATGCACACCAGTGCAACAATTTGAAGTCTGACACAAAATCCAAGTAGGCCCTAAATAGTGTAGTATCAGCAGGTACTAGCAATGAATCATCATTCACATGATAATTGCATAATCCACAACACATTACACAGTCGACTTCTACCGGCGTTATCAGTTACATCCCTGCCCACTTCATTACTAGACATAGTTATAAGACGACTCAATGAAAGAGTGGATCCGATAAGTCAACACAATCGGCAGCGAATACAAATGACAACAGTAGTAGGTGACTAGTTCTGAGGGATCAATTCCGGCGACCATGTGCCTGAACGACTTCCGGTTCCGGTTGCGCGCGCAGCACACCAGAGCAGCACACCAGAGCATGTTTAAATTTAAATTTTATTTAAATTTTAATTTTAATTTCAAATTAAAATTTTAATTCTTCGATAATAATACATCCTCCACCACCCCACCCCCACCACCACCACCACACCTGACCTTGACGGAGTGACCAATACCCCAGAGTCCGAGTGGCGAGCTAGCACTAACTGCACTCCCTAACGGCTGGAGTTAACACTAAGCCCAAGTGTTTATCCAGCTGCAAGTCGTAGTGGGAGATCAAAGGACGTCAATCGGAATGTTGTAATGGAGCCGAGCTTATCAATGAACACACAGCGATAATGTTGCAAGTACAATGAGGCATATTATAGCCAGTATATAGGCGGTGGAACATCAGACGTCATAAAATGAAAACTTTTAAATATAATGTGATGATGTCATTTTATTATGTAGCCTACATTTTATTCGCCGGATGATGGAAATCTGACCGCTCAGCTAAGAAATTGTAGCAGGGTGAAATGCGGCCATCGGTGGTTTCGTAGCGTAGTTAGAAATGCCGACAAATCTTTTATATATTTACAACAACGCAATTGTACATATATGGAAAAGTATATATATATATATATATATATATATATATATATATATATATATATTTATATATATATATATATATATATATATATATATATATATATATATATATATATATATATATATATATGTAATTGTTCATGTCATAATTAAAATGTAGAAGAGAGCATAAAAAAATATAGTGTTTAAAATATGTAGATACAGTCCAATGTATATAGCAATTATAAAAGTATAGTTCACGCTGTCGCATTGAATGCCGATAGGAGACTTGCAGGCAACCAGCAGTGGCAGGCCGATCTCTTCGACATGGCGAATCTGAAAAGACATCGATGGAGCGACGTTCCTGTTGACGATGATCAAGGATTGTTGAATGTCAGCAAGGTATGTTGAACGAAGTCGCGCCTACGACGTCACAAACCGACAAGGGTCTCAAATTCATAAAATTTTTCGTCAACAGTTTGTTGAAGGAGTGCGGCATCCATCACTTCTCCATTCACAACAAGGAGACCAAAACAAGTGTCGTGAAAAAAATTCAATAGCACGCTAAAGACGCGCATTTGGCGATTATTTAAACAGCATCAAACGGTATGGTACATCGACATGAAATAGGACTTCGTGTAGCCATACAATGACACGCATCAAAGAAGCAAGTATGACCCTGTGGCAGGTGAATGCAGAGAATCACGAACAGTTGTGTCAGCGAATCAACAAATCGAGGCATCGATTCAGGAAAGGTTACATGGTGAATTGGGTCGAAGAGTCGTGGAGTCGCGCGTCGGCCGCGTCAGCTTCGTGCCGTTGACGAGTATCGTTCCGTTCAATGACAGCACGGTGATTAGATGTCGAGACATATCGAGCACGTCCAGTACTTGCCCTTGTTTGGAGCGATCGGGATCGATATAAGGAGCGACATCTGACGTCCCTTACAATTCCAACGAGGTAAAGTGACGGTGACGCTTCATTTTGTAAGACCGATCTGTCTAAAAGAAGAATTAAACTGATTAATTTTCCCTTCAGGTGGGGTGTGAGCTGCCCTACTCCGTCGGTGCTTGAATGCGGCGGGGACACGTATTATGTAGGCTGTCCATAGGTTGGCTCTGGGGCGCCATGCCTCTATTGAAGAGAGGCTCCGTGAGAGTGGTAAAACGTGCTTTGAAGATCGGCATGCACATCGCCGACGAATTTACGTCCGGTCAGAATATAAAGCTGGTGGCCAAATGACGCGCCGTGGACGCTCGTAAGGACATGAAGAGCACTCGCTTTAAGGCGAATCAGGGTGTGCGACCGCATCAGCAGCAGCAGGAGAAGAGGGCGCGGCAACGAATAAAACGCGTGACAGCGTCACGATGGGTCGGTGCACTGACATCTTACATGCCATACCGGTGACGTGTTCGACGGTGGCTTTCGTCCATATGCAATCTGGCGAGGGTGTTTAGAACGGTTATGGATCAGCGTGCCGTCGTCTCAGACTAGCATCGACGCGGGACAAAGGTCGGAACATCTACCACTCGCCTCCCTCGATTCGGGAGGTCCCGTCGAAAACTTACTACACGGATTGGTAGACGCCAACGTGGATCCAGCCAATACCTGTTCGAGCGAGCGATGGTTACAAAAGGTGATGGACCAAACCTCGACGCCGAGCCGGTGGGTCCTGTGAATAACGACACCCCAGCCAGCACACCTACAGCGGCCCGAGAGCGGGCCGAGGGCGGCAAACTTATCGGGCCAACATCGGCATCCGCCTGCGGGCCGATGTAAGTTTTGTCCGTAGGCTCAACATCGGTCCGAGGGCGGCAAACTTATCGGGCCAACATCGGCATCCGCCTGTGGGCCGATGTAGTTTTTCTCCATCGGGCCAACATTGGCATCCGCCTGCGGGCCGATGTAGGTTTTGTTCATCGGGCCGATGTAAGTTTTGTCCGTAGGCTCAACATCGGTCCGAGGGCGGCAAACTTATCGGGCCAACATCGGCATCCGCCTGTGGGCCGATGTAGTTTTTCTCCATCGGGCCAACATCGGCATCCGCCTGCGGGCCGATGTAAGTTTTGTCCGTCGGCTCAACATCAGGCCGAGGGCGGCTTATAAGCGGCTGCCAATAGGAAGCCGCCTATAAACCGATGATTAGCCGCTCATTCGCCGACTGTGCCTAGTTTTGTTTCGTCCAATATATATATATATATATATATATATATAAGCAAAAAAACAAAAAGTCCAATGAAGATTGAAATAGGCCCAACAAAGGCATTTAAAATTTATTAATCAATATGAGTTGTACAGTTTTAATAAGATACCTTCCACAATGTATTTTATTAAGCCTATTAACGTTAAGTCACTAATCATTCCCCATATAAACTATTGTAACAGGTATACATAATAACAAAACTACAGAAGTGTGCGACAAAAATGATAACAAACAGTCAGTATATAATGCACACACTTCTATCCATTGCTAAAAAGTATCAAACTGCTAAATAAAAGTTGAAGATATCTTTAAATGACAATTAAACTGCTATCACTAATATGTCAACAGAAACCTTCCTGAATATCTAAAAAATGTAAGCATAATACATAATTCTGGTATGCACATGGCACAAGTCAAGGGAATATTCACAAGTACAAACACTGAACTGACAAACAAATGCATTACAGATAGCATCACTTGAATATTCAATAACACCCCTAATCCAATCACAGTAAAAATCCACTCACTCTCTTTAAAGGCTTCAGTATGTACACAACGACCTATATAATTTCAATGTACTGTGCAACCTTCCTAGACATTGCTATAAATATATGTGCACATTCAAACTTAAACTGCCAGTTAACCGTTCAAATGTATATTTATGAATACAGATTATACAGTATAACTTTACTATGATTTTTCCAGGTTCTCTTTTAAATAAACAATGCTCTTGGAATTTATTTTAAACTGATCAATGCAACGCCACCAAAGCACCATGTCATTACTTTCAATACAAGCATATTATCTTATACATATATTGTTAACATTTTATCACAAATGTTTTGAGGTTGATACATGTAATCGTATGTGGATTTGTGTAATTTATTATACGATAATACTTAATAAATAAGCGTTGACCATCTCTTACTTGTACTTAAATGAATGTACTCAAAAACATTCACTTCAATTGTTTACTCCTGCCACATCCTGCTTAGCCTATGTTCGGTCCATTCGGTGCTTCCTACCACCATCCCGATCAGAGACGGAGGCAGTTCGGAACCATTCCTGGATGACTCGCTTTATGTCATGCTCATGGTTGTGCCATTTGTTGTCACCTCATTGTTTCGGACAGCATCTGAAATATTAACATAACAATTAAGTTAACAATACCAAGTGTCCACGGCCCATGGAATTGTGAAAATATACCATGGTAAATGCCATGGTGTTTTGTGAAAATATACCATGGTAAATGCCATGGTGTTTTGAAACAGGTAAACCATGGTAAAATACCATGATATACCATAGAAACCATGGTGCTTTGAAACAGGGAAGCCATGGTAAAATACCATGTTGTTTTGAAACAGGTAAACCATGGTATACCACAGTTTACAATGTATACAACATTTTACTACTATAAAACAAGTATATTGATCGAGAACGAATTAAGCAACCGATACAGGGCAGAATGAAATAAAAATTTCACAGAATATAAAGATGATTTCCGGTTCCGGTTCACAAGCGTACGTAGCAACAGCTGCTCAAAATCTTAATCTTAACTAACCATTCAAAGTTCTTTAACTAATAGTTAAACTTATAGCACAAGTCAAACTAGATACTGTTAAAAGTACCAACAATTAAATAACTTCTACCTTCTAGGATTCCCAAAATAACTTTAACTTTGAAATCGAATTTTTCCCGCCATATTAAAGTAAACAAAGGAAAAAAGAATCCCAAGCAGCGCTCGACATACAAAACTTAGACATAGGAAATTAGACATAAACATTAGTTAGACAAAACACTAGAAATTAGTTAGACATAAATACACTTCTTCAACCATCCTGCACAAATTCTTGACCTTATACTAATTTGGCCCTTTCATCAAGGCAACTCAATATACCCAGAGTTGCCCTGGGTATCACTCTTTGTTTCTGTAAATAAACCACTGAGTCTCCGATCTACCCCCCAGACTCAATCTCTTTCTCCCAGCACTGCCTTGATCCCTTGCACAACATAATATTATAAAAATATATATATATATAAGCAATAAATAAAAGTTACTCTAACTCAGTCTTAAAGTAGACATTAAATAAATAAAAATAAAGTAGCCAGGTTATGGCAGGTAAAAAAAAACCAAGGACAAAAAGTAAAAATGACTCTGTATGGATGATCGATGATGATGACGTATGGCTATGCACAGGGTGTAAAAAAAATTTCAAAGGACCTAACCACAAATTGTTGGAATGCGAGTACTGTGATAAACATTACTGCATTGAATGTGTTGAAATAACGGATAAAGAATATAAAATTATGACGGACAAACCACAAATTCACTGGTTCTGTCCATGTGACACAAAAGTAATGAAAAACTTGAAAAATGAAAAAAGCTGCTAAGAAAGGTGCCAGAAGTTCCTTAAGAAAGTGGAAGAGAGAATCATTGAACTAGAGAAAGAAATCAGAACCAAAGTGGACGAAACAAGAGTCATCGAAATGATCAAAGAAGCTCAGTTGGAAAAAACCCAAGCAAAGTCATCAGCCCAAATTAAGTTAAGGAAGTCGTACAAATTCAGGTAAAAGAACAGAACATGGAATCAAAAGAAAGAAAAAAAAGACTCAACAATGTAATAATTTTCAACTTACCATAATCTACATCACAATTAAAAACTACGAGACAACAACATGACAAAGAAATTTTTTTAGAAATGTGTACAGAAATAAACAATCACTTCACAGACACTGATGTCACAGAAACGAGGAGGCTTGGGGAAGCCAAGGAAAATGCAACCAGTCCCAGACCAGTTCTAATCACATTAACACATATTGACAAAAAACTAACCCTTCTTCATCAGAGAAAATGACAAGTTCAAAAACATAAAAATTTATCATGACAAAACTAAACAAGAAAGGAAGGAATCAAAAAAGCTCTATGAAGAAGCAAAGAGGCAGGAAGCTGCAGACAAGTCGGGGGAATACCTGTACAGAGTCAGGGGTCCACCATGGGAGAGAAAAATAAGAAAGATAAGGAAAAGCCAGTAAAGACTACACATCCACCTAGAGTGACGGATGGTAAAACAAATGTTAATAAAAATAATCTTAATGACATAGGCAACATTCTGTGTTTTTATACCAATGCTGACCAACTAAGGAACAAGCAAAATGAATTTGAACAAAGAATTAAAACCCCACATAATAGCAATTAATGAGGTAAAACCAAAAAACCCCAAATGCACTGTAACCATACCAGAATTTTCCTTAGAAGGCAATACATTGTTCTTCAAGAAAAGAAAATAATGAAGGTAGGGGTATTATGATATACGTCTTAAATTCCCCATACACAGAAAATATAAACCTGGTCTCAACCTTCAAGCAATGCTTATTTATAGAAATTAAACTTAAAAATAAAACCAAACTTCTCTTTGGATGCATATATAGGAGCGATGGGGGGGATCAGAAGAAAATAACGCAGAACTTCTAAATATGATTAGATCCACATCAGGACTTAAATATTCACACGTTGTAATTACAGGAGATTTCAATCTCCCAGATATTAACTGGAAACATTGGACGACCAAATCAGTTAAACCCAGCAACCTAAATTTTAAATTTGTAGAATGCCTTAGAGACACATTCATGTTTCAACATGTCTTAAATCCCACTAGAGGACGAGACACAACTAACACAAACCTTTTAGATCTGATTTTATCAAACAAAGAAGACAACATAGGGGAAATAGAGTATCTCAGCCCTCTAGGTAAAAGTGACCACTGTGTCATTACATTCAATATTTTGTGCAGTTATAAAAAATATATACACTAAAAAATGGAAGCTATTTAAATAAGGCAAATTATGAAGGAATGAGGAAAGAGTTTTCAGATATAGATTGGGAAGAGAAATTTAAAGACAACGTTAACGACCAATGGGAAATCCTTAAAACAGTACTAAAATTATTAGAAGATAAATACGTACCTCAAAAAGAAGTTTCAAATTACAGAAAGGGAAATTTCCCCCTGAATGCAAACACCAGAAAACTAATAAGACATAAAAATAGACTATGGACAAGATACATTGAAACAAGGGATAGGACAAAATATTTAGAGTATTGTAAAAGCAGGAATAAAATCCGAGCTTTAACCAGAAAGCTCCGAAAGGGGTTTGAACGAAATTTAGCCACTCAAACCAAGAAAAACCCTAAAGTCTTCTGGAACTATTATAAATAAAAAAATACAGTTAAACAAGGAATTGGGGAACTGAATATAGACCACACAAATCCGAAATCCCAAACAACTGAAGATGAAGAAAAAGCAAATATTCTTGCCAACTACTTCTCCAGTGTATTCACTACTGAACAGACAGGGTCTATCCCAACTACACCCAAAGTAAACAATAAATTGGCGATGGATGAGCTAAAAGTAACTGAAAACATAATATTACTAACATTAAAAGAACTTAATATAAACAAATCGCCTGGCCCTGATGAAATAGGTGCCAGATTACTAACTGAGTTGTCAGAAAATATCTGTCTTCCATTACAAAAAATATTTGAAACATCGATAAAAACATCAAGTATTCCTGATGAATTGAAGGATGCCAAAATATCAGCAATTCATAAAAAAGGAAATAAGAAATTAGCTTGCAATTACCGTCCAATAAGCCTAACAAGCGTAGTTTGTAAATGCATGGAAAAAATTATTAGAAATCACATCAGTTACATGAAAGTCAATGGTCTGTTCAGTCAAAAACAATATGGTTTTATCTCTGGCAGATCAACAGTTCTCCAACTAATTAAAATACTAGATGAATGGACCTCAGAAATGGATAAGGGTAATTACACAGATGTTATTTATAATATGGATTTTCAAAAGGCTTTTGATACCGTGCCACATACGAGACTAATAAGTAAATTAAAAAGTTTTAACATTAGGAATGATTTAGTTAACTGGATTGAGGCATTCATCACAAATAGACGACAAAAGGTAGCAGTAAATGGAAAAGAATCAAACTGGCACAAAGTAACATCAGGGATATTGCAGGGATCTGTCCTAGGACCTTTATTGTTTGTTCCATACGTAAACGACCTGCCAGAGATAACTAAATCCAATACATTTCTGTTCACTGATGACAATGTCATCATGACATTAAGATATTTAGAGCCATAACAAATACAAATGATCAGGATATACTACAACAAGATTTAAGTATCCTAGAACAATGGAGTGACAAATGGTTATTAAAATTCCACCCAGACAAATGTAAACACATGGAAATTGGAAAAAATAATAAAGGTGAAAATGAATATTTCATGACAAGTAATAATGTTAAACATTCACTAGCCACCACAGATAAGCAAACTGACTTAGGTGTAATTATCGATTCAAAATTGTCATTTGATGATCACATAAACCAAGTGGTAAATAAAGCAACCAAAATGACAAAAATAATCCGAAGAACCTTCCAATTCCTAGACACGCACACTTTCTTGCCACTATATAAGACAATGGTTAGATCTCACCTAGAATATGCCGTAGCAGTATGGTATCCATATAAGATAAAACATAAAATAGCAATAGAAAACGTCCAGAGAAGGGCCACAAAACAACTTCCTGGTATGCAGGATTTGTCATATATAGACTAAAATTACTGAAGCTACCCACATTAGCATACCGAAGGCTAAGAGGAGACATGATAGAAGTCTATAAAATAATGCACGAACTATATGATAATGAATCTGCACCAAACCTCCTGAAATGGGAGGATGTGACACTAAGATCAGGAAATAGAGGACACTCCCTTAAAATATTTACCCAAAGAGTAAAAATTAATTTAAGAAAAAATGCATTCCCTCTTAGAGTGGCTGAACCATGGAATAGTCTCCCAAACTCTGTAATACAAGCTAGATCAATTAACTCATTTAAAAACAAACTAGACAAATTCTGGTCTACCCCAGGCAATAATATACGACTATGAATCTCCTTAAACAATAACAAATGGAACTGGAAATTATGATATAAAATATTTGATTCTGAAGATCTGATCATGGAGGAATCAACTGGATCCTGCGATCATAATCGTCATAAGGTATCATGACATAAGCGTAAGGTATAATTATATGCATGCATGCATACATGTATATAATTATGTGTTTCTGTTCTTATAAAGTGCCTTTGAACAGCTAGGCCTAGGGTCACCTGGATCATGACCATGGCGCTCTAAAAGTGCTCTAATTATTATTATATAAAGTACTCGCAAGAAATAAACACAAACAGACAGTACATACTGAGCCAGTATAAATAAATCTTCAGACTTAACCTATTATTGACCTAATTAAGGATAAGGCTAGGCTATGCCTATATCCATGGGCATGGCTATGTCAGTTCACGGCCTTTACCTTTGTTTGGCTTTGCCGTTTGAGTTTGGCGCCTAAAATTACGATGTGCATAGTTCTACTTTCGTATGCTTTGCGAACAAAAATAATTTATATAATGCTAAAAATCAATGTATTGGATAGTACAAAATACAGCCAAAGATTCAAAGGAATTTGTAAACACGTACCTTGTCTTGCGGCGCGGCGCGGCGCGGCGCGTCAGTCGCATATAAAACTATAACGGTAAAACAGCGGACTTCAAATATGGCGGCATGGGCCCGGGTAGACTCGCAGTAAAGATTATTTTTAACAATAATAATGTTCAGTGAATAGTGTAAGCATCTGGAGCTTACAAACGTAATTGTTAATTTTGTGTAAGAATAATAACACGGTTCATACAAATTTTAGTTTCTCTTAATTTTATTTCGCTTCTAGCATGGTGCGTCATCGCGCGGGAAACATTCCCCTACACCACATGCGAAATTTAATACAAGTAATAAATCATAGGTATGCGGCGCGCGTCAGAAATCAGTGCTCGGGCCTCCCTCGGTCCGAGTACTGATAAATCACCTCCCGCGAGTGCTAGCGCCGCATCTGCGGCTGGGAAGCGGGCTGTGATCGGCAAGCGCGTGCCGAGCACTGCCGCCTGCCAGCCGCTGATATCCGCCCTCGGGCCGATGACGGCGTGCTGGCTGGGACCCTCCTTTTTGACCTTTTCGACAAACACTTTATTACGCCTTCATCGAAACGGCGTTAAGGTACGGTAGCGAGGCCAAATACACGTAACTGACGAGTCAACTGTGGTACATAGACACCGCCGGTCACACGGAAGCGACAAACGATACCAACGCAGGGTTGCTGGATCGGGTCGTCGAACAAATGGGACGACTCCACGTTGATTTGTTCTTGCAAGTCCATTTCCTCATCAGTTGGGTCACCGTCACGATTCGATTCGTACGAAGTAAGGAAGCATTCGCTCTAATGGCCTCTGGCGCCGTTTCCAATTGCAAAGTTCACACTGTCGACGCCAACATGTTCGCGATAAAAGCCGCCCTGAGACAGGCCGTCCAAATATCGCATATCATGGCACTCGATTAGGGTACTGCCAAATACCCTTTGTTTCCCGTCCACTGCAAAGTGTACTCCACCACTCAAGGGGCCATTTCACACTCGCATCAAAATGTGTTCCTAGGCACCCAGCCGACACGTGTAATGTTGTGCTGTATTGACGACTCTTTCAATGCCATGTACACGGACGGTCAACAAGTGACCGCCAAACCCCTTCAACCGAAATTCCCGGAGTGGCGGTACATCAGGAGTTACGTCAACCTGTTCGCCTCGAACAGCAATGTGTCGCAGGACGATGGGAACGGTCTGACGTTTCCGTGACGGACACACTTTCTTCGGCTTCGACCTCACCCTGGACGCGTGTGACGGGTCGTGTTGCCACCTGATACAAAAGGCAACCTGCCCATCGAGATTCATTTTGCCGCGGCATTCGCTCAGACCGTGAACGTCATCGTGTAAGTTGAATTCGAGGCGGTGCTCGAAATCGACAAGAACTAGAACGCCATTACTGATGGACACCGAACAAGTCGCGCGACTCCTGCTGAGGAATGTGCAAACTAGGACAGTCGTCCACGACGTGATACACAAAGACTGGCTGACGACGACGATAGAATGGCTTTCGTGAGCAACACTCACGACTATGACATGGAAAAAACACGAAGATACAAGCTTACCCAATGGCTTTCGTGAGCAACACTCACGACTACGATCGACCCATTGAACACTGGATAGGTCTTCTCTTCATGTGGGATGATTGACGCGGATTGGACTCACAACGGCAATTTACTTCAGAGTCATCTATGTAACGTGTTCGGACAATACTGCGTTGCTTATTTATTGCTTCGACGTAACGGTGTGTCGATGAGCGCGTTTACACAAACTTAGTCGCTAACGAATATCGCCTGTTCCTTTAGTTTAGAGCTCTCAGAGACGGTAAAATGTAGTATTGTTGCATGACTGTCACGTGTTCCTTAATTGCTTTGTTCATTTCTTTCGACCTTGGAGTTTCTGACTCGGGAAACATCCCCGCAAAGATCATTGTAAGACACTTCACCTCATCTCATCCTTGGAGCAACTGGCGCAATGTTTATTCAACCATAACCTCGGGGCCTCTATTTTGAGACGATCCCTCTCGTAGATGATACTCGATTTCCCTTCTGAACACATATGACCCTTGACCTCCTCATTGATCAAGCCATATCCCCAGCTTGACCTTCGTTCAACAAAATGCCCATAAACATGCCGGGAAGACCCATGTCAACCCTCTAGTGACCGGAATGAGCCAATGATTACCTCGTTGAATACATTGACCGGAAACAATCCAATATGTCATCACAACTTTGAGGTTTATAAACCTCTCATCTACAACAACCTATGTTAACCGTACGACTCGGTCTTGAATGAAAACCAATGTCAGTTAAATTTCATTATCATTAACCCAACTATCATAGACACCACAGTCGGTCGGCCTAATTATTCACCACGTGGTTGCTTTCGTAGGTACGTGCATGATTGGGTGTGTGAGTGCTTGCCGGCTGGCGTGGGTGTGAGCCACCATTCTCAAAAGGTAAAAGAAAGGTGAAATGATATCTTGTTTATTTAGAGCACTACAAACACAATACTGTTACAAGTGTTTGTAATCGGATGCGAAAGAAATGTGAAATGTTCACAGAACCAGGTGTCATTCATGCAGCATTATTAACAAAATTCAGACTTTGGACCGTTTTCGTTGTGATCATTTTAGGTCGTCTAAGATATCATAATACTATTTGATGTCAGTGTTGTAAAAAAAAATAAGTTAATTGAATCATCAATTAAGAATGCCTCTGCTCTTTGGTTTAGATAACGGTTGATACCCATACCGTTGTTATCCGTTCTTTGCAGTTCTGCGAAAACTGCAACCCCGGCCAATGTAGATGGACCCTCGTCAACATGTCCTCTCTCCCAACAAAGTGTCCCCATACATCTACAAATCTGCCACACGTATAGTTGATGAAATAGTGCGTTGAATTGACGTGACATACACTTGAGATAATTTACAAACACCATGATCCGACGGCGTCACTGTGTGACCAGGGTTCGCGGTCTCTTTCATTTGAAAGACGCAAACGACGCGAAGTGAGCTAACTGGCATTTATAGTTCTCTCCGATGTGTTGTCCAGCCGGCCTTTGCTTTGCTGTCGTCCGCTAGCGGTTCTGTTCGAAGTTCGTCGGAGGATGCGACCATATTGCATTATATTCTCGCTGTCTATACCATTGGCTACACAAAGCCGGTTATACCGATTATCCAGTCGCCAACATGTTGGCGACTATTTTTTCAGCTGACAACTCAAATGTAGCCGTTATGATTATGTTCGTATGCATTATCAGTATGGCTTCGACGATCTTCTCTGGGATGCCATACGCATGGATAATCCGTAACAGTTTGTGTCTATCTACACATTCAAAGGCTTTCATGAAGTAGACGACACTAATGGCAGTGTTTTAGTTGGCTCTGCTACTTATGTCCGTGTTAGTTTCAAATGGTACCCGCAAGGGAGTTCCTCAATCGACTAGGGGTCTGTATTACATATGTGTTTTTTTATATATGAAGGATGCACCGTGGAAATAATATTTTGCGTCCCTTGCTTCAAGCCCAAGAATAAAGGAAACGAACAAAACCGTCTACGTTGTTGTATTTGACTATTAAAAAAAATCGACCCCTCAGGACGACATGGATTGTGGGCACAGCTGAGGAAATATCGTTGCATAAATGAATTGTAGAAATTTTCGAGGCACTGTAGGAAGGTAAGATGGAATTGGAGAAGCGCACAAGCAAGGCACCATTAACTTTTGTTCGTCTGCACAAGCATTTGTGAATGAGATTTACCATGAGTAAATCATAGCGAAATGTTCGGAGCATAGAGCAATAGTAGTTTCCACGCTGCTCTGTGGGGTTGAAGCATAGACTCTGCACCGAAATCATGTTAGGAAACGGCATGCCTTGCTGATGATACAAGGATATCACATGGAATATTCCCATACCCGAAAAGGACATGTTCAAATAAGCTAACAACCAGAACAAGTATAAATGAGAGAGACAAATTCGGCGGCTCGAATATATGACAACAATGACAACTGATGGAGGCGCACTACTGGGGTGGCTGACGAAGGTGTATTGGGGTGGCTGACGGAGGTGCACTAGGGTGGCTGACGGAGGTGCACTAGGGTGGCTGACGGAGGTGCACTGGGGTGGCTGACGGAGTTGCACTGGGGTGGCTGACGGAGGTGCACTGGGGTGGCTGACGGAGGTGCATTGGGGTGGCTGACGGAGGTGCACAGGGGTGGCTGACGGAGGTGCACAGGGGTGGCTGACGGAGGTGCACTGGGGTGGTGGCTGACGGAGGTGCACTGGGGTGGCTGACGGAGGTGCACTGGGGTGGCTGACGGAGGTGCACTGGGGTGGCTGACGGAGATGCACTGGGGTGGCTGACGGAGGTGCACTGGGGTGGCTGACGGAGGTGCACTGGGGTGGCTGACGGAGGTGCACTGGGGTGGCTGACGGAGGTGCACTGGGGTGGCTGACGGGGGTGCATTGGGGTGGCTGACGGAGGTGCACAGCTCTTTGGTGTGGTTGGTCTACACTAAAAATTCACCAGACTCATATGTGCACGGCGGTGGGTTCGACTTGTCTTCGCAGGAGACATCGCAGTGTCAGCTGACTGGTTCTCATTGGCTACTGATTCCTACGTGGCTGACGAATCAGTCGGAATTTCCGGTAGTCGGGTCTACAGGGTGCGTCATCCTCATTGAGGATGCGACCAGTTCAGCTGACTCTGTCTTCCTTATCCAGTATCGTTTCTTTCAATTGGCTTCTCCTTCTGTGTGACTCCCTGTATTCTCCTCCTGTGTGACTCCATGTCTTCTCCTTCTGTGTGACTCCCTCTCTTCTCCTTCTGTGGCACTCCCTGTCTTCTCCTTCTGTGTGACTCCCTGTCTTCTCCTTCTGTGTGACTCCCTGTCTTCTCCTCCTGTGTGACTCCCTGTCTTCTCCTTTTGTGTGACTCCCTGTCTTCTCCTTCTGTGTGACTCCCTGTCTTCTCCTTCTGTGGCACTCCCTGTCTTCTCCTTCTGTGTGACTCCCTGTCTTCTCCTTCTGTGTGACTCCCTGTCTTCTCCTTCTGTGTGACTCCCTGTCTTCTCCTTCTGTGTGACTCCCTGTCTTCTCCTTTTGTGTGACTCCCTGTCTTCTCCTTCTGTGGCACTCCCTGTCTTCTCCTTCTGTGTGACTCCCTGTCTTCTCCTTCTGTGCGACTCCCTGTCTTCTCCTTCTGTGTGACTCCCTGTCTTCTCCTTCTGTGTGACTCCCTGTCTTCTCCTTCTGTGTGACTCCTGTTTACCACTTTTACTCCCTCCCAGTCTACGAGATGTTTCTCGGTGGTTGTATGGTATGTCAGGGCAGACTTGTTGGTCTCAATCATCTAGGCATGTTTAATATTATAAATATAGATTGCATTGATATTTATTTTATATATAATTGTTTGACCCATGATGTTGGAATAAAATCACCTGACGACCACGTGTTGTTGTTATCTACTTGATCATTACATCCAACACATCAACATGTAAGATATAAGCCTCTCCCACTTGTCTTCTTCTGGGCACACGCAATGGTCCGGGAGGCATTTATTTCATATGTAGATGTAATGTGTTTTGTTTTCCAGGTTTGACTAGTTTTTAAACGCGTTCATCAAGCGGCAAGATAATCGTTTAGGCACTTAATGTCTAGAAGATTTGAAAGGAACGTGATTAAATCTGACCGATAATTTTTTAAAAGGGTTCTAGTTCCTGAATTCTGAGGTCAAAGCAATTGAGCAAATGTCAGGATTAGAGGAGGGAGGATGTGCTTTAAACATTATTATAAATCTTTGGCACAATATGTACTTTGTAAAAAATCCGCTTGGGTGGTTTAGCTACACATTGTTCGAACCCTGCTTTTCTGCTGCTAATCTAAGCTTAATATATCGATTAAACATCTCCTAAAGACTTAATACAATTATTTATTTACAACTAATCAAATAAAACTGGCAAATACTTTACTTTGGACTTCATGATATATGATCAGGACACAATACATCTACCTGTCAAGTTTCTGTTTTGCTCAATACATCTTGGCCAAGTAAATGGAACACATAAAATGTAAGTTATTTCGGTACAAATCTACGTGTGTTGAGAACGTAGTTAGGTGACGACTCGACGGATGTAGTACCAGCTGATGATACCCGGACCGAAGGTCGATTTTGCTTAACACGGTCGCGCCATTAAATGCTGTGATGAGCTCGTCCAGGGTGGACGTCGTTCGCAGAATGGCCGTGTTCGCTTCCCTCATGTCCGCGCAGAGCCTGATCTCGTCCAGTTTCTTTGGCTTGGGTAGCTACACAATTCTAGATACCCACTCTGTCGGGCTGGGCACTTTCTCGATTATGTCCGCTGCTTCCAGTTTTGCGAACTGCTCCCGCCGATGAAATGGCACTCAACTATGCTTCTGATCTACTGGATGGACGGAGTTATCAATGTGCAACTTCACTTGCACGCCCTTCAGGCAGCCAATTCCTTTCCACAGTTTAGGAAACCGCCTGACCACTTCGTCACCGTATGCGTCACGTGGCACACGCCTTCTTTCAGGAGGCATAACAGCCTAATGACTCCGCAGTCGCCTTGCCCAATAGTGGAGTGGCTGTTCCCTCGACAACCAGGAAATCAGCCTCGATCTCATTGCCATCTTTCAGAGTGATGTTGGACCGGATCAGCTGATGCACGCGAATTGGTAGCGAACTGTATGGATGGTTGCATGAAAGCAGTTTGAGCTTCTCCTTGTATTCGGTGTTAATAATGTTGCACGTTGACCGTTGAGTCTTTCAGCATGGTTACTGGGACGTTGCCAATTATTGATACCGTCACTGTTTCACCGTGAGATATTGAGAACGAGTATTCATTCTGACAGTCATTGTCAGAGCCACTGTCACTCGATTCGCCCCGAACATATTTCACGGTGTGTTTCGGACAGTGTCTCGACTGTGTCTGCTTCTTGTGACGACCGCACATCGTGCCCCGTCTTGCTACACGTGTAATACTTGGCAGTCTGTGTGCAGCCACAGGCATCAGCTGTGTGGCCCCGTCAACCACATTGTGTACACCATGGCACGTCTGTCGTTCACCTTGGGTTGTTTCTGCCTTTCTCGCCAACCTGCACCACTCACCACATTCACTCGCTCGGCATCCTGGGTCATCTGCGCTGCTTGTCGTTCTGCCGCCTAAATGGCAGCTGCGAGGTCAAGCACACGCTCAAGTTTCATGTCACGTTCTGCCAACAGTTTCGTTCTGAGTCGTTTCGACCGGCGACCGTCGATCACTTGGTTCGTTATAAAGTCGACAACGTGGTCGCCAAAACGTGCACATATTCGCTTACTGCCGCAGTCTTGTCACGAATTGCGCCACACTTTCTCCTTCTGTTAGACTGTCTTTGCGGAACATATACATATTAACAATTCGCAGAAATACGACAGATATCCAAATGGTAAACACTCTGCGGATCAACACCGATCATTGGCGTGACTTCCATCATCTCGCCGATCACGTGATAAAGTTGCGAAATTTCGCTTCATTTAATGTTTGTCCAAACACTAAGTAATTGAATAGTTTGATAATTTCACACAAACATACACACAACAGTTTCAAAAACAAGGTAGCATGTTGCAGTGGATACTAAGTAGGTTTGATTTTTCGCAAAATTAATGTGAAATTAGACTAGCAAAAAAGAATTGAGGAGGGACCTTTAAGCTTCGACTCTTTTTGAGGCTATTTTGTCGCCGCGGCCCGTGGGTGATATTACATGAATGCTCAAGTCTTAAGTAATTATACTCCAAACGACCAAATCTTGGGCTAATGGAGAAGTTTATGGAGGTATGTGCGCATGCGCTGTGGGTAGTACATGCAGCAACTAAACATCTAAGCTCGTAACTTTAATATTAGCCAAATGTTTATTTATTTTGGGGTTGGTTTGTGGGAGATGTCGCTGCTGTGCCTCACTCCCCATTGACAGCTCTCACACACTAGATTAGTTTAATATTAGTATTTTTTTAGAATACGTCTAGTTTAGTGGAAACTGTCCTTGTCATGTCTCACATTTCATAGACTTTTTCACACACTAATTTAATTAAATGTCAGTTGAAAATGTTTAATAGGTGTAGTTGGGTGTATGGGAACTGTCGCTGTCGTGCCTCACACCTCATAGACAGACTCCACATACAATAGAATCAGTTTCCGTTGCTGTATATGTTTGTAAAGGCAGTGTTGTTGAGGAGGTGTGGTGAAAGGGAGTTTCGTGGTAGCTTCTTGAAACGATTTGGGTTTTTTACTTTATTACTTTTTTGTGGGATCATATTCCATATGCGAATTGCTCGGGGGTAAAATAAAAAGACGACTGCATTTATGCGACTTCTATGGGCTACGTATCCACGGGTTCGACAGCGGGTTAGTAGGCCTGGGGTGGGGAGGTGATCTCAATAATGTTATTTAGAGTTGTGTAGAAGGTCGTGGTGTGTTTATTAAAACGTCGTCGTTCAATGGTTGACCATCCAAGGGTAGTTATTAAAATATATTGTATTCGTGTTCCGTGTATAGTAATTTTTAGCAAATCTGGCCGCACAGTGTTGCACTTTTTCAAGTGTTTTAATTTGTGTTGTAGTGTTGGATTCTATATGGGTGACGAGTACTCGAGTTTTTGGCCGGATTGACATGTTGTAAGCTGTTTCTTGAACTTCGGGTTTACATGGACCAAGATTATTTTAATCATGCCTAGAACGTTCTGACATTTGAAGCTATGTTAGTGGTATCATTTGCCCAGGTTAATTTGAAATTTAATTTTACTGCTAGATATGGGTAGCTGGATACTGTAGAAAGTGACTGAAAACTGTAGAAAGTGGCTGGCCAAAAAGCGAATACTTGTGTGAGCTGGGTTTAATTTGTTTTGTTATTGGTAGGTGGACACATTTATATATATTAAATTCCATTTGTCATTTGTCTGACCATGTTTGGAGTTAGTTGAGGTCAGTTTGGAGAATTTCGTGGACAGTTGTGGAAGAAATACATTTTACGATATATAATACTGTCATACGCAAAAAGACGTATAGGATATATGATGTTCTCGTCTATGTCATTTATGTAGAGCAAGAAGAGGACATATCCTAGAACTGAACACTGTGGTACACCAGATGTGACATGTGATGTCCGACAGGGCTCTTTTAACTGAGATTCTCTGCTTACGGTTCGATAGATAAGATTTATCCAGTTTTGTGTTTCCTGTGATTCCGTAGCAGGTCAATTTTGCTAGAAGGCGTTGGCGAGGGACTTTGTCGAAGGCTTTGGCAAAGTCAAGTAGGATTGCATCAATTTGGGTTTTGTCCATAGCAGTCATCCAGTCAAGGATTGTCTCAATGAGTTGAGATTCACAAGACAGTCCTGACTGGAACCAATGTTGGAAGTGGAGAATGATGTTAAGCTTGTGTTTCCATACATGCTCCCACATATTGCTTAGAATGATATGTTCCATTACTTAACAGAGGATGCAGGTTAGTGATATTTGTCTGTACTTAGCATGGTCAGATTTGTGTATTTTTTATGTATGGGAGTTACTAATGCTTGAAGCCAGTCATTGTGACGTTTTCCTGTATCATACGATTGTTGGAAAAAGTAGGTGATAATGGGCGTTATCTGCTCTGCAGTTTCTTTAAGGAATCTGGCTGGGAGTTCCTCTGGGCCTGTATCTTTGTTCTAGTCTTTTGTTTTTTCAACTGCTTATTTACTTCATCTATGCCAATTTCGAGAAAGGGGATGTTGGTATAAATATAAGGGCTTATGGGGATGGGGTACTTTTCTTGGGTAAATACGGAACTAAATTGGTTATTAAGGGCATTTGCTTTATCGCCATCATTTAGTATTAATTTGTCGTTTACTCGAAGGGTGGGAATGCCAATATTTTCTCATTTGTTGGCCTTAATAAATTACAACACAGTTTTTGTAAGATGTTGCTAATGCTTTAGTGGCTTTCTTTCTGAGTTCCTTAAATGTTTCCCAGTCGCCTTTAGTCCAGTTTGCTTTGCTTTTTTGTGGCTTTTGTTACGTCTCCTCTGCATTCTAATTAGTTCACGTTTTATCCATGGGAGGTGTGTTTTAGCTTTGGTGTTACGTCTACGTATGTTGTTGTTAATCGAGGTAGTCAGATGTTCGCGAAAGAAGCTCCAGTTTATGTATATATCCTGTGAGTTGGGGTCATTGTCGAAGTGCTCACGATTTAGTTTGTCTATGTCGTCTTTAAGTTTATCCCAGTCTGCTGATTTGTCACTATAAACTTTGTGGAGGGGGGTTTCCTGCTGCGAACTGGGTTTAAGTTGACATTGAAAGTCACGGATTCGTGATCGCTCATACCAATAGTGGTATGGGTGTTGATAATAATGGAGGAATTTGAGGTGAGTATGAGGTCAACAATGTTACCAGAAGCGATACGTGTGGGGTCGTTTACTATGTTTTATAATCCAAATTAATTAATTATTTCTAGTTTGTTACGCTTGCTAGCAGTTTTGTTACTAGTGGTCTGATTATTAGTCCAGTTGATGTCAGGTAGGTTAATATATCCAGCTGTGATTGCATTAGGGGGAAGTTTTTTTGGTGATGTGTATAGTTTAGTTAGGGATTCATGGCGAGCTTCAAGGGATTGGAGGTGCTCATTTGGAGGTCGATAGTAAGATGCAAAATATATGCATTTTGAAGAGGTTCTGCTACAACGTTTTCGAGAACGGCTTTGAGGACTCCATCGCCACGGACATTCTTGTCCTTTCTGATGGCCTCATAGTTGGGTGGAAGAAAAAAGTATATAGCATAGTTTTCATATAATTTAGTTTCAACTATGAATAAGATATTTGGGTTATAGTATTGAATAATTGTTTTTAATTGGGTTAACTTTGTGATGCTTTTAACGCTGTTAGTATTTATAACAATTCCGTTAAATGTGTTTCCTTGGGTTTTCCTGTGACGTTTGGGGGTTGATGCGTGTTAGGGGTTTGGGCCGAAAGTTGAATGTATATTTTAGGATATATGAAAACTTAGGCTTCTAAATATAGATCTGTCCGATCAAGTGTAGTTAGAATTTGATTGCTCATTGCTAGATAGAAAGGGTGTAAAATTTGGAATTCCACGATGGTCGCAGAACCAGACGACACTTTGGTTAATCAAAGATTACTTATTTGACTTAAAGCCATAGGCCATAGTGACCCATCGCTGTCCTCCGGGAAGTTGCACCCTCCAGTCTGTTCTATTTATTGGGATGCTGCTCTGCTGTCAATAATGGGAGCCTAGTGTCATTCTTGATCTGATCACTCCACCTCTTCGGTGGTCTTCCTCTCTTCCGCTGTCCTTTGAAGTCTTGTTTGTATGCTTGCCTAAAGATACTATCTCTTTGCATGCGGCAAACATGTCCAAACCACCCGCGTCTTCTGTGTCTGATGACATCTGTGATAGATTCAGGGGAAGGCTATAAGGACTCCACCGCCATGGACATTCTTGTCCTTTCTGATGGCCTCATAGTTGGGTGGTAGGAAAGAGTATGTAGCATAGTTTGCATCTAATTTAGTTTCAACTAGAAATATGATGTCTGGATTATTATATTGAATAGTTGCCTTTAGTTGGGTTGCTTTTTCTATGTTCTTAACGCTGTTTGTGTTTATCAAAATTCCTTTAAGTGTGTTTCCTTGGGTTTTCTTGTGGCGTTCGGGGGTTGAAGTGTTTTGGGGGTTTGGGGCGAAAATTAAGCCTGCATTTTGTGATGTGTGGAGTGTTGGGGTACTAAGCGTGGAGCTGTCAGACTGGGTGTTGGTAGAAATGGATTGCTCATTTCTAGATGGAGAAGTGGTAATATTTGGAATTGGGTGCCCATATGGGCCAGGGTTTGGGTGGATGTCGCCTGAGAGTGCTATCAGTCTGCTGAGGTACAGATGTGTAATAATGTCTGATTTGAATTTGATTTTGGGTGGGAATTTAATTCGGGGATTCAAAGTTAGGGCATAATATTTTGGTTTAATTTTGAGATTTGATCGAGATACGCGTTGACGTGTTCCAATGATCGTTGCTATTAGGAGAGTGACGGTGATTATCTGCGTTAGCCCAAGATCAATCCGCGTGGTATGCTGGACTAGGTGAGGCGAATATTTCCTAAGAGGACAACTGAATTGGAATACATTTTGTAGCATGGTTTTCTGAAAGTTAGATCCAAATGCAAACAGTGGCGACTTGAAGAAAAGTAAGCTTAGTAATGAAATGCTTAGCGATGAAATGAAAAGAACTCACCCGGACGGCGCCGGCAGTGTTAGTCCGCCATCTTTGAAATTTTGGTTCATGTGTTGCGGTAAAGGGCGTTGTTTTTGTTAGTTGCGTTTGTTGTCGTTTGGTTTGTCTGTTTCTGCGTGATCAGTGGATTATGTTGAGTTGTTGTACCAATTGTGGTCATTTGTTGTGTTGGTGAACATGTTGTGTTGAGTGAAATGTGTGAAGCGATGTAACGGACTCGTACCACCCCGACGCATGCGCACCATCACTCACTACAGATATAGAGTGAATAAGCTGTTGAGTTCACTGTCATTTACACTCCCATCCAAATCACATATGTGATTTCTCTCAGAAACGAAATAGTCAGTTCTTCACTCCCACCCGTAGGCAGAGTATAACTATTTGGAGTCTATGTAAGGCAGAGTACAACTATTTGGAGTCTACATCTGCTCTGTTTTCCACCAACAACGTCAGCTTGTGGATTGGCCTCTCCAAATATGTGGCCTTCTTGGTTTGATTGCCCTGCTTCGTAAGGCTAGAATCAGCCACAAGCTGTGCACAGCCATAAAATCAAACCTTTTCTGATACCTTATTTTCAAAGTGAAATGTTGTAATAAAAAAACATTAAAATAACATTATTGTGATGTTTATGTTCCTTTGTCAAAAGTGTTTTTATGATGTTATATATATAATATTTTAATAAAACATTGTTCAACAATGTTTTTCAAGTGTTTCCAAGATGGAACATTTTGATATCATTATAAGAGTACAAAAAACATTTTTTATGACATTTTAGAAAAAAATTCTGATGTTTTTAAAACAGTATTGTGTTTGCTGGGCTCAACCATAAAATCAAAGCTTTTCTGATACCTTTCAAAGTGAAATGTTTTAATAAAACATTAAAATAACATTTTTGTGATGTTTATGTTCCTTTGTCAAACATGTTTTTATGATGCTATATATATGTTTTAATAAAACATTGTTCAACAATGTTTTTCAAATGTTTCCAAGATTGCAAATTTTTATATCATTATAACATAAAAAAAACTTTTTATGACATTTTAGAAAACATTTTTCTGATGTTTTTAAAACAGTATAGAGTTGGCTGGGCTCAGCCATAAAATAAAAGCTTTTCTGATACCTTTCAAAGTGAAATGTTTTAAGAAAACATTAAAATAAAAAATTTCTGATGTTTATGTTCCTTTGTCAAACATGTTTTTATGATGTTATATATATGTTTTAATAAAACATTGTTCCCAAATGTTTTTCAAATGTTTCCAAGATGGCACATTTTGATATTATTATAACATTAAAAAAAAACATTTTTATGACATTTAAAAAAAAAATTCTGATGTTTTTAAAACAGTATTGTGTTTGCTGGGCTCAGCCATAAAATCAAAGCTTTTCTGATATCTTTCAAAGTGAAATGTTTTAATAAAACATTGTTCAAAAAGGTTTTTCAAATGTTTCCAAGATGGCAAATTTTTATATTATTATAACATTAAATAAAAAACATTATTACATTTTTGAAAAAAAATTTCTGATGTTTTAATACAGTATTGTGTTTGCTGGGCTCAGCCATAAAATCAAAGCTTTTCTGATATCTTTCAAAGTGAAATGTTTTAATAAAACATTAAAATAACATTTTTGTGATGTTTATGTTCCTTTGTCAAACATGTTTTTATGATGTTATATATATATATGTTTTAATAAAACATTGTTCAAAAAGGTTTTTCAAATGTTTCCAAGATGGCACATATTGATATTATTATAACATTAAAAAAAAATTTGTATTACATTTTTGAAAAAAATTTCTGATGTTTTTAAAACAGTATTGTGTTTCCTGGGCTCAGCCATAAAATCAAAGCTTTTCTGATACCTTTCAAAGTGAAATGTTTTAATAAAACATTAAAATAAAATTTTTGTGATGTTTATGTTCCTTTTTCAAAAATGTTTTTATGATATTATATATATGTTTTAATAAAACATTGTTCAACAATGTTTTTCAAATGTTTCCAAGATGGCAAATTTTGATATCATTATAGCATATACAAAAACCTTTTTATGACATTTTAGAAAACATTTTTCTGATGTTTTTTTAAACAGTATTGTGTTTGTTGGGCTCAACCATTTCAAAGTGAAATGTTTTAATAAAACATTAAAATAAAATTTGTGTGATGTTTATGTTCCTTTGTCAAATATGTTTTTTATGATGCTATATATATGTTTTAATAAAACATTGTTCAACAATATTTTTTAAATGTTTCCAAGATGGCACACTTTGATATTATTATAACATTAAAAAAACCATTTTTATGACATTTTAGAAAAACAAATTCTGATGTTTTTAAAACAGTATAGTGTTGGCTGGGTTCAGCCATAAAATCAAAGCTTTTCTGATATCTTTCAAAGTGAAATGTTTTAATAAAACATTAAAATAACATTTTTGTGATGTTATGTTCCTTTGTCAAACATGTTTTTATTATGTTATATATATGTTTTAAGAAAACATTGTTCAAAAAGGTTTTTCAAATGTTTCCAAGATGGCACATTTTTATATTATTATAACATTAAAAAAAAATTGTTATTACATTTTTGAAAAATGTTTCTGATGTTTTTCAAACAGTATAGTGTTGGCTGGGTTCAGCCATAAAATCAAAGCTTTTCTGATACCTTTCAAAGTGAAATGTTTTAATAAAACATTAAAATAACATTTTTGTGATGTTGATGTTCCTTTGTCAAACATGTTTTTATGATGTTATATATATGTTTTAATAAAACATTGTTCAAAACGGTTTTTCAAATGTTTCCAAGTCGGCACATTTTGATAGCATTATAACATTAAAAAAACATTATTATGACATTTGAGGAAACATTTTTCTGATGTTTTTAAAACATTATTGTGTTTGATGGGAATGTTTTAATGATGTTTTAAAAACATCACTGAAAATGTAAAATTACATTATCTTAAAAACATCTGTATGATGTTTCTGAAATTGTATATAACATTTTATTTACATTTACGAAATGTTATTGAAAAATGTTTTCGTTATAACATGTATATAACCATTATCAAATGTTATAAAAATGTTATGTGTTTGCTGGGAAGGTGTCCTCTCTGATCTTGATATTTTGCAGTCTGTCCACTCTGGTAACACCCCTAATAGCCCGCAGGCAGCGCATCTTAAAAACCTCAAGAGATTGTATACCCTGTGATTGTAGTGTCCAAGCTTTCGCACCATTGATTGATATTGGCACTATAAGGGTTCCATGTCATCTGGCTTTCAGTCTTGTTGAGTTGTTTCTGTTGGAAAAATATGCCATTTCTGAGTCTACCAAAGGCTGCCGATGTTAAGGTTATGCGTCGACTAACATATTTCTCTATAGACGGTACTATCCTGCCCAAGAAACAGAATTTGTCCACAGTCTCCAGTTCTTCGCCTTCCAGAGTAATTAAGCTTCTCCGATGAAGTGATGACCTTGCATTTGGAGAAGTTGATTGCCATTTTGTCAGGTGACCATTTGGAGAAGTTGATTGCCATTTTGTCAGGTGACCATTGATGACGATTACACATTCAACATTATCACACATAGCTTCAATTAGTGGTGTAATCTTTGGATCCACCGCAACATCTTCCACAATGCCCCTCTCCAGATAGTATCAAATGCAGAAAATTGAAATGCAGCGGAACCTGGGGATATGCTGATACAATTTGTATGGTGCCAGAGATTACATTCTTCACAAATCATAGCCTTGTCTCGGTTTCTGACAGGCTGGTGACAATTAAAAATACACGCGATATGCACAGCCTACGTCCCAGCCGCATTGGGGGTTAAGGGGCTGATGGCCGCTGGTTGGTCAAAATTGAAAACACTGATGATGTCAGCCTCCGCGAAAAATTACATTAGCCCAGAATTTTGCACTTTTAGAACAGATTCCCTGTAAACCACTTGCATGATATTCTTAACTACAGTTGCAAATGCTTAGTTTTTAGGCACTCTTATAGGTGCAAAAAATAAAGCCTTTGGTTTTACTGGATGGCCCCTGATTAAGGACATGTCGAAAAAAGAACTCGAATTATCTCGTTGTCAAATAGCCAATTTTTACTTACGAGTAAACTATATGCAATTTTTTTACAAATATAAACAAACATTTGTTAACCCTTTAGACCCCACAACGGCCGCGGCCGGCCGCTCTGTGCAGTCCTGGAACGACCGCCGCCGGCCGCATACAAGACACTCTTTCGATTAACTACTGAACTAAATATGCCATTTCTGAGTCTACCAAAGGCTGCCGATGTTAAAAATCCTGGCGATTAACTACTGAACTAAACGCTACCAAATTTTTATTTTCATCGGTTTTGTTCATGCCATCTCGAAAATTTTTATTTCTATATTTGTCATGATAAAATATGGTGTAACCTGAAAAATAATTTTTTTCAGTGGTGCAAAGCTAACACATATAGTTACATTTTCGTCGTTGGGTTGCATAGGGCTATAGCATGGGATCATTGTCAAATGTCAGTCGCAAGGTAGAATAATTAAAAAATTTAAGAAACTCACTATTTTGTCATTGCAAATTGTGATCAAATGTTAACATTTTATTAATAATATTATATCCTATTTCTATGTATACAGGCATGTGGTGAAATTACTACTCTTCAAAATAAACACAACTTGTAATTGTCAATATCGAATAGTTTTTTCTACAGATTTCTAAACACAAGAAGGTAAAATCGCTCGAATTTTGACAGAAATCCTGGGAACAGGGAAACATGTTTTTATAAAATGCTGGGGCCTAATGGGTACCGCCCTCTGGTGACTAGGTCACCAACCAGTTCGCCTACTGTTTTCCATTCTTCTCCGACAGGTGGACAAGCATGTATTTGAGCCCGCAAACCCGTTAGTAGGTAGGGCCTAATGTTGTTTAACTCCTAAATAACAGTCAATGTATGGTGTGTAGCAGCCAGTGTATATGTACTATTAATCCGGCGTAAATGACAGATTGTAGTATTTTTCCAAACTAACGTAATTCGCTT
This sequence comes from Lamellibrachia columna, assembly GCA_963662155.1. Lineage (NCBI taxonomy): Eukaryota > Metazoa > Annelida > Polychaeta > Sabellida > Siboglinidae > Lamellibrachia > Lamellibrachia columna. Next base: position 2,550,689 of record OY759261.1, on the reverse strand, counting down.
ACATTGTCTTTGAAAATGCTGAGCGATATTATGGGGACGAACTGAAAGTAAAAAGGGGGCGAGAAAGGGCGGGCAAGAATTAACAAGAATCCACACGATCTCTTTACTTTGTTGTTGTCACCGTTTTTCACTGTGCGTGCGTCTTTTCATTAATTGTGATTTCTTTTATCAACATTTTAACAACTATAAAATAAATTAAAATGTACATGTGTAGCACACTAGTCAGGTAAATGTAAATTTTATTTACACCCGGTTTTAATTCCTTCCAGTGGTTTCGGTTCTTCATTGCAGCCTCCCCACGACTGCCACTTTGTCGCAGTGGGGAGGCTTGCATACTCTCGTAACCAGGAAAGCTATACTGTCGGGGATGTAAGTCTGGTAGGTTCAACCAAACCAGGCAGGTTAAGGGGTAGGAGTCGTATGAAGAACTCAAGGGGGGTGGGTCCTCTTCAGTCTTGATTGGCATCTTGTATAAGAAATTGTGTCTCGGAATTAAAAACACCCACAGTAGCAGTAGTGATGCATTATAGTAACAGGTAGATGAAACAATGATTAATCTCTTAACAATAGTTTTAGGGTGATTTGGGTGTGCTGACTTCAAAAAGTGATGTTGACAAACTGTAGGATGGGTCCTTGACCCCCTAAATAAAAACAAACTGTTGCCAGATTTGCCCCGAAAATAAACAAACACCCTTCTAATTAATACAATGTTGTTATCTTAAACATAGTCATGCATGGACTTGGACCCATATGATTGCCGGGATGTTGGCCCTATGGTTGTGCAGTATTTCTGCATGGTTATCCCTCTTGCGATCTTCCTTTGCAGCAGAGCACAACTCTTGCCTTGTCACACCTAGTCATGTTGGGGAGGTTGTACATCTTGTCACACCTAGTCATGTTGGGGAGGTTGTACATCTTGTCACACCTAGTCATGTTGGGAAGGTTGTACATCTTGTAACACCTAGTCATGTTGGGGAGGTTGTACATCTTGTCACACCTAGTCATGTTGAGGAGGTTGTACATCTTGTCACACCTAGTCATGTTGGGAAGGTTGTACATCTTGTAACACCTAGTCATGTTGGGAGGTTGTACATCTTGTAACACCTAGTCATGTTGGGGAGGTTGTACATCTTGTCACACCTAGTCATGTTGGGGAGGTTGTACATCTTGTCACACCTAGTCATGTTAGGGAGGTTGTACATCTTGTCACACCCAGTCATGTTGGGAGGTTGTACATCTTGTAACACCTAGTCATGTTGGGAAGGTTGTACATCTTGTCACACCTAGTCATGTTGGGAGGTTGTACATCTTGTAACACCTAGTCATGTTGGGGAGGTTGTACATCTTGTAACACCTAGTCATGTTGGGAGGTTGTACATCTTGTCACACCTAGTCATGTTGGGGAGGTTGTACATCTTGTCACACCTAGTCATGTTGGGGAGGTTGTACATCTTGTCACACCTAGTCATGTTGGGAGGTTGTACATCTTGTCACACCTAGTCATGTTGGGGAGGTTGTACATCTTGTCACACCTAGTCATGTTAGGGAGGTTGTACATCTTGTCACACCCAGTCATGTTGGGGAGGTTGTACATCTTGTAACACCTAGTCATGTTAGGGAGGTTGTACATCTTGTCACACCCAGTCATGTTGGGAGGTTGTACATCTTGTAACACCTAGTCATGTTGGGGAGGTTGTACATCTTGTAACACCCAGTCATGTTGGGAGGTTGTACATCTTGTCACACCTAGTCATGTTGGGGAGGTTGTACATCTTGTCACACCTAGTCATGTTGGGAGGTTGTACATCTTGTCACACCTAGTCATGTTGGGGAGGTTGTACATCTTGTCACACCTAGTCATGTTAGGGAGGTTGTACATCTTGTCACACCCAGTCATGTTGGGGAGGTTGTACATCTTGTAACACCTAGTCATGTTAGGGAGGTTGTACATCTTGTCACACCCAGTCATGTTGGGGAGGTTGTACATCTTGTAACACCTAGTCATGTTAGGGAGGTTGTACATCTTGTCACACCCAGTCATGTTGGGGAGGTTGTACATCTTGTCACACCTAGTCATGTTGGGGAGGTTGTACATCTTGTCACACCTAGTCATGTTGGGGAGGTTGTACATCTTGTCACACCTAGTCATGTTAGGGAGGTTGTACATCTTGTCACACCCAGTCATGTTGGGGAGGTTGTACATCTTGTAACACCTAGTCATGTTGGGGAGGTTGTACATCTTGTCACACCTAGTCATGTTAGGGAGGTTGTACATCTTGTCACACCTAGTCATGTTGGGGAGGTTGTACATCTTGTCACACCTAGTCATGTTAGGGAGGTTGTACATCTTGTCACACCTAGTCATGTTGGGGAGGTTGTACATCTTGTCACACCTAGTCATGTTGGGGAGGTTGTACATCTTGTCACACCTAGTCATGTTGGGGAGGTTGTACATCTTGTCACACCTAGTCGTGTTGGGAGGTTGTACATCTTGTAACACCTAGTCATGTTGGGGAGGTTGTACATCTTGTAACACCCAGTCATGTTGGGGAGGTTGTACATCTTGTCACACCTAGTCATGTTGGGAGGTTGTACATCTTGTCACACCTAGTCATGTTGGGGAGGTTGTACATCTTGTCACACCTAGTCATGTTGGGAGGTTGTACATCTTGTCACACCTAGTCATGTTGGGGAGGTTGTACATCTTGTCACACCTAGTCGTGTTGGGAGGTTGTACATCTTGTAACACCTAGTCTTGTTGGGAGGTTGTACATCTTGTAACACCTAGTCATGTTGGGAGGTTGTACATCTTGTCACACCTAGTCGTGTTGGGAGGTTGTACATCTTGTCACACCTAGTCATGTTGGGAGGTTGTACATCTTGTCACACCTAGTCTTGTTGGGAGGTTGTACATCTTGTCACACCTAGTCATGTTGGGAGGTTGTACATCTTGTCACACCTAGTCATGTTGGGGAGGTTGTACATCTTGTCACACCCAGTCATGTTGGGAGGTTGTACATCTTGTCACACCTAGTCATGTTGGGGAGGTTGTACACCTAGTCATGTTGGGGAGGTTGTACATCTTGTAACACCTAGTCATGTTGGGAGGTTGTACATCTTGTCACACCTAGTCATGTTGGGGAGGTTGTACATCTTGTCACACCTAGTCATGTTGGGAGGTTGTACATCTTGTCACACCTACTCATGTTGGGGAGGTTGTACATCTTGTCACACCTAGTCATGTTGGGGAGGTTGTACATCTTGTAACACCTAGTCATGTTGGGAGGTTGTACATCTTGTCACACCTAGTCATGTTGGGGAGGTTGTACATCTTGTCACACCTAGTCATGTTGGGAGGTTGTACATCTTGTCACACCTAGTCATGTTGGGGAGGTTGTACATCTTGTCACACCTAGTCATGTTGGGAGGTTGTACATCTTGTAACACCCAGTCATGTTGGGGAGGTTGTACATCTTGTCACACCTAGTCATGTTGGGAGGTTGTACATCTTGTCACACCTAGTCGTGTTGGGAGGTTGTACATCTTGTAACACCTAGTCATGTTGGGGAGGTTGTACATCTTGTCACACCTAGTCTTGTTGGGAGGTTGTACATCTTGTAACACCTAGTCATGTTGGGAGGTTGTACATCTTGTCACACCTAGTCGTGTTGGGAGGTTGTACATCTTGTCACACCTAGTCATGTTGGGAGGTTGTACATCTTGTCACACCTAGTCTTGTTGGGAGGTTGTACATCTTGTCACACCTAGTCATGTTGGGAGGTTGTACATCTTGTAACACCCAGTCATGTTGGGGAGGTTGTACATCTTGTAACACCTAGTCATGTTGGGAGGTTGTACATCTTGTCACACCTAGTCATGTTGGGGAGGTTGTACATCTTGTCACACCTAGTCATGTTGGGAGGTTGTACATCTTGTCACACCTAGTCATGTTGGGGAGGTTGTACATCTTGTCACACCCAGTCATGTTGGGGAGGTTGTACATCTTGTCACACCTAGTCATGTTGGGGAGGTTGTACATCTTGTCACACCTAGTCATGTTGGGGAGGTTGTACATCTTGTCACACCTAGTCATGTTAGGGAGGTTGTACATCTTGTCACACCTAGTCATGTTGGGGAGGTTGTACATCTTGTCACACCCAGTCATGTTGGGGAGGTTGTACATCTTGTAACACCTAGTCATGTTGGGAGGTTGTACATCTTGTCACACCTAGTCGTGTTGGGAGGTTGTACATCTTGTAACACCTAGTCATGTTGGGGAGGTTGTACATCTTGTCACACCCAGTCATGTTGGGAGGTTGTACATCTTGTCACACCTAGTCATGTTGGGGAGGTTGTACATCTTGTCACACCTAGTCATGTTGGGAGGTTGTACATCTTGTCACACCTAGTCATGTTGGGGAGGTTGTACATCTTGTCACACCTAGTCATGTTGGGGAGGTTGTACATCTTGTAACACCTAGTCATGTTGGGAGGTTGTACATCTTGTCACACCTAGTCATGTTGGGGAGGTTGTACATCTTGTCACACCTAGTCATGTTGGGAGGTTGTACATCTTGTCACACCTAGTCATGTTGGGGAGGTTGTACATCTTGTCACACCTAGTCATGTTGGGAGGTTGTACATCTTGTAACACCCAGTCATGTTGGGGAGGTTGTACATCTTGTCACACCTAGTCATGTTGGGAGGTTGTACATCTTGTCACACCTAGTCGTGTTGGGAGGTTGTACATCTTGTAACACCTAGTCATGTTGGGGAGGTTGTACATCTTGTCACACCTAGTCTTGTTGGGAGGTTGTACATCTTGTAACACCTAGTCATGTTGGGAGGTTGTACATCTTGTCACACCTAGTCGTGTTGGGAGGTTGTACATCTTGTCACACCTAGTCATGTTGGGAGGTTGTACATCTTGTCACACCTAGTCTTGTTGGGAGGTTGTACATCTTGTCACACCTAGTCATGTTGGGAGGTTGTACATCTTGTCACACCTAGTCATGTTGGGGAGGTTGTACATCTTGTCACACCCAGTCATGTTGGGAGGTTGTACATCTTGTCACACCTAGTCATGTTGGGGAGGTTGTACACCTAGTCATGTTGGGGAGGTTGTACATCTTGTAACACCTAGTCATGTTGGGAGGTTGTACATCTTGTCACACCTAGTCATGTTGGGGAGGTTGTACATCTTGTCACACCTAGTCATGTTGGGAGGTTGTACATCTTGTCACACCTACTCATGTTGGGGAGGTTGTACATCTTGTCACACCTAGTCATGTTGGGGAGGTTGTACATCTTGTAACACCTAGTCATGTTGGGAGGTTGTACATCTTGTCACACCTAGTCATGTTGGGGAGGTTGTACATCTTGTCACACCTAGTCATGTTGGGAGGTTGTACATCTTGTCACACCTAGTCATGTTGGGGAGGTTGTACATCTTGTCACACCTAGTCATGTTGGGAGGTTGTACATCTTGTAACACCCAGTCATGTTGGGGAGGTTGTACATCTTGTCACACCTAGTCATGTTGGGAGGTTGTACATCTTGTCACACCTAGTCGTGTTGGGAGGTTGTACATCTTGTAACACCTAGTCATGTTGGGGAGGTTGTACATCTTGTCACACCTAGTCTTGTTGGGAGGTTGTACATCTTGTAACACCTAGTCATGTTGGGAGGTTGTACATCTTGTCACACCTAGTCGTGTTGGGAGGTTGTACATCTTGTCACACCTAGTCATGTTGGGAGGTTGTACATCTTGTCACACCTAGTCTTGTTGGGAGGTTGTACATCTTGTCACACCTAGTCATGTTGGGAGGTTGTACATCTTGTAACACCCAGTCATGTTGGGGAGGTTGTACATCTTGTAACACCTAGTCATGTTGGGAGGTTGTACATCTTGTCACACCTAGTCATGTTGGGGAGGTTGTACATCTTGTCACACCTAGTCATGTTGGGAGGTTGTACATCTTGTCACACCTAGTCATGTTGGGGAGGTTGTACATCTTGTCACACCCAGTCATGTTGGGGAGGTTGTACATCTTGTCACACCTAGTCATGTTGGGGAGGTTGTACATCTTGTCACACCTAGTCATGTTGGGGAGGTTGTACATCTTGTCACACCTAGTCATGTTAGGGAGGTTGTACATCTTGTCACACCTAGTCATGTTGGGGAGGTTGTACATCTTGTCACACCCAGTCATGTTGGGGAGGTTGTACATCTTGTAACACCTAGTCATGTTGGGAGGTTGTACATCTTGTCACACCTAGTCGTGTTGGGAGGTTGTACATCTTGTAACACCTATTCATGTTGGGGAGGTTGTACATCTTGTCACACCCAGTCATGTTGGGAGGTTGTACATCTTGTCACACCTAGTCATGTTGGGAGGTTGTACATCTTGTCACACCTAGTCATGTTGGGGAGGTTGTACATCTTGTCACACCTAGTCATGTTGGGGAGGTTGTACATCTTGTCACACCTAGTCATGTTGGGGAGGTTGTACATCTTGTCACACCTAGTCATGTTGGGGAGGTTGTACATCTTGTCACACCTAGTCATGTTGGGGAGGTTGTACATCTTGTCACACCTAGTCATGTTGGGGAGGTTGTACATCTTGTAACACCTAGTCATGTTGGGAGGTTGTACATCTTTTCACACCTAGTCATGTTGGGAGGTTGTACATCTTGTCACACCTAGTCATGTTGGGAGGTTGTACATCTTGTCACACCTAGTCATGTTGGGGAGGTTGTACATCTTGTAACACCTAGTCATGTTGGGAGGTTGTACATCTTTTCACACCTAGTCATGTTGGGGAGGTTGTACATCTTGTCACACCTAGTCATGTTGGGAGGTTGTACATCTTGTCACACCTAGTCATGTTGGGGAGGTTGTACATCTTGTCACACCTAGTCATGTTGGGGAGGTTGTACATCTTGTCACACCTAGTCATGTTGGGGAGGTTGTACATCTTGTCACACCTAGTCATGTTGGGGAGGTTGTACATCTTGTAACACCTAGTCATGTTGGGAGGTTGTACATCTTGTCACTCCTAGTCATGTTGGGGAGGTTGTACATCTTGTAACACCTAGTCATGTTGGGGAGGTTGTACATCTTGTCACACCCAGTCATGTTGGGAGGTTGTACATCTTGTCACACCTAGTCATGTTGGGAGGTTGTACATCTTGTCACACCTAGTCATGTTGGGAGGTTGTACATCTTGTCACACCTAGTCATGTTGGGGAGGTTGTACATCTTGTCACACCTAGTCATGTTGGGGAGGTTGTACATCTTGTACTGGTCAGTGGTGCTAGTGGTCGGTAGCCTTAGCAATTAGCCTTTTCAGTAAGTTGGTAACAGCCAGGAAGCAATAAACAATGCACATACATTGTCAGACAAAGGCTAAGCTGGTATTCAAACAACATGGAAAGACCTGTAGCCTGATATTGCTTCAGAAAATTTCAGCTCAGTGAAACATTGCAGAGTTAGCAAGCCAATTACACCCCTTGTGTTGTAGTGGACAGGTCAGGTGGCAAGGACCGTTTATATGGCCTCTCTTCCCATTCCCAACTCACACAAAGCAAAGGGCAGACCCATTAAGAATGTCATCTTAGAGCAGGAGCTACAACCTCAAAGTAAACACATGAAACCATATTATTAGTATTTTCCAAAGAAAAATTTTAGAAATGCGCACAGATAAATGTCTGCATTGGAATATGTCCTGTAGGATTATGTCTGGATATTGCATTGTATTTTTATATAATAAAAATATGTTTTAAATGGCTATCTTTTTATTTAGTATAATTCAAAGTCACAATTCAACAAAATGTACAAACATTACCGTTATATTTGTTTATCAATTGTGTACAAAATATTGAAATTCAGCAAAACGTGCAAAAATACATAATTGACAAATGCTGAATATATTTGGTTCCGCATAATGTAATTGAAATTGAAACAGTGTAATTGTAATTGATTTGGAACATTATGACTGTAATTGTAATTGAAATAAAAAATGTAATGTAATTGTAATTGATATAATTTTGTGTAATTGGACCCAGCCATGACACCTAGTCATGTTAGGGAGGTTGTACATCTTGTCACACCCAGTCATGTTGGGAGGTTGTACATCTTGCATAGGAATGCTTCTGCAGAAGAATATGTCTTGTCTGTATTGTCACCAGATAGCCTGATAGTCAAACATTTTATGACATTGTGTATGCTTGAGTTATTCCCTTTCTGAATGCAGTGAAGCCACACAAACTTGTCTTCAAGAGGAAGTATCTTGTCAAGTCAGAAGCCCTGTGTTAAAGTCCACTTAGAGCTTGTGCTAGTTGTTACCAATTCAGTATGTTGACTCAAGTGAGACAGTCTGGGTGCTAATTGTTTAATACTGTACCAGTTTGTAGTCTGGTTGGAGACCCATAGAGTACACAGAACCCTGGACAGGTGCTAATCCACCCTCTCAATAATCAGCACTGCTATAGCCACAGACACACAGCATGCTTTCCTTTCCAAGACAGATTATGCAACTACAGGGGGTGAGGCATTGTGGACATTGTCTAATGTCTTTATATAAGCAAAAATCATGTACCCTCTGTTAAGACAAGTACCCAAATCGATTTGAATAGAACACGTTTGAAAGAGTTTATAAATATAAACATCTATATAAATATCTATATACCAGACTTTAAAAAAATCATAAATAAAAAGCCGCCATTTGTGAAGTATAATCACCACGAGTGATTGCGTGGAAGGCAAGCCATATGTTGACTTGGCTGTCTGGAAACAATATAGCTGAGATTTTATGATTTCATTTTGTGATGCTGTGTAATTATTGTTGTTGACCATTTCATTGAACCGAACTCTTATAAATTCATTTTGTAAATGGATAAACCTTGATTTGCTATGCAACCGAGTTTATATGGTCAACATTGCGTTGTCTTTTTCAGTGGCAAATCGGACGCCATTTTGTTTTTGTAATTTCAGATGTCAAGGACCCTTCCCAAACTCTGCCAACATCACATTTTTGGATCCAGTATAACTAAATCATCACAAATCTGTTTTTGGCATGCTTTACTACCACAAATGCATGCAAAACCCTTTTGAAGGGACATATTGGGATGTTGGCACCAGTCTAAAGGGAAATATTGAGCCCTGGACGGTGGCAGGTGCTAGTCCACCCCCTCAGCCAACAATAGTTGTGGTAATTGCCAGCCACAATGTGCCCACTAATGTGAGCTAAGGAACTACAAACAGCTGTGGTCATTGCCAGCCACAACGTGCCCACTAATGTGAGCTAAGGAACTACAAACAGCTGTGGTCATTGCCAGCCACAATGTGCCCACTAATGTGAGCTAAGGAACTACAAACAGCTGTGGTCATTGCCAGCCACAACGTGCCCACTAATGTGAGCTAAGGAACTACAAACAGCTGTGGTCATTGCCAGCCACAATGTGCCCACTAATGTGAGCTAAGGAACTACAAACAGCTGTGGTCATTGCCAGCCACAACGTGCCCACTAATGTGAGCTAAGGAACTACAAACAGCTGTGGTCATTGCCAGCCACAATGTGCCCACTAATGTGAGCTAAGGAACTACAAACAGCTGTGGTCATTGCCAGCCACAATGTGCCCACTAATGTGAGCTAAGGAACTACAAACAGCTGTGGTCATTGTCTCCATGAACCCAAGTTTACCCAACATCAGCTCCAACTTAATATAATGTCCATGATCCTGTTGCATTAAATTAGACCTGGCATTAATTACATAGTAGAAAACTTATCTGGCATTGCATAAGTTATTTTTTTGTGAACATTAATACAATAAAGTTTGATGAGAAATGCATCCCTTTTATTATCCTATATTATTATTCTTGTGTTATAATACACATAGTATAGTGTTCATTTTGTATTTATTTAATGGTTACATTTACATTACAATTACATTACAAGTTAATGTTAACATGACAATATTTCCGAAGAATGTAAGGTTATTACAACAGTCTCACCAGACTCTCATGCAGAGGTTCAACACCAGGTGATAGACAGCTGACAGCTTTTTTTTTGCTGTTTTAAGTATTCTATACCATAATTGTCCAGAATCGATTATATATTAATAATGTTGATGTCACACTAGCTTTTATTGCAACAGAGTTTAAAATACAACCTCTTTAAGTGTTTTTGAAATTTTTACACTGTTGGTTTTTTCACAATGCATCATTTACTGGTAATTATCGTGCAGTAAAACCAGGCTGGGAAAATGCACCAAACTTAGCATATTTATTTGTTATTAAAGTTACCATATTTATTTGTCAGTGGATTCACATATACATTGTGAAATTTTGTTGGAAACAACCTTTTTATCGCCATCATTTACTTCCATTAATTTTTCTGATTCGCATATATTTACGCCAGATATAAATTTGTTTGTTCTTGCATAATCTGAAGTGGTCGTTCTAATGATATTGTTGATGTAATATTTCCAACATCTGTTGTAGAAGTGGCCGCAGTGTCACTACGTGGTCGACTGGTCAACATATTCTGGCATCAACAACCAAGTGACGTGTCCCATGCAGCTTTACAATGAGTCGTCATTCAGAGAGCGCTGCAAGTCACACCAGGAAGAAATCGTCCAGAGGTTACAGTGATGAGAAAAACTACAAATCGATAAGATCTAAGACAGGCAAAAAACCCAACAAATGTGACAGTTGTGATGCTCGGTTTGCTACAGGTTATGAGTTAAAGATGCACAATCGCATTCATACTGGTGAGAAACCCTTCAAGTGTGACACCTGTGGATCACAATTTGCTCAGAGTGGATACTTGAAAAGTCATTCACGCACTCACACTGGGGAGAAACCCTACAAATGTGACAACTGTGGCGCTCGTTTTACTACACGCAGTACACTAAATAGACATCTACACACTCACGTAGGCGACAAACCCTTCAAGTGTGACGTTTGTGGAGTTCAGTTTGCCACAAATTATAAGTTGACACTGCATTCACGCACCCATACTGGTGAGAAACCATACAAATGTGACATATGTGGATTACGGTTTAGTTTGATTGGAAATCTCCACAGACACTACCGCACTCACACAGGGGAGAAACCTCACAAATGTGACACTTGTGATGCGCAGTTCGTTACCAGTAGTTGCCTAAGGTTACACGTTCGGATTCACACTGGTGAGAAACCTTTCAAATGTGACACTTGTGGTGCTAAATTTGTTGCATCTAATGCTTTAAGGCGACATCTGCTCACTCATACTGGTGAGAGGCCATTCAAATGCGACACATGTGGGTTGCAGTTTTCCCGCAGTGGCATTTTGAAGTCTCATCTGCGCACACATACGGGTGAGAAACCCTTCAAGTGTGACACGTGTGGATTACGGTTTACCCAGTGTGGGCTGATGAAGAGGCACATGCGCACTCACACTGGGGAGAAACTTTAAAGGTGTGACACCTGTGGTGAACAATTTACTGAGAGTCGATTTTTGAAGACTCGTCCTCACACTTCATGTTTGGTGTTTTAGCTCGCTGTATTATATCAGCCATTCACATGCGTACACACATGTTAAGGAGGAATCCTTTGAATGTAACACGTCGTATGGTTTATCAAGAGTTTCTGGCACTTCATGTTTAGTGTTTTAGCTCGCTGTATTATATCAGCCATTCACATGCGTACACACATGTTAAGGAGGAATCCTTCGAATGTAACACGTCGTATGGTTTATCAAGAGTTTCTGGCACTTCATGTTTAGTGTTTTAGCTCGCTGTATTATATCAGCCGTTCACATGCGTACACACATGTTAAGGAGGAATCCTTCGAATGTAACACGTCGTATGGTTTATCAAGAGTTTCTGGCACTTCATGTTTAGTGTTTTAGCTCGCTGTATTATATCAGCCGTTCACATGCGTGCACACATGTTAAGGAGGAATCCTTCGAATGTAACACGTCGTATGGTTTATCAAGAGTTTCTGGCACTTCATGTTTAGTGTTTTAGCTCGCTGTATTATATCAGCCGTTCACATGCGTACACACATGTTAAGGAGGAATCCTTCGAATGTAACACGTCGTATGGTTTATCAAGAGTTTCTGGCACTTCATGTTTAGTGTTTTAGCTCGCTGTATTATATCAGCCGTTCACATGCGTGCACACATGTTAAGGAGGAATCCTTCGAATGTAACACGTCGTATGGTTTATCAAGAGTTTCTGGCACTTCATGTTTAGTGTTTTAGCTCGCTGTATTATATCAGCCGTTCACATGCGTACACACATGTTAAGGAGGAATCCTTCGAATGTAACACGTCGTATGGTTTATCAAGAGTTTCTGGCACAAAAGCCATACACGCTCACGCATGGGAGAAAACCTATCGGTGTGAGACTTGTGTGAAGCACAGTATATGTCTATGGTGGTTGCCTGGCTCAAAGTGCTACTTTAACGGCACACAGGCGCATTTAAAATCTAACTATAATCGAGTTAGCATATATTTTGATTTGTACCTCGGGCGCCAAATTTTCAGGGATTAATCTACGACAAATGAAACGTAACGCCTTAATTTTTTCGAAATACCCCGTGTACAAGTGGTACTTAGTGGTTTTTATGGTAAATGAAATGTTTGCTACGTAAAACGTTAATTTCCCCAAATGTTCGCGCGACGAATACTTTGGTACGTAAACTGTTTGAGAGTACGTAGCGCCATCTGGGCGGTTTATATTAATTATAGTAGAAAACATGCATAGCAATTGTACATAACACCGACTAGGTTGCTTGGTGTGTATATCCTGTCCTGGGGACGGGCATTTTTGCTAGTGTATATAAAACCTTGTGTGGTCCCCGATGAACACAGAGCTACTTAAACACTCGTTCGTCTGTTTTGGTTTCTGCAATGTGTGATTCACCGTTGGTAGTTTGTCCGTAGGAACATTCTGAGTGTGGAACCTATACGTGTGACCAGGTATGGGTCAAGCACATGGGCAATGTACTTAAGTACAAGTACAAGTACTTTCAATTTTGCCAAGTCCAAGTACTCGTGTAAACAATAGAGGCAAGTACAGGTACTTTGTAAACAATTCAAGTACAAAGTACTATGACAATTTTAGTTAAATAATAATAATAATTAACTTGTATGGCGTCTATGTCCTCAGGAACCTGAGCTCAGAGGCGCAACAAAATAGAATAATTAAGCATAATCGTGAACAGTTATGCGCAAAAGTCATTATCAGAACGTGGGACAACCGAAGATTTATGGTGGAAATGCAATTTGGAATAAATTGTCAGATGTTTTCAAAGTGATGGGGAGTTCATTCCAGACCCTAGGCGCAACGACAGAGAAAGCACGTTTACCCAAGTTAAGTTTTGTTTTGGGCACAATAAGTTGTGAAATTGATGATCTGAGTTGCCTAGGGATATTTGAAAGATACAGGAGACTAGCCAAGTAGGGTGGTTGTTGTGTAGATAGAGTGGACAGCTTAAAATTAATTCGATAAGAAACAGGAAGCCAGTGTAACTGTTTAAGTAGTGGTAGTGATGGTGACAACCGCGGCGCCATGAGAACTACACGTGCCAGACAATGTTGAACTCGTTGGAGTTTAGCCAAGTATCTTTTAGAAATGTTATTTAGTAGTGAACCAAGGCGGCTACTAATTAATACTGTTGATATTGTTTTAGCAGTAGATATAGATATGTGATGCGGAATTCGACGGAGATCACGTATATGATAGAAACAGGATTTAAATACTTGAGAAATATGCTGACGAAAATTGAAGTCACTATCAAAGCCAACACCTAGATTGTGAACAGTATCTGATGGGAATGTATCACTGCCAAGCGGTTTAACTGGAAAATGGTTGATTACCCTATTTCGTTGTTGCTTAGTGCCAATAATAATAAGGTCTGTTTTATCTGGATTAAGCTTTAAATTACCTGATTCCATCCACGACAAGATATCGGTAAGAAAATCACTTAAAGTCGAAACAGATTCTTGTGCATTTGATTGTGAAAGTGATATGTATACCTGTGTGTCACCAGCATAACGGTGATGACTGAGATTATGATTAGTAATGACTTGGCTGAGCGACGTAGTATATAAGCTGAACAAAACAGGGCCAAGGACGGATCCTTGCAGCACTCCGAATGGAAGGTGTTGTGGGCAAGATAATGCGCCAGATATGTGAATGCTTTGGTATATGTCTGAAAAATATGATTTGAACCATCGAAGAGCTGGGCCAGAAATGCCAAAACATATATGAAGGCGTTGTAAAAGGATTAAATAATCAGTCGTATCGAAATACTTTGCGTGACTTTGCCATTGTCCATGTTATCAACTATAATATTATCATTGTGTATCATGACAAGAGCCGTTTCGGTAGAGTGTAATCGTTAACCTAATAACAACTAAATATCTGCTTTTCAAAACGGCTAGAAGAAAATGTATATATCTACCGTTATTAAAATTCGGTAATATAAATATTGATAGAGTGCATGAATTCAATTTTCTTGGATGAACTTTTAATGAACAATTAAACTGGAAAAGCTACATTGACAAAATTACAAATATGGGCTCAAGGACTTTAGGTATTCTTAATAGACTCAAACGATTATTACATCTTAGTATAACGGTTATTTTGTACAACTCACTGATATTGCCTCATTTGAACTCTGGCCTAACCCCCTAGGGCTACAAATGTGACAGAATAAAAACATGTAAAAGAAAGGCGTCCGAATTATAAGTGTAAGCAAATATAATGCTCACACTGAACCACTGTTTAAGTCTTAAGTTATAAAAAATAGGACATACTAAAATTACAAGAACTAAAAATATATTAAAAATGCATACATAATAAACTACCTATGTACCTTCAATACTTATCCCTTGATCGAAACAGTAGCATTCACAACTTCAACACACGTGGGCAACATACACATAATCAGAGTACAACCCGAATTTGCTAAGCACAGTCTTAGATATACTTCGCCACACACGATAAATAATGCACCTTATTTATTGAAAAGCCAAATATACACCCACATTATACAGGGTTTTGCAACCTATAGCAAAATTACTATTTGCAAACTTACATATCGCTGTGTAATATCATAAAATGTTATACATGCCAACAAGAATGATTATGTAATAACACCGCCTGGGACAATGGCGTCCAATCATTTATTTTGTCATGTTATTCAGTCTTTATATCGTTATATGTCAAACATTCTGTGACCAACGTAGACAAGGCTTTTTCTAGCATTTTATATTTCAAAACTTAAACACATGCAAATGTTACGTATATTTATATTGCACGTTAGTTCTATAAGTAAAGTGAGAGGCATATCTAACGGGGATGGCATTGGGTCATGCCCTCGTTCGGCTTATATCTAAGGGTGCGGCATTGGGTCATGCCCTCATTCGGCTTATATCTAAGGGGGTCGAGGTGGCATTGGGTCATGCCCTCGTTCGGCTCATATCTAAGGGGGTGGCATTTGGTCATGCCCTCGTTCGGCTCATATCTAATGGGGGTGGCATTGGGCCATGCCTTCGTTCGGCTCATCTAAGGGGGTGGCATTGGGCCATGCCCACATTCGGCTCATATCTAAGGGTGATGACATTGGGCCATGCCCTTGTTCGGCTCATATCTAAGGGTGATGACATTGGGCCATGCCCTCGTTCGGCTCATATCTAAGGGGAAGGCATTGGACCATGCCATCATCCGGCACATATCTAAGGGGGGTGGCATTGGGACATGCCCTCGTTCGGCTCATATCTAAGGGGAGGGCATTGGGCCATGCCCTCATCCGGCACATATCTAAGGGTGGTGGTATTGGGCCATGCCCTCGTTCGGCTCATATCTAAGGGGGTGGCATTGGGTCATGCCCTAGTTCGGCGCATATCTAAGGGGGTGGCAATGGGCTATGCCCTCGTTCGGCTTACATCTAAGGGGGGTGGCATTGGGCCACGCCCTCGTTCGGCTCATATCTAAGGAGGGTGGCATTGGGCCACGAATGTCTCAGGGAATGTCAAAAATTTGGTTTGCAGCTATTTAAATGCATTGCATCATGAGAAATAGCGTGCGTGCGTGCGTGCGTGCGTGCGTGCGTGCGTGCGTGCGTGCGTGCGTGCGTGCGTGCGTGCGTGCGTGCGTGCGTGCGTGCGTGCGTGCGTGCGTGCGTGCGTGCGTGCGTGCGTGCGTGCGTGCGTGCGTGCGTGCGTGCGTGCGTGCGTGCGTGCGTGCGTGCGTGCGTGCGTGCGTGCATGAATGGTTGCGTATTGACATGCATTGCAAAAGTTCAGTAGCCGATTAGTGTCCTCGCCTTACACATTGCATTTGCATCATTGCATTACACATACATCGTATCTCATTACACATACATTGTATCACATTGACTACACATAACAATATTTAAATATACCATTATTTATTTTTAATATAACGTTCATGTTGAGAGCCCCACCCACCCACCTATTATGCATACATCTATTTGTTACCAAGTTTGTAGACTTTTCACGCGCCATTACATACTTCACTGATGCATGGTAGAGTCTACATTCCTTCTTCGTTCAAATTCAGTTGAAACATATCCCAAAACTGCCACGAACAAAAAAAAACGTTTTAATAACGAACGTCGCCCAGACACCCCCACCCCCCTGTAACGCTTCATACCGCTTACCCGGACACCCCGCCCCCTGAGTGTGACGTACTTTATGGATGGCCCCTAATGCGCAATTCTTGAGAACAATCTGAACAACATTTTGCGCAAGAGATCGATATTCTAAGTTTTGCATTTCTACAGGATGAGCATGGAGTTGGAAAATATTAGAAATCAATCAAGGTCAAATTGAGTGCGATCGCGCACAGACGAACAACTGTGTTATGAGATCCATCACTGCTATCATTGGCTGAAGGCAACTTAACGGATATGCGAAAATATCGATTGGTATATATGAAATGGATTCATCAAATTAATAACAAATTGGCTTGAAGCTTGTACACATCCTACTGCATCTGGCTACAGAGATTCTTTTTCAAAATATGTAAACATTTTGTTTCTAGATTCGTTTCTAAATTGGCTGCTCAGAATGTTGATCAAAGGTTTTGGTTTATGACCTATTATCTGAAACATTTCCCACCATTTAAAAATAAACTTTGTGTAGTTCTCTGCACCATATCGCAATGTACAGTGAGAAGTTTCAAGCCATTCTAGAATAACATAACCGATACAGCCCAATACTTAACGTGAAAATGTATATTTGAGAAAAACGTTTTGAAAGTATTTTCATGTATGTTTGCTTGATGTGATACCCCATTTACAGCTGATCACAGCTAAATTGGGAGGTAGTAGCGAGTTTAGCGTTGTGTAGACTGGTACGTGCGAGCGTGCACAATATCACATGTTTGCGTAATGACACGCATTGCAACAATTCAGTAATCGATTAGTGTTCTCACACAAACACACTGTCTACAACATATTACATTGTCTACACCACATAAATTGTTAAATATACAATTTTATTTAATAATATAATTACTACAGCGATATTTAGTTACATGATTGCATCGATGTAAAATGCGGTAATGGCTCAAGTAGCAAATAAGAGTCATTGGACAACCAGAAGCATTATTTTGCATAACAAATACCAAATAGCAGCAAAAGAAATAAACATTATTATTATTACGTTTAGTAGTAGTGGTAGTGGTAGTTGTAGTGGTAATAGTAGTAGTAGTAGTAGTAGTAGTAGTAGTAGTAGTAGTAGTAGTAGTAGTAGTAGTAGTAGTAGTAGTAGTATTAGTAGTAGTAGTAGTAGTAGTAGTAGTGGTATTAGTAGTAGTAGCAGTAGTGGTAGTAGTAATATAGCAACTATTATTAATGTGTTCAACATAATAATTACTAGACCGATATTTAGTGACATGGTTGCATCGATTGCATCGTTTAGTGACATGGTTGCATCGATTATACCGTAATACCGTAATACCGTAATACCGTAATGTAATTGACTCAAATAGCATTTGTGAACACAACATATCTTTTCTGATTATTACACGTCTTGCTACACCTTCATAGACATTTTGACATTTCTGGCACAGCCCTTCAGACAGACACTAGAGAATTAACATATAGTGCTCACTGTCTTGCCCTCAACATCTTCCACCCGGAGTCTCGCAACAATCCGTCCTTGGCCCTGTTCTGTTAAGCTTATACACAACGCGTCTCTTAGCCAAGTCATTACTAATCATAATCTCAGTTATCGCATGTATGCTGATGACACACATGAATTATATCACATTTACAGTAAATTGTCTTTCAACTTTAAGTAATTGTCTCACTGACATCTTGTTTTGGATGGAATCAAGTAAGCTGAAGCTTAACCCAGATAAAACAGACCTTATTATTATTGGCATCATCAGCCACTTTCCAGTTCATTTGCTTGGCAGTGATACATCCCCATCAGATACCGTTCGTAATCAAGGTGTTGCATCTGACATTGACTTTAACTTCCGCCAGCATATTTTCTCATGCATGCAAATCCTATTTCAACCATATACGTGATCTCCGTCGAATTCGGCGTAGTCGCCTTGTTTATTTCAATGCAGTACAAAACAACATTGCTAAACGAGACTTAGAGTAGTGTGGGGCAAAACGCACCCACGGGGCAAAGCGCGATCTTCTATTCAAACGATTAATCCAGTAGAAATCAGCAAATTTTTTACAAATCCGAGAAATTTTTGTTAAAAAAAAAATTTGTGTCTTAAAATGACTAGTAGAGTTTCCTGGACTTGCAGAAAATTGCAGTAACAATCAACCATGGGGAACATTTAAGCTTTTCAGGAACAATATACGTACCCTGCCATTATCACATTTTATTTTATTGGCTGTCCATATCTGTTTGCGCGCACAATGCGTATACGTGATATGGAGAGCCAACCATGACGTTGTTAACGATTTGGTTGCAAAAGGCCTAAAGATAGTTGTCACTTGATTTATTATTGAGAAATCCATAATTACTGAAACACCCTCGGAGGATCCACGGGGTGTCCATCAGGTGCCCGCGCACTCCCCTTTTTGGCCGGATCGCTTTCATCAAGTAAGATTTGGTTGTCGAGACACCGCGAGGTGGCGCGCTCCTGGACTTATTTGGTTGTCGAGACACCGCGAGGTGGCGCGCTCCTGGACTTATTTGGTTGTCGAGACACCGCGAGGTGGCGCGCTCCTGGACTTATTTGGTTGTCGAGACACCGCGAGGTGGCGCGCTCCTGGACTTATTTGGTTGTCGAGACACCGCGAGGTGGCGCGCTCCTGGACTTATTTGGTTGTCGAGACACCGCGAGGTGGCGCGCTCCTGGACTTATTTGGTTGTCGAGACACCGCGAGGTGGCGCGCTCCTGGACTTATTTGGTTGTCGAGACACCGCGAGGTGGCGCGCTCCTGGACTTATTTGGTTGTCGAGACACCGCGAGGTGGCGCGCTCCTGGACTTATTTGGTTGTCGAGACACCGCGAGGTGGCGCGCTCCTGGACTTATTTGGTTGTCGAGACACCGCGAGGTGGCGCGCTCCTGGACTTATTCCTCAGATGAGTACATTTCTGACATACAAACTAGGGACATTGCCACTAATACTGCCAGTTGTCTCCCAGTCATTCCTATTTGCTTTCCCCGACCTGCCTTATCCTCGTTGTATCCATTAAATACTACAAGCAAATGGGTTCTTGTTATCAGTGCTTTTTGAATTGTCAGTAGAAGATCATGTCCGAAATGGGAAAGGTGATTTTATTCCATCAGCACTGACGAGGCCTTTGACACATCAAACAAAGAACAGTTAAGCTGTCTTGATGAAAAACGGAAGATCCGTGAGGAATTGTAGTTGATGTAGCCTATAAGTCCTCCCACCTAGTATCTTTTTGGGGAAACTGGGCACCTCCCTTATTCTGGGTCTGAATCCGCCCATGCACAGTGTTAAGTTTGAACTATATGTCTGATTAATTAAATATATTAAAGTAATTAAGCTTTTAAAGAAAATATCGTGAATTTAGTGCAGAAACAGATATTACAAAGAGTGCACGAGCCAGATAAGCAATATTTGAACAATCGATACCAGTGTTGGGGGACAAAATCTAATATGCCTTTTTTGGGGTAATATCCAGGGTTAATAGTTCTGTATGATAGACTTGTACAAGTGGTAGCTCATAGTGCTATAGCAGTGTTTTTATAGATGAGTCAATGCCGAACGAGAGCCAACAACGAAATAACATTATCATTAATTGTATTAACATGTTGTTGTTGTTGTTGTTGTTGTTGTTGTTGTTGTTGTTGTTGTTGTTGTTGTTGTTGTAGCTCTCCTCTTTATCCCTGAAGTCCGGCTGGCACCGATACTGGTCGTCGATTTTTTTTCACCTTATTCTTCGTCACTGATCCCTTTTTACACCACCACCTGCACCACCCGTCTCCACTCCCCACTTTCCTCATTCTCCCCTCCCCTCCCACTCCCGCCAAATATCTCTTCACGAAGTCTTCCCATCTCAGTCTCGGTCTTCCTCTTCTCCTTATATCCCACTCTAAATGCACCCGCTTTGGATTTGAAGAGGACTATTAATTTCCAAGCTCATCCCCACCCTGTAAACTTGCAAAATCCTATTTTGTAAAAAAATACACATTAATATAAAATTGTAACCTGTTAACCAAATGAAGTTTTTTCGCAATTGTGTTACTGTTGGTCATTTTGAATCATTCAATATCTCCCTTTGGATGCAAATATTAATTTCGTGGCCAAACATTCCCCCACCATGTAAAGCCGCAAGTGTCTCTTTGTCAATAAAATACACATTAAAACACAACTGTAACGCCTTAACCAAATTAAGTTGGGATTTTGCTATTGTGATATCCATTGACCAAACTCCTGGTCACGTTGACCAATTTGGCATCTCCCTCTGGGTGCGGGTGTTGATTCCCTGGTCCAATACTCCAACTACCTTTGAGAAAAGGCACTCGCGATATTACAGGTTGGAGGATGGTGTTGGTCAGGATATCAATACCCAAAGAGAAATTCCAAATTGCTCAAAATTACCAGACAGTGGATGTCACAGTACCACAAACACAAAGTAATGTGATTAAATGCTTACAACGTATTTTACAATGTTAATATGTATTTGTTTGACAACATAAGCATTCGTTCGCGATCTTACAGGGAGGGGTAGTGTTTTGGCTAGGAAATCAACAACTGCACTTACAGAAATATGTCAAATGTAATATGGTCAATGGGCTACAATGTTATCTTAATATGTATTTGTCTGACATAATAAGCACTCATAACCTTACAGGGTGAGATAGTGTTTATCGAGTGATAATTAATGCGACACTAATTAAACTCCATGATTATTTTTTAATATAGTGCATTATACATATCATAGCAAACGTATTGATCAATAAATGAAACAGTTACAAATATGACGAACACACGAACAAACCGGAGCCACAAACTTATACCAAAACGATAGCAATCAAGGATTGGGGTAAAAGATTCCCCAGAGTTCAATTTGGATGCATTTTTTGGCGGGAACTTTGGCGCCCACCCGGTCATCTTAAAGCAAAAATTGGCTTTATAACCAAAATGTCCGAGTCGTTGTCTATCTCTACTGGACTACGATGCAACATGATGCCAAACCAACTTGGGCACGATAAATTTTAGCAGAAACATCACGCCAAGAAAGTTACATCAATTTGAATTTTACCCATATCATGCGACATACTTTTATCCAGTTAGATAACACATACATCCAGTCATTAGTAACATCCGCTGAATATTTAGTTAATATTCAAATTCAACAACTTCAAACGGTCCCATAGCATAGGTTCATTGGCTAAAAAAATATGAAATAACTATTTACA
This sequence comes from Lamellibrachia columna, assembly GCA_963662155.1. Taxonomy (NCBI): domain Eukaryota; kingdom Metazoa; phylum Annelida; class Polychaeta; order Sabellida; family Siboglinidae; genus Lamellibrachia; species Lamellibrachia columna. The sequence continues at coordinate 2,528,800 of OY759261.1, read as the reverse complement.
TGTCCCATATATCTTGTTATGGCGTCATTGGTTCATACACGCAATAATATGACACACATTAGTCGTGTAATTCAAATGACCCATTCAATGTGGGGCAAAGCGCACCCTCGTTGTAAATCACAATGGGAATGGTGGTTTTAGAAATTAATCCACTTAGTTCTTGTATTCCCGACTGTTTGTGTAATAAACTACCCACTGGTGTCAATTGACCAATGCACCAGACCTCTCATCATCTGCCAGCTTTCTAATTATTTTATAACGTTTGTTTGAACATTACCTCTAGCTAAATAGCGTCCACAGATCGACGTTGTGAATTAATTTGCTCAATATTCCAATACATGTACTGCAAAATATATAGCCATCTAACTATAATACTTAATAATACATGTACTGCAAAATATATAGCCATCTAACTATAATACTTCCCAAAGAAGTTGAGATGGCTTTGGAATGAACAGGTCTGCCAGGGGGTGAAGTGTAAAGCGCTTTGAGCAGTCCTGTGGACCGGATACCGCGCTATATAAGAACATACCTTTTTACCTTTTTAACTATAATCAAGCTGGCGTATGTATGTTTGTAAGACAGATCTAGATCTAGACATATTAGTGAAATGGTCTGAGAAATGGCAGATGTTGTTCAATTTTGGGAAATGTAAATGCCTACATACAGGACATGTGAGGAGAGCAACTAAAATGATTCCAGAACTGAGAGACCTTAGTTATGAAGAACGCCTGACAGAATGTGGTTTAACAACTCTAGAGACAAGGTGTTTAAGATTGAATATTGAAGTTTTTAAGATATTGAATGGGTACGAAAATATTGATAGAAATATGTTTTTCTCTCTCAAGAAAGATAGCAGGACTAGAGGACATGAGGTAAAGTTAGTAAAGGATCAGTGTAGATTGGATATCAGGAAGTACTCATTCTCACAGAGGACTTTAAATGAATGGAACAAATTATCTACGGATTGTATAACCTCAAGCAGCGTGAATATGTTTAAAAACAAGTTGGACACATATCTCAGGAGGGCGGGTTACACGTAGATGAACACTGATGGACTCTCGATAAGCCAATGGCTTCCTTGTCCACTTGCCATCTGGGCTTTTGGCTTGGATGGCAAATCTTGTTAAACCTTGTTCACGTTTTCCTCCTAGACGGCTTGCACCTCGGGCGCCAAGCTTTCAGGGATTAATCTACGACTCCACGAATGAAACGTACCGCCTTTATTTTGTTTCGAAATACCCCGTATATCAAGGGTTCTCACGGGCGGATCTAGGCTTGTTGGCAGGGGGGTCTCAGTCAGTCGTAGTCATGTCATTCTACTTACGAACCGGGGGGGGGACACATGTGTCGTTCTACTTACATAAGGGTTAATATTAACCGGCTGCTAATACTTCAGTCTTTACATTGACACTAGTTCCGATGTAGACCTATATAGGGGAGACCGGGGCTAGTCCGCCCCCATGAATACTCTAATAGATATGGAGACTGTATTATTAGAGCTAGAGGATCAGTTTCGCCCTTAATTTTTTTAAACATTTGTGCTATCAACAAGTGCCACAACTGTTACAAGGCAATATCCAAATCTGACTTTTAGTAGACCTACCCAAGCATGGGCAGACTTGCCTCGTGTTGGGGCAAGTCCGCCCAGGGGCCTCTCAAGATCGCCACACACGTACTTTAAGCAGCAAATACACAAGAACAGTGCAGTTTTATCTTATTATTATGTCAAAAAATTTTATGTTTGTGACACACATTTGTTAGAAACTTAAAGTCATCACAAATTCTGTGGTATATATGAAATAAACCAGGCAAACAAAAAACAACGTTCGGCACTGCATCGTTTAGAAAATGGTGAAATAAAATCTGGGTTCGTTACTTTTTTACTAGAAAATAACACCAAACTGGACAATTGGAAGTCTTTATAAAAGTGCATGCTAGTGTGTTTATGTTCACAAGTGATCCTGAGCATTTTACATCAGATATCCGAGGGGCGAACTTGCCCCGTAGCACTAACACAGAGACATATTTGGTGGGCGACAACTAGATACCACTAACACTGGATAGAGCAACAACGCAAGATCCAAACAATATCTCTGATATAAGGGCCATACTGAGCACTCTGAATGTCTAACCAGTGCCACTTATAAGTACTGAAATTTGATCGAAACAAAATTAAAAAAATACTTTCAGTCACCAAAATCAGTTTTCTATTTCAGAACTTTCCAGCCAGAAACTCGTGGACGTCAGTTTCCTGCTGTCAGTATTCGCACAACTCGATAGATCTTGCAGCAAGAACTCGACAGCTTTCGCAGAACTCGATCGATATTGCAGCAGAACTTGACGGTTTTTGCAGGACTCGACATCATCATCTTTGTAGTTTAGCTGATTCATTCAGGTCACTCTATTGTCATTCAGTTAATCTATGTTAAAACATCTTAAATCATTCCACTCATATCATTGATGAGTGCGTGTTCTGTGGTTAAGGGCGCCATCTGTTGGATGTCTGCAGTAATGCCACCAATGAGTATCTAGTTGAGGCACATTTTATCTTGGCATTTTACTTCTCAGAATTACAGAGCACTATGTCTGCAAGCGCATTACTCCAGTAACAATTGTTTAGACCACAATTTACACTTTAGTCATTTATCAGGCGCTCTTATTCAGAGCGACTTACAACAAGTGCATTCAATCTAAGTTGGTAAAATAACTACAGGTCGAAATAACTACAGGTCGCTATGATAGCATGCAAGTTTTTTTTACACAAAAATAGGCGTTAATAGCCATTACAGTGCCTGAAAAGAAGATTTTTTATGAGGGACCCCAAAAGTCAGTGGTCATTTCGAACACTGCGCTGTATGTAGTTTGATGGTCATGTGACTTAATCGTGTGACCGAAATTACTAATTTCTGCAACGGTACGGAATAAAAGCCGGTTGGCGGATATGCCCCGGGGGCGGACTAGTCCCGGTCTCCCCTTCGTGTTCCTTTACTGTAATATTTGCCATGGACACAGGGGGGTCTAAGACCCCCCTCCATGGCCTAGGGGGGGGTTTGAGACCCCTAAGACCCCCCTTGATCCGCTGCTGGTTCTTAATGATTTTTATAGTAAACCAAATGTTCGCTGCGTAAAACGTGAACAATCACAGAAACCACGTGCGGCGAATACTTCGGTACGTAAACCGTTTGAGAGCACGTAGCGCCATCTGGGCGGTTTATATTAACTAGCAAAAATGTCCGTCCTCAGAACGGGACATACACACCGATCAACCTAGTCGATGTTATGCCACGCTACAGCCACGCTACAGCCACGGTACAGCCACGGTACAGCCACGCTACAGGCACGCAACATCCACGCTACAGCCACGCTACAGCCATGCTACAGCCACGCTACAGCCACGCAACAGCCACGCAACAGCCACGCTACAGCCACGCAACAGCCACGCAACAGCCACGCTACAGCCACGCAACAGCCACGCAACAGCCACGCAACAGCCACGCTACAGACACGCTACAGCCACGCAACAGCCACGCTACAGCCACGCTACAGCCACGCTACAGCCACGCAACAGCCACGCTACAGCCGCGCAACAGCCACGCAACAGCCACGCTACAGCCACGCAACAGTCACGCTACAGCCACGCAACAGCCACGCAACAGCCACGCTACAGCCACGCAACAGCCACGCAACAGCCACGCTACAGCCACGCTACAGCCACGCTACAGCCACGCAACAGCCACGCAACAGCCACGCTACAGTCACGCTACAGCCACGCTACAGCCACGCTACAGCCACGCTACAGCCACGCAACAGCCACGCAACAGCCACGCTACAGCCACGCTACAGCCACGCAACAGCCAACAGTCACTGAGAACGTCACACCGTCAGACCCACATCCTTGCACCAAAAATTACCCTCAGCCCGAGGCTTCCTGTCGTCTGCCGCCCTTTGTGTCTCTGAGAAGTCCAGGTCTGTCCACTCTTTGATGTTGTCCTCCCACCTCTTCTTCTGTCTTCCTCGTCTTCTTGCTCCCCTAATGGTGCCTTGCAGGATGGTCTTTGTCAGGCCGGACGTTCGTGAGACGTGCCCATGCCATTTCAGCTTCCGTCTCTTTACCGTCGTTAGGAGATCTTCGTAGGGCCCGATGGCTTGTTTCATCTGTTATGGACCTCTGGATGCAAAGGATCTGTCGATAGCTCCTCATTTCCATGGCTTGTACTCTTCTTTGTAGTTGGGCTGTAAGAGTCCATGTCTCGCATGCTTATAGAAATATTGACACGACAAGTGATCGCATCAGTCTAATTTTGGATCGAAGGGTGATGTTTTTATCTTTCCATATTGGTTTCAGTTTTGTTATCGCTGCTGTTGTCTGGGCAATCCTTAAAGTGATCTCAAGTTTGGATCCCTCATCCGTAATAACTGAACCCAGGTACTTGAACTTGGACACTGTTTCTAATCTTTGTCCATTCACAGTGATCTCCTTGTTCATGCCATCTTTCCCACAGAGGGTGATAAGTGAATGGAACAAACTGCCAAATGATTGTGTTAATGCTAGTAGTGTGAATACGTCTAAAAATAGAATTGACAGATATTTGATAAGGGCGGGCTACATATAGATAATACAAATTAATTGTTGGATTCTCGATAAGCCAATGGCTTCCGCGTCCACTTGCCATCTGGAACTTGTTGTTTGGGATGGCACTCTTGTTAAATCTTGTTAAATCTTGATTGACACAAATGTTTGCTTTACTGTATCACGACTATGACCCGCCATGTGTGCAGGCGACCGTAGTTTCCACATTACCCTATTAGCGAGATTTGCATAATATATGATATCTAAAGTGCATTTAAGTGTGTTGACGAATTTACTGGTTTCCATGCAGCCGAGGTCAATTATGAATTAATTATCTGAGCCATCAATGTCATATCACCAGGTAAATTTAGCAAACAGCGAGTGCGACGGACAAAGTATAGTTGACTGTCACAGCGCTAGTCGTCATCGAATGAAGTAGTCGTGGTTAGAAAGATTGTGTCACAATGCAGCGTCAGACGATCAAGGCTTTGATACTGACGACACTTATCAGCACAGCGCGCGGTAAGAAGCTCTAAGATATACGCAGTTATTACTCGTCAGTGTACAAATCACCTTTCGATATCAAATGAAATGCTGGTGTGTTGTTATTGCTAATAACAGTACAAATGTCATTTAAAGTGAAAGTGTCTTAAATAAGTTGGACAGAAATATGATTTATAATATATTAAAAACCAATGGTTTGGTGGTAAGATTAATATGTATGAGAAAAGGTGCTGCCGCACAGTATTGAAGAATGTCTATGGGTTTGATGCATGGCTATGATGCATTGGTCATTTGCCTTGGCCGAAAACTAGGTCATAGACCGGCTGTTGTAACGTACCAGTTCATCGGGCACAGTCTCCTGATAGTAGATGTTGTTTCTTCGCCAACAACACAAGAGGTGGGTGAAGTTCAACAATTCTAGTTAAATAAATTAGTCTCGATCCCATAATCGTGATCTTCTTCCCCGTAGCTACGCTTAGCCTTAACATCAGCATTCGACCTTTTTAAATATTGTATTAAATGTTTACAACTTTTTCTAACATGCATTATCATTGAAAACTCCAGTTATACGTCTTTCTTGCCCTGGTCTATGCATACACAGAAAATAGTAAACAAAGTCAGATTGTAATCCATCATTTAAGTTTCTATCATCCTTCTTCTAGTAGGCGATGTTTTAATTAATCATGGGTTGAATACATTTCGTAACATACATTGCGCCACTAGTAATCTTAGAAATATCCGTTATAAATGTGTTTCCCTTTCCAAAATTATGTTATCCAAACAATTATATATTTTAGCTATGCTTGAAACAGGGTTGCCTTGCTGACGTTTCTGCACTGGTTGTTCTCTATGTCATCACCCCCCTTCCTCATTCAGGTGGGGCCGGTGGAGTGGAAGTTCTTGTTCTTGACAAATTCAAAGTAGAAGTTATTTGCACAACTCGCTACATAAGGTTTGAGGCAATACGTATTCACAGTCGTGATAGCAGTAGTATTTCTCATCTTCGTTGTCATCATCATTACATGAATGGTTGATTAATACATAAGCGGTTGACTATTACATGAGCGGTTGATTACTACATGAGCTCCGGGCAAGGCCATGGAGGAGACGTCATGTACAGGCGCGGACAGGCATTGCTGACTGTGGTTGGGCTTCTATATGTTAGTCACACATATGGATGTGATAATCACATTATATTTAATAGTCAATAATCGCAAGGAATGTCTTGATACAATGGCACCAACTCATGTGGCAAATATTAGGCTGGGTAAAACAATACTAAATGTGATCAAGTCCTATTAGCACACTGGACATATAATAAATGATAACCTGAGTGATCAAGTTGACATTAAAGCTAAAAAGTGGACCATTAAGGCAGGTGCAACGTTTTACTTACTTGTGGCTACTGTTGTATTCCTCTGGTCTTCGTTCTCACCGTGGAACAGCAGCAGTTTCTTCTGATGTACTGTTCGATTTGATCTCTTCGATCGTTGAGTGCTTCCCTCCCCCCAGTTCCTTCATCAGATCTCGAAGGAGAGCTGTGGGTTGTCTGCCACCCGTTGGCAGTGCATGCTGCACGCGGCGTGCTTATCCTTTAAAGAGTTTGTCAATTCAATTACCATTGTTCATATGGGTGTCGATGATAACTTGGCTAACAGATCATTCACGTCATATACGCTAATAGGTATGTGCGTTAATAGGTATATACGCTAATAGGTATATACGCTTGCGGCTCGTACGTTGTCGACAGCAGTTTGTGAACGTCACCCAATGTCAAATCATCTGCGTTCACGGTAGCATCACAGCAGTGTGTGCCACCTGAACGCAACACAATGACTTTGTCGTTACCGCCTGAATCAGAACACTGTCATCGTAATTCGCTGGGAGCGTTCATGTTCGAGCATCAGCTATGCATAGCATCACCGACAATTACCGTACTTTGAGATAACTACGGACATGTCTCTGGATAACTGTTCAGGCACTGAAATGAAGGCACGGTCCGATGAGTTCAATATCGTACGTAATGAGGAAATTTGATTTATGTTATCGGCTTGCTTTGACGAATGACTTCAGTTCAGTGTTTACCAGAGAGTATATTAGTTCATTTCCAGTTCCAGATACTAAATTTCAAGAGGCAAAATTGGACTATTTAGAGCAGTTATTTGTAACTTAATTAATGATAGTTAATAAAGAAAATAAAGGCAATGAAAGACAATAAATCCCAAGGAGTGGATGGAATTCCTCCAAAACTACTAATGAAAACAGTAGAACACATTAGTATATCACTTGCAAGAGTGTCCAACTTGTCATTAAAGAGGGAGTGGTTCCTGTTGAATGGAAAGAAGCAAACATCATACCATTATTTAAAAAGGGTTCGAGAAATAAGTCAGATAATTACACACCAGTGAGTTTAACATCAGTGATTTGTAAATTATTAAAAAGGTTAATCGAAAACCATATGGGGAATTATAAAAGCGAGGTCATGTTTAAATGTAAAGGGTCAGCTGCTCATATAACAATATACTGTTCTTGGTACTAGAATAACAATGTGTAAGTGAAACTGTCCGTCAAAATGCGTTTAATAAGCCAGATACATATGTCTGCATTTTTACTGTTTCGTTACGAAAAGTGTTTATGGCGCGAAACCAGAGGGGCGGAGCTAGACTAATCTTGCTTGACCAAACGTTAATGAGATGCATATCACGTGATCGCGGGATCGACGCGCGCACACCAGCGACTTGCTCATAGTCTGTTGACATTCGGGCAACATGGCTGACAGTGACAGGCGAGTTGTGCACCGACCGTTGCATTCCGCGCCGAAGAGGAGGAAAAAAGGAGTTTGGTAAAGTGAGACTGGCCACAAAAGTGACACTGAAAGACCAAAAGGGACGTTGGGATCGCCTGAAGACAGTCTTAAAACTGAAACTTGTGAAAGACAGTGAAGTGTCTGAAGTTCTACTCGACACGTTAGTAATTTTTTTTATTATTAGGCCCTGCCGTATCGGCATCGCATTGATACCCGGAGCTCCGGGGGCCGGCCCTATGCTATGGCTCTACCGTATGTACCGCATATGGTGCCTTCACACAGTTCATGTTTAACACCAGTTGTTGATGATCTACTTTGCCCTATGCTTAGTATAGCAGAAACATATTCAAGTGGTTAGACTAGTTTCAGGACATTAATAAAGTGCAATAGTAATATGGTATTCTTTTCAGGTGCACATTTTGTTACACATAATGTTTGATGAGTAACATACACTAAATAGTTGTCAGGTACCTTGCCTTGGCACAGTTTATCTTGCCGGTTATTCCATGTCCAATAGTTCACCAAGACATTGATCCCCACTTCAATGAAATTACATACATTTGTCATTGACCAAGACATGTAAAGTGTACCCCTAATTCCATATGTCAGTTTTCATTTTAATCAAATGCTACTTAAAGCTGTACTAAAGGAGCTATTCACATGTAACATTAAAACATTCTTATATATTAATAATAAGATATATATTTATTAAATATACACTTATTTGCTAATTTTATTTTACTTTGGGGTGGTTTTCATAATATAATTCCATATGAAATCTACCAACTGGTGATATTCTTGATTACTCTGATTTTTTATAAATTATATATACATGGTGGCAGTGTTTATGCATGGATAAATTATGGGGAGGAAAGAATCGGCCGACTGAATAGTAGCAAAATGAAAAGGTTTATTACGTGACACATCATAATATGAACAAACACTAAATAGTCATCGAAAGATGTGGAAGGAAGAATTGTTATGGAAGAATGGTTGTTTTAAGATAAACTGCAATCATTATTGTAATGGCACTGGAAGCTTCAGTGAGTCATTACTGTCCCATCAGTGCACACAGATAAGCATCAGTCCAATTTAGTGTGTTATCGGGTACTGTGGTCTGATGGTAGATATAAGATCCATTGACCCTGTGTTGTGTATTGCCCTATCTCACTGACACATCCATTGTCTCATTGTTAAACATCATGCCTCCAAGTGGAGTGTAATATAAAAAAACCTCCTAGACCGGCTGTAATATACCAGCCCTCTTGATGTGAATTCTCCTATGTCAGGCAGAAACCTAGCAGTTCACAAAAAATATCCAGGAAGCAACTGGTGATCAAAGTGAATAATATTTTATATAATATATAAACTTGAACTTCATTATAGAATATAAACAGTATAAACATTACCATCACATATTTAAGAAGTAATATTTTCCTGGTTTAAAAAAGTCATAAACTGTATTGTTATAAACACAAATTAAGCTTCATCACATCCTTTCACCCATTCAGTTTGAATGGTTCTGAAGAAAGAGGTGCAGGAAGAGAAACACATGGATTGAAAGAAAAGGGGTTCATGAAGACGACATGAGGAAAAGGTGGAGGGAGACGTGGCATAGCAACATTTGTGACACTAAACAGAGCAGATTGTACTCGCATGACGAAACTAAGACGTCAGAAAAAGGAGCAACTACATGTAACATTGTATTTAGATTGCACTACACACTTTCAATAGCAATAATACTACTGATAAAGTATACAAGGGTTTCTGTATTCTTAGCCACATTTGATATATTTCTGGTCACACAATCAGCTGTAGTGAAATAAGTTATATCAAATAAATGATACAATATAATATCTAAACACTATAGTAATATACCCAGCAGAGCTGAGTGTGTGCTTGATTACCCTAATTTTAAGGATGTCATCAATTACCATGTAATGCAGTTCACATGCTACCATATTTCAATACAGAAAACAATCTGTAGAACAGTAGTTTATAGAACAAACAATGAAAACATGTTTTATTATTATATATTATAGACACAACACCAAAGGCATACAACTTAACAAATGGATGGTGAAGATTTATGCAAGTCCAAAAACCCATTATTGTATATTCACCCACCTATAAATAGTATTAAATGCAATAAAAATGTGTTAATGTGAACTTCATTAATACGAATAGCTATCTTAACTCGGATCATTATCCAGTGCCTTTATGCAATTTCTGAGCTACTGGCAAATATGACATTATTATCCACCCATCATTCTTCGTTAAGTGTTTCCCTGATCCCACCAACTTATAATAATAATAAAACTTCTATTGTGTGTAAACCCGAGCTCAGAAGTAGTATTGTATTATGTTTATTTATGATAACAGTACTGAAGTCAGAACAAAAAGATTATTGTGCCACATTACACTAGTATATCACATGAATTTATTTCAATAATATGTTTTATCGTAAGAGTAAAGTTAGGTCACAATTACTGCCCAGCTACAGTGCCCGGCTTTTATAATGCTGTCCGGGTCGCGAGCACACAGGTCCAGCGTCCGTGTTTGCTGTCATACTGCCCCACCCAGTACTACTACTAGTAATGTCTACTGACAATTATCACATAATCCAAACTTGTAATTGAATTAATTTAAGTTGTTGGTTCAGTTGCCCGTGGTACGGGGGCTTCTGTCCGGCTGAGTAGGTCGAGTCGAGAAAACGACAATCGACGGATAAATCAAATGTACGAATAATATAGAATGTTGTTAACATACACATATCTTGTTGATAACTTTCATTGCAACAACACAATCTTAAACAAAGTTAATTTCACAAACACCCAGACAAACAGAATATTTACGACAATTTGTGGTATAACGTACCTCCAACTCTGTTGTCGACGAACTGTCTGTTTCCACGGAAGCCATGTTGTTTATCGGTGACAGGCGCTGACATAATACAAGCTCCGCCTCTACTGGTCGCGACCTTCTCGGAACTAGCCGAAAGCTGTTCGGGATGTGCACTGACCAGCGACGTCGAGGGTTGTAACCGTCGAAGCTTTGCGCCTTCTTCATTTAGACACGTTTGGTCGGTCGGTATATGTTAGAATATATATAGTTTACACTAAATAACATGATTTCACGGTAACCAGTTTTTGTTTACGATGAGACCCCTTACCTTTAACAAAAATGTTATGTTTTTTTGAAGAAATCACTAAGTGAATAGACGAGGGATCACTGAAATTTGCGGATGATGCAAAAGTGTTTAGAAGGGTTAACAATGATCGTGATAAACAACATTTACAAAACGATCTAAACAGATTAGTGAAATGGTCGGAGAAATGTCAGATTTTGTTCGTTTTGGGGAAATGTAAATGCCTACATACAGGACATGGGAACTTGGATGTAATCTATAAAATATATAGATGAATGTAGGGGCGATTGACGGAGTTGACCGTAGGTCAGTCAGACAAGAGATGAATGGTGGAAGTGGTGGCCGGTGATGAATAAAGGCCAGCGGACGGATGTGGATGGAGATGCAGGTGAAGATGCAGATAAAGATTCTTGTGGGGGCAGACGAACGGCAGTCAATGTAGGGGCGGGGGTGAATGTAGGGGCGGGGTGAATGTAGGGGCGGGGTGAATGTAGGGGTGGGAGGAATGGAGGGAGAGATGGACCGTCATTACAGAAGGGACGATGGACGGATGTTGATGGCGATGCACTGGCCAGTAATAAATGACGATGCTAGTGGACGGGGGTGAATATACGGAAAAGTTCACGAAGATACTAGCGGCCGGGTGTGAATCGACTGCCGAATATGTTAGTGGCGACGGGGGGATGTGGGTGGAGGTGCAATGACCAACAATGAATGAAGATGCTAATGGACGGGGGTGAAATGACGGCCGAAAGCGATTGGAGGTAAAGGTGTACAGTGATGAATGCTAAGACAAGCGGACGTAGGTGAATGTAAGGGCATACAGAGCACATGGAGATGTTGGCCAACGGATGTGAATGTACTGACATACGGAGGTGAACGTACAGATGAGGAGGTGGCTGTATGGACGGACGGACGGAGTGGTCGACGACCGAAGGTGAATAGATTCCACCACTAGTGGCCTCGCACGAACGCACCATTGTTAGAACATAAGAAAACCCATTCCCTTCCCCCCGAGCCAAAGTCCACCAAAAGTGGCTGACCAATGTCAAATAGATAAGACGAGTGGGAACGCATAGATATTTAGTTAACAAATGGAACAATTGGGTGAGGAAGATGGGACCGATAGAAGAAAAAACTGACTGAATAATAAACAGGAATGGCGCAATCAATTGCTGTGGTAAAGCACACTTTTTCATACATTGTCTACGGTAATTGTAGGTTTACCTGTTTCAAAACACCATGGTATTTTACCATGGAATACGATGGTATATTTTCACAAGGGAAAGGTAAAATGTTAAGTAGTTCGAACGATCTCCTGTCGACAACGTCCTGTTGATGCTTGGAATCTGGTGTAATACCTTCTTGTAATGCACGTGCACAAACGCAGTATACACATCAGTGTTCTACACCTGATGAAAATATACCATCGTATTCCATGGTAAAATATTATGACATAAATAAGAAACCATGGTACACAATGGTGTTTTAAAACAGGGAAACCATGATAAAATACCATGCTAGGTAAACATGGTATACCATACAGATAAACCATGTTATACATTACAATTACCATACACAATATGTGAGACAGCATGGTCTACCACAGTTTACCATGCAATGTCATGGCATACCATGATATACCACGTAATACCATGTAACTCAATCGTATATTTTCACAGTTATTCCAACAAACGGAGGTAAACATTATTTCACTTTCAAATTTTGCGGACATGAATAAAGTATGTCTGACTTCCATTTGTTTTCGCTCATTTGTAAATATTCATCAAAGCATGTGCAGTTTAACAACACTAGTGTGTCTTATTTTACTTTAAGTCCCTACAATTAAAATACATTTTTCCAAATCAACTGCTGTTGCGATTTATCTATACAGTTATCCACTCGCAACGAGCATTAGTTCACCACGCTACCGTGGAGTGACGAAACAGGTTACATCCGAAAACAAATAAAAAATGAAGTTAAATGGGGGCGTGGCCCAATTCCCAACATGAAGTGTTGAAGCAATGCGTAACATTTTACATAATCATCGTTATTCACTCGTGGACAGTGTTTTCGGCAAATATTTAGGTTTGTCTCGCAAATTCGTGTAGTGGTGTGCTCGACCGAACTTCACTTAACAAAGTCGCTGTTTACTAATGCTTTCGCAAGTATTGTCATGCATTATTGGCAAAAGCCGTTTTTATCAGTCGACACACAGTCAGCCAAAGACTAACAAAACGTTGATTTATATCGAATTAAATTAAAGACCCGTATTTATGCCAAGATTACCGTTGGTTCAACATAGAGGTATCACGAATCGATTTAGTTAATGCAATATGTTGTTGCGATTAATCATCCGTGGGTAACACGACCCGCAGCAAACAGAGTGAATACATGTTATTACTAACGGGAGTGAAGACTTGCTCGACCGAGTTCCCTCGCCAACGTTGTAGTTAATCAATGTTAACTATTGTTGAGTGTTCTTGACGAAGTCCGTTCATGATTCACCACATTAGGATGTTAACTATTGTTGAGTGTTCTTGACGAAGTCCATTCATGACTCACCACACTAGGATGTTAACTATTGTTGAGTCTTCTTGACGAAGTCCATTCATGACTCACCACACTAGGATGTTAACTATTGTTGAGTGTTCTTGACGAAGTCCTTTCATGATTCACCACATTAGGATGATAACTACTGTTGAGTTTCCTTGACGAAGTCCATTCATGACTCACCACACTAGGATGTTAACTATTGTTGAGTGTTCTTGACGAAGTCCGTTTATGATTTGCCACATTAGGATGTTAAGAGGATAGGAAATATATATAAGTTGTTTTTACATCAATGGATACAGAGATATTGATAACATATTCTTCCAATTTAAAACATTTAGTAGAACTAGAGGGCACTACATAACAGTAGCCTATAACAGTGCATGTTGTATATATGAGAAACAAATCCTTGCCACATAGGACGATAAATTGATGAAACTTATATACTATTTTATGCTGTATCTGTGCATGGGACACATTGACCAATAAGTGACAGTCCTCTGGTCTTCATCAGTGTACCTGTGCATGTGACACAGTGTCCAATACGTGACAGTCATCTGGTTTTCATCAGTGTACCTGTGCATGTGACACAGTGTCCAATAAGAGACAGTCATCTGGTCTTCACCAGTGCACCTGTGCATGTGACACAGTGTCCAATAAGTGACTATTATTGAGTGTTCTTGACGCAGTCCGTTCATGACTCACCACACTAGGATGTTGACTGTTGTTGAGTGTCCTTGACGAAGTCCGTGTCCAATACAATTTTATGCTAATTCAAGCAGAATGTGAAAATGTTGTTGGACTGTTTTAAAATAAATATGATTAACATTGGCCTACAGTACCTATTATGACCCCTAAGCAAACGACTAAACCAAATAGTGAACTTAGTACACGTGTGTAAAGTAAAATAAGTGTTTCTACTGAAGCATTTAATGATTATATAAATTATTTAGTAGCCATAGCCTCAGTTATGATCATAGGCGCCTCCTTGCAATCTCTCTAGGCGCTTCCAGTCCACCATCTGTCCAACGTTTCATGTTGTCAATCTCTCTAGCCACTTCGAGTCCACCATCTGTCCAATGCTTCATGTTGTCAATCTCTCTTGCCACTTCGAGTCCACCATCTGTCCAATGCTTCATGTTGTCAATCTCTCTTGCCACTTCGAGTCCACCATCTGTCCAATGCTTCATGTTGTCAATCTCTCTAGCCACTTCGAGTCCACCATCTGTCCAATGCTTCATGTTGTCAATCTCTCTAGCTACTTCGAGTCCACCATCTGTCCAATATTTCATGTTGTTAATATATCCAACCACTACGAGTCCACCATCTGTCCAATACTTCATGTTATCAATCCATCCCATTTTCTTCTAACTCTTCTTTTTTGATACTAATCATTGAGCCTAGGTATTTGTACTTTGGTATTTGGTATTTGTACAGTTCAGTCTTAATCTCGTTCACCCAAACTGGGCCTATTCCATTCCCGCCGTCGA
>OY759261.1:2136226-2508726 GCA_963662155.1 Lamellibrachia columna | reverse complement strand
GATAGATGCTATGAAACAAACGAATCTATTTCTAAGTTATGTATACATTCTAATTACTACGACAAATACAACTATGTGTACTATAAGTCAATAATCTACAGTTCTATACTCACATTTAGTGCGTGAAACAGTGGCTAAATTAGAATACGTGATACGGCGAACAGGCGCGCAGGCGAGCAGGCGATACGGCGACTGGCGAATAATGACGCGTGGTCACTGAGGCGTGTCACTAACGAGGTCAAGTCCCTAGCGGCTAAAACGTGTACAATAAACTGGGTAAACTGCCGAAACACTCCCGCCTAGCTAATTGGAAAAAAAAGGAAAATATAAAACATTAGCGGTAAACAGAGCAGTTTGCAATATGATAACGTTCATTTTCTTCGTAAGCCGTTGCTCAATTCGTCGTCGGTGGCGATCAGGCACATCTTGTGAATAGGCCGATCATAGAGCATTGCGTTGGCTGTTCGCACGGTAGCCTTCCGTACTAGGCCATCATCACCGGGCTGGACAGCAGTGACGACGGCACGTTCCCACAGAGCGCGTGGGGCGGCCGCGCCCTTCATCCCGGGCTCCAGTAGAAGCACCAAGTCGCCGACTTGCAGGTTCTGCCGCGAGTGAAACCACTTCGAGCGAGCGATGAGATGCGGCGGCATGTATCTCAGCCACGTCTCCCAGAACAACTGGACACGCTGATGTAGAGCTTTCACAACGTCTCGCGGATGTGGACGGTCCTCGACAACGGGCTGCGGCACCGTTGGCTGGTCGAAGGGGTGAAGAATGTCGTTGCCGGTGACCGCAGGTGACCCGACAGGATCAGGTCCGTCGGGAAACAGCGGTCTCGAGTTGATGACGTACATCACCTCCGAGAGGAAGGTCTGCCATTCCTCGAAGGTGAATCGGCGCTTGAGGTAGTTGACGGCAGCATCGAGTCCTCGGCGGCAGCTACGTATGAGGGACTCGACGACACCGTTCATGTGGCTCGCCTTCGGCACGTTGAACTGCCACTCGAAGTGTGTTCGTTCGGCAGCGAGTTCTCGCTTGAGACGCGAAACGTCCCACGAGTCGATCGCATCACGGAGCGGTCGCTGCGCCCCCTGGAAGTTCTTGCCTCGATCACTGAAGACTGTCGTCGGGTGTACACCTCGGCGTGAGACAAATCGACGCCACGCGAGTAGGAATGATTCAGTGGATGCGCTGCTGGTTAGCTCCAGGTGGACGACTCGTGTGGTAGTACACGTCACGATCATCACAGATGATTCTGTCGTAACGTTTCTGCTGACTTTTGTCTGTAGCGGTCCGAAAAAGTCAACGGCCACAGCGGCGAGCGGTGGCGTACAGGGGTTTCCTCGGAAGGTAGGTAAGATGCCCATCTGTTGTTGTAGCATGGACTCCCGCCTGGTGCGACAGTACAGACATTTACTCGCCACAGACTTCAGCAGTTCTTTCCCATTGCCGATGTGGATTCCTTCCTTGGCGATGTTTGCGAGCACCACTCGGTACCCCTGGTGTAGATATCGTATGTGTTTTCGGCGAGCGTAGAGTTCGACGAGTGGACTGTTTCCTGGTAGGATGATCGGGTGACACACATCAGGATGCAGAGGCAACTGTCCGATGCGTCCCTCGGCGCGGACAATGCCCTTGGCGTCGAGCACTGGAGCGATGCTGGCGAATGTTGAGCGACACGCGGCAAAGTCTTCTCGGAACTCCGACTGGCAGAGGAAGAAAAGCGCTTGCTGAGCGTCCTTCAGTTCTTCTGCTCCAATCGTTCTGGTATCGGCGCGGTTAACTCTCGGTTGCAGTATTCGTCTCCAGCGCGCAACGTGGCGGGTAAGGCGGTCCCATTCGCTGACTTGAGCGACGAGTCGATCTGCAATGGTCATGTCGGCGATGCATACATCATTGGTGCGAACATGATGTATACGGCGGTGACGTGACGTGCGAGCTTTCTCGTTGCGACCTTCGATTCGTGTGGCGGCTTCAATCTCAGAGTCTTGTTCGCATGTAGACTCTTGCGGCCACGTGTCTTCATGTTGACGTAAGAAGAGCGGTCCCTCATGCCAGTACTGGAGTTCACGTACTGAGAGAGGCTTCGTGAGCGCGTCGGCGGCGTTCATGTTGGACGGGACGTAGCGAAACTCGTCCATGAAGCGCGGGTGTGTGTCCTGTATCTCTTGAATACGGGCAGACACGAACGGTTTGAAGTTGGCGGAGGCAGAGCGAACCCACTTCAGGACGGTTTGCGAATCGACCCAGAAGTGTATAGAGTCGAATCCGCCCATGACGTCTTCGATGAACTTTGCGAGTCGAGACATGATGACGGCGGCCATCAACTCCAACCGTGGAATCGACTTCTTCTTCAGAGGAGCGACGAGTGCTTTCGCCATGACGAATGTCGTCGTCGTGGCGCCGTTGCTGAGTGGCCAACGTAGCCATAGAACAGCACCGTAGGCATTCGCACCTCCGTCGCTGAAGCAGTGTAGTTGCGGCTTGCCGACGCTATCGTTTGGCTTCACACAACGAGGCACTTGAAACTTCACTAACTCTTGCATCTGAATCACGTGTGTGTTCCATCGCTGCTTGTCGTCGTCGTCGAGTGGTTCATCCCAAGACACACCACGGCGCCACAAGTCTTGTAGGTCGATGCGGAATGCTAACGAGACAGGCGACAGCATGCCCAGAGGATCCCATATCTTCGCGACGAGACTCAGTATCGTTCGCTTCGTTACCGGGTCAGATTCCATTTCAACATCTTTGGCCTTCAGTGAAAACAGGTCGAGTGATTTGTCCCAATGATGACCTAAGGCGTCGATTGTCGGCTCATCGGGGTTGTCATCTACTGCTGCATGATTCGAATGCCACGTCTTGATGTCAAACTTCCCTCTGGCGAGGACAGCATCGACTTCGTCTCTTGCTCTGATGGCATCTTCTGCAGTGGCGGTTGAGTGGCTGATGTCATCCATGTACATCTCGTTGTCGACGATGTAGCTTCCAATCGGTTCCGATTGACGACCGATTTCAGCAAGGATTCTGACGGAGTTGATGGCGATGTCCGGTGCGGGTCGTTCCCCGAACGGTAGACGTATCCACTGGAATGCGATTGGCGGTGAGCACTCATCTCCAAATCGCCAAACGAACCGGTGAAAGATCTGGTCCGGTTCGGCAACTTCGATCTGGTTAAACATCTTCTTCACGTCTCCCACGAGTGCGACTCGATCGCGACGCCAAGCGAGAAGACATGAGATGAGTGAGTTGAGCAGGTCGGGGCCTTTGTGAAAGCCGTCGTTGAGTGAAACGCCCTTGAACAGTGCGGCGGCGTTCCAGACGATGCGGGTCTTCGTGGTGGACTTGTCTTCTCGATAGACGGAGTGATGCTCCAGATACCAACCACGCCCGTCTTGAGTCTCTTCAATCGTGAGTGGACGTACAAATCCCTGCGTGGTGAGATTTCTGATTTCGGCGTTGTATGCTTCAAGACGACCATTTCGTCTCAAGGAGTTCTCTTGCTGATACATTCTGGCAACTGTCTTCTCCTTGTTGAAAGGGAGAGCCTCAGGGTATCCATCACGCCAAGGCATGAAGACTTTGATTCTTCCTTCCTTTGTGATGGAAGTAGTTGTCTTGGCGTGTAGTAAAAACTTCGATTCAGCTAGTTCCTTGTCACTGCAGATGCAGGCGGTCGTCGGCTTGACCCCCGCTACGTCGGAGTAGAACAGCTTCTTGATGTCATCTTCGATGAGTCGCTGCACGTGGTGAACTGCAGATCTAGCGACGGCTCTTGGGGGCTGTATCTGACCACCATAGAGCACCCAGCCCAACCTTGTGCAGGCTGCACTAGGTAGTTGCGCTTCGTTCGTAGGTGAGGAGATCGTGTGAAGTGTTGAGATCAGGTAGGCCTGGTCGTATCCTACCAGCAGGTCAATTTTCTCTTTCGCCAATGGAACGCAATCTCGCGCCGGTTGAAGGTACTCGTACTGTTGAAACAGGCTGCTGTCGATCGCGGGCGCGTCGTGTGCTGGCACCTTGATTCCCATGGCGTTGATGTCGTAGGCGATGCTCGCGTCTCTTTGCACCGGTCGCACGCGAAGCACGTATCTCGCACTCTTCTCAGATCTGACTCCGCCCCCTGCCACACCGTAACGGAAGACTTGATCATCGCCGGTGATGCCAAGTCGCTTTGCCAGTGAATGTCTCACGAGGGTGGTGTCGCTTCCGGTGTCGAGAAAAGCGACTATCTTGTGCCACGCTCCAGTCGAGTCACGAACCTCCACGTAGGTTGACGGCGAGAACCGGCCTTGATTCCCGTGCAGGTGACCAAGGAAGGTTGGCGTTGACGTTGCGGCGCCTTGCTGTGGCGTAAAACTGGCGGATGCAGGGTTCATCTGTGACGTAGGTGGCGAGGCACGACGTGTCGTTGACGTTGGCGCTGACAACTGGCGATTCGGTTGACAGTTGAGTAGTCTGTGATGTCGATCACCGCATTCGATGCATCGCTTCGGCCGTGTACAGTCGCTACTTCGGTGACGACCGTAACAGCTGAAGCAGCGTCCGTCGGTTCTGATGACATCGCGGCGTTGTGCAGGTTGCATCGCTTGAAACGCCTGGCAGTCGATAAACTTGTGGTGAACTCCGCAGCCCAAGATACACGGATCGGTAAATGACGTTCCGGTTCCGTTGACGTGATGGAGTGACGATTTCTTCTCAGTCCTGGTCGATTTGGCTGGCATCAATCGTTCACGCGCCTCTGTTTCTGCTCGTAGAAATTCGACGATTCTGTTGACTGAGAGTTGTTCTGCGGGGTGGTTCTGTCGCATCCAGCGTTCACACTCGTAGTAAAGTTCTGGCTCCAGCTTGCTGCTTACGATGCGTACCACTGTGGGCGAGTCGAGTTCGCTCTCATTGCCGATTTCCGTGATTCGTCGCGCAAAGTCGGTCAATCGATCCAATACGGCTCTCATCTCTGATGCTGTATTCTGTCTGATCGGTCGAATGCCGTCCATGTCAGCGATGATTTCTTGGACTACAGCTGCCTTCGGTATCTTCTCTTCTAGCCGGCACCATACTCCGTTAGGGCCGCTCATAGCAGTGCAGCTGTCGATAGAGGCGGTCACTCGAGACGGCAGAACTGAGGCGTGCAGTATGTACATCAGCTTGTCTGCCTCCTTGCTGATACCAGCGGAGTTGAAGTATTGTTCTAGCTGCAATCGCCACGAGTAGAAATTCTTGTTTTGGCCATCCCATCTTGGCGGATGCATTCCTGTCGTGCGGATTGATGCGCTTTCTCTCGGGGTGACTAGCTTGTCGGTGATGATGCTCAGTGCTTCGAGCGTCTTGGCGAGAACGTCGGCGTTGGCGTTGGCGTCGGCGGGTTGCGTATCGTGCGTCCACCCTGTCTGCAGCTTGTCGATCTCTATTTCTCTAGCGGTGACTTCTTCAACGTTACTATCAACATCGACGAAGCGAGCCGTTGGACGTGAGACGCCTTCTTCGTCGTCTTCTCTTGCGATGTCATTCTCCAGCAAGACGGTCTCCATCTGCACGTTGATGTTATTGAGTTCTTCAAGCAAGAGTCGTGCGCGGCGTCGAGCATCATCTACAGTGTCGGCCTGTACGTCAGCTCCTTGGCCGACAACTGCGCGCAGTCTGTTGACGCACCTCGTCAGCAGACCCTTTTTGATCGTGCGCGTCTTCTTTAGGACTTCGTAGGCCCGAACTACTTCTTCCATGGCGTAGTGCACTTTCAGTAGGCTACATAAATTTCGACTAATTCGGCGATGCACACTGTTTCGTTTCCGTACAGGTTTTATTGGCGATAACCCGCAACAAAATACATCTGTCGAACTGCAAAGAATAATAAGAACAATAAGTTAACTTGTTAGGGCGAAGTGTATTAAATAAAGCTAACAGTAAGCCTAAGCCTAATTACGCATCATACTAGACTAACTATCAAAACTACAATAGTACTATACTTTAGAAATAACACAATTATACTGCACTGTATATAGGCGGATAGCACATAGAACGTAGCCTAACAGCGATAGGCGCACATGACCTACATAAACACGTGTAGCGGCGTGGACAATAAGCTTAGAGCTGTGCTGCTAGCGGGCCGACTTTCGCTAGATGTACGTAATACGATAGATGCTATGAAACAAACGAATCTATTTCTAAGTTATGTATACATTCTAATTACTACGACAAATACAACTATGTGTACTATAAGTCAATAATCTACAGTTCTATACTCACATTTAGTGCGTGAAACAGTGGCTAAATTAGAATACGTGATACGGCGAACAGGCGCGCAGGCGAGCAGGCGATACGGCGACTGGCGAATAATGACGCGTGGTCACTGAGGCGTGTCACTAACGAGGTCAAGTCCCTAGCGGCTAAAACGTGTACAATAAACTGGGTAAACTGCCGAAACAAGTAGTAATCTTTGATGTGGCACTTTGTCAAAAGATTTCTGAAAATCTAAGTAGATAATATCTACTGGCGATCTCTCGTCAATCCACTTAGTGATTTTTTCCAAAAAAACAACATGTTTATTAAGTATGACCTCGCTTTTACGAATCAATGTTGAGATGAATTTAATAATTTATGCCTAACAAGGAAGTCCACAATATGGTCTTTAACATCAGCATAGCTTCCACTACTGATATTAATGTTGGCACATCATACACTTTCAACGTAAGTTTTGCACCAGGATAACATCGGGCTGCCATATTCTCAGGATCGCGATCGTAACAAGCTTTCTCAAAGTGAACCAAACAAAGCCGGCTGTGCTGCGTCGGCTTGAAGTATTCGCACTTAATTTTCACGAGCTATTTCTTCAGCAATGTACGGCACCGAAAAAAGCTGCATGTTGTTCTATTATGACTACTGTTTGCCTTAAAACCTAATGCCGCACAACAAATAGTACTGACGCTCTTCTCCAAATACCCGCTATCGCTGTCAACATACGGCGAATGATTGGAAACCGGCTGATGCGTTGCGCTTCCGTATCGCCGATGACGTCACATCGCAGCCTGCCGATAACCGCGGGAAAATATACATTCATATAATTGTTATTGAATATTCTATAGGATTTTTGCGGACACAGCTGTGTAGAATTCAAAAATATTCTATAGATTTTGCGTAGAATATTCTACACAGCCTTCTTCATATTAGCACAAACGGATGTGATAACGATATTATACTTAACAGTAAAAAAGGGCAATTAATGTTTTCGATACAATGAAATCAACTCATGTGGCAAATATTATGATGGATAAAGCAACAATAAATGTGTTGAAGTCTTATACGTACCTTGGGCATATATAATAATCGATAATCTATGTGATCAAGTTGATATTAAGGCTAAAGAGAGGGGCCTTTGTGGCAGGTGCACTGTTTTATTTATTCTTTATTCCTATTCAGAGCTTATCAAAAAAAAGCTATTCACCAGTTATGCTAGTATTTTGTGTTTGTGTTTTCATGGACTAAACATAGAATGCCCAAATAATCTGAATGTCTCAATCTAAAAGTACCTGTAGATTAACAAAGATGTCGGCCCACGTCATGTTTGAGTCTGTATTGCTGCAGTATGGTATCGTTAGACATTGTGTAAGAACAATGACATGTCAAGACATCATCGAGGGAAAAGCGTTATATTTCACCAACGAATGTGGACATTTAGTATCGGTCTTTAATCTAGTGTCACGGTCTCGTATATATGCCGTAAACCTTACACATGGCTACCATTTGTAACCAAACGACGCGATCGAGTGTGAAGACCATAATTATATATATATATATATACCCCAACAGCACACATATTATGTCGTTTCGAGGTAACCACCTTTTATAGTCAAATTAAAAATATAAAAATATAATATATATATATATATATATATATATATATATATATATATATATATATATATATATATATATATATATATATATATATATATATATATTACAATTGAATATACATATATATATATATATAATTTTAATATTTTGAATTTGACATTCACAGGATGGCTACCTCGAAACGATATAATATACGTGCTGATGGGAGTCTCCCTGACTGAAGTATTTTTTTCAATTAATGGATGTTTATTTTCTGTTGAAAGGTAAAACATCCTGCCTGTGTGTGACTATATAAGCACAACAGCAAGCAGATGCACTAGACGGGAATCAAACCTGCGCTTCCTGTGTCGCAGGTGAACATGCTACCGCTGAACCATTAAATTTCATCCGATTAGTTTATCGTGTAAGTGTATCTACGTGTCGGTCATGACGCCATCCAACAGCTTGAAATGCTACGGTAGTTCAGCGGCAACCTCGATAAATACTACAGTACGTAGTTCAGCGGCAACCCCCAGAAATACTACAGTACGTAGTTTAGCGGCAACCCCCAGAAATACTACAGTACGTAGTTCAGCGGCAACCCCCAGAATTGCTACGGTACGTAGTTCAGCGGCAACCCCCAGAAATGCTACAGTATGTAGTTTCGCTAAAACCTCGAGAAATGCGCGAGGAGTGCCGATGATGTCATGTTATGGGCTTCACTCTCGAGTGACGTCATCCCTCTGGCATGTTTTAGTCACAACTGAAATGAACATTGCACTGGGCAAG
The DNA here is from genome assembly GCA_963662155.1 of Lamellibrachia columna. Classification (NCBI taxonomy): domain Eukaryota; kingdom Metazoa; phylum Annelida; class Polychaeta; order Sabellida; family Siboglinidae; genus Lamellibrachia; species Lamellibrachia columna. Next base: position 2,500,104 of record OY759261.1, on the reverse strand, counting down.
CCGGCGTTCATGAGTTCAATGCATGGCGGTTATCAAGCCTCATATGGAAATGACGGAGACAAAGCAACACTCTTCCACACAGGTAGAAGGAACGAAGCTTGGTGGGGAGTAGACTTCGGGGAGGAGAGAGCCCTTGTCGCCGGAGTATACATCACCAATGTAGTCAACGACCTACACTGTAAGTACTATCCGCTACTGGGATATATGCAGTTGTACACACGCATGCACGCACGCACGCACGCACGCACGCACGCACGCACGCACGCACGCACGCACGCACGCACGCACACACACACACACACACACACACACACACACACACACACACACACACACACACACACACACACACACACACACGCACACAGCTTGACACGATTATCGGCATTTAAAATTTTGTTGAATGGGGATATATATAGTGTCAAACCACGATCTTTTCTAAGTTTCGAAATGTCAGCATGAGAATTCTAACGTGTGAGTGTGTGCGTGCGTGCGTGCGTGCGTGCGTGCGTGCGTGCGTGCGTGCGTGCGTGCGTGCGTGTGAGTGAGTGGCGAGTGAAGGTGAGCGATAATACATGAATAAGTTATTATTGTATTGCTTTAAGTGTTTGTTTTACAATAAATGCAACACACCAACATGCCTATGTTATATTCTGATATGGTCTTAAAACGACATTGAAGCTAAGTACTAGCAGTTGTGTAAGCAATATATATCGTAGTATAATAGAGCTGCCAAGTTGTATCGAGAAGTATGCTTGAGATCATAGGCGACTACAAAATGGGTATCCAATTTCCCAACTGGACACCATGTGGCAGCATTTCTTGTAATTCGAATGTCCACCCAGACAACACTTTATACACTGGAAAGTATTAATAAATTGACAAATATTTAATTATGTACGCCGTAGCGATTTTTATTTTATTTAAAAGAATGCAACAAGTTTTATTAAAAGCAACTATGAATAACATACTCTCCGTAATGGAATCATAAGAAACCTCATTCCAGTAATCAACTTGTCATATCTTGCCACACTTTACTTACTTTCGAAATGAAAAATGGCATGGAAAATGTTAATCACACTTGTGACTTAAATGCTCAGACGAAGCAGAGGTTGAGCACGCAGAATGTTTGCTACTGCTAGTCGGCCTTGTGTGCAGAGGAGGTTGGCAGGCTCGTGTCATGCGCAGTAGATGTTACATGTTAAGCTCCGCCTACTTGGCAAGTTTTACGGACTCTTGTGTAATTGTTGCATGCTATGAATTTATGATGTTTTATACTGATGCGTGGTTATACGTTGATTAGTTGATAACTAAGGAAACAAACTGTCGCAATCGTCATAATTTTCAATATCTGTGTGTTTAGTTTTGGTAAGTTGAACTTGACAAAAAGAAGCGCACGTGTTTTCCTTCCCAAAATCAAATTTAAAAACACTCACTAAGCATTACAGATATAAACCATTCTGAAACACCAACATATTCTTCATGAAATGTAGTAACTAAGTTTTAAAAAACCGGATGACTAATGTATTAATTTGTTCTAATACGTGCTGATCCCTCATTATCGCTTCATAATTATTGCCGTACTTTGTGTTTTAAAATATATATTTTAGGACTTTTGTCGCAAGTAATATTCCCTTTTTTCACGTGGCTGTCGCTGAAATATATACGTCTTCCAAAACGTAATAATATTATAAAGCGATTGTCGTATGTCGCGGGAGGACGTTATTTGAGACAAGCCAGGAGTAACACGTTGTCACTTCTTTAGTCAGTCCAACCAAGTGCCCCCGTCGCATCGTAAGACAACTTCAAAAAATATATACAACATCTCCCCCTTTTTAGTAAGGTTATGAAATGTCCTTTTAAATTAGAGTAACATGTTCATTTAAATGAAAGAGTTCTTTTCACATTCAGGCATATGCACAAATCACATTCTAGCATAAAATGTTCCAATTACACATAAATGTTCATTTCACATTTTGTAAGAGTCTGTGCGCACTTAACACTCTTCTATATATCTGGTCGGCTTCCTCGTTGCTCTGTCAGACTTCCTAGGCACAGGTGGTTCTGTCACCGACTGTTCATCGTATTGTCCAATCACAGGAGGATGGTCATGGTCATCTACCTCGAGCATGCCATCTGGCTGGAGCGAGGTTAGCTGTGTTTCAGTCATGACATCTTGACCTCTGTTCGATGTGGCTTGGCATAGATTTGGTAGATCCAACCTGCGGATCATTCACCGGTTACGTCGTACGCGGCTTCTCGTTGTCTCGATAAGCATGATCGAGATTGCTGAAGATTTCGCACCACTTTGCCATGTGTCTTCAGATCGGGGACCCATACTCGGTCTCCGGGTGCTATGGTCTCTCCTTCCACGACCCTGTGTCTGCGATTGTATGTCTGTGCCATCATGTCCCGATACTGTCTCTCCCTTTTTCGAACGATTTTGTAGTCCGGCACTTTCGGAATTAATTCGTCTGGATGGATTGGCTCTGGTTTTTAACTTCCGTCCCATGTTCAGTTGTGCTGGAGAACATCCTTTGTGAAGTGGAGTGTTCCTGTATGTTAGGAGAGCGAGATACTCATCATCACATTTATTCAGATAGTTTTCATCGTTTCGATGGCGGGTTCGACTTCACCGTGTGACTGAGGATATTTCGGGGACGATGTGACATGCTCGAATCCCCAGGATTTCGAAAAGTCTTTTAATTCCTCTGAATCGAACTGTGGCCCAGTGTCCGAAAAGAGAATATTCGGTATTCATTCCACGACGACTGAACACTTTTTTCAGTTTGGACACAGTTTCTCCAGTGTTAATATTTGTTGACACAATGCAGATTTCGACATCTTGCGAATAGTAGTCAACAGTCAGTAGGTATGTGTGACCTTTGTGTGTGAAAAAGTCTGCACCTACTCTGGACCAAGGTCTGTTAGGGAATTATGTTCCCTTCATGGGCTCAATGCGATCTTTACGGTATTGTTCGCATATGGCACAGTTTTTGACCATCTTCTCGATACCTCGCGATATCCCCGGCCACCACATGGATGACGCTGCGTTCTCGCGAATTTTCGTGATTCCCTGGTGGCAGTCATGAAGATATCTAAGAATGTCAATTCTCAGACTAGGCGGCACGACTAGTTGTTTTCCACGCATCAAAAGTCCTTCATTGACTAACAGGTTGCCTCGTTCCTGCCAATATTTCACGATATGTCCTTGCATTTTTCGCTTGTCTTCTGGCCATCCATTTCAGACGTAATGGAGGACGAGTTTTAGCACGTCGACTTTGTTGAGTTCTCGTCTGATGTCTTTGGTCAGATGCAGGTAGATGCAGCATAACCGCATTGACGTAGTTGTCCACCTCCTGGTGGAATCTCCTCTTCGTGTGCCTAAGCAGTTCCCTTACTCATGAATGCTCGGTGTATTTGGTTAATAACGGGGGCGTGCAACCCTTTATAAGTTTGTGTGCAACAAACCCAACTACTATTTAGGTTGAAAATGGACAATTCGTCCAATTTATTGTGGAGGGTGAATTTCGACGTAATTGCCACTGTGCACACCGCATTAAATGTAAGATGCCTGCAGCACAGGGTGCACAGTCAGAATAAATAGTCTGTCTTGATAATCAGTGTAGAAAACAAACTGGTACATGTTAACAATAAGTGGTGACCAAAAAACCCTTGTCGCTGTTATATAATGTTCCAGCATAACAATTTACAAGGGAAAACGATACTTAATTAAGACTGCACAAGCACAGTACCAGCGAGACTATTTAAACATTCACTACACACAAAAGCGGGGTGTAAGTAATCCCACCAAGGCCCTATCTGCTTGCTGATTGGGACCCCACCCCACGCTAAAGGGCTGCACGCCTATTGGCTAAAGCCAGAGCAAAAGGAGAACCAATACTGACAATACTTTATACCGAATATTGTAGTGGTTTAGATTACTATTCACATGAAATGATGGCCACAGCCCAATTAAAACCCCAAATTGGGGTTCAATGACAAAGTAAACCATGTATTCTGAGCTGGCTGGCTTGGTATGGTCAGTCCGACTACAATAGCCCTCTGCCAACAAAGGGATACGTCGCCCCAAGACCCTCCCTCTATCAACGGTATTGGTCGGCCTATTATGCTGTGCCGAATTTCAAGTTGCTGCCTCTGAGGGAGCGAAGAATGTCAAGACAAGTTGCGATCGTCACCGACACGTTGTTGCACTCGTCAATGCTGGGTCACGTTAACACTGCTGCGTCATGTTCATACTGGCAAGTCAAGTTGTTGCGATCAACACTGCACGTCCCGTGGTTGTCCCCCGTCACGTTGCGATCACCACATTGCTGCGGTCGTCCCGTTCTGGCCCTTTGATGGAGCGATCATCACGGCAGGCGTCAGGGGCTGGCAAACGCTTTGTATGGTGGTCGATATGAAACAGAAGCAGTCGGGGGCAGTATCTGTGTGTAACCGGGTGTAACCGGTGGCTTTATGTGAATATTTTGCTAGAGATTGATTCCACTCGGATATATTTCTGGTAGGAGTCAGAATGCCAGCGTCCCATGGCTTTAATTTGCTCGGAAGAGAAACCTGACTTTGCTGCCCATGTGGCTGCTCCTATTCTAAAACAATGCGGGGACATTTTCTTGTCTGCTAACTCGGTGCGAGCAATGACTGCCTTTAAATACTTAGCAAATGCAGTTTTTTGAACTGGCAACTTATTAGTATAGCCAAAAAGAGGGCCCTATTCATGTCCCCTGAGCTTGATATAGTCTACCATCCTACGGTATGGGCAGGCTGTTATCATTGTGGGGAGGACGTCCAAGCTGAAAGGACGGTTAGAACTGTGTTTGTATGAATTGAACACCAGCCGTAATTTGAGGGTTTTATGCGACACTCGGACACTGAAAAGTTATGGGGGCTAGCTGTTACCTCATTGAAAAGTTAAGGGGGCTAGCTGTTACCTCACTGAAAAGTTATGGGGCTAGCTGTTACCTCACTGAAAAGTTATGGGGGCTAGCTGTTACCTCACTGAAAAGTTATGGGGGCTAACTCTTACCTCACTGAAAGTTATGGGGGCTAGCTGTTACCTCACTGAAAGTTATGGGGGCTAGCTGTTACCTCACTGAAACGTTATGGGGGCTAGCTGTTAACTCACTTACCCTTAGAAAACAAAAGAACATCAAACTGAACATTGCTCGGAGCAAAACAACAGTGTAGTAAGAACAATTAGACAAAGGAACGGATTTAATGATGAGGGACAAATCACGTGATGCAATAGGTTGGCGCTGGTCAACGTGAGAACGTGAACGCGCCACACCCTTAACAGCCTTTATAACCAAAAAATCCGCTGTGGGGTCGGGGTAGCGACAAGCTTTGTGCCTTTCTGCAATGGCCAACAGGCAAGTCCTAATGGTACTGGGTGCTTTCCCTTCCTTCTTGAGATGCTGCACAAAAATTATTATTGTGTTTGGGGAGGCGGGCAAGTAGTGCCGCTTTCTATATAGTTTCCGCACAAATGCTACAAACCTGGTCCAATTAGCCTCGTAACGGGCGAGCACTGCTAGGTGCAAGGGAAGTCGTCTCCATGGTATTCAGGGCGTTGCTCGCCAGGGTAGCCACTGAATGGGAATTACAGTCGGTAGATCCTCTAGGCAGGGCTGAACGAGACGTGCGCGTTCTACCTGCAAACGTGATATAAAATCCGCAACAACATTAATCTTTCCAGGGATGTGCTTGGCACGGAAACATATGTAATAAGAGAGACATGCAACCACGAGTTGACAAACTAAACACATCAGTTGTGGGTCACTGGCCGTTTGACTGTTGATCACCGCCACCATGGCTGTATTGTCTGAAAGGAACAAAACGCGTTAATTAGTCAATACTGGTCCCCATCGCCTGACAGCTAGTACGATTGGTAAGAGCTCTTTGATGGAAATGTGTTTGGCGTCCCAGGAAGGGGGGAAATGTCCCTGAAACCAAGAGTCACCCATGACAGCTCCGAATGCTAAACCACCTGCATCTTTTGTAAGAGACAGCACATCTGATGATGTCCAGTTAGTAGCTAAAAAAGATAACTGACCTTTAAAATTCTGCAGAAATTCAAGCCATGCTGCAATGTCCTTCCGAGCTTCAACCATCAAACGGATGCGGTGGTTGGGCCTCCTCTTGCCTGTAGTCATGTCAATGAGGCGTCTTGAGAAAGCACGACCTGGGGCTATGGCACGACATGCAAAATGAAGGGAGCCGATCAATGATTGTATCTCTTTTAAGGTGACTTTCTTCCTTTTAGCTTGGCTTATTAGCTTTTGACGTAGCGATACCACCTTCTCCGGCGGTAATGCGAGTGTTTGATGTAAGATGTTAACTTCAATCCCATGGAGTGTGACCTTTGTGGCAGGTAACACTGTTTTAGCCTGCTTTATAGGTAAGCCAATCATTTTGCTGAGTTCAAGAAAGCGAGACAGGTTGGAATGGCATTCAGGTTGTGTTTTGCGAAAACAAAAAAAAAATGAAATCGTCAAGGATATGACTCATGCCGGAAATGTACAACTTATGCTGGAATATCCAATGTAGGGCCTATGAAACTAACTCAAACAATTGGCATGCATGACTACATCCCATTGTCGAAATACTTCAGTCCCTGAAATTGAAAAACCTGAAAACCGAACAATCTGTAATCAGGGATTATGCGAAATGCATCTTGTAAATCGGCTTTGGCGATGAATGCGCCTTTTCCAAAGGTCTCAAGTCTCAAGTCTCAAGTGGTTTACTCCAAACAGCCCAAACTTGGGCTAACGCAGGAGTTTGTGGTGGACTGTGCGCATGCGCTGTGGGTGGTACGTTCGATTAAAAGACTAGTATCATTAATGTTGCTGAAATGGTTTTTATCTGATAGTTTTATTTATTTTATGTATAGGATGTTTAACGAAAAATTTTAATAGGTTGGTTGTGTGTATGGATACTGTCGCTGCCTTCCCACATGCACACATAGACAGTCTCCATACCCACACCATGGATAAGTTTACGCTGAGCACTGTGTTTTAAAGGCAGTTTAGGTGAGGAGGTGTGGTGAAAGGGAGTTCCATAATAGCTTCTTGAAATGATTTTGGGTTTTTTATGTTGGTAATTTTTGATGGGATCATATTCCATATGCGAATGGCTCTGGGATAAAATGAAAAGACCATTGCATTTATACGACACTTGGGGGCTATGTATTGTCCACGGGTTCGAGAGCGAGTTAGTAGGCCCGGAGGGGGGGTGATCTCAATAATGTTGCTTAGAATTTTGTAGAAGGTAGTGGCTTGTTTGATAATGCGCCTTCGTTCGAGGGTTGGCCATCCAAGGGCAGTAATTAGATCTGCTGGATTTGTGTTCCGTCTGTGATCATTTTTAACAAATCTGGCAGCAGAGTGTTGCACTCTTTCAAGGCTTTTAACTTGTGAAAAGGTGTGGGGATTCCATATGGGTGAAGAGTACTCAAGTTTTGGCCGGATTAGCATGTTGTACGCTGTTTGCTTAACTTCGGGTTTACATGGGCCAAGAGTTCGTTTAATCATGCCTAAACATTTCGAAGATTTTGAAGTTAATTTGGAATCCAATTTTACTCCGAGGTATGAGTGGCTGGATACGGTGGATAATGGCTGGCCAGAAAGCGAGTACTTGTGTGTGCTGGGTTTAGTTTTGTTTGTTATTGGAAGGTGGACGCATTTAGATACATTAAATTCCATTTGCCATTTGTCTGACCATGTTTGGAGTTGGCTAAGGTCATTTTGGAGAATTTCATGGTCGGTTTTGGAAGAAATTTTACGATATATAATACTATCATCTGCAAAAAGGCGTATAGAAGATTTGATGTTCCCATTTATGTCATTTATGTAGAGTAAGAAGAGGACAGGTCCTAGAACTGAACCCTGTGGGACACCAGATGTGACACCTGTGATGTCCGACAGGGCACCGTTAACTGAGACTCTCTGTTTGCGGTTGGATAGAAAAGATTTGATCCAATTTTGAGTGTTTCCAGTGATTCCGTAGGAGGTCAATTTTGATAGAAGACGTAGGTGAGGCACTTTGTCGAAGGCTTTAGCAAAGTCAAGCAGGATTGCGTCAATTTGGGTCTTGTTGTCCATAGCAGTCATCCAGTCGTGGACTGTCTCAATGAGTTGAGATTCACAAGACAGTCCCGACTGGAATCCGTGTTGGAAGTGGAGAATGATGTTATGCTTGTGCAGGTGTTTCCACATGTTGCTTAGGATGATATGTTCCATTACTTTACAGAGGATGCAGGTTAGTGATATGGGTCTGTAGTTAGCTGGGTCAGATTTATGGCTCTTTTTGTGTATAGGAGTTACTAATGCTTGTAGCCAGTCATTAGGAAGTTTACCTGTGTTGTATGATTGTTGGAAAATTTGGGTGATGATGGGAGCTATCTGCTTTGCAGTTTCTTTAAGGACTCTAGCTGGGAGTTCATCTGGGCCTGTAGCTTTATTCTGGTTTAGATTTTCCAGCTGCTTTATTACGCCATCTATGCCAATTTCGAGAAGGGGGATGTTGGGGTAAGTAGAGGGGGCTATTTGGGGGATGGGGTGCTTTTCTTGGGTAAATACAGAGCTAAATTGGTTGTTTAGGGCATTTGCTTTATCTCGATCATTAATTATTGGTAGGTCGTTTACTCGAAGTGTGGGGATGCCAATGTTTTCTCGTTTATTTGCCTTAATAAATGACCAGAATCGTTTTGGATTAGTTTTCAGGCTGTCTCCAATGTGGTTGTTAACATAGTCTTTGTAGGATTTTGCTAATGCTTTAGTAGCTTGCTTTCGGAGTTCCTTAAATTTTTCCCAGTCACTGTTTAGTCCAGTTTGCTTTGCCTTTTTGTGGCTTTTGTTTCGTCTTCTCTGCATTCTAATTAGTTCACGTGTTATCCAGGGGAGGTGGGTTTTAGCTTTTGTGTATCGTCTAGGTATGTTTTTGTTAATCAAGGTAGTCAGACGTTCGCGGAAAAAGGTCCAGTTTATGTCTATATCCTGTGAGTTGGGGTCGATGTCGAAGTACTCAAGATTTAGTTTGTCTATGTCGTCTTTGAGTTGGTCCCAGTCTGCTGATTTGTAACTATAAACTTGGTGGGGGTGGTTTCTTGTTGCGAACTGGGTTTAAGTTGACATTGAAGGTCACGGATTCGTGATCGCTCATACCAGGAGTAGTGTGGGTGTTGATGATAATGGAGGGATTTGAGGTGAGTATGAGGTCAAGCGATGCGTGTGGGGTCGTTTACCATGTTCTGCAGCCCAAAGTCGTTAGTTATTTCTAGTAGTTTGTTATGCTTGCTGGCGGTGCTGTTATTAGTGGTCTGGTGATTTGTCCAGTTGATATCAGGGAGGTTAAAATCTCCAGCTATGACTACGTTAGGGGGAGTTTTTTGTGATCTATATAGTTTAGTTAGGGAGTCGTGGAGAGCTTCAAGGGATTGGAGGTGGTCATTTGGGGTCGATAATAAGATGCAAAGTATATGCATTTGTTTCGTGCTAAGTGAATTTTTGTCCAAATTATTTCACAATTTGAGTTTAAATTTTGGAGGGGTTCAGCTACAATGTTGTCACGGAAGGCTATAAGGACTCCACCGCCATGGACATTCCTGTCCTTTCTGATGGCCTCATAGTTGGGTGGTAGGAAAGAGTATGTAGCATAGTTTGCATCTAATTTAGTTTCAACTAGAAATGTGATGTCTGGATTATTATATTGAATAGTTGCCTTTAGTTGGGTTGCTTTTTCTATGCTCTTAACGCTGTTGGTGTTTATCAAAATTCCTTTAAGTTTGTTTCCTTGGGTTTTCTTGTGGCGTTCGGGGATTGAAGTGTTTTGGGGGTTTGGGGCGAAAATTAAGCCTGCATTTTGTGATGTGTGGAGTGTTGGGGTAGTAAGCGTGGAACTGTCAGACTGGGTGTTGGTAGAAATGGATTGCTCATTTCTAGATGGAGAAGTGGTAATATTTGGAATTGGGCGCCCGTATGGGCCAGGGTTTGGGTGGATGTCGCCTGAGAGTGCTATCAGTCTGCTGAGGTACAGATGTGTAACAATGTCTGATTTGAATTTGATTTTGGGTGGGAATTTAATTCGGGGATTCAAAGTTAGGGCATAATATTTTGGTTTAATTTTGAGATTTGATCGAGATACGCGTTGACATGTTCCAATGTTCGTTGCTATTAGGAGAGTGACGGTGATTATCTGCGTTAGCCCAAAATTATCCGCGTGGAATGCGGGACTAGGTGAGGGGAATATTTCCTAAAGGGACATCTGAATTGGAATACATTTTGTAGCATGGTTTTCTGAAAGTTAGATCCAAATGCAAACAGTGGTGACTTGAAGAAAAGTAAGCTTACTAATGAAATGCTTAGCGATAAAATGAAAAGAACTCACCCGGACGGCGCCGGCAGTGGTAGTCCGCCATCTTTGAAATTTTGGTTCATGTGTTGCGGTAAAGGGCGTTGTTTTGATTAGTTGCGTTTGTTGTCGTTTGGTTTGTCTGTTTCTGCGTGATCAGTGGGTTATGTTGAGTTGTTGTACCAATTGTGGTCATTTGTTGTGTTGGTGAACATGTTGTGTTGAGTGAAATGTGTGGAGCGATGTAACGGACTCGTACCACCCCGACGCATGCGCACAACTCCGCAAGTTGTTCAACGCAGTGGTCTAGCGTTTGAAAAGCAAGGGTAGTGAATTTAGGCAGGATGTGTGAATTTGCTGAATTGGTTTTGGGGAAATTAACGGCGAGTAGACCATGTTTGGGAAGGGATCTGATGAGAAAAGGCCTGCAATCCTTTGTTTTGCCTTTTCTTTGCTCAGCTTCTGTTGCACTATTCCCTGGTTATCCCTGACTGACTTGTGATTTTCACTGTGATGCTTAGGTGGATCTGATGTAATCGTGGAAGGGATCCGAAAACCTTCAGTGAAACCTGTAACCAACGTTTTAGTTATATTTGTGTCGTATCCCTGCAACAGATATTGTAAGACATTAGGTTTTACTGGTGTTGATATCACGCTACCGCTCCTTGTAAATCTACCTTGAATCAAATGATCATTGCTGGCCCCTGTCGTTATCTCAGCCTGTTTTAGGGGGGCTCTGTAATGGGTTCTGTTGCAGGGAAGCTGTGCCTTGCCCCGGCAGACGAGCTGACTATGCCCCTCCTTTTTGCAGAAGGAACATCCATGTATGTATCTGCAATCTTACCTTTGACATTTTCCCTTGTTAAAGGCAAAACAGAAACGGGAAGGGCATGGTCGGGTGCTTCCGGAAGTATATTCAGGAAAGGGCTGGGCCGAGACAGATGAGTTTGCTGCTTTTGTCTTACACTTCGATTTAACGCTGCAGTAGAGGGGGTAGTGGTCAGGATGTGATCCATGCAAGTCATCAACTGGCTGCCCTCCTCAGTATACCTTTCAGCCCTGATAAGTCATAAAGAGGTGCAGTCATTCACCAATTTGATCGACAGGGATGACTGCCCGTTTTCTGTCTAAAGTGGGAGCGACAGGATCCTCCTGGGGGTCAAGATCATAATATGTGCGCAGAATGCGCAGGGGAAAGTACTCGTTGCTATATATGCGCTGTCTGAGTTTGTCTGTTACTTCGTCGCCTAACTGAACCCAACCCATGTCAGAAGCGGTATTACCTGATGTTGATGTCGATCCGTGCCGCTTCGCCTTCCTGTGGGTACGCATTTCAATCTCCTCGGCCGGAGAGTCGCTGTCCGTGCACTCGGAGTCAGATGAGTTGACCACTCGGTCGAGTGATGGCGAGCTACGTCCTCGTTTCGCTGCGCGATGACGACTCAAAGGCTGGGCTGGTCAACCCCCATCGGGCTGTTCGTCTGGCTGTGAAGAAGGACCAGCTGTGGCAGGAGTAGCTGATTGTTGCGCAAGGCTTCGAATTTTTCATCGATCTTCGCCAACATGGTGGCCAGGAGAACCTCCATATTGGGTGCGTCAGGGGTACGGGTCGCCGGCGCTTGTTCATCAGGCGTACCGCCTGGAGCGCTCTTATCAGGCTTCTTGGCCCGCCCCTGCGCCGTCGATTGTTTCGACATGATCTGGAACCCAGCATCATTTAACCCACTGCCACCAGCAGTAGAATGCCCATATGGTGCAGAAGTTGGGCAAGAAATAACGGCATTGCCTGATGCATAATAGCAAATCCAGGTCTTGTTCATGCAGTAGTAGGAACAAAGCACTACGTTACTGGAGTGTATTGGTCAAGTGAATTGTTTGCCTATAAAGCTTGAAACATGTGGCCAATGAATTTGATAATAATTTTTGTTATGCCAATGTTCCAAATTATATAAATTCATATTATCAATCTGAATTCTTTACTAACATTTTTCTATTTTGTAAATTGCAAAAACAGCCGCAGTCTACTGCTACACCCAGGGACATATTTTTGCCTGACAGTATATCATGTACGGACCGTATTGGAAAACTTCATCAGAACTCTATAGTAAATACAAAATAACTAACGTATAAATCACAAATTCACAATGCCCCAGCCTAATCCATGAACACATTTGTGCTGGCACCTAGCGGATGTACCTACATCAATTAAGCAGTAAGTTAGCTCAAGCCAAGTTGATTAGCTTGTAGTGATTTTGGCCTGGCCTGTACGAATAGTTCTACTTTGACTCTGACCTCATTAAGGGCTATCAAGCATGGCCAGTGTACCGCTATTTAGCTGCCGGCGTAGCGACGCGAACAAAGGGTAGAGCCACGAGGCCGCCTGCTTGCCTGGCTAATTATGGGAGCGCCTCCATTATTATAAAGAAAATATTTTGAATCGGTTGATACGAGCTAACTGCAAAGGAAACGTTAATTAACGCTATTCCAAAGCCGCAACAATGGCTCTACGCAAGGAAAAGTAAAGTCGTTTTCAATAGTTGAAAAATGGTGTTGCTAGTTTGACGCAGTGCAGAAAAGTAATCTGCAAACCTGCGCCTCTACTACCTTCCCGCAAATTTTCCCCGCAGGCGCCGCTGACCAATGGGATGCTTTGAACGCCTCCCGGCCAGCCTAATTAAGCGCGATACCAATTTCCAGGAAGAGAGGGGTGACAGGTTGTTATTAAATAGCTAGCCGCTAGGGGCTTTCTGCACCTGCACACAAAAGCACTTTTCAGTCTAAAGACCAAAAACGTATTTCCACCGTTCCCACGCATGTGCTGGGTTGCCAGTCGTCGTCACGACTAACGTGTCTGGTGGTTTGACAGATGTTGCCGCCATCTTGTCTTGTCGAGTAGGCTGGGTAAGTTATACTATTACACAGGCTCTGCTTGTATTTGCTTCGCGGGGTTCTCACATTTCTTCCGTACAGTATACTATTAGTCCGACATTGTCTGCATTATTTGGTGTACATCCTACTTCTGACACCAAATCGTATTTCGCGGGAGGATGTTATTTGAGACAAGCCAGGAGTAACATGTTGTCACTTCTTTAATCAGTCCAACCAAACGCCCCTTGTCGCATCGTAAGACAACTTACAAAAATACCAGGGTGCAGATCACTATTATAACTACGTTGTACAACAGCGATCTCATTATTTTCATTCATAACACTCTTGATCGCGTATGAGTTGTTGAACGACCTACACGCAATGAAACAGTTAATACGCAACACTATTTAAAACAAATGGTAACTCTCTCAACTGTCCTATAACGGTGCGTTGTCTTAAAAAAATTCTGAGAAGTAAAAAGTCATAATGGTGCAGTGTTTTAAAAAACATGTTTTTTTATAAGTAAAAAGTTGTAATGGTGCATTGTTTAAAAAAAACATGTATTTCTAATAAGTAAAAAGTCGTAAAGTCATCTTAAAGGTTTTTATTTTCCAACATATCAGTTTCAAGAGTTTCAAATTACAAGCCGACAGTCCCAATTTTCATTACAGTGCTGCATACAAGCGTAGATGCCATATTATAAGAACTCTGACAAGCTCAAAAAACACAAACATTAACAACTTAGCTAACCCCAGAAGTTAAATGTTTTATTTTATTATATAATATATATATATATATATATATATATATATATATATATATATATATATATATATATATATATATATATATATATATATATAATGCTAATCTAGTTGAGTAATTCATTCAGACACATCATTGCATATGATGGTTCGTGTCAATTCATGTCACTTGCTGTCAGAATTGTCAATAGTTGAATCACATGTATTAATGTCACTTCAGTAAAACTTGGCAAACATTTTCATTTATTATTTCTCTCTACAAAAAGGCAAAAACATTGGGGGTCCCGTGCACATTTTTGAAATAACTAACACAATAACAGCTACGTCAGCAGCAAAAACAGCATAATTGTTACCAAAACCCATATTTGACCACAGCGAGTAATGGCATTTCAGTAAAAGTTGGCCAAAATGTTAATGCATTAATGAACTCTATATACAAAGAAAAAGTCCCAGGTAAAATTTTAGGTTTTGGAATATTGAAAGCACCTCCCTACCCGCATATTCTTGCAAAATGCCATCTTATTGTAACATTGTTACCGAAACTCACATTTGACCCACAATTAGTAATATCATTTCAGTGAAAGTTGGCCGATGTGTTCATTTATTATTCATCTTTGCATCCATAAAAAAAAAAAATGCCGGACAGAAATTGGGGTTTATTATCTTGAAGTAACACTTCGGCCAACATTTTATGTAACGATTCCAAAGCAGAAGCTATCCCGCTTATTCGCGAGAGCGCCACACATATAATGTAAAATGTATAATGGTTTCGGTTTTATTGACGTTCTTTTAGCAAATAATGTATCATTTTTGTTTACTGTTGGCAAAGTGGACGTAGTTTCAATCAACAATATAACTTTTGTGTTGATTTAATCGTTGTTGTTGATTGGTACTTTTATTTAAACATTGGCAATAGTACAAACAAGACAAAAACAAGTTTAATTGTAATATAAATGAGAGTGTACAATGTTTGAAGGAGGTAAATACGAAGTCTTTTAACCTTTGTGTTGATTTACCCTGACATGCATATTAAGGCACTGTTATTATGAATATTGCGCTTGCTATTCGGCGACCTGAACGACAGCCTAACAATCATCATTTATACAACGTTATTGAAAAATATAATTTTTTATGCGTTTATAGTATATGATAAATACACCTTACCATATATGGTAGTTACGACAATGGCATAATTGTGTATGTTAGTAATTTGACTTAGATTTATATAACCAGATAATTATCAAAGACAAGTTTCTTGCATTTACGTTTAAGTGCAGTTATAGTATTTGTAGTTTTTAAATGATCACTTAGATAATTCCATAATCGCACTCCATTGACCCAGAGAGATATAGATTGCATGATGGAACAGACACTTTGACGTTCTAAGTCATGATTAGCTCGCACTGAGTAAGTCACTTCTCGTCTAGTAAACAAACACTGAATAGTTGATGGCAAACCGCGACAGTAACTGTTGTACATAAATAGTAACGTTTCCAGTTCTATGATATAAAGCTTTTATGTAATAAAACAATACAATTAGTATTTGTCGGATATGTTTTCTCCCAAATTTCTCAAAGATATAACTATTTAAAATACACATAATATTACTATCAAGCAGATGACTGCATTTATGCATTATAGCTGCACTTTTTGAAACCCTTGATGGTACGTGTTTAATATGATCATTCTAATTTAGTGGATCCTCAATACATACACCCATAAACTTGGTGATTCTTTCTCTTTCGATATTAACATTTTGTATTTTTATATTAAATTTTTTTATGAGCATACGATTTCCAAATAACATAAAATTAGTTTTAGATATGTTCAGTGTTAACTTATTTACTGCAAACCACATATGCATTTTGTCCAGCACGTTACATACTGTTTCATTTAGTCTATTGATATTGCTACTTGAATAAAATAATATTAGTATCGTCAGCAAAGAGGATATTATTTAACATGAAATGTTAAGCACATTAGACTTATATTTGTCGATAGACACAAATTGTTTTCTGTTATCTATATTACTATTTAACCACTTAATTGCCACAACGCGGATGCCAAGAAATTCCATTTGTTTAGATACAAATTGGTGATTAACCGTGTCAAATCTTCTTCTTCCCCTTGCTCCCTTGCAGGGTGGGCCCAAGTCATTTGGTAGCTTCTTCCACTGTCGTTGTTAACGCTCTCCATCTCCCTCTGTCTTCTGCGATGGTCTGATGATTCGGAGGCCCTGTTTTCTAAAAGTGTTACTCCATTCTTGCAATGTTTTCTGTAGAATCTCTTTGTTATCAGCCACAACTGCTAGGTCATCTGCATATATTGTATCTTCTTAAGTTCTTCCTGTTCATATACCTTTCCACTGATCAGGTTCATCACCATAATGAAACGCAGGGGACTCAAGGCACTTCCCTGTCTAAGTCCTACTCCCACTCCAAATTGTTCCGATGTTTCTCTTTCGACTCTCACCACTGCTATTATCTCCATGTACATTTCTTCAACCATTCTGATCTCATGACTGCAATTGCAAATTCTCTTGGCACGATTTCGAATGCCTTTTCCAGATCGACAAAACCGAATGCTACATCATTTCTAAATTATCTCCTCTTCTCAATAATGTGTCTGATGGCAAACAAACCTTCATCCGTTCCTCTCCCTTTCCTAAATCCCAGCTGATTCTCTCCGATTTTGCTCTCCACTATATGTTTCACCCTAGCATCCAGTATCCTTTCCATCAATGCCAGGGCTTGGCTCAGTAATGTGATGCCTCTGTATCTCCCTGGATCATGGATGTCCCATTTCCCTTCCACATCGGCACAATCACTCCTCTTCGCCACTCTGTTGGTATCTCTCCTGTTGTGAAGCACACATTAAACAGTCTCGTCAGCCACTTGATTCCCACTAGTCTGTTTGTCAAATGCCTTTTTAATTCGATATAGACACCAATAGCATATTTTTAGCATCCAATGATATGGTTATTCCATCAACTAGATATATAAGTGTGGATGACAAGTTTACATATTTTGTTGAAATCCGTATTGGTTTCGGCTTATCAATTTGTGTTTGGTAATACAACAATATACGCAAGAATTGAAAATGTTTTCTAATAGTTTAGAGCATTGTGAAAGCAGTGAAATAGGTATATAATTAGTGCACATATACTTATTCCCAGACTTAAAAAGTGGGATAACGTTTGCGTGTTCATTTTCTCCGGGAATACTCCCGTGGTGAAAAATAGGTCACACATATAAGTGATATCGTTACCGTTTTAAGTACTTTCCATGTACCAGCAATGTCACTTATTTTCTCTGCAAGTAGATTGCTAAAAATACTCTTTCTTAGTAGATCTTAGAAAACCAGTTTATTTATGTTCATATGATTTATATCTGGTTTCCGAGGCGATTGATCTGCAGATAGAAATGCTTTATACAGTTTATGTTTCTCAATACATGCGATATTTAGTCCTTTAATAAATCATGTTTTTTTAAATTAATTATTGATACTTTAAGTCGCATAGTTGTTATTGGACAATGTTTGTTGTACATTTGAGTAAATTCATGGAGACAGTTTTCAAATGCCAAACAGTTTGCATTAAATCACATTTCAATGCATTGATGTTTTCTTCGCTAAGATGACGAATATACTTGTTAGAACGTTCGTTTATATTACGTTTTACATTCCACTGGCACAGTGCAAAGATTGGAAGATGATATACATATGTGTTATTTATACCGGTTTCTTACAGCTCGTCGCCTACTCAACTTCATCGTGGGTCTCACGGACCAGGACCCAAGAACTGGCAACGGACCATTGAAATCGCCATTCCTGAAGTGTGCCGAACACGGAGGAATAGGAGCTGGAGAAACCGTCAGTCTGACTTGTACTCCTCCACTGTACGCTAGGCGGCGCTATTTGTTCGTGGCAGCAAACGTGAATGAATACTTCCATATGAGGGAAGTATTTGCCGGTAGGCTGATGTCATTTTATATCGAGTTCATCTGCTCTCACTATTGGTGACGTTGTTTTTTCTACAGCATTACCATAATAATCATGTGTGTGTATCCATGTTCGGGGCTTATATTTCCTATAATATTATGACACATCAGTGGAATGTTCACTCGGTGATTAGCAAGTTGTTTGTTTTCAAAAGTAACAAACAATATTACTTGGCTTAATAAGTTGTAGGAATGCTTGAATTGTAGAAATGTTACGTGTACACTTTAATGGGATGTTAATTTCTGCTTCAGATATGTCATAAATAAACACCACCCATTACAGATGTAAAAGTACGTTTTATATAGCGCGGTATCCAGTCCTTGGGACTGTTCATAGCGCTTAACACTTCACCCACTGGCAGACCTGTTCAATGCCATCTCGACTTCACTGGAAAACATTCAGCCACGTTGTGGGAAATCTATTCGTTCAGATATCCACATCTGTCTGTAGCCAAGTATTCATTTATACAGCTCAGTGAACTGTGGCAACGTGGTAAGAACGAAATTGCTAAAGCTTCGAAACGGCAGCAAAAGGATTCGAACTCAGGTTCTCTCGATTAAGAGCCCGACTTTCTATATGCGGTGATAATGATAGTCCATTTGTTTGAAAGATTTACTCTACTTAATATTTGAAAGTAGTAACATAATGTAATTTTGTTGATAATGAATGTGTGTATTTGATTTAGACTAGTGCATGTCCATAATGTAACATAACTAGACAAACGACAGGGTAATGAGAAATTCCCTTCGTATATATAACAATGGGATTGCCCAAGCCTCTTTCTATGAGGCTTGGAGGAAACTGGCGGAGGATCAACGTATACTTTTATGCAGAGGGAAGATGTAACACTGTTAAGCATTCCTCTGAGTAACTTCCAAAGTGTATGTGCGCCAACGTTTTAAGAACAGATTAAGTAGGCGTTGTGTTAACGAGTATAATTCAAGCAAAACAAAAGTCATGGTTTGGGGGTTATGCACCTAAAAGAGATTATAAAAACTAACAAAATGCAACTAAAATCAAGAATATCACGTCAGTGGTTTACTCAGAATGTTTTGCAAAAGTGGAAGATTCCGGTCATTTCTCTGAATGACCGAGGGTTGGGATGTTAACCAGCATGACCGATAAGCACATGCACAGTTTAACAAGATTTAACAAGATTGCCATCTCGAACAACAAGTTCCAGATGGCAAGTGGACAAGGAAGCCAATGGCTTATCGAGAGTCCAACAATTTTCTCATCTATGTGTAGCCTGCCCTTATCAGATATCTGTCAATTCTATTTTTAAACATATTCACACTACTAGCATTAACACAATCATTTGGCAGTTTGTTCCATTCATTTATCACCCTCTGTGAGAAAGAGTACTTTCTCATGTCCAACCTACACTGCTCCTTAACTAATGCTGCTTTGTGTCCTCTGGTTCTACTGCCTTCTTTAAGTTTGAAGAACATATTCCTATCAACATCCTCATAACCGTTCACTATTTTAAACACTTCTATTTGGTCTCCTCTTAGTCTCCTGGTCTCTAGTGTTGTCAAACCACATTGTAATAAGCGACTTTCGTAACTAAGGTCTCTTAATTCTGGAATCATTTTAGTTGCTCTTCGTTGTATTCTTTCTAGCTTATCTATGTCTTTTTTATGATATGGCCTCCATGCTTGAATACAATATTCCAAATGTGGTCTAACTATTGCTTTGTACAGGGGTACAATTAGATGTTTCTCCTTATACGTGATAGTTCTCCTAATTAGCCCTAGAATTTGATTTCCTTTCGAAGCAGCAATCCCACATTGCTCTGAAACGTTCATGTCAGTATTAAATGTTACTCCTAAATCCTTTTCTTGTGTGGTTCTACCTAGTACAGCATCCCCCATTTTATATTCCTCGTCCATATTTCCATGTCCTATGTGTATACATTTACACTTCCCAAAATTGAATAACATTTGCCATTTTTCTGACCATTTAACTAATTTTTCCAGATCATCCTGTAAACTTTGGTTATCTGTATCATTAGTAACCTTTCTGAATACTTTTGTGTCATCTGCAAATTTGAGTACTTTGCTAGATATGTCATCCTCCAAATCATTTATATATATTAAAAACAGTATAGGGCCTAATACTGATCCCTGTGGTACCCCACTCAAAACAGATTTCCAGTTTGAAATCTCACCATCTACTATTACTCTCTGTCTTCTGTGTGTAAGCTACTTTTCTATCCAGTTGATTACATCATTGCCTGTACCATGGGCTTTTAGTTTAAGTAACAATCTTTGATGTGGCACTTTATCGAAAGCTTTCTGAAAATCTAAGTAGACAACATCCACTGGTGACCCGTCATCTACCCACTTTGTAATTTCTTCTAAAAAACATAAGAGATTGGTTAGACATGACCTTGCTTTTAGGAATCCATGTTGAGATGTATTTATTAATTTATGTTTTACGAGGAATTCCACCATGTGGTCTCTAATTAATGTTTCGAGTAATTTACATACAACTGATGTTAAACTCACTGGTCTGTAATTTTCTGGCTTCTTCCTCGATCCCTTCTTAAATAGCGGCGTAATGTTTGCTTCTTTCCATTCTGAAGGAACTATTCCTTCTTCTAGTGACAAGTTAAATAAGTTTGCAAGTGGTGTACTAATTTGATCAACAATTTCCTTTAGCAGTTTTGGTGGTATCCCATCAACTCCAGGTGATTTATTATCTTTCATCTTCTTAATTTTCTTTGCTATCATTTCAGGAGTTACAAATAACTGCCCTAAATGTTCTGATTTATTGCCCTCAAATTTAGTCAATGGAACTGGAAGTGAGCTGATATCTTCTGTGGTAAAAACTGAGCGGAAATACTCATTCAGGATCTCTGCCATTTGGAACCCATCTGAAATTATGTTTTCACTGTTGTTTTCCAGTGGTCCGACCTTATCTCGAACTTTCTGTTTACTCCTTACATAAGCATAGAAACTCTTGCTGTCATTTTTTATATTACCTCCCAATTTTTTTTCAAAGGTTTTTTTAGATTTTCTAATTTCAGTTGTAGCTAGGTTAAGTGCCTCTTTGTAGTTTGTGTAGTCTTCTACATTTCCAGTGTGTTTATAGACCCTCCACAGCATCTGTTTGTGAGCAATTTTTCTAATAGCTTCTTTTGACAGGTGTTTTTTCCTGGATCTTTTCCCTTGTTTTCTTAATGGAATAAATTTCTCAATAATGCCCTCAATCTCATATTTTAAACAAGTCCAGCATTCTGTTGCTGTCTTGTTCTTCAGCAAGTTATTCCAATCTATATTTGCTAGATATGTTCTCATCACTTTATATTTGCCTTTGTTGAAGTTCCTCCTCCATTGGTTTTATATGTATTCCCTTTTATATTAAAATGGATTTGGTTATGGTCACTTGAACCCAAAGGTTCGTGTACTTTAACATTGTCAACTAATTCATTTTGAGAAGACAAAATTAAATCTAACACATTCCCACCTCTGGTTGGTTCCAAGACATGTTGAGTAAGGAAACAATCCTGTGTTAGAAGTAGAAACTGATGGTCGTCCCCTCCAGCACTCTCTAATGATTCCCATTGTATATGGCCATGGTTAAAATCACCCATTATAACACATTCTCAGTTGCTCACCTCCCTTATCGCCTTTTGTAATTTTACATCTTCCTCTTGTCCTATGTTAGGACTACGATAAACTACTCCTATTGTTAATGTTGAGTTCCTGGTAACTATGTTACACCAAATTGCTTCCACACTATCTGCTTCACTTTTCAGTGTAATTTCATATGCTTGGATAGATTCTTTAATATACAAAATTACTCCACCTCCCCTTCTTTCTCGTCTATCCTTCCTAAACATTACATAGCCTGTCAGTGCTAACTCAGCATCTACTATATCTTCATTTGCCCATGATTCTGTGATGCCTATTACATGAGGATCAATATCTGCTACCATAATGTCTAACTCACTTTTTTTTATTTACTATGCTCCTGGCATTTAAGCATACACATTTAAGTTCATTGTCTGAAATTATTGGTGAACATTTCTTTGGATGTGTATTTGTAGTAGTACTCCTTTGAGTTTTCTCTGTCAGTTCCCCCTGCGCATCTAGTTTAAATAATTTATGGTACCTGTGCCCTCGTCGACAACTCTGACAAACTCACACGCAAGAACTGCAGCGCCCTTCCCTGTCAGATGTAGTCCATCTCTCATGAAAAAGTCACCTCTTCCCACAAAGTTTAACCACATGTCTACGAAGCCTACTCCCTCCTCCATACATACCTTCTGTACCTGTGTGTTGATCGCCATCCTTCTACATTTCCTATATTCCTCACCCCTGCCTCCCATTATTGGTAATATCCCCGACAATACGATCTGCCCAACTCGTGCCTCTTTAAGTGACTTGATCAACCTCCTGTACTTACCAACGATGGATGACGTTCCCTCCTTCTCTGCATTGTTCGTTCCCACATGCACGAGAACCGCACCTCCCGTGCCACCACCCATGACCTGTCCTGCCTTCTCTGCTATATCCTCTACTTTTGCCCCTGGTAGGCATACTGTTATGTCATCTCCTCTATTTACAATTTTATCCACTTTCCTAATGATGGAATCCCCCATAAATACCCGGGCTTTCCTCGCTTTCCCCTGTGATACTACATCAGCAAAGCTCCTTTCCTGTTGCACACTACTAGTATGCACCCTTTCTCTCCAATCATCAACCTTTACTGTCTTACCACCTGGCAATCCCTCTCCACTCACCCGCTTACCTCTCTTTTGTTGCATTCTCTGCCTTCTGTCATCTTTCTTCTTCTTACCAGCTTTCTCCCTCACATTGCCACTGCTCTCCTTGTTCTCCTTGGTCTCACCACCTCTGCTCTCCTCGGTCTCACCACCTCTGCTCTCCTCGGTCTCACCACCTCTGCTCTCCTCGGTCTCACCACCTCTGCTCTCCTCGGTCTCACCACCTCTGCTCTCATCATTCTCACCACCTCTGCTCACTTCTGTCTCACCCTGCCCTGTCATCATCAAAATCATATGCCTTAGCTCAAACACCTGCTCCTGCAGAGATTTCACTGTCTTACACCCCCTACACACGAAATGGAAATCATCCGCCTGCACCTCCGCCCACGAATTTACACACCCGGACTTTGCAAAGTCTATCCAGCTGTCGCAGCTAGAACATATCAAATTACGTTTCGCCTTTACTTGGCGTTTGCACGGCGCCATGTTAGAAATTAAATTTGTATTTGTTTATAATCCGTTTATAATCGATTTATACTAGGTAGTCTTCACAAAGACTGTTTTTGTGTTGTAATACACACTTTATAGTATGTTACTTATGCCTTAATTAAATTTAACAGCTACTGCCTTGCAACTTACTTTCTATGTAACAGCTGACTAACAAAACGTAATATCGCTCGCGCTAACGAAATTTCAGTGACCTTATTTAAATAACACTGAATTACTACCTACGGCTAACTTTTAACAATAAATGTTGCTAAAACAAAATATTTAGGTTTTCAATATATAATATGTACTAAATTATTTACAATAATATTACGTCTCGTATTATGTACCCAATCAACTGAAAGCAACAACCCTTAATTATCGCTCGCGCTACCGAATCCTCGGAGACCTACGATATAAACTACCCTAAATTACTCCTATAGCTAAATTTTAACAGCAACTATTGACTAAACAAGGACTCTTGTAAGTTTATGTTTAATATACACGCAATAATAATACTTATCCGATCAATATTCCACGCTTTAGACAAATATAAAATCCACCAAATTCAATCCCGTGTTCTCCTCAAGATTTCCCAAGATGCATCAGTTTGATGAAAGCGGGGTAACCTAGACTACAAGTGACGTATTAAGTGAAGCCGGCATACACAGCACCAAACGTGTGTGAAATTAAGATACCGAGTGTTCAGCAAGGTTTTCCTAGTGGCATGGTATTCTTAATTGTCATTACAAATGGTTGTGTTTTATTAACTATTATAGGTGCTCGGGAAGAAAACCATGACTTTTGTTTCGCTTTAATTACTTAAGTGTGAAAGTCACGTTGAATTTGATCAGTTCCTGGTGTATGTGTAACGAACGAGGTACAACTTTAACAGAAGACTAGCTTGTAGACCCTGTAGTACATAGATCTTGATGTAAGTTAACGAACGAGGTACAACTTTAACATAAGACCAGTTTGTAGTCCCTGTAGTACATAGTTCCTGGTGTAAGTTAACGAACCAGGTACAACTTTAACAGAAGACCAGCTTGTAGTCCCTGTAGTATATAGTTCCTGGTGTATGTTAACGAACCAGGTACAACTTTAACAGAAGACCAGCTTGTAGTCCCTGTAGTATATAGTTCCTGGTGTAAGTTAACGAACCAGGTACAACTTTAACAGAAGACCGGCTTGTAGTCCCTGTAGTATATAGTTCCTGGTGTAAGTTAACGAACCAGGTACAACTTTAACAAAAGACCAGCTTGTAGTCCCTGTAGTACATAGTTCCTAGTGTAGGTTAACGAACGAGGTACATCTTTATCAGAAGACCAGCTGGTAGTCCCTGTAGTACATAGTTCCTGGTGTAGGTTAACGAACCAGGTACAACTTTAACAGAAGACCAGCTTGTAGTCCCTGTAGTACATAGTTCCTGGTGTAGGTTAACGAACCAGGTACAACTTTAACAGAAGACCGGCTTGTAGTCCCTGTAGTATATAGTTCCTGGTGTAAGTTAACGAACCAGGAACAACTTTAACAGAAGACCAGCTTGTAGTCCCTGTAGTACATAATTCCTAGTGTAGGTTAACGAACGAGGTACAACTTTAACAGAAGACCAGCTTGTAGTCCCTGTAGTACATAGTTCCTGGTGTAGGTTAACGAACCAGGTACAACTTTAACAGAAGACCAGCTTGTAGTCCCTGTAGTACACAGTTCCTGGTGTAGGTTAACGAACCAGGTACAACTTTAACAGAAGACCGGCTTGTAGTCCCTGTAGTATATAGTTCCTGGTGTAAGTTAACGAACCAGGTACAGCTTTAACAGAAGACCAGCTGGTAGTCCCTGTAGTACATAGTTCCTGGTGTAGGTTAACGAACCAGGTACAACTTTAACAGAAGACCGGCTTGTAGTCCCTGTAGCACACAGTTCCTAGTGTATGTGTAACGAACGAGGTACAGCTTGTAGTCCCTGTAGTTCATAGTTGCCTACAACTAAGACACATAATGCCATATTATAGTCACATTTATCTCACATGGGTGGGACGTTACGCCATCCAGCCAACATATATAACTACACTTTTACTGTTTAATGGAATCAAAAACGTCCATACCGTAGCCATTCATATCTGTCCTCCCATAACGATCATAACGTTTGGGACTGATTCAAATGGAAATAGAGGAACAAAAGGTATATAACTGCTACTAACCTCAACAGATAGACCCGTTGGTTATTGGGTTGCAACATTCTATTCTCGTTCCTTTACCCGAGGGACATTTGCACAGACAACAACCACATTCACCTGCTCACTACCTAAAAGTAGTATTTTCAGATAAAGCATAATTGTTTACGTTACTCATACTTATAGTTTCCTCAGTTTTGTTGATGAAATATACGCAAATTTTGATAATGATCTTAAATGGTGTATTTACAAGTTATGTTGGACGGTCATCTCCACTCGACAGCTTTTGTTTCAAACTGAATTAGTGGCTGTATTATTCCAGTAGGGTCAGATACGCGAGACATGTGTATAAACTGATATGAAAGCTAGTGAAGTGTTCACGGAGTTTGACATCAGTTCTGCTGCCAGGTTAAGTAATGTTCTGTGTTCGCGCATGTAAGGGGTAATATATGTCATTAAGTTCGCTTCTTGATATGTAGCTACAGAACCCATCGTTGCCTCTGCTATGGGATTTCGCGAGTTCGGGAAATGCGATGTCTTCACTGACAAAAACCGGACCACGTGCGGGGCTGTGACGTCATCGGATAATCCTCTGGATTTCGTCCTCAGAGCGAATTTCTCGCAGCCCCAGACTAACTTCGACGCGCGCATCACCTTGCGAGACGGCAACTGTGGTGACGCCAGTCAGGTGCGTGCATGTGTGCGTGCGTGCATGCGTGCGTAGTTACTGGCGTGCATGCGTGTGCACGGGATATTCCAATTTTGCCTATTCCCATATACTCTAGTGATATTATTCCCATTTCGCCAACTCTGCATATGGATAACTCATATTTCGTCTACTGGAGGCGAACTGTGAATTTGTCTAAAAAGTAGCCATAAAACCACAGTAGGCGAAATGGACATGAATTGTGTGTGTGTGCGTGCGTGCGTGCGTGCGTGCGTGCAAACACGGGCCCGACGGTCCATGGCCGGTCCGTAGGTGTCGTGATTTTTACATAATGGCGGCAAAACGGCAGATAGCTGTGAAGAGATAAATAGTGCATAATATGCTAAAGAGATGGACAGTGTTTAACAGTGACCACTGTGACCATGTTATATGGTGTAGTGCTGCTGACCCGCTTAATTTTCTTTTTGTTTGGATGAAAAATATTATTCACATAGCTTTATTTAACAATCAATATCGGAGCTGGTAGAATATTAGTTAGTTTTCATTCCTGGGTATGTATACATGTGTGTGTACGGGTGTGTGCGTGCGTATGCGCATTCGTGCGTGCATATGTATGTTGTTTTACGTGAGCATATAACAATCTGAGGACATTTCTGAATGTGTTGTCCAGGTTCACGTCTACACCGAGGAGAAGCCGCTCAACGCCGGCCCGTTCGACGGCTACTTCCGGCGGTGTCAGGTGACGGAGACAGAACCATCTGTAGATGGCGCCACTGTCTGCTCCTTCGCGTGTGGCTGCATCGAGCGAGCTTGCGACTTCGTCGTTGTGCGCGTCTTCGGACGATACGGGCCAGAGAGATCACTGTGTGAAATCGAACTGATGTTGAATTAGTAAAACTAAATGAGTTTTCGTTCAAAATTCTATCTATCTATCTCTATATCAGCCGTATTGTCCCGTGGTTGGGCAAAGGCCTCAGCATGTTGTTTCCAAGTTTGCCTATCTTGCGATGTTCTCTGCCAGGTGGTTTCATTCCAATACTCATCCAAGTCGTCTCTCCATCGTTTTGCTGGTTTTCCTCGTAATCTCTTCCTTCCGTACGGTCTCCAGGTGGTAATGCGCTTTGTCCATCTATCGTCTTTGAGTCGGCTGATGTGTCATGCCCAAGACCACTTCATTCTTCTGGTTGTTTTTATCACGTCTGTGACTCCTGTCGTTGCTCTCACCCAAGTGTATGTCTTTCTGTCATGGTATGTTATATTAAGCATACTCTTCTCCATGTTTGTCTGAGCGGCCGCTAGTTTTTTTCTGAGCTTGTTTTGTGAGTGACCATGTCTCAGCACCATATTTCATAGCTGTCAGTACACACGAGTTGTAAACCTTTCTTTTTAGGCAGATGGCAAAGTTACTTTTTAAGATGTCGCGATGTTTTGCATATGCTGTCCAGCCAGCTGTAATTCGTCGTAGGATTTCCTTGTCTTGGTTCTTGTCCCTAAGGCTGAAGCGTTGGCCTAGGTATACGTAACGCTCCATATTCTCTATCTGAGTGTTATTAACGTTTTGAGATGTTCATCCTCAAGCCGCTTAGGTTACTTTCTTCGCATAGTTCTTGTAGCATAATTTCTAGTTCTTGTGGTGTTTTGGTGCACAGGAAGATATCGTCTGGGAAACGAAGTTGGTCAAGATATTCTCCGTCTATTTTCAGGCCTTTGTTCTCCCAGTTCAGTCTTCTGAAGATACTTTCGAGCGTTGATGTGAATAGTTTGGGTGAGATGGTATCCCCCTGTCGCACTACTCTTTTGATGTTTATTTTCTCGCTCTCTTTGTGAAGATATACTGTCACCGAGCTGTCTGTGTATATATCTTTCATGGGTTGTATGTATGCATCTTCTATGCCTTGGTCTTGTAGTGAAGACAGTATTGCCAAAGACATAGTAAAATGAATATTTAATATGTATACGCATGCGTGCAGCGTCACTTGAGTGCCGTCTATTATTCAAAATTATTTGTGTTTTATTCAGTTTTTATTAGTTAAAACACGGAAAACAGTGGCCATTATTATTATCCCTCGTCTCGGCAAATCTCCTTTACTTGCTAAACTAGTTTCCGTTGCACGGATGCAGACATTTCATCAGTGCGTAATTCAAACTTATGCGTCCTGACATTGGATCAAATAAACTGGCTAAGCATACATATTACACATTGCATTCAATAGGTTGTCCTCTTTTAGTGCAGTAGGCTAATGTGAACATCTGAGCCCGCAATATAAAGTGCAGATGATTTGTTAGAAATACGATTTATGATTGCTTACATTTTTTAGCTAATACGTCTAATAGTCAGCAAATATATTTGTGTACACACTTTAGTGATATGCGCATTTTAATACATTTACGCTTTGCTGTGTCTACACCATACAAAAACAGGCCACAGGTAATGTCAACCAAAATTGGCGACTTTATTAATGCTAGGAGTCATAACTTGCAATGTCAGATAAATATCAAAGTAGAGAATAATACACAATTGTACAACACTCTGATCGTTATAACGTAATAACGGTAACAAACCCTGTAGTTATTTATCTGCTGTTTTTTTTATCTCGTTCTTGGTTATATGTGTAAACAAAGTACTATTTCAGGCCAATGAACAGTATGCAGAGCAATCAATAAAATTGTAAAAACAAAGAAGGAAGTTTTAACCATAGTGTTCCATAGTAACAGAGGATGCTGTAGCCCAAGTAAACAGAGGATGCTGTAGCCCAAGGAAACAGATGATGCTGTAGCCCAAGGAAACAGAGAATGCTATAGCCCAAGGAAACAGAGGATGTTGCAGACCAATGAAACAGAGGATGTTGCAGCTCAAGGAAACAGAGAATGCTGTAGCCCAAGGAAAAAGAGCATGCTGCAGCCCATTGAAAAAGAGGATGTTGCAGCTCAAGGAAAAAGAGGATGCTGCAGCCCAATGAAACACAGGATGATGTAGCCCAAGGAAACAGAGAATGCTGCAGCCCAAGGAAACAGACAATGCTGCAGCCCAAGGAAAGAGAGGATGCTGCAGCCAAAGGAAACAGAGGATGCGGAAGCCCAAGTAAACAGAGGATGCTGCAGCCCAAGGAAACAGAGGATGCTGAAGCCAAAGGAAACAGAGGATACTGTAGCCCAAAGAAACAGAGGATGCTGTAGCCCAAGGAAACAGAGGATGCTGTAGCCAAAGTAAATAGAGGATGCTCCAGCCCAAGGAAACAGAGGATGCTGTAGCCCAAGGAAACAGAGGATGTTGTAGCCCAATGAAATAGAGAATGCTGCAGCCCAAGTAAAAAGAGGATGCTGTAGCCCAAGGAAACATAGGATGCTGCAGCCCAAGGAAGCAGAGGATGCTGTAGCCCAAGGAAATATAGAATGCTGTAGCCCAAGGAAACGGAGGATGCTGTAGCCCAAGGAAATAGAGAATGCTGCAGCCCAAGTAAACAGAGGATGCTGTAGCCCAAGGAAACATAGGATGCTGCAGCCCAAGGAATCAGAGGATGCTGAAGCCTAAGGAAATATAGAATACTTTAGCCCAAGGAATCAGAGGATGCTGTAGCCCAAGAAAATATAGAATGCTACAGCCTAAGGAAACAGAGGATGCTGCAGCCCAAGTAAACAGAGGATGCTGTAGCCCATGGAAACATAGGATGCTGCAGCCCAAGGAAGCAGAGGATGCTGACTCCCAAGGAAAGAGAGGATGCTGCAGCCCAAGGAAACAGAGGATGCTGCAGCTCAAGGAAACAGAGGATGCTGCAGCAAAGGAAACAGAGTATGATGAAGCCAAAGGAAACAGAGGATGCTGTAGCCCAATGAAATTGAGGATGCTGTAGCCCAAGGAAACAGAGGATACTGTAGCCAAATTAAATAGAGGATACTCCAGCCCAAGGAAACAGAGGATACTCCAGCCCAAGGAAACAGAGAATTCTGTAGCCAAAGGAAACAGAGGATGCTGCAGCCCAAGGAAACAGAGGATGCTGCAGCTCAAGGAAACAGAGGATGCTGCAGCCCAAGGAAAGAGAGGATGCTGTAGACCAAGGAAACAGAGGACGCTGCAGCCCAAGGAAACAGAGGATCCTGCAGCCCAAGGAAACAGAGGATGATGTAGCGAAAGGAAACAGAGGATGCTGAAACCCAAGTAAATAGAGGATTCTGCAGCCCAAGGAAACACAGGATGCTGCAGCCCAAGGAAACAGAGGATGATTTAGCCAAAGGAAACAGAGGATGCTTTAGCCCAATGAAACAGAGGATGATGTAGCCAAAGGAAATAAAGGATGCTGCAGCACAAGAAAACATAGAATGCTATAGCCCAAGGAAACGTAGGATGCTGCAGCCCAAGTAAACAGAGGATGCTGTAACCCAAGGAAACATAGGATGCTGCAGGCCAAGGAAACAGAGGATGCTGACTCCCAAGGAAAGAGAGGATGCTGCACCCCAAGGAAACAGAGGATGCTGCAGCTCAAGGAAACAGAAGATGCTGCAGCAAAAGGAAACAGAGGAAGCTGAAGCCAAAGGAAGCAGAGGATGTTGTAGCCCAATGAAACAGAGGATGCTGTAGCCCAAGGAAACAAAGGATACTGCAGCCCAAGGAAACAGAGGATGCTGCAGCCCAAGGAAACAGAAGATGCTGTAGCCCAAGGAAACAGAGGATGCTGCAACCCAAAGAAACAGAGGATGCTGTAGCCCAAGGAAACAGAGGATGCTGCAGCCCAAGGAAACATAGTAGACTGCAACCCTAGGAAACCGAAGATGCTGTAGCCCAAGGAAACACAGAATGCTGTATCCCAAGGAAACATAGGATGCTGTAGCCCAAGGAAGCAGAGGATGCTGTAGCCCAAGGAAATATAGAATGCTGCAGCCCAAGTAAACATATTATGGTGTAGCCAAAGGAAACATAGGATGCTGCAGCCCAGGGAAGCAGAGAATGTGGTAGCCCAAGGAAACATAGGATGCTGAAGCCCAAGGAAGCACAGGATGCTGTAGCCCAAGGAAACATATGATGATGTAGCCCAAGGAAACAGAGGATGCTGCAGCCCAAGTAAACAAAGGAAGCTCTAGCTCAAGTAAACAGAGGATGCTGTAGCCCAAGGAAGAAGAGGATGCTGTAGCCCAAGGAAACATATGTTTCTGCAGCCCAAGGAAACAGAGGATGATGTAGCCAAAGGAAGCAGAGGATGCTGAAGCCCAATTAAATAGAGGATGCTGCAGCCCAAGGAAACAGAAGTTGCTTTAGCCCAAGGAAACAGAGGATGATATAGCCAAAGGAAACCGAGGATGCTGCAGCCCAAGGAAACAGAGGATGCTGCAGCCCAAGGAAACATTGGGTGCAGCAGCCCAAGGAAAGAGAGGATGCTGCAGCCCAAATAAACAGAGTATGCTGTAGCCCAAGGAAACATAGGATGATGTAGCCAAAGGAAACAGAGGATGATGTAGCCAAAGAAAACAAAGGAAGCTGCAACCCTAGAAAAAAGATGCTGTAGCGCTAGGAAAAAGAAGATGCTGTAGCCCAATGAAACAGATGATGCTGTAGCCAAAGTAAATAGAGGATACTGCAGCCCAAGGAAACAGAAGTTGCTTTAGCCCAAGGATACAGAGGATGATGTAGCCAAAGGAAACAGAGGATGCTGCAGCCCAAGGAAACATAAGTTGTTTTAGCCCAAGGAAACAGAGGATGATGTAGCCAAAGGAAACAGAGGATGCTGCAGCCCAACGAAACAGAGGATGCTGCAGCCCAACGAAACAGTGCGTGCTGCAGCCCAAGGAAAGAGAGGATGCTGCAGCCCAAGGAAACATATGATGCTTCAGCCCTAGGAAACAGAAGAAGCTGTATCCGAAGGAAAACATAGGAGGCTGCAACCCTAGGAAACAGAAGATGCTGTAGCCCAAGGAAACATAGGATGCTGTAACCCAAGGAAGCAGAGGATGCTGTATCCCAAGGAAATATAGAATGCTGCAGCCCATATAAACAGAGTATGCTGTAGCCCATTGAAGCAGAGGATGTTTTAGCCCAATGAAACATAGGATGCTGAAGCCCAAGGAAGCACAGGATGCTGTAGCCCAAGGACATAGAGGATGCTGTAGCCCAAGGAAACATATGATGCTCTAGCCCAAGGAAACAGAGGATGCTGCAGCCCAAGTAAACAGAGGAAGTTCTAGCTCAAGTAAACAGAGGATGCTGTAGCCCAAGGAAGAAGAGGATGCAATAGCCCAAGGAAACAGATGATGCTGCAGCTCAAGGAAACAGAGGATGATGTAGCCAAAGGAAGCAGAGGATGCTGAAGCGCAATTAAATAGAGGATGCTGCAGCCCAAGGAAACAGAAGATGCGGAAGCCCAAGTAAACAGAGGATGCGGAAGTCCAAGGAAACAGAGGATGCTGAAACCAATGGTAGCAGATGCTGTTGTAGCCCAGTGAAAAAAAGGATGTTGTAGCCAAAGGAAACAGAGGATGATGTAGACAAAGTAAACAGAGGATGCTGCAGCCCAAGGAAACAGAGGATGATGTAGCCAAAGGAAACAAAGGAAGCTGCAGCCCAAGAAAAAAAGATGCTGTAGCGCAAGGAAAAAGAGGATGCTGTAGCCCAAGGAAACATAGGATACTGTAGCCCAAGAAAACAGAGGATGCTGTAGCCCAAGGGAATATAGAATGCTGTAGACTAAGGAAACAGATGATGCTGCAGCCCAAGTAAACAGAGGATGCTGTAGCCCAAGAAAACATAGAAAGCTGTAACCCAAGGAAACATAGGATGCTGCAGCCCAAGGAAGCAGAGGATGCTGTAGCCCAAGGAAACAGAGGATGCTGCAGCTCAAGGAAACAGAGAATGCTGCAGCCCAACGAAACAGACGAAGGTATAGTCCAAGGAAAGAGAAGATGATGTAGCCAAAGGAAACAGAGGATGCTGAAGCCCAAGTAAATAGAGGATGCTGAAGCCCAAGTAAATAGAGGATGCTGAAGCCAAAGGAAACAGACGATGCTGTAGCCCAAAGAAACAATGGATGCTGTAGCCCAAGGAAACAGAGGATTCTGTAGCCAAAGTAAATAGAGGATGCACCAGCCCAAGGAAACAGAGGATGCTGTAGCCCAAGGAAGCAGAGGGTGCTGTAGCCCAAGGAAATAGAGAATGCTGTAGCCCAAATAAACAGAGGATGATGTAGCCCAAGGAAACATAGGATGCTGCAGCCCTAGGAAAAATATGTTGTAGCCCAAGGAAACAGAGGATTATGTAGCCCAAGGAAACAGAGGATTATGTAGCCCAAGAAAATAGAGGACGATATAGCCCAACGAAACAGAGGATGCTGCAGCACAAGGAAACAGACTATGCTGTAGCCCAAGGAAACAGAGGATGCTGCAGCTCAAAGAAACAGAGGATGCGGAAGCCCAAGTAAACACAGGATGCGGAAGCCCAAGGAAACAGAGGATGGTGAAGCCAAAGGAAACAGAGGATGCTGTAGCCCAATGAAACAAAGGATGCTGTAGCCCCAGGAAACAGATGATGCTGTAGCCAAAGTAAACAGAGGATGCTGCAGCCCAAGGAAACAGAGGATGCTTTAGCCCAAGGAAACAGAGGATGATGTAGCCAAAGAAAGCAGAGGATGCTGTAGCCCAAGGAAATAGAGGATGCTGCAGCCCAAGGAAACATAGGATACTGCAGCGCTAGGAAACAGAAGATGCGGAAGCCCAAGTAAACAAAGGATGCTGCAGCCGAAGGAAACAGAGAATGCTGAAGCCAAAGGAAACAGAGGATGCTGTAGCCCAAAGAAACAATGTATGCTGTAGCCCAAGGAAACAGAGGATTCTGTAGCCAAAGTAAATAGAGGATGCACCAACCCAAGGAAACAGAGGATGCTGTAGCCCAAAGAAACAGAGGATGCTGTAGCCCAAGGAAACAGAGAATGCTGCAGCCCAAGTAAACAGAGGATGCTGTAGCCCAATGAAACATAGGATTCTGCAGCCCAAGGAAACAGAGGATGCTGTAGCCCATAGAAACAGAGGATGCTGTAGCCCAAGGAAACAGAGAATGCTGCAGCCCAAGTAAACAGAGGATGCTGTAGCGCAAGGAAACATAGGATGCTGCAGCCCAAGGAAGCAGAGGATGCTGTAGCCCAAGGAAATAGAGAATGCTGTAGCCCAAGGAAACAGAGGATGCTGCAGCCCAAGTAAACAGAGGATGCTGTAGCCCAAGGAAACATAGGATGCTGCAGCCCAAGGAAGCAGAAGATGCTGTAGCCCAAGGAAATAGAGAATGCTGTAGCCCAAGGAAACAGAGGATGCTGCAGCCCAAGTAAACAGAGGATGCTGTAGCCCAAGGAAACATAGGATGCTGCAGCCCAAGGAAGCAGAGGATGCTGTAGCCCAAGGAAACAGAGGATGCTGCAGCCCAAGGAAACAGAGGATGCTGCAGCTCAAGGAAACTGAGAATGCTGTAGCCCTAGGAAACAGAGTATGCTGCAGCCCAATGAAAAAGAGGATGTTGCAGCTCAAGGAAACAGAGGATGCTGCAGCCCTATGAAACACAGGATGATGTAGCCCAATGAAACAGAGAATGCTGCAACCCAAGGAAACAGAGGATGCTGCAGCCCAAGGAAACAGAAGATGCGGAAACCCAAGTAAACAGAGGATGCGGAAGCCCAAGGAAACAGAGGATGCTGAAGCCAACGGAAACAGAAGATGCTGTAGCCCAGTGAAACAAAGGATGCTGTAGCCCAAAGAAACAGAGGTTGCTGTAGTCAAAGTAAACAAAGGAAGCTGCAGCCCGAGGAAACAGAGGATGCTTTAGACCAAGGAAACAGAGGATGATGTAGCCAAAGGAAACAAAGGAAGCTGCAGCCCTAGAAAAAAGATGATGTAGCGCAAGGAAAAAGAGGATGCTGCTGCCCAAGGAAGTAGAGGATGTTTAGCCCAAGGAAACAGAGGATGCTGCAGCCCAAGGAAACAGAGGATGCTATACCTCAAGGAAACAGAGGATGCTTCAGCAAAAGGAAACAGAGGATGCTTCAGCCCAAAGAAACAATGGAAGCTGCAGCCCTAGGAAAAATATGCTGTAGCGCAAGGAAACAGAGGATTATGTAGCCCAAGGAAACAGAGGATTATGTAGCCCAAGAAAACAGAGGACGATATAGCCCAACGAAACAGAGGATGCTGCAGCACAAGGAAACAGACTATGCTGTAGCCCAAGGAAACAGAGGATGCTGCAGCTAAAGGAAACAGAGGATGCTGCAGCCCAAAGAAACAGAGGATGCGGAAGCCCAAGTAAACACAGGATGCGGAAGCCCAAGGAAACAGAGGATGCTGAAGCCAAAGGAAACAGAGGATGCTGTAGCCCAATGAAACAAAGGATGCTGTAGCCCAAGGAAACAGATGATGCTGTAGCCAAAGTAAACAGAGGATGCTGCAGCCCAAGGAAACAGAGGATGCTTTAGCCCTAGGAAACAGAGGTTGATGTAGCCAAAGAAAACAGAGGATGCTGCAGCCCAAGGAAATAGAGGATGCTGCAGCCCAAGGAAACCGAGGATGCTGCAGCCCAAGGAAAGAGAGGATGCTGCAACCCAAGGAAACATAGGATGCTGTAGCCCATGGAAACAGAGGATGCTGCAGCCCAAGGAAACATAGGATGCTGTAGCCCTAGGAAACAGAAGATGCTCTAACCGAAGGAAACAGAGGATGCTGTAGCCCGAGGAAACATAGAATGGTGTAGCCCAAGGAAACATAGGATGCTGTAGCCCAAGGAAGCAGAGGATGCTGTAGCCCAAGGAAATATAGAATGCTGTAGCCCAAGGAAACAGAGGATGCTGCAGCCCAAGTGAACAGAGGATGCTCTAGCCCAAGGAAACATAGGATGCTGCAGCCCAAGGAAGCAGAGGATTTTGTAGCCCAAGGAACCATAGGATGCTGAAGCACAAGGAAGCACATGATGCTGTAGCCCAAGGACACTGTGGATGCTGTAACCCTAGGAAACAGAAGATGCTGTAGCCCAAGGAATCACAGAATGCTGTAGCCCAAGGAAACAGAGGATGCTGCAGCACAAGTAAACAGAGGATTATATTGCCCAAGGAAACATAGGATGCTGCAGTCCAAATAAGCAGAGGATGTTGTAGCTCAAGGAAACATAGGATGCTGTAGCCCAAGTAAATAGACGATGCTGTAGCCCAAGTAAACAGAGGATGCTGAAGCCCAAGTAAATAGAGGATGCTGCAGCCCAAGGAAAGAGAGGATTCTGCAGCTCAAGGAAACAGAAGATGCTGCAGCTCAAGGAAACAGAGGATGCTTTAGCCCAAAGAAACATAGGATGCTGCAGCGCTAGGAAACAGAAGATGCTGTAGCCCAAAGAAACACATAATGCTCTAGCCCAAGGAAACAGAGGATGCTTTAGCCCTAGGAAACATAGGATGCTGCAGTCCAAGGAAACAGAGGATGCTGTAGCCCAAGGAAATAGAGGATGCTTCAGCCCAAGTAAATAGACGATGCTGTAGCCCAAGTAAACAGAGGATGCTGAAGCCCAAGTAAATAGAGGATGCTGCAGCCCAAGGAGAGAGAGGATGCTGCAGCTCAAGGAAACAGAGGATGCTGCAGTAAAAGGAAACAGAGGATGCTGAAGCCAAAGGAAACAGAGGATGGTGTAACCCAATGAAACAGAGGATGCTGTAGCCAAAGGAAACAGAAGATGCTGTAGCCCAATGAAACAGAGGATGCTGTAGCCCAAGTAAACAGAGGATGCTGAAGCCCAAGTAAATAGAGGATGCTGAAGCCCAAGTAAATAGAGGATGCTGCAGCCCAAGGAAACAGAGGATGCTGCAGCCCAAGGAAACAGAGGATGCTGCAGTAAAAGGAAACAGAGGATGCTGAAGCCAAAGGAAACAGAGGATGGTGTAACCCAATGAAACAGAGGATGCTGTAGCCAAAGGAAACAGAAGATGCTGAAGCCAAAGGAAACAGAAGATGCTGTAGCCCAATGAAACAGAGGATGCTGAAGCCCAAGTAAACAGAGGATGCTGAAGCCCAAGTAAATAGAGGATGCTGCAGCCCAAGGAAACAGAGGATGCTGCAGCTCAAGGAAACAGAAGATGCTGCAGCAAAAGGAAACAGAGGATGCTGAAGCCAAAGGATACAGAGGATGCTGTAGCCCAATGAAACAGAGGATGCTTTAGCCAAAGGAAACAGAGGATGCTGTAGCCCAATGAAACAGAGGATGCTGTAGCATAAGGAAACGTTAAGTTTTTTCGCTATTATGTTACTGCTGGTCATTTTGAATCATTCAACATCTCCCTTTGGATGCCTGTATTAATTTCCTGGCCAAACATTCCCCCACCATGTAAAGCCGCAAGTGTCTCTTTGTCAATAAAATACACATTAAAACTCAACTGTAACGCTTTAACCAAATTAAGTTGGGATTTTGCTATTGTTATATCCATTGACCAAACTCTTGGTCATGTTGAGCAACTTGACATCTCCCTCTGGGTGCGGGTGTTGATTCCCTTGTCTAAGACTCCCACCACCTTAGAGAAAAGGTACTCACGATAATACAGGGTGGAGGAAGATATTGGCAAGGATATCAATACTCGCACCCAAAGAGAGATACCAAATTGCTCAAAATTACCAGACAGTGGATGTCACAGTAACAAAAACACAAAGTAATGTGGTTCAATGCGTACAAAGTATTTTACAATGTTAATATGTATTTGTTTGACAAAATAAGCATTCCTTCGCGATCTTACAGGGAGGGGTAGTGTTGTGGCTAGGAAATCAATACCTGCACTTACAGAGATATGTCAAGGAGCTCAAAATGACCAGAAATAATGTCAGTGCTTGTCACAGTAAAAAAACAACCTGATGTAATATGGTCAATGGGCTACAATGTTATCTTAATATGTATTTGTCTGATATAATAAGCACTCATAACCTTACTGGGTAGGATAGTATTGATCGAGTGATAATTAATGCGACACTAATTAAACTGTTGATAGGAAAACTTGCACTGAAACTGAGAAAGGCAAAGACAGGAGAGAAGAAGCAAAAGCGTTTTGATACCGCCAAGCTACAAAACCCAGAAACCAAGCAACAGTTCACAATTGCTCTGAAGAACAGTTTTGGTATTCTGCAGGAGGAAACAGAGATGACTATACACAGTTTCAACATGGCCATGGAGCTAGCAGGGAAAGCAGTGCTAAGCTACAGAAGAGCATAGAAAGTGCAGTGGATTTCCACAACAACTTGGGACAAAATAGACCAAAGGAAAGGAATAAAGAAAAAGCTGCTCACCACAAAGTCCCCAGGACTCAAAGAAAGACTTTCAAGAGAATACTCACAAAAAGACAAAGAAGTAAAACGGAGTACCAGAGCAGACAAACGCACTTACATTGAAAACCTCGCAGAAGACGCAGAAGCAGCAGCAAGAAGAAAGGATATGAAGTCACTTTACCCAATAATCAAGAAGCTGAAAGGAGATACAGGTCCAAACCAGAATCTCCCACTGAAAGATGTAGATGGAAAGATAATCACCGTCGAGAAAAAGAAGATAGAGAGATGGAAGGAGCATTTCCAACAGGTACTCAATCGTGCAGATCCACCCAGACATGCAGACATCCCGGAGGCAGCAGATGACCTTGAAATCAACCTCGACCAAATCACAGAAGCAGAAGTCAGAGAAGCCATTAAATCCCAGAAGAATGAAAAAACACCAGGAAGCGACAGCGTCTGCGCAGAAATGCTGAAAACATATGAAAAAGAGACACCCAGAATCCTATGCCAGATCTTCCAGATAATATGGGATGAAGAAGATATACCAGATGATTGGAAGACAGGCACAATTATCAAGCTACCAAAGAAGGGCGACTTGGGGAACTGTAACAACTGCATACCTTGTTATCAATGACATGCAAGATTTTTCAGCCGCATAATCCTGAAGAGAATATCAGCAGCTACTGATACAATCCTCCGCCACGAACAAGCCGGTTTCAGAAGAGGAAAGTCATGCATCGACCACATTTTCACGCTACGGCAGATTTTGGAACAAAGCACGGAATGGAACAGTACATTGCCTTCATTGACTTTGAAAAGGCCTTTCACAGCCTTCACTGAGAATCCTTGTGGAGAATACTACGTCACTACGGGATCCCACAGAAGATGGTAAATGTGATCAAGATACTTTACACAGACGTCCAGTGTCAAGTCGCCTGTAACAGTCACATGTCCGACAGCTTTAGCGTAAAATCCGGAGTAAAACAGGGATGCATTCTCTCACCATTTCTTGTCACCCTTGCCATTGACTGGCTGATGATAGAAATCACCAAAAATGGAAACAGAGGCATCAGATGGACACTTACCTCGATCTTGGAAGACCTGGACTATGCAGATGACATTGGACTGCTGTCTAACAGGCACAAGGACATGCAAGAAAAGATGGACAAACTCACAACAACAGCATCACAGATTGGGTTAAAGCTCAACACAGCAAAAACCAAACTGATGAGGATCAACTACAAGACAGATAACCCCATCACCATAAACAACATAAACAACAGTGATGCTTTGGAAGACGTTCAGGACTTTGCATACCTGGGAAGCAAAATCACAACAGATGGAGACTCTGCAAAAGATGCCATGGCTAGGATCAGAAAGGCAAGTCAGACCTTCGCTGTGCTGAAGCCCATCTGGAAATCCAAGCAACTGAGATTGGAAACAAAACTGAGACTGTACAATAGTAATGTTCTCAGTGTACTTCTCTACGGCTCCGAGTGCTGGAAACTGACAGCCAAGCTAGCAAACAAGCTTGAGACCTTCCAAAACAGGTGTCTACGGAAGATCCTAGGAGTATTTTGGCCCAACACCATCACTAATGAAGAGCTGCACCGCAAAACAGACGCAACATCCTTGGCCACACAGATAAAGAAGAGAAGATGGAGATGGCTTGGACACGTGTGCCGAATGTCACCTGGCGCACTGCCCAAGACAGCCTTACGCTGGACAGCAGATGGTAAAAGGAGACGTGGTCGCCCAAAAGAAACATGGAGGAGATGAAAGAATGCGGCCCGACATGGAACAACATCACCAAATGGGCTGCACACCGACAGCAGTGGCGCTCTCTTGTTGATGCCTTATGTACCACCGGGCACGAAGAGGACTAAGTAAGTAAGTAATTAAACTCCATGATTCATTTTTAATATAGTGCATTATACATATCATAGCAATCGTATTGATCAATAAATGAAACAGAAATATGACGAACATACGCAAGCACAAATCGGAGCCACAAAATTGTACCAAAACGCCCCAAATCAAGGATTGGGATAAAAGATTCCCCAGAGTTCAATTTGGTTGCATTTTTTGCGAGAACTCTGGGCGCCCACCCGGTCATCTTAAAGCAAAGCTTGGCTTTATAACCAAAATATCCGGGTCATTGTCTATCTCTACTGGACTATGATGCAACATGATGTCAAACCAACTTGGGCACGTTCGATTTTAGCAGAAACATTGTGCCAAGAAAGTTACCTCAATTTGAATTTTACCCATATCGTGCGACATACTTTTATCCAGTTAGATAACACATACATCCAGTCATTAGTAACATCTAGCAAAGCATCAATGGGAAGCCCAATATCTCGACTAAAACATCCGCTGAATATTTAGTTAATACAAATTCAACAACTTCAAACGGTCCCATAGCATAGGTTCATTGGCTAAAAAAAATATGAAATAACTATTTACATGTCCCCTATATCTTGCTATGGTAGGCGTCATTGGTTCATACACACAATAATATGACACACATTAGTCGTGTAATTCCACTGACTCATTCAATGTGGGGCAAAGCGCACTCACATTGTAAATCACAATGGGAATGGTGGTTTTAGACATTAATCCGCTTAGTACTTGTACGGC
Organism: Lamellibrachia columna; assembly: GCA_963662155.1. Lineage (NCBI taxonomy): Eukaryota > Metazoa > Annelida > Polychaeta > Sabellida > Siboglinidae > Lamellibrachia > Lamellibrachia columna. Next base: position 2,459,155 of record OY759261.1, on the reverse strand, counting down.
ATATTCCCGACTATTTATGTAATAAATCACATACCAATTAACCAATGCACCAGAACTCTGATCATCTGCCAGCTTTCTAATTGTTTTATAATGTTTGTTCGAACATTACCTCTAGCTAAATAGCGTCCAAAGATCGACGTTGTGAATTAATTTGCTTAATATTCCAATACATGTATAAATAAATAAATACATGTATAAATAAATATATAGCCATCTAACTATAATCAAGCTAGCGTATGTGTGTTTGTTAGATTTAACAAGATTTGCCATCCAAGCCAAAGGCCCAGATGGCAAGTGGACAAGGAAGCCATTGGCTTATCGAGAGTCCAACAATGTTCATCTACTTATAACCCGCCCTCCTGAGATATGTGTCAACCTTGTTTTTAAACATATTCACGCTGCTAGCAGTTACACAATCTGTAGACAATTTGTTCCATTCATTTATTGTCCTCTGTGAGAACGAGTGCTTCCTGATGTCCAATCTACATTGATCCTTTACTAATTTTACCTCATGTCCTCTAGTTCTGCTATCCTTCTTGAGTGAGAAAAACATATTTCTATCAATATTTTCATACCCATTCAATATCTTAAAAACTTCAATCTGATCTCCTCTTAACCTCCTTGTCTCTAGAGTTGTTAAACCACATTCTTTCAGGCGTTCTTCATAACTAAGGTCTCTCAGTTCTGGAATCATTTTAGTTGCTCTCCTTTGTATGCGTTCAAGCGTATCTATATCCTTCTTACGATATGGTCTCCATGCTTGTATACAGTATTCTAAATGAGGTCTAACTATTGCTTTATAAAGAGGTATAATTAACTTTCTTCCCTTGTATGTTATGTTTCTTCTAATCAATCCAAGAATTTGATTACCCTTTGAAGCTGCAATACCACACTGCTCTGAAACTTTCATATCAGCGCTTATTGTAACTCCTAAGTCCTTTTCTTTTACAGTAGTACCCAGAACAGTATCTCCCATTTTATAGTTTACATTCAAGTTCCTATGTCCTGTATGTAGGCATTTACATTTCCCAAAATTGAACAACATCTGCCATTTCTCAGACCATTTCACTAATCTGTCTAGATCGTTTTGTAAATGTTGTTTATCACCATCAGTATTAACCTTTCTAAACAGTTTTGTGTCATCCGCAAATTTCAGTACGTTACTTGTTATACTGTCGTCCAAGTCATTGATATAAATTAAGAATAATATAGGTCCTAATACTGATCCTTGAGGTACCCCACTCAAAACCGATTTCCAATTTGAAACTTCTCCATCTACTACAACTCGTTGTCTTCTGTCAGTCAGCCATTGTTCTATCCAGTCAGTTATGCTGTCCCCGATACCATGGGCTTTTAATTTAAGTAGTAATCTTTGATGTGGCACTTTGTCAAAAGCTTTCTGAAAATCTAAGTAGATAATCTCTACTGGCGATCCCACGTCTATCCACTTAGTGATTTCCTCCAAAAAACATAACATATTTGTTAAGCATGACCTCGCTTTAAGGAATCCATGTTGAGATGAATTTAATAATTTATGCTTAACGAGGAATTCCACCATATGGTCTTTAATTAACCTTTCTAATAATTTACAAATCACTGACGTTAAACTCACTGGTCTGTAATTCTCTGACTTATTTCTCGAACCCTTTTTAAATAATGGTATGATGTTTGCTTCTTTCCATTCAAACGGAACAACTCCCTCTTTTAATGACAAGTTGAATACTCTTGCAAGTGGTATACTGATTTGTTCTACTGTTTCCATTAGTAATTTTGGAGGAATCCCATCCACTCCTGGTGATTTGTTATCTTTCATTGCCTTTATTTTCTTAGCTACCAATTCTGGAGTTACAACTAACGGACCTAAATAGTCAGATTTAGCCCCCTGAAATTTAGCATCAGCAACTGGTAATGAACTAATATCTTCTTTGGTAAACACTGAACTGAAGTAACCATTTAGGTCTTCCGCCATTAAAAACCCCTGTGATATTATATTTCCAGCACTGTCTTCTAGAGGTCCAACCTTGTCTTGTATGTTTTGTTTACTCCTGACATATGCATAAAAACTCTTGCTGTCATTTTTTATGTTACATGCTAGTTTTTGCTCATAGCTTCTTTTAGATTGTCTGATTTCAGTTGTAGCTGCATTAAGTGCCTCTTTGTATTTTGCATAGTCTTCGTCCTTTCTGGAACGCCTATAAACCCTCCACATAGTTTGTTTTAGCATTATTTTTTAATAGCCTCTTTTGACAAGTGTTTCTTTCTACACCGTTTTCCTTGTTTTTGGAAGGGAACAAATTTATCGATGATACTCTCAATTTCATATTTTAGAATATTCCAACATTCAATTGCGGTCTTATTCATCAGCATGTTATTCCAATCTAGCTTTGCTAAGTATTTTCTCATATCTTTGTAGTTACCTTTGTGGAAATTTCTCTTGTACGTTTTCTTATTTTTACTTTCTGATTTGACATTGATGTCAAAATGTATTTGATTATGGTCACTATTACCCAATGGTTCAAATATTTTTACATTGTCCACTAATTCTTTTTGTGATGACAAAACTATATCTAATACATTTTCTCCCCTGGTTGGTTCTAGTACGTGCTGAGTAAGAAAGCTATCCTGGATTAAAAATAGAAATTGTTGGTCCTCAATCCCTGTGCTCTCTAGAGAATTCCATTGTATGTGTCCATGGTTAAAATCTCCCATTATGATACATTCCCCTTTACTAACTTCCTTTATAGCGTTTTTTATTTTTGTGTTGTCCTCTTCGTTTATGTTTGGACTTCGGTAAACCAATCCAATAGTTAATTTTGAATTACCTGAAACAATTTTGCACCAAACAGCTTCATCGCAATCTGCTTCCCTTTCTAGTTTTATTTCATAAGCCTGAATAGATTCTTTAACATATAAAATAACTCCCCCGCCCCTTCTTCCTATTCGATCTTTCCTAAACATTACATATCCTGTCAGTCCTAATTCAGCATCTGTTATATCTATGTTGGCCCATGATTCAGTTATACCAATTATGTGAGGGTCAATATCTTCTACCATAATGTTTAATTCGTTTTTCTTATTTACTATGCTCCTTGCATTTAAACATACGCATCTATAACCTTTTTCAGAGATGTTTTTCGGATGATTTGATATTGGTTTATCTGTGCTAGTGGCCTCTTGTTCTGCTTGAGACACCTCTAGGTAACCCCCCTGCACTTCTAGTTTAAAGAATGTTTACTTCCAAAAATATTTGTCATTGTACCCAAGTCACTATCTACTGCTGCTGAAAGTTTGTCCGCGAATACTGCCGCCCCCTTTCCACTTAAATGAAGCCCATCCTTCATGTACATATCAGCCCTCCCAACAAAACTTCCCCATAAATCCACAAATCCAACTTCCTCTTCCCTACATAACTTCTGGACTAACATGTTAATTGCCATCCCCCGACAATTTCGATATTTGTGACCCCTCCTGCCCATTACAGGTAAAATCCCTGACAGTATTACCTGCTCAACCCGCGTCTGTTTTAGTGTTCTGACCAACTGCCTATATTTCCTAACTATGGCAGTTGTACCCTCCCTCTCTACGTTATTTGTCCCTACGTGTACTAAAACAGATCCACCCTTACCCGAGCCTACGATGTTTTTTACCCTCTCAGTTATCGCCTCTATTTTGGCTCCAGGCAAGCAGACCACCACATCATCTCCCTTGTTTAAGACTCTGTCGGTCTTCCTAACTATCGAATCCCCCACAAACACCCTCGCTCTCTTCCTCACCCCCTCTATCACTGCTGCAGAATAACTCTTCCGTTCGATCCCCTCCATCCCATTCTGTCCTGACCCCTTCCCTCCTATCTCCTTCGCTCCTGTCTCCCCCACTTCCCACTCCTTTGCTCTTGTCTCTCCCACTTCCCTCTCCTTTACTCTGGTTGTTTTCCCTCCCGTCTCCCCCACTCCCTTCTCCTTCCCTCCTGTCTCCCCCACTCCCTTCTCCTTCCCTCCTGTCTCCCCCACTCCCTTCCCTTTCCCTCCTGTCTCCCCTAATCCCCTCTCCTTCGCTCCGGTTGTCTTCCCTCCCGTTCCTTTCCTTCCCGTCTCCTTACGTCCTGTCTCCCTACGACCTGTCACCTTCCCTCCTCTCAGCTTCCTCCCAGGCTGCGGTGAGCTCTCCCTAGCATCTCTTGTGTCTTTCCCCACTTTATCATCTACTGTTCCCCCACCGGAACTACTGGCACAACCCCCCTGTTCCCTTCCCACCATTGCCACAACGAGCAGCCTCAGCTCTTCCAACTCCACCTCTAGTTCCTTCATCTTCGTACATCCCCTACACTCAAAACTAAAACTATCTGCCTGGACCTCAGCCCAGGACTTCTCGCACCCAGACTTGACGAAGTCCACCCAGTTACTACAACTGCCACAAATTAAGTGCCTTGTGGCCTTTAACTGCCGTTTGCACGGCGCCATCATACAATTTAGTTTTAATTAGTTTGCAACGTTAGCCTTGAATAAGGCTGTTTTTGTGATCAAAAGAACACTTTAGTCTAATATACTTGCTAACTGTGTCTTCTATTAACCTCGCATGAGAAAAAAAAAACCTGCCACCTAGCGAATACGGAGAACACTGTGTAACAAAACAACGAATTCAGTGTGTACTAATTTACGCTAAAATCCTGCTGTTAATTCCTTTTTACCGAAAACGTTTACTACCACTATGTCAGATATTACCTTATGTATGTAATTTAAGTAAATAGATGACTTTATCTTATATATATATTAGCCAATGTAAACTATTCACTATGCTATCTCAATTTTCGAATAGTAAACAACCCTATTATCGCTCGCTGAATTCCCTGACAGAATCCGAAACTAACTTACTCTAAAATACTCCCTCTGACTAATAATTAACAAAACCTGTTTCCTAATATATGTCTACAATACGTTTGTGTATAATATATATTCAATAGTAATACTTATTCTATTTGATATACCGCGTTTTTCTGTAAATGATCTACACCAAATTCAAGTCGCTGCACCAAGTCCAAGTAGCCGGAAGTCATCCGTGGTTATGTTAACGTTTTCCTCCTAGACGGCTTGCACCTCGGACGCCAAACTTTCAGGGATTAATCTATGACCCCACGAATGAAACGTAACGCCTTCGTTTTTATCGAAATACCCCGTATATCAAGGATTCTTAATGATTGTTATGGTAAATAAAATGTTCGCTGCGTAAAACGTTAACTTCCAACAATCGCAGAAACCACGCGAGCGCGCGCCGAATACTTCGGTACGTAAACCGTTTGAGAGCACGTAGCGCCATCTGGGCGGTTTATATTAACTAGCAAAAATGCCCGTCCCCAGGACAGGACATACACACCAAGCAACCTAGTCCATGTTATGTACAATGGCCACGCGTGTTTTCTACTATAATTAATATAAACCGCCCAGATGGTGCTACGTTTAGGCTTCATATTCTTAAGCATTTCATATATAATTACTTCATTATTTAATTATAATAAAGAAAAATAGTGTGTTTAGGTAACATCTGTCAAAATAGAGCTGGTAGATCAGTAAGAAAATATTCGGAAGGAGAGGGAAATAAATAGTTTTCCAGTTTCTATGCTTTGCATTAGCAATTGTTTGTGCGCCAGTTATTTATGTGTAATGCCTGTCTTATTTATTGCTTATTTACGCAAAGGATGCGTCTGCATCAAAAAGGTGGCGGGATAAGAAATGCCAGACGAACCCGGAGTTCGCAAAGAATGAGACGAAGCGAACAGCTGTATGTGTAATTTTGTTCTGTAGATTTGTAATCAGAAGTGAACATCAACATCACATTAATTACCATAATTGCAAAAACGTAGGTTCCATTGATGACTTTAATTACCGTATGTTTTGCATTTGGGCGATTTCCCTGTAACAATCAACGTGTAATGTAATTTAACGGTTGTTTATTTAGTGATTAATCTAGGTATTTTCCCCTTCTTCCCATAAATATAGAAAAAGAGTCTCAGAAATGTCAAAAGAGACTGTCGCACATCAGCGACTTCGTAAGGCTATAACTGCCCAGAAACGTAGAGATAGGTCGAGACAAGAGAAGCTGGAGCCAATGCCGTGCAACAGCCACGCAACAGCCACGCAACAGACACGCAACAGCCACGCTACAGCCACGCAACAGCCACGCTACAGCCACGCAACAGCCACGCAACAGACACGCAACAGCCACGCAACAGCCACGCAACAGCCACGCAACAGCCACGCAACAGCCACACAAAAGCCACGCAACAGCCACGCTACAGCCACGCAACAGCCACGCTACAGCCACGCAACAGCCACGCAACAGCCACGCTACAGCCACGCAACAGCCACGCAACAGCCACGCTACAGCCACGCTACAGCAAACAGTCACTGAGAACGTCACACCGTCAGACCCACATCCCTGCACCAAAAATTACCCTCAGCCCGAGGCGCCGGAGACAACTTGTCAGACCAAACCAACGGCTGATCGTTGCCGTGCCGAGTATTGTACGTAGGCTCAAACGCAGGCTTAATCAGACCCAGGAGGAGCGCGGTCAGTTGCTAGCCCAGTTGGACACACCATAGGTGCCGCCACCAACATTGTACGCCAACCCGTCCAGTTTTTTTTCACTCAAAACATATTTTGGGCATCCATACGACATACTTTTATCCAGTTAGATAACACATACATCCAGTCATTAGTAACATCTAGCAATGCATCACTGGGAAGCCCAATATCTCCACTAAGGCATCCGCTGAATATTTAGTTAATACTTTAAACTGTACTGGTTGATACATTATCGGGTCTAATGAACACGTGATGAAAAAAAATGTAACAACTTGCCAAGTAAGGAACACACTGTAAACACATGCGCATACATCCCAACCACAACAATATACTGTATAGAATAAGTTACAAGACACATGACCCGACATGTGTACCGGCGACCGTACTTTCCACATTACCCCATTAGCGAGATTTGCATAATATATGATGTCTAAAGTGCATTTAAGTGTGTTGACGAATTTACTGGTTTCCGTTCAGCCGGGTTCAATCATGAATTAATGATCTGAGCCATCAATGCCATATCACCAGGTAAATTTAACAAACAGTGAGTGCGACGGACAAAGTATAATTGACTGTCACAGCGCGAATCGTCATCGAATGAAGTAGTCGTGGTCAGAAAGATTGTTTCACAATGCAGCGTCAGACGATCAAGGCTTTGATACTGACGACACTTATCAGCACAGCGCGCGGTAAGAAGTTATACGCAGTTATTATTCGTCAATGTACAATACACATTTCGATCACAAATTAAATTCTGGTGTGTTGTTATTGCTAATAACAGTACAAATGTCATTTAAAGTGAAAGTGTCTTAAATAAGTAGGACAGAAATATAATTTATAATATATTCAAAACCAATGGTTTGGTGGTAAGATTAATATGTATGAGAAAAGGTGCCGCCGCACATTATTGAAGAATGTCTATGAGTTGGATACATGGCCATGGTGCATCGGTCATTTGCCTTGGCCGAGAACTAGGTCATAGACCGGCTGTTGTAATGTACCAGTGCATCGGGCACATTCTCCTGATAGTAGATGTTGTTTTTTCGTCAATAACACACGAGATGGGTGAAGTTCAACAATTCTAGTTAAATAAATTAGTCTCCATCCCATAGTCGTGATCTTCTTCCCCGTAGCTACGCTTAGCCCTTGCAACAGCATTCTACCTTTTTAAATATTGTATTAAATGTTTACAACTTTTTCTAACATGCATTATCATTGAAAACTCCAGTTATACGTCTTTCTTGCCCTGGTCTATGCATACACAGAAAATAGTAAACAAAGTCAGATTGTAATCCATCATTTAACTTGTCTATTACCCTTCTTCTGGCAGGCGATGTTTTAATTAATCCTCATCCTGGGTTGAATACATTTCGTAACATGCATTTCGAACAATTGTAGTAATAACTGAAAATGTAACTTCACAGGATTATTTTCCTGCTTTAAATAAAAGAGGATGCTACCTAGCACTTTAACTGGCTAGTGGACATAATTATCTGTAATATGGATGTTTTGAGCTGTCCTGTTTGCTTATTAAACTAAACGCACGTGCGCTATATTTGACAGACAATGTATCTATATAAAGAAAATAAACAAACAAAATGTACAATACTAATGCAGGCAGACTTTATTTTTTTAGAAAACGCTTGTACGGAAAGATAGCGTAGTTTAAATGAAACAAAGGACAATATGTAAGTCAACCCATCGACGAATGTTAACAGTGTCTGTCAATTTATAACGCACGTTCATAAAATCTGTCAAATTCTCACGAATATAGCCGCACACATTTCTTTACTGAAGGCATATTCGTCATTTATATATTATTGTAACTCTTTGCACGGACAATGGATACATTTGTTACAAAGTCTTCCATGTAGTATCACTTTTATATTATCAAAAACGAATGTGCGTCAGATTGTAACAAATGCATAAACTATGACAGACACATAGATGTGATCAATCTATTTACGTTGCAAGCACTCAAATATGGCGTCGGCAAAGCAAACGTAATACACGAATATGTGTACACTTGCCGCGTCACCACTTTTGTGGCTATTTTTCTGGGGAAAACCACGCAGTGTCACGTGCGTCATAATTGACAGACAGTCTGCAGCATTGGTTTACTGTCGGTATTTATACTTGTCTGAGACCGGAAAACATAAGAAAACAGTTTCACACAACTAATATTGTATGTGTACAGCGGTAGAGAGCATACTGTTGACGTCCTGCTATATTTTACTATGAATATTGATAGAGATCGGACAAATATTATTTTGACAGATACACTTCACGCACGTGACAAAGACAAATAAAAAATTGCCAAAAAAAATTGCTACACATTTCCAAGTAAAGGGTCATGAAATTATGAAGTAAATACATTTGTCTCTGTAAAAATTATCTTTATTGCATAAATCTGCGAATGCAACCACGTTTGTTAGCCGTATGCAAATGACCTCCGTGAGCATGTTCCAAAATAGCTATGCGTTTTTCACAATATTTCGTTAAATAAACATGAAAATAGGAAATAGTAAACCTTTTTACACAACAAGGCTTGTTTTTCCTGTCACTTAACACTGATAGGTTGTAACATGACAGAAGGAATACATATATTAGGTTCTTATTAATTTTTTTAATTACGCGATATGCAAAGACTACCACACGTTATACAATTATAACGCATTACCATGCTTTTGCTCATATTAACATGCATTTCGCCAGTAATCTTAGAAATATCCGTCATAACTGTATTTCCCTTTCCAAAATGATGTTATCCAAACAATTATATATGAGCGAAAGCATGGTAATGTGTTACAAATCGTGGACACATGCACCAAAGTATTTTTGTTTGTATTTCCTTTTGAAACTGATGTTTTCTGTAAGCTAGAATAACATATGTTTAGGATTCACTAAGCCTGATACAATCGCGTGACCTTTACCTATTTTTTGAGAAAAAAATATGTGTTAACGTGCGTTATTTTTGACGAAAACAAATGGAAGAAAAGTATGTTTTCAACACACTTGATCAATTGTTATTGACAAAAATGCTTCAATTTACAGTGTAAGATAAAGTACTCGACAACATTACACTGATAGGTTGTAACATGACAGAATGAATACATATATTAGGTTCTTATTAATTTTTTAATTACGCAATATGCAAACACTACCACACGTTATACAATTATAACGCATTACCATGCTTTTGCTCATATTTTAGCTATGCCTGAAACATGGTTGTCTTGCTGACGTCTCTGCATTGGTTGTTCTCTATGTTATCACCCCCCCCCCTCATTCAGGTGGGTCCGGTGGATTGGAAGTTCTTGTTCTTGACATATTCAAAGTAGAAGTTATTTGCACAACTCGCTACATAAGGTTTGAGGCAATACGTATTCACAATCGTGATAGCAGTAGTATTCTTCATCTTCGTCGTCATCATTACATAAGTGGTTGATTAATACATAAGCCGTTGACTATTACATAAGCGGTTGATTACTACATGAGCTCCGGGCAAGGCCACGAAGGAGACGTCATATACAGGGGCGGACAGGCGTGGCTGATTGTGGCTCGGCTTCTATAATGTTAGTCACACATATGGATGTAATAATCACATTATATTTAATAGTCAAGAATCGCAAGGAATGTCTTGATACAATGGCACCAACTCATGTGGCAAATATTAGGCTTTGTAAAACAATATCAAATGTGATCAAGTCCTATTAGCACTCAGGACATATAATAAATGTTAATCTGAGTGATCAAGTTGACATTAAAGCTAAAGGCAGGTGCAACGTTTTACTTACATTTGGCTCCTGCTGTGAGCATGTGAAACATTTGACAGACCAATAAGTCTTTACATACAGTAAAGCGGTGTCTATCTATGTCGCAAAACAAACATAGCTTAATTCAACGGCAAATCGTTTCGGTTTTTTTGTTGGCAACAAAGATCTTCTGTCATAGGAGTTCAGCTTAACAATGATGGGCTGCGGTTACCGTTGGGTTCTGCCAGTAGCGTGAGGTGACGCGCGAGACGGAGGCCGCGGTTACCGATGGGTTCCGCCAGTAGCGTGAGGTGACGCGCGAGACGGAGGCCGCGGTTACCGTTGGGTTCCGCCAGTAGCGTGAGGTGACGCGCGAGACGTAGGCCGCGGTTACCGTTGGGTTCCGCCAGTAGCGTGAGGTGACGCGCGAGACGGAGGCCGCGTTTACCGTTGGGTTCCGCCAGTAGCGTGAGGTGACGCGCGAGACGGAGGCCGCGGTTACCGATGGGTTCCAACAGTAGCGTGAGGTGACGCGCGAGACGGAGGCCGCGGTTACCGTTGGGTTCCGCCAGTAGCGTGAGGTGACGCGCGAGACGGAGGCCGCGGTTACCGTTGGGTTCCGCCAGTAGCGTGAGGTGACGCGCGAGACGGAGGCCGCGGTTACCGTTGGGTTCCGTCAGTAGCGTGAGGTGACGCGCGAGACGGAGGCCGCGGTTACCGTTGGGTTCCGCCAGTAGCGTGAGGTGACGCGCGAGACGGAGGCCGCGGTTACCGTTGGGTTCCGCCAGTAGCGTGAGGTGACGCGCGAGACGGAGGCCGCGGTTACCGTTGGGTTCCGCCAGTAGCGTGAGGTGACGCGCGAGACGGAGGCCGCGGTTACCGTTGGGTTCCGCCAGTAGCGTGAGGTGACGCGCGAGACGGAGGCCGCGGTTACCGTTGGGTTCCGCCAGTAGCGTGAGGTGACGCGCGAGACGGAGGCCGCGGTTACCGTTGCGTTCCGTCAGTAGCGTGAGGTGACGCGCGAGACGGAGGCCGCAGTTACCGTTGGGTTCCGCCAGTAGCGTGAGGTGACGCGCGAGACGGAGGCCGCGGTTACCGTTGGGTTCCGCCAGTAGCGTGAGGTGACGCGCGAGACGGAGGCCGCGGTTACCGTTGGGTTCCGCCAGTAGCGTGAGGTGACGCGCGAGACGGAGGCCGCGGTTACCGTTGGGTTCCGTCAGTAGCGTGAGGTGACGCGCGAGACGGTCGCTGCGGTTGACGTCATTAGCGTCCAGCGAGATTCCAAAAGAAGAATTGCATGTTTTCTGGATGGCTTCTTTCGTGTACCTCTGGTCTTCGTTCTCACCGTGGAACAGCAGCAGTTTCTTCTGCTGTACTGTTCGATTTTATCTCTTTGATCGTTGAGTGCTTCCCTTCCTCCAGTTCTTTCATCCGATCTCGGAGGAGAGCTGTGGGTTGTCTGCCACCCGTTGGCAGTGCATGTTGCACGCGGCGTGCGTTGGCAGTGCATGTTGCACGCGGCGTGCGTTGGCAGTGCATGTTGCACGCGGCGTGCGTTGGCAGTGCATGTTGCACGCGGCGTGCGTTGGCAGTGCATGTTGCACGCGGCGTGCGTTGGCAGTGCATGTTGCACGCGGCGTGCGTTGGCAGTGCATGTTGCACGCGGCGTGCGTTGGCAGTGCATGTTGCACGCGGCGTGCGTTGGCAGTGCATGTTGCACGCGGCGTGCGTTGGCAGTGCATGTTGCACGCGGCGTGCGTTGGCAGTGCATGTTGCACGCGGCGTGCGTTGGCAGTGCATGTTGCACGCGGCGTGCGTTGGCAGTGCATGTTGCACGCGGCGTGCGTTGGCAGTGCATGTTGCACGCGGCGTGCGTTGGCAGTGCATGTTGCACGCGGCGTGCGTTGGCAGTGCATGTTGCACGCGGCGTGCGTTGGCAGTGCATGTTGCACGCGGCGTGCGTTGGCAGTGCATGTTGCACGCGGCGTGCGTTGGCAGTGCATGTTGCACGCGGCGTGCGTTGGCAGTGCATGTTGCACGCGGCGTGCGTAGTCCTTTAAAGAGTTTCTCAATTCAATTACCATTGTTCATATATTGTTCATATATTGTTCATATGGGTGTCGATGATAAGCTAACAGAACATCCACGTCATTTTCTAATAGGTATATACGCTTGCAGCGCGTACGTTGTCGACAACAATAGCAATAATACAACTGATAAAGTATACAAGACTTTCTGTATTCTTAGCCTCATTTTATATATTTCTGGGCGTACAATCAACTGTTGTGAAATAAGTTACATCAAATAAATTACAAGCACACATCTGCATAAACACCATATTTTAATACAACAAACAATCTGTAGAATAGTAGTTTATTGAACAAACAATGAAAACATATTTTATTATTATAGATACAACACCAAAGGCATACAACTTAACAAATGGATGGTGAAGATTTATACTAGTCCAAAAACCCATTAATGTGTATTGACCCACCTATAAATAGTATTAAATGCAATATAAATGTGTTAATATGAACTTCAAAAATACGAATAGCTATCATAACTCGGATCATTACCCAGTGCCTTTATGCAATCTCTGAGCTACTGGTAAATATGTCATTACTATCCACCCGTCATTCTTCGTTAAGTATTTCCCTGGTCCCTCCAATAATGATAACAACACTTCTATTGTGTGTAAATCCCCACAAAACCAGAGCTCAGAATTAGTATTGTATTTTGTTTATTTATGATAACAGTACATTCGGTTCGGATGTCATACTGCAGTCAGAACAAAAATATTATTTTGCCACATTACACTAGTATATCACATGAATTTATTTCAATAATACTTTTTATCATAATAGTAAAGCCAGGCCACATATACGGTGGCCGGCTTTCACACTGCTGTCCGGGTCGCGAGCAGACAGGTCCAGTGTCTGTGTTTGCTGTCATACTGCTCCACCCAGAACTACTACTAGTAATGTCTACTGACAATTATCACATAATCCAAACTTGTAATTGAATTAATTTGAGTTGTTGGTTCAGTTGCCCGTGGTACGAGAGCTTCTGTCCGGCTGAGTAGGTCGAGTCGAGAAAACGACAATCGACGGATAAATCAAATGTACGAATAATATAGAATGTTGTTAACGGACACATATCTTGTTGATAACTTTCAGTGCAACAACACACTATTAAACAAAGTTAACTTCACAAACACCCAGACAAACAGACTATTTACGACAATTTGTGGTATAACGTACCTCCAACTCTGTTTGTCGACGAACTGTCTGTTTCCACGGAAGCCATGTTGTTTATCGGTGACAGGCGCTGACACAATACAAACTGTCTGTATCCACGGAAGCCATGTTGTTTATCGGTGACAGGCGCTGACACAATACAAACTGTCTGTATCCACGGAAGCCACGTTGTTTATCGGTGACAGGCGCTGACACAATACAAACTGTCTGTATCCACGGAAGCCATGTTGTTTATCGGTGACAGGCGCTGACACAATACAAACTGTCTGTATCCACGGAAGCCACGTTGTTTATCGGTGACAGGTGCTGACACAATACAAACTGTCTGTATCCACGGAAGCCACGTTGTTTATCGGTGCCAGGCGCTGACACAACACAAGCTCCGCCTCTACAGTTCGCGACCTTCTCGGAACTTGCCGAAAGCTGTTCAGGAAGTGCACTGACCAGCGACGTCGAGGGTTGTAACCGTCGAAGCTTTGATTTAAAAATTGCGCCTTCTTCATTTAGACACGTTTGGTCGGTCGGTATATGTTAAAATATATATAGTTTACACTAAATAACATGATTTCATAAAAAAAAAATTTTACGATCAGACCCCTTACCTTTAAATTTTTTTTAATGTTTTTTTGGAATCACTAAGTGACTAGACGAGGGATCACTGAAATTTGCGGATGATACAAAAGTGTTTAGAAGGGTTAACAATGATGGTGATAAACAACATTTACAAAACGATCTAAACAGATTAGTGAAATGGTCTGAGAAATGTCAGATTTTTTTCATTTTGGGGAAATGTAAATGCCTACATACAGGACATGGGAACTTAGATGTAATCTATAAAATATATAGGTGAATGTTGGGGCGATAGACGGAGTTGACCGTAGGACAGTCAGACAAGAGATGAATGGTGGAAGTGGTGGCCGGTGATGAATAAAGGCCAGCGGACGGATGTGGATGGAGATGCAGGTGGCCGATAATGGATAAAGATTCTTGTGGGGCAGACGAATGGCGGTCAATGTAGGGGCGGGGTGAATGGAGGGAGAGATGGACCGTAATTACAGAAGGGGCGATAGACGGATGTTGCTGGCGATGCACAGGCCAGTAATGAATGATGATGCTAGTGGACGGGGGTGAATATACGGAAAAGTTCACGAAGATGCTAGCGGCCGGGTGTGAATCGACTGCCAGATATGTTAGTGGCGACATGCGGATGTGGGTGGAGGTGCAATGACCAGCAATGAATGAAGATGCTAATGGACGGGGGTGAAATGACGGCCGAAAACGGTTGGAGGTAAAGGTGTACAGTGATGAATGCTAAGACAGGTGGACGTAGGTGAATGTAAGGGAATACAGAGCACATGGAGATGGTAGCCAACGGAAGTGAATGTAGTGACAGACGTAGGTGAATGTAAGGGAATACAGAGCACATTGAGATGGTAGCCAACGGAAGTGAATGTAGTGACAGACGGAGGTGAATGTAAGGGAATACAGAGCACATTGAGATGGTAGCCAACGGAAGTGAATGTAGGGACAGACGGAGGTGAATGTAAGGGAATACAGAGCACGTGGAGATGGTAGCCAACGGAAGTGAATGTAGTGACAGACGGAGGTGAATGTAAGGGAATACAGAGCACGTGGAGATGATAGCCAACGGAAGTGAATGTAGTGACAGACGGAGGTGAATGTAAGGGCATACAGAGCACGTGGAGATGGTAGCCAACGGAAGTGAATGTAGTGACAGACGAAGGTGAATGAAAGGAACACAGAGCACATTGAGATGGTAGCCAACGGAAGTGAATGTAGGGACAGACGGAGGTGAATGTAAGGGAATACAGAGCACGTGGAGATGGTAGCCAACGGAAGTGAATGTAGGGACAGACGGAGGTGAATGTAAGGGAATACAGAGCACATTGAGATGGTAGCCAACGGAAGTGAATGTAGGGACAGACGGAGGTGAATGTAAGGGAATACAGAGCACGTGGAGATGGTAGCCAACGGAAGTGAATGTAGGGACAGACGGAGGTGAACGTATAGATGAGGATGGAGGTGGCTGTATGGGCGGACGGACTGAGTGGTCGACGGCCGAAGGTGAATAGATTCCACCACTAGTTGCCTCGCACGAACGCACCATTTTTGAAACATAAGAAAACCCACTCCCTTCCTTCCGAGCCAAAGTCCACCAAAAGTGTCTGACCAATGTCAAAAAGATAAGACGAGTGGGAACGCATAGAGACATGGTAAAAAATGGAACAAGTGGGTGAGGAAGATGGAACAAGTGGGTGAGGAAGATGGGACAAGTGGGTGAGGAAGATGGGACAAGTGGGTGAGGAAGATAGGACCGATAGAAAAAAAATGACTGAATAATATACAGAAATGGCACAATTAAAGCCTAATTAGAAGACATACCCCGCTGGCGAAGACTCTGTCGAACCTTTACTACCGCCCCGGTCAATGGACGAATGGGTGGGCGTGAAAGAGTCCACTGGAGAAGAGTGTACAAAGAAATTATACCAAAATTAAATAAATAAATTATTGACACGTCATGTTTTAATGCAATTTAACCTAAATAAACTAGTTTAAACAATTAGCAATTCACTAAATAAGTTATGCAATACAAGTGTACCAAAATAACTGTTACAAACTATTCACAAATAAAATATAATACTACAATAAAACAAATAAGTTATTCTCTTGTATTCTTGTCAATACACGAGCCTGTTTTTCCGATCACTTCTAACAACGATTTTATTATGACGTTAATGTAAATCATACAAATGTGTTCAGCTTGTAAAGTCCATAACAATGTTTCTATATAATATATATACATATATATATATATATATATATATATATATATATATATATATATATATATATATATATATATATATATATATATACTATATACATTTTTTTAAAGTAATTAATTCCTTAAAAACCTAATGTTCTGGGTATGACACCACATAGCTATACCACATAGCTATGTAATGCACCATTTAAAAATTACCATTACTCATTACCACCTGCAAAATGGACTTGTGTATTTCCAATTTCAAGCAAATCAGCCCAAATATCGTCAATTTAATATGGTACTACAAGCAATCTATTCAAAAAATAATGTCGCTGGAAGAAATACTGCCACATGTTCATAGTCTCTACCACAACAATAACAAGCGTCATACGATCAAGGCTTTAATACTGACAACACTAATCAGCACAGCGGGCGGTAAGAAAGATGTAACAAGTTATTATACGTCAGCATAAAATACACCTATCGAACACTTATGAAGTGTTGGTGTGTTGTTACTCCTAATACACCTATCGAACACTTATGAAGTGTTGGTGTGTTATTACTCCTAATACACCTATCGAACACTTATGAAGTGTTGGTTTGTTGTTACTCCTAATACACCTATCAAACACTTATGAAGTGTTGGTGTGTTGTTACTCCTAATACACCTATCATACATTTATGAAGTGTTGGTGTGTTATTACTCCTAATACACCTATCGAACACTTATGAAGTGTTGGTGTGTTGTTACTCCTAATACACCTATCTAACACTTATGAAGTGTTGGTGTGTTATTACTCCTAATACACCTATCGAACACTTATGAAGTGTTGGTGTGTTGTTACTCCTAATACACCTATCGAGCACTTATGAAGTGTTGGTGTGTTGTTACTCCTAATACACCTATCGAACACTTATGAAGTGTTGGTGTGTTATTACTCCTAATACACCTATCAAACACTTATGAAGTGTTGGTGTGTTATTACTCCTAATACACCTATCAAACACTTATGAAGTGTTGGTGTGTTGTTACTCCTAATACACCTATCGAACACTTATGAAGTGTTGGTGTGTTATTACTCCTAATACACCTATCAAACACTTATGAAGTGTTGGTGTGTTATTATTCCTAATACACCTATCGAACACTTATGAAGTGTTGGTGTGTTGTTACTCCTAATACACCTATCGAACACTTAAGAAGTGTTGGTGTGTTGTTACTCCTGATACACCTATCGAACACTTATGAAGAGTTGGTTTGTTGTTACTCCTAAAAGCAGTAAACCTTCCCTTTAAAGTGAAACTGTTTTAAAGAAGTCAAACAGAAACATCATTTAAAATATAAAAAAAACAGTTATGTGACCAACCTGTTGACACCCTATTGTAATACAAGG
The DNA here is from genome assembly GCA_963662155.1 of Lamellibrachia columna. Lineage (NCBI taxonomy): Eukaryota > Metazoa > Annelida > Polychaeta > Sabellida > Siboglinidae > Lamellibrachia > Lamellibrachia columna. The sequence goes on along the minus strand of OY759261.1, from coordinate 2,441,379 downwards.
CGATTAAACCAATGGTGAGACCAGCATGTTGAAGCAAATGGGAAAGCAAAGTGGTAAGATTAATAGACCGCCTACGTGTGACAAAAGTGCTGCCGCATCATATTGGAGAATGTATTTACGTTAGGTACATGACCACGACGCATCAGCCATTTGCCTCTTCCTAGAACAAAGTTACAGACCGGCTGTTATTATGCACCAGTACACCTAGAACAGTCTCTTGATAGTGGCAGTTGTTTCTCCGTCAACAACGCACGTGCTGAGTGAAGGTTGTCGTATAGGTATCGATTTGTTGGCGTGTGTAGGCAGTCCTGTTGTCAGTCATTCTCACAACATGCCTTTCCTAGCAATGTGTGTATGCCAGGCGACTGGGCTCTGTGTAGGGCAGATGCATGTGTTACGTCGTCCTGCCACTTGATGTTCGCCAAGAACCTTTGGTAGAATGCTTCAATGGTGCTATGTGTTTTATGTGGGGGACCAAGTTTTCACATCCACACAGGAATATTTGCTATTAGCACAAAAACCTGGTACGTAGCTGAACAGTACGAAGCCTGCATAGCCTGGAGCACACTGTTCCATAAGCTCTGCTAGATCTTAGCATACGGCGTTCTGTGTCATCATCAACCAAGGCGTTGACTGCGGTGTAACTACCTGGGAGGGTGTAACTACCTGGGAGGGTGTAACTACCTGGGAGGGTGTAACTACCTGGGAGGGTGTAACTACCTGGGAGGGTGTAACTACCTGGGAGCGTGTTTATTTTATCAGGTAGGTTGAGCACCATGGAACCAATGCGGTGCTCGGATTTCATCACATGATGCATACATTATGGAGAATCTTTACACGTGGTGTGGCAGGGCAGCTTGCGCCGCCACGTGCATGTGTTTACCAAAAAAGTTTTATGGAAAAGATGGCGTTTGATTGGCGTTGTTGATCAATTAATGACCTACATCAGATACACGGAGGCTGGAGACAGGCGGACGATGATGGCGGAAGGACAATGAAAACAACTATTTTATAGTAGATCTAGTTTATTTAAATAGGGAGCAAGTAGACTATACAATTATGTAATTGTATATTTTTAAGTTCTATAAACGATCAATGAAATCGTGGTCAGATTCCAGATTAAGGCATCAGTACTTGTAAAAGGTTAATTATATGTGGTAGTAATGTTGTCGGTTGTTATATACATATAAGCTTAAACTTTGGATTGTAAATACAAAGCAAACAAGGAAATAAGATTTTTAAATTAGATCGCACACAGGTGAAGTCCTGTAAAGGTTACAATAATATATGGATCACTTTGTGTAACAAACTTACCTTTACTGTATTCTTCGCCGAAGTTACGGCAGTTGCAGCGAAATATTGCCGCCATTGTTTATGCTTTAATTTAATCATGACATTGTGACCTTTAAACTTTATTAATAAAAACAATGATAAAAAATTGTCATTACGGTTATTTATTTTAAACAAATAATTATCACGCCTGCACGCACATACGTGCAAGAGTATTCAACTTGTCATTAAAAGAGGGAGTTGTTCCGTTTGAATGGAAAGAAGCAAACATCATACCATTATATAAAAAAGGTTTCGAGAAATAATTCAGATAATTACAGACCAGTGAGTTTAACGTCAGTGATTTGTAAATTATTAGAAAGGCTAATTAAAAAACCATATGGTGGACTTCCTCGTTAAGCATAAATTATTAAATTCATCTCAACATGGATTCCTTAAAGCGAGGTCATGCTTAACAAATATGTTATGTTTTTTGGAAGAACTAAGTGGGTAGACGTGGGATCGCCAGTAGATATTATCTACTTAGATTTTCAGAAAGCTTTTGACAAAGTGCCACATCAAAGATTACTACTTAAATTAAAAGCCCATGGTATCGGGGATAGCATAACTGACTGGATAGAACAATGGCTGACTGACAGAAGACAACGAGTTGTAGTAGATGGAGAAGTTTCAAATTGGAAATCGGTTTTGAGTGGGGTACCTCAAGGATCAGTATTAGGACCTATATTATTCTTAATTTATATCAATGACTTGGACGACAATATAACAAGTAACGTACTGAAATTTGCGGATGACACAAAACTGTTTAGAAAGGTTAATACTGATGGTGATAAACAACATTTACAAAACGATCTAGACAGATTAGTGAAATGGTCTGAGAAATGGCAGATGTTGTTCAATTTTGCGAAATGTAAATGCCTACATACAGAACATGGGAACTTGGATGTAAACTATAAAATGGGAGATACTGTTCTGGGTACTACTGTAAAAGAAAAGGACTTAGGAGTTACAATAAGCGCTGATATGAAAATTTCAGAGCAGTGTGGTATTGCAGCTTCAAAGGGTAATCAAATTCTTGGATTGATTAGAAGAAACATACTATACAAGGGAAAAAAGTTAATTATCCCTCTTTAAAAAGCAATAGTTAGACCTAATTTAGAATACTGTATACAAGCATGGAGACCATATCGTAAGAAGGATATAGATACGCTTGAACGCATACAAAGGAGAGCAACTAAAATGATTCCAGAACTGAGAGACCTTAGTTATGAAGAACGCCTGAAAGAATGTGGTTTAACAACTCTAGAGACAAGGAGGTTAAGAGGAGATCAGATTGAAATTTTTAAGATATTGAATGGGTATGAAAATATTGATAGAAATGTGTTTTTCTCACCCAAGAAGGATAGCAGAACTAGAGGACATGAGGTAAAATTAGTAAAGGATCAATGTAGATTGGACATCAGGAAGCACTCGTTCTCACAGAGAAAAATAAATGAATGGAACAAATTGTCTACAGATTGTGTAACTGCTAGCAGCGTGAATATGTTTAAAAACAAGGTTGACACACATATCTCAGGATATGTTCATCTATAAGTAGATGAACATTGTTGGACTCTCGATAAGCCAATGGCTTCCTTGTCCACTTGCCATCTGGGCCTTTGGCTTGAATGGCAAATCTTGTTAAATCTTGTCTACATACCATGCACGAAACGCGTATCTGATGTTGGTCATTAATCGCCCTAACAACGCCAATCAAACGCCGTCTTTTTTATAAAACTTGTTAGTAAACACACGCAAGTGTCGGCGCAAGCTGCTGTACCACACCACGTGTAAAGATTCTCCACAATGCATGCATCACGTGATGAAATGTGAGCACCGCATTGGTTCACATATGCCCATAGTGCTCAACCTACCTGCTCACAAAAAAAACTCGCTACCGGTAGTATTTGAATTTGAATTACAAACATTCTAAATCGTTCCATGTGGTTCACCTGGAGAGGGTTGATATAGGACCTCAGTTGTTTAGACTTCTGGTAAGGCAAAATGTATGACAAGCATCGAACAACATATCTACCATGTCCAGTAAGGTAGACCGGGGCTAGTTGTATACAAAGTTGTTACAGAGGCGTTTTACGAAAACATAGCAAACTTACGTAGTCATCATCGGCAGTAATTGGTTGCAAGTCCACCAGCAGACACACTCTGAAAACAATTGGCATTTAAGAAGACGAAATTAACGTTATGTGGAAAAAATTAACATAAAACTGTTTTGGTATGTCCACATAATATCATCTCACGCAGCCACTTTCCATTATCCATGAATGAAACTTAAAACATGTCTACTATATAATACAAGGGGTTATGTCAAGTAGAAGTTAAATTGAAATTAATTTGTTGTTCAGAGTTGTTATCGTCCACGTGCGTTCAACTACAAAAATTGTGTTTGGAGTAAAATGTTACAATTGTATTGGAACAAGTTGTTACACCTGTAACACCGCTCGGGCGACTCGTGCCGATGGTTCAACCAGCGAGTTCTGTGCTGACAATGACTGAAGGAACAACATTTAATTAATCACGACATGTGAACGCTTTGCTTCACTTTTGAAGCCTAGTGTACTGGTTTATGACCAGTACTGTAACTGCCAGCAGCCTTACACAAAATTACCAAATATTTCAGAAGGGTGGGTTACACATATATTTAAAAAATTGGCCTCCATGCCATTTTACATCAGGGTGTTTTGCCTTGGATGACAGTCTTGTTCGTGTCACAACGGAGACAATCTTAATTATGTGATAATGGTGACAAAACTAAATTATCATCGTGTAAAAACGTTGGAAATGAAATGACAGTTTTTATATCTCAACTTTTTTATATCTCAACTTAGTTCAAAAACAATACTTTATCGCCGTGATTGCTCTTTATTTGGATTTGTTTTGGCATATTTCTTCGGAAAATTTGCCCAGATTTATCATCTCAAATGTAGAAATAATATATTATGATGATTAAAACGTTTTTTGGAAGTTATACACGTGAATATTATATGATTAATTATTTCAGTTATATAGTATATATATATATATATATAATATATATATATATATATATATATATATATATATATATATATATATATATATATATATATATATATATATATATATATATATATATAATTATGGTCTTCACACTCGATCGCGTCGTTTGGTTACAAATAGTAAGGTTTACAGCATATGTACGAGACCGTGACACCATGATTAAAGACCGACACTAAATCTCCGGCTTTGTTATATATATATATATATAATCAGTCATGGAGACTCCCAACAGCATACATATTATGTCGTTTCGAGGTAGCCACCTTTTATAGTCAAATTAAAAATTAAAAATAAATTAATATTTTGAATTTGACGTTAACAGGATGGCTACCTCGAAACGATATAATATACGTGCTGATGGGAGTCTCCCTGACTGAAGTGTTTTTTCAATTAATGGATGTTTATTTTCTGTTGAAAGGTAAAACGTTATGTCTAAGTGTGACTATATAAGCACAACAGCAGATGCACTAGGAGGGAGTCGAACCTGCGCTTCCTGTGTCGCAGGTGAACATGTTACCGCTGAACCATTAAATTTCACCTATTAGTCCAGAAATGCGTGAGGACTGCCGATGACGTCATGTTATGGGCTTCACTCTCGAGTGACGTCATCCCTCTGGCATGTTTTAGTCACAACTGAAATGAACATTGCACTGGGCAAACCGGCGTTCATGAGTTCAATGCATCGCGGTTATCAAGCCTCATATGGAAATGACGGAGACAAAACAACAAACTTCCACACAGCTTTAGGAAACGAAGCTTGGTGGGGAGTAGACTTCGGGGAGGAGAGAGCCCTTGTCGCCGGAGTAAACAACACCAATGTAGTCAACAACACACACTGTAAGTACTTCCCGCTACTGGGATATATGCAGTTGTACGCACGCACACACGCACGCACGCACGCACGCACGCACGCACGCACGCACGCACACACACACACACACCACACACGCACGCACGCACACACACACACACACACACACACGCGCGCGCGCGCGCACACTGCTTGACACGATTATCGGCATTTAAATTTTTTTTGTATGGATATAATATATATAGTGTAAAACCACGAAATTTTCTAAGTTTCGAAATGTCAGCATGAGGATTCTAACGTGAGTGTGCGTGCGTGCGTGCGTGCGTGCGTGCGTGCGTGCGTGCGTGTGAGTGGCTAGTCAAGGTGAGCGATAATACATGAATAAGTTATTATTTTATTGCTTTAATTGTTTGTTTTGCAATAAATGCAACACACCAACATGCCTATTTTATAATCTGATATGGCCTTAAAAACGACATTGAAGCTGAGTGCTAGCAGTTGTGTAAGCAATATATATCGTAGTATTATAGAGCTGCCAAGTTGTATCGATAAGTATGCTTGAGATCATAGGCGACTACAAAATGGGTATCCAATTTCCCAACAGGTCACCATGTGGCAGCATTTCTAGTAATTCGAATGTCCACCCAGACAACACTTTATACACTGGAAAGTATTAATAAATTGATAAATATTTAATTATGTACGCCGGAGCGATTTTTATTTTATTCAAAAGAATGCAACAAGTTTTATTAAAAGCAACTATGAATAACAGACGCTCCGTAATGGAACCATAATAAACCTCATTCCAGTGCTCAACTGGTCATCTCTTAGGACGGACCCTGAATTGCCACACTTTACTTACTTTCGAAATAAAAAATGGCATGGAAGATGTTAATCACACGTGTGACTTAAATGCTCAGATGAAACAGAAGTTGAGCACGTTGAAGGTTTGCTACTGCTAGTCGGTCCTGTGTGCGGAGGAGGTTGGTTGGCTCGTGTCATGCGCAGTAAATGTTTACATGTTAAGCTCCGCCTACTTGGCAAGTTTTACAGGCTCTTGTGTAATTGTTGCATGCTATGAATTTATTACGTTTTATACTGATGCGAAACTTAGAAATACGTTGATTAGTTGATAATTACGGAAACAAACTGTCGGAATCGTCATAATTTTCAAGATCTGTGTGTTTAGTTTTGGTAAGTTGAACTTGACAAAAAGAAGCGCACGTGTTTTCCTTCCGAAAATCAAATTTAAAAACACTAACTAAGCATTACAGATATAAACCATTCAACATATTCTTCATGAAATGTAGTATCTAAGTTTAAAAAAGAACCGGATGATTAATGTATTAATTTGTTCTAATACGTGCTGATCCCTCATTGTCGCTTCATAATTATTGTCGTACGTTGTCTTTTAAAAATATATATTTTAGGACTTTTGTTGCAAGTAATGTTCCCTTTTTTTCACGTGGCTGTCGCTGAAATATATTCGTCTTCCAAAATGTAATAATATTATAAAGCGATTGTCGTATGTCACATTGTCGTATGTAACACTCTTCTATATATCTGGTCGGCTTCCTCGTGGCTCTGTCATACTTCCTAGACACAGGTGGTTCTGGCACCGACTGTTCGTCGTAATGTCCGATCACAGGAGGATGTTCATGATCATCTACCTCGAGCGTGCCATCTGGCTGGAGTGAGGTTAGCTGTATTTCAGTCATGACATCTTGACCTTTGTTCGATGTGGGTTGGCATAGATTTGGTAGATCCAACCTGCGCAACATTCGCCTGTTACGTCGTACACAGCTTCTCGTTGTCTCGATAAGCACTGGTCGAGGTTGCTGAAGATTTCGAACCACTTTGCCATGTGTCTTCCGATCGGGGATCCATACACGGTCTCCGGGTGCTATGGTTTCTCCTTCCACGACCCTGTGTCTGCGATTGTAGGTCTGTGCCATCATGTCCCGATACTGTCTCTCCCTGTTTCGATCGGTTTTGGAGTCCGGCACTTTCGGAATTAATTCGTTTTTTATGGATTGGCTCTGGTTTTTAACTGCCGTCCCATGTTCAGTTGTGCTGGAGAATATCCATTGTGAAGTGGAGTGTTCCTGTATGTTAGGAGAGCGAGATACTCATCATCACATTTATTCAGGATAGTTTTCATCGTTTCGATTGCGCGTTCGACTTCACCGTTTGACTGAGGATATTTCGGGGACGATGTGACATGCTCGAATCCCCAGGATTTCGAAAAGTCTTTGAATTCCTCTGAATCGAACTGTGGCCCACTGTCCGAAAAGAGAATATCCGGTATTCCCTGACGACTGAACACTTTTTTCAGTTTGGACACAGTTTCTCCAGTGTTAACATTTGTTGACACAATGTAGATTTCGACATCTTGCGAATAGTAGTCAACAGTCAGTAGGTATGTGTGACCTTTGTGTGTGAAAAAGTCTGCACCTACTCTGGACCAAGGTATGTGAGGGAATTCTGTTCCCTTCATGGGCTCAACGCGATCTTTACGGTATTGTTCGCATATGGCACAGTTTTTGACCATCTTCTCGATATCTCGCGATATCCCCGGCCACCACACGGATGAAGCTGCGTTCTCGCGAGTTTTCGTGATTCCCTGGTGGCAGTCATGAAGATATCTAAGAATGTCAATTCTCAGACTAGGCGGCACGACTAGTTGTTGTCCACGCATCAAAAGTCCTTCATTGACTGACAGGTTGCCTCTTTCCTGCCCGTATTTCACGATATGTCCTTGCATTTTTCGCTTGTCTTCTGGCCATCCATTTCGGACGTAATGGAGGACGAGTTTTAGCACGTCGACTTTGTTGAGTTCTCGTCTGATGTCTTTGGTCAGATGCAGGTAGATGCAGCATAACCGCATTGACGTAGTTGTCCACCTCCTGGTGGAATCTCCTCTTCGTGTGCCTAAGCAGTTCCCTTACCCATGAATGCCCGGTGTATTTGGTTAATAACGGGGGCGTGCAACCCTTTTTAAGTTTGTGTGCAACAAACCCAACTACTATTTAAATTGAAAATGGGCAATTCGTCCAATTTATTGTGGAGGGTGAATTTCGACGTGTGCATACCGCATTAAATATAAGATGCCTGCAGCATAGGGTGCACAGTCAAAATAAATAGTATGTCTTGATAATTACATCAGTGTAGAAGACAAACTGGTACATGTTAACAATAAGTGATGACCAAAAAACCCTTGTCGCTGTTATATAATGTTCCAGCATAACAATTTACAAGGGAAAACGATACTTAATTAAGACTGCACAAGCACAGTACCAGCTAGACTATTTAAACATTCACTACACACAAAAGCGGGGTGTAAGTAATCCCCCCAAGGCCCTATCTGCTTGCTGATTGGGACCCCACCCCCGCTAAAGGGCTGCACGCCTATTGGCTAAAGCCAGAGCAAAAGGAGAACCAATACTGACAATACCTTATACCGAATATTGTAGTGATTTAGATTACGATTCACATGAAAACATCTCAATTAAAACCCCAAATTGGGGTTCAACGACAAAGTAAACCATGTATTCTGAGCTGGCTGACACAGTTGGTATGGTCAGTCTCGACTACAACCAGCTCTCTGCCAACAGATGGATAAGTCGCCTCACGACCCTCCCTCTATCAACGGTATTGGTTGGCCTATTATGCTCTGCCGAATTTCAAGTTGCTGCCTCTGAGGGAGCGAAGAATGTCAAGACATGTTGCGATCGTCACCGACACGTTGTTGCAGTCGCCAATGCTGGGTCACGTTAACACTGCTGCGTCATGTTCATACTGGCAAGTCAAGTTGTTGCGATCAACACTGCACGTCCCGTGGTTGTGATGATGTCCAGTTAGTAGCTAAAAAAGACAACTGACCGTTAAAATTCTGCAGAAATTCAAGCCATGCTGCAATGTCCTTCCGAGCCTCAACTGTCAAACGGATGCGGTGGTTGGGCCTCCTCTTGCCTGTAGTCATGCCAATGAGGCGTCTTGAGAAAGCACGACCTGGGGCTATGCCACGACATGCAAAATGAAGGGAGCCGATCAATGATTGTATCTCTTTTAAGGTGACTTTCTTCCTTTTAGCTTGGCTTATTAGCTTTTGACGTAGCGATACCACCTTCTCCGGCGGTAATGCGAGTGTTTGATGTAAGATGTTAATTTCAATCCCATGGAGTGTGACCTTTGTGGTAAGTAACACTGTTTTAGCCTGCTTTATAGGTAAGCCAATCATTTTGCTGAGTTCAAGAAAGCGAGACAGGTTGGAATGGCATTCAGGTTGTGTTTTGCCAAAAAAATTAAATCGTCAAGGATATGACTCATGCCGGAAATGTAGAACTTATGCTGGAATATCCAATGTAGGGCCTGTGAAAGTAACTCAAACAATTGGCATGCATGACTACGTCCCATCGGCAACGACTTGTCGAAATACTTCAGACCCTGAAATTGAAAAACCTGAAAACCGAACAATCTGTAATCAGGGATTATGCGAAATGCATCTTGTAAATCGGCTTTGGCGATTAATGCGCCTTTTCCAAAGGTCGCAAGTTGTTCAACGCAATGGTCTAGCGTTTGAAAACAACAGTAGTGAATTCAGGCAGGATGTGTGAATTGACTTAATTGGTTTTGGGGAAATTAACGGCGAGTAGACCATGTTTGGGAAGGGATCTGATGAGAAGGGCCTGCAATCCTGTGTTTTGCCTTTTCTTTGCTCAGCTTCTGTTGCACTATTCCCTGGTTATCCCTGACTGACTTGTGATTTTCAATGTGATGCTTAGGTGGATCTGATGTAATCGTGGAAGGGACCCGAAAACCGTCAGTGAAACCTGTAACCAACGTTTTAGTTATATTTGTGTCGTATCCTGCAACAGAAATTGTAAGACATGAGGTTTTACTGGTGTCGATATAACGCTACCGCTCCTTGTAAATCTACCTTGAATCAAATGATCATTGCTGGCCCCTGTCGTTATCTCAGCCTGTTTTAGGGGGGCTCTGTAATGGATTCTGTTGTAGGGAAGCTGTGCATTGCCCCGGCAGACGAGCTGACTATGCCCCTCCTTTTTGCAGAAGGAACATCCATGTATGTATCTGCAATCTGACCTTTGACATTTTCCCTTGTTAAAGGCAAAACAGAAACGGGAAGGGCGTGGTCGGGTGCTTCCGGAAGTATATTCCCGAAAGGGCTGGGCCGAGACAGATGTGTTTGCTACTTTTGCCTTACACTTCGCTTTAACGCTGGAGTAGAGGGGGTAGTTGAAGAGATTCCAAGGAGTATCCGTCCTCTCCCTCCTCACACGGAAACGGTAATCATATTCCAACCACACCCGGGGCCCCTTCTGAGCATGCATGGTCAGGATGTGATCCATGTAAGTCATCAACTGGCTGCCCTCCTCAGGATACATTTCAGCCCTGATGGTTGCATAAGTCATAAAGAGGTGCAGTCATTCACCAATTTGATCGACAGGGATGACTGCCCGTTTTCTGTCTAAAGTGGGAACGACAGGATCCTCCTGGGGGTCAAGATCATAATCTGTGCGCAGAATGCGCAGGGGAAAGTACTCGTTGCTATATATGCGCTGTCTGAGTTTGTCTGTTACTTCGTTGCCTAACTGAGCCCAACCCATGTCAGAAGCGGTATTACCTGATGTTGATGTCGATCCGTGCCGCTTCGCCTTCCTGTGGGTACGCATTTCAATCTCCTCGGCCGGAGAGTCGCTGTCCGTGCACTCGGAGTCAGATGAGTTGATCACTCGGTCGAGTGATGGCGAGCTACGTCCTCGTTTCGCTGCGCGATGACGACTCACAGGCTAAGCTGGTCGACCTCAATTGGGCTGTTTGTCTCAATTGGGCGCGTCAGGGGTACGGACCGCCGGCGTTTGTTCATTAGGCGTACCGTCTGGAGCGCTCTTATCAGGCTTCTTGGCCCGCCCCTGCGCCGTCGATTGTTTCGACATGATCTGGAACCCAGCATAATTTAACACACTACTACCAGCAGTAGAATGCGCATATGGTGCAGAAGTTGGGCATGAAATAACGGCATTGCCTGATGCATAATAGCAAATCCAGGTCTTGTTCACGCAGTAGTAGGAACAAAGCACTACGTTACTGGAGTGTATTGGTCAAGTGAGTTGTTTGCCTATAAAGCTTGAAACGTGTGGCCAATGAATTTGATAATCATTTTTGTTATGCCAATGTTCCAAATTATATAAATTCATATTATCAATCTGAATTCTTTAATAAAAAAATTTCTATTTTGTAAATTGCAAAAACAGCCGCAGTCTACTGCTACACCCAGGGACATATTTTTGCCTGACAGTATATCATGTACGGACTGTATTGGAAAACGTCATCAGGCCTCCTAACTCTATAGCATTGTAAATACAAAATAACTAACGTATAAATCAGAAATTCACAATGCCTCAGCCTAATCCATGAACAAATTTGTGCTGACATCTACCAGATGTACCTACATCAATGATGCAGTAAGTTAGCCCAAGACAAGTTGATTAGCTTGTAGTGATTTTGGCCTGGCCTGTACGAATAGTTCTACTTTGACCCTGGCCTCATTAAGGGCTATCAGGCATGGCCAGTTTTCCCACTAATTAGCTGCCGGCGTAGGGCAGAGCTACGAAGCCGGCCTGCTTGCCTGGCTAATTATGGAAGCGCCTCCATTATTATAAAGAAAATATTTTTAATCGGTTGATACGAGCTAACTGCAAAGAAAACGTAAATTAACGCTATCCCAAAGCCCCAACAATGGTTCTACGCAAGGAAAAGTAATACCGTTTTAGGCCAGCACCGCTGAGGTGTACCCCAGCCAGTACTGGTGTTTACCCCGTAATCATGATCGTAGCGCCTCGCTAACTGAAAACAGGCCACGAGCCAGTTTTGCGGCGTCGGCCATTGACGAATATAGGTCATTCATGCCTATTTCGAGGATCAATAGACATAGACGATGCTCTGCTCGTTTGTCGAGCAAGCCATTACGGCCAAGTTGCGATATGGTCGCGCCACCCTTACACGAGAAATAGTAGTTGGTGCGTCCTGCATTGAACTAAAAATTGTGTCTGTTGGTTTTTGCCATGAACCTCAGCAAACAGCTCACATAGCTATGACCAGCAAACAGCTCACATAGCTATGACCAGCAAACAGTTCACATAGCTATGACCAGCAAACAGCTCACATAGCTATGACCAGCAAACAGCTCACATAGCTATGACCAGCTATGACCAGCTATGGTGTCGACTCAACTTCACATCTGGCTCGACAATCGTCTCAGTAGATGTCCCAAATAAAAATTTATACTCAAATCAATAGTTGAAAAACGGTGTTGCTAGTTTGGCGCAGTGCAGAAAAGTAATCTGCAAACCTGCGCCTCTACTACCTTCTCGCAAATTTTCCCCGCTGACCAATGGGATGCTTTGAACGCCTCCCGGCCAGCCTAATTAAGCGCGATACCAATTTCCAGGAAGAGAGGGGTGACAGGTTTTTATTAAATAGCTAGCCGCTAGGGGCTTTCTGCACCTGCACACAAAAGCACTTTTCAGTCTAAAGACCAAAAATGTATTTCCACCGTTCCCACGCATGTGCTGGGTTGCCAGTCGTCGTCACGACTAACGTGTCTGGTGGTTTGACGGATGTTGCCGCCATCTTGTCTCATCGAGTCGGCTGGGTAAGTTGTACTATTACACAGGCTCTGCTTGTACTTGTTTCGCAGGGTTCTCACATTTCTTCCGTACAGTATACTATTAGTCCGACATTGTCTGCATTATTTGGTGTACATCCTACTTCTGACACCAAATCGTATTTCGCGGGAGGACGTTATTTGAGACAAGCCAGGAGTAACATGTTGTCACTTTAATCAGTCCAACCAAACGCCCCTTGTCGCATCGTAAGACAACTTACAAAAATACCAGGGTGCAGATCACTATTATAACTACGTTGTACAACACCGATCTCATTATTTTCATTCATAACACTCTTGATCGCGTATGAATTGTTGAACGACCTACACGCAATGAAACAGTTAATGTGCAACACTATTTAAAACAAATGGTAACTCTCTCAACTGTCCTATAACGGTGCGTTGTCTTAAACAAAAATTCTGAAAAGTAAAAAGTCATAATGGTGCAGTGTTTAAAAAAACATGTTTTTTTATAAGTAAAAAGTTGTAATGGTGCATTGTTTAAAAAAAACATGTATTTCTAATAAGTAAAAAGTCGTAAAGTCACCTTAAAGGTTTTTGTTTTCCAACATATCAGTTTCAAGAGTTTCAAATAACAAGCCGACAGTCCCAATTTTCATTACAGTGCTGCATACAAGCGTAGATGCCATATTATAAGAACTTTGACAAGCTGAAAAAACACAAACAGAAGTTCAATGTTTTATCATGTCATATATATATATATATATATATATATATATATATATATATATATATATATATATATATATATGTATATATATATATATATATATATATATATATATATATATATATATATATATATATATATATATATATATATATATATATATATATATATATATATATATATATATATATATATATATATATATATATATATATATATATATATATATATATATATATATATATATATATATATATATATGTAATTCATTCATACACATAGTTGCATATGATGGTTCATGTCAATTCATGTCACTAGTTGTCAATAGTTGAATTACATGTATTAATGTCACTTCAGTAAAACTTGGCAAACATTTTCATTTATTATTTCTCTCTACAAAAAGGCAAAAACGTTGGGGGTCCCGTGCACATTTTTGAAATATCTAACACAGTAACAGCTACGTCAGCAGCAAAAACAGCATAATTGTTATCAAAACCCATATTTGACCACAGCGAGTAATGGCATTTCAGTAAAAGTTGGCCAAAATGTTAACGCATTAATGAATTCTATATACAAAGAAAAAGTCCCATGTAAACTTTTAGGTTTTGGTATATTGAAAGCACCTCCCTACCCACATATTCTTGCAAAATGCCATCTTATTGTAACATTGTTACCGAAACTCACATTTGACCCACACTTAATAATGTCATTTCAGTGAAAGTTGGCCGATGTGTTCATTTATTGTTCATCTTTGCATCCATAGAAAAAATATTAAATGCCGGACATAAATTGGGGTGTTGTTATCTTGAAGTAACACTTCGGACAACATTTTATGTAACGATTCCAAAGCAGAAGCTATCCCGCTTATTCGCGAGAGCGCCACACATATAATGTAAAATGTATAATGATTTCGGTTTTATTGACGTTCTTTTACCAAATAATGTATCATTTGTGTTTACTGTTGACAAAGTGGACGTAGTTTAAATCAACAATATAACTTTTGTGTTGATTTAATCGTTGCTGTTGATTGGAACTTTTATTTAAACATTGGCAATAGTACAAACAAGACAAAAACAAGTTTAGCTGTACTATAAATGAAAGTGTACAATGTTTGACGGAGGTAAATACGAAGTCGTTGACTCCTGTGTTGATTTATCCTGACATATTAAGGCACTGTTATTATGAATATTGCACTTGCTATTCGTCTACCTGAATGACAGCCTAACAATCATCATTTATACAATGTTATTGAAAAAATATTTTTTTATGTGTTTATAGTATATGATAAATACACCTTACCATATATGGTAGTTACGATAATGGCAGAATTGAGTAAGTTAGTAATTTGACTTAGATTGATATAACCAGATAATTATCAAAGACAAGTTTCTTGCATTTACGTTTAAGTGCAGTTATAATATTTGTAGTTTTTAAAATGATCACTTAGATAATTCCATAATCGCACTCCATTGACCCAGAGAGACATAGATTGCATGATGGAATAGACACTTTGACGTTCTAAGTCATGATTAGCTCGCACTGAGTATGTCACTTCCCGTCTAGTAAACAAACACTGAATAGAGTGTAACTATTGTACATAAATAGTAACGTTCTCAGTTCTATGATATAAAGCTTTTGTGTAATAAAACAATACAATTATTATTTGTCGGATACGTTTTCTCCCAAATTTCTCAAAGATATAACTATCTAAAATACACATAATATTACTATCATGCAGACGACTGCATTTATGCATTATAGCTGCCCTTTTTGAAACCCTTGACGATACGTGTTTAATATGATCATTCTAATTTAGTGGATCCTCAATACATACACCCACAAACTTGGTGATTCTTACTCTTTCGATATTAACATTTTATATCTTTATAGTAACATCTTTTCTGAGCATACGATTTCCAAATAACATAAAATTAGTTTTAGATATGTTCAGTGTTAACTTATTTACTGCAAACCACATATGCATTTTGTCCAGCACGTTACATACTGTTTCATTTAGTTTATTGATATTGCCACTTGCAAAAAAAAAATATTAGTATCGTCAGCAAAGAGGATATTATTTAACACGAAATGTTAAGCACATTAGACTTACATTTGTCAATAGATACAAATTGTTTTCTGTTTTCTATATTACTATTTAACCACTTAATTGCCACATCGCGGATGCCAAGAAATTCCATTTGTTTAGATACAAGTTGGTGATTAACCGTGTCAAATCTTCTTCATTCCCTTGCTCCCTTGCGGGGTGGGCCCAATATATTTGGTAGCTTCTTCCACTGTCGTTGTTAACGCTCTCCATCTCCCTCTGTCTTCTGCGATGGTCTGATGATTCGGAGGCCCTGTTTTCTAAAGGTGTTACTCCATTCTTGCAACGTTTTCTGTAGATCCTCTTTGTTATCAGCCACCACTGCTAGGTCATCTGCATATGGTATCTTCTTAAGTTCTTCCTGTTCAGATACCATTTCACTGATCAGGTTCATCACCATAATGAAACGCAGGGGACTCAAGGCACTTCCCTCTGTAAGTCCTACTCCTACTCCAAATTGTTCCGATGTTTCTCTTTCGACTTTCATCATTGTCATTGTCTCCATATACTTTTCCTCAACCATTCTGACCTCTGGCTCTCCAACCTCCATCCATCTCATGACTGCAAATGAAAGTTCTCTTAGCGCGGTGTCGAATGCGTTTTCCAGATCGACAAAACAGAATGCTACATCCTTTCTGAATTCTCTCCTCTTCTCAATAATTTGTCTGATGGCAAACTACCCTTCATCCGTTCCTCTCCTTTTCCTAAATCCCAGCTGATTCTCTCCGATTTTGCTCTCCACTATATGCCTCACCCTAGCATCCAGTATCCTTTCCATCAATTTCAGGGCTTGGCTCAGTAATGTGATGCCTCTGTATCTCCCTGGATCATGGATGTCCCCTTTCCCTACCACATCGGCACAATCACTCCTCTTTGCCACTCTGTTGGTATCTCTCCTGTTGTGAAGCATGTTGTGAACACATTAAACAGTCTCGTCAGCCACTTGACTCCCACTAATCTGATTGTCAAATGCCTTTTTAAATCAATATATACACCAATTGCATATTGTTTAGCATCCAATGATAGGGTTATTCCATCAACTAGATATATTAGTGCCTGACAAGTTGACATGTTTTGTTGAAATCCGTATTGGCTCATCAAGTTGTGTTTGGTAATGAAACAATCTATGCAAGAATTGAAAATGTTTTCTAATATTTTAGAGTACTGTGGTTGCAGTGTAAAAGGTCTATAATTAGTGCATATATATTATTCCCAGACTTAAAAAGTGGGTTAACTTTTGCATGTTCATTTTCTCCGGGAATACTCCAGTGGTGAAAGATAGGTCACACATATAAGTGATACCGTTACAGTTTTAAGTACTTTCCATGTACCAGCAATGTCATTTCTTTTCTCTGCAAGTAGGTTTGCTAACATACTCTTTCTTAGTAGATCTTAGAAAACCAGTTAATTTATGTTTATATGATTTATATCTGGTTTCCGATGCGATTGATCTGCAGATAGAAATGTTTTATACAGTTTATGTATCTCAATACATGCGTTATTTAGTCCTTTAATAGATCATTTTTAGTAAATCATGTTTTTTTCCCTTAATTAAATGGTGATACTTTAGTTCGCATAGTTGTTATTGGACAGCGTTTGTTGTACATTTTAGTAAATTCATGGGGAAAGTGTTCATATGCCAAAAATTTTGCATTAAGTCACATTTCAATGCATTGATGTTTTCTTCGCTAAGATGACGAATATACTTGTTAGAACGTTCGTTTATGTTACGTTTTATATTCCACTGGCACAGTGCAAAGATCGGAAGATGATCACTGATGCAATTTACCAATAGGCCACCATCAATCTTGTACTCAAGTTCAGAAGTAAAAATATTGTCTATAAAGGTTGCAGATGTAGCAATAACTCTGCTAGGTCTACTGATTAAAGGGTATAGACCAAGCCTATACATTAGATCTACACATTGTTTGGTACCACAGATGATGCACATATAGCTAGATTAATATGTTGTTCAATGTAATAATAATAATAATACTATTTTTCTATAGCGCTAATTCCCACATGGCGGATCGATGCGCTGTACAAGAAATATAATAAATGTATATTAATAAATATAAATAGATAAACTGTAACTTATTAAAAATATCTATATATCTATATATGAACACTGGTTTTAAGACGAACAATACTAAAAGAGGAATGTAAATTATATAAATTATATAAATAAAATTAAACTTTGGTTTTAAGACTTACAATGCTAAACCTTTGTATGTAAATTATATAAATTAATTTTAAACAAATTAAACACTGGTTTAAAGACGTACATTAATATGGAAATTATGTAAACTAATATAAAAATAAATAAATAAATACTGTACCAAAAATGTGTATGTAAATTATATAAACTAAACTAAACTAATACTGTACTAACAATTTTTTATGTAAACTATATAAATTAATATAAAAACTAAACACTAGTTAAAATGTATATAACACTAAAAAGAAATTATAAAGCAATGTCCATCATTTCAAAACAATTTAAATTAATTAAAATGTCTAATAAAAGATATGTCTTTAAACACTTTCTAAACACAGAAAGTGTCCCCGATGCACGAATGTTCACAGGTAATTCATTCCATAGTCGTGGTGCTGCTGCGCCAAATGCCGAATCGCCAATACATGTACATCTTCCTACTGTGTTATTTATACCGGTTTCTTACAGCTCGTCGCCTACTCAACTTCACCGTGGGTCTCACGGACCAGGACCCAAGAACTGGCAACGGACCATTAAAATCGCCATTCCTGAAATGTGCTACACACGGTGGAATAGGAGCTGGAGAAACCGTCAGTGTGACTTGTACTCCTCCACTGTACGCCAGGCGGCGCTATTTGTTCGTGGCAGCAAAGGTGGATCGATACTTCCATATGAGGGAAATCGAAGTATTTGCCGGTAGGCTGATGTCACTTTATATCGAGTTCATGCGTCCTCACTATTGGTGACGTTGTTTCTCTACAGCATTGCCATAATAATCATGTGTGTGTGTTCGTGTTCGGGGCTTATATTTATTCTTATATTTATTCTTATATTACGACACATCAGTGGACTGTTCACTCGGTGATTAGCAGGTTGTTTGTTTTCAAAGAGTCACAAACAATATTGAACACCACCCATTAAAGATGTAAAAGTAAGTTTTCATAGCGCTGTAACCAGTCCTTGGGACTGTTCATAGCGCTATACACATCACCCCCTGGCAGACTTGTTCAATGCAATCTCGACTTCACTGGAAAGCATTCAGCCACGTTGTGGGAAAACTATTCGTTCAGATATCCACCTCTGTCTGTAGCCAAGTATTCATTTATACAACTCAGTGAACTGTGGTAACGTGGGATGAACGAAATTACCAAAGCTTCGAAACGGCAGCAAAAAAGGTTTCGAACTCGGGTTCTCTCGATTGAGAGCCAGACGTTCTATATGCAGTGATAATGATAGCCCATTTGTTTGAAAGATTTACTCTATTTAATGTTTGAAACTAGTAACGTAATGTAATTGTGTTAATAACGAATGTGTGTATTTGATTTAGACTAGTGCATGTCCATACTGTAACATAACTAGACAAACAACAGAGCAATCAGAAATTCCCTTCGTATATATATAACAATTGGATTGCCCAAGCCTCTTTCTATGATGCTTGGATGAAACTGGCGGAGGATCAACATATACTTGTATGCAGAGGGAAGATATAACACTGCTACGCATTCCTCTGAGTAACTTCCAAAGTGTATGTGCGCTAACGTTTTAGGAACATATTAAGTAGGCATTGTGTTAACGAGTATAATTAAAGCAAAACAAAAGTCATGGTTTGGGGGCTATGCACCTAAAAGAGATAATAAAAACTAACAAAATGCAACTAAAATCAAGAATATCACGTCAGTGGTTTACTCAGAATGTTTTGTAAAAGTGGAAGATTCCGGTCATTTCTCTGAATGACCGAGGGTTGGCATGTTAACCAGCACGACCGATAAGCGCATGCACAGTTCAATGAAATCGGGGTACCTACTAGTGCCCTGCACGGGCCGGGCTTTGGGTCCAAGCTGCGGGCTGTGGGCCGGGCCTCTACATAATTTCGCGGGCCGGGCCTGGCCAGGGCCTACATATTGCGGGCCCGGGCCGGGCCTGGGCTGAATTTTTTTTAACACATCGGGCTTGGGCCGGGCCAGGGCCTTGTGTGAGCGGGCCGGACCGGGCTTGGGCTGGGCCTGGACATAATAAAAATTTACATACAAAACCCAGATTATTAATGTTATTATTAATAAAACTGATTATAAATTGTAATTCCGGTTAAGAATGCTTAACATTATTTCTTTAGTATTATATAGTTGCAAATTGAGACATTGCATGGAATTATGAATGACACTAGTGCTTTATACATTGGAATGCAGTTTAACCTATTTTCAACAATGGGACTTAATTCCTATGGTATCATTTTAATAATGTGCATTCTTTTAATAGCAACATTTCATATAGAATATATGCATAGTCTTTGTATTGTAATTCTTTAATTAAACATGTACTGGCTTTCCAAGACACTGTGACTGCAGTCGTGGCTCTTGTTGCACTGGCTTCATCACAGTTAATGCATGTTTCGCATCATTCTTCTTCAGCCCAAACTTGACTTCCTATCCCATCAGGCCACTTAAGTTCACCTGGCTGGAAGCAGCCAGCCCCAAATGTTTACTTGCAGAGGCAATCAACCATGATTAACCATCAACTAATCACCCTTTGACCCAACCAGAGGACATTCTATTGTGTAGGTCTTCCCTCCAAACATTGCCTGCCTGAATGACCAGCCCACTGGCCACTAGCCACTGCCCAGTGCCCACTGCCCAGTAGTGCCAGTACCCAGTACCCACCCCAGTTTGTAATTGGTATTTTTCAGTTGTGTGAACTAGTGACTACTATTTAGTGACTACAATTTCCCCAGTACTGATTCATTCACACTTGTACTAATTCACACATGTCTGAACCTGATCTGTCTCAGGCTAGTGACAGCAGACCTGCTGGAAATGCCACTGGGTGTCAGTGCCAGTGGGTGACATATAGTAGTAGCTAGTACTAGCTACTAGCTAGACGCTACTAAACAACAACTTACATTAGTATTTCAGTAGTAAACATTATGCAATGTTCATATATTATTTTTTATTTAATAAAACAATAAGTCTGTTTTACAGTTTATTTGTATTTCGTCTTTCTTATAAGATTATAGGTTTATCTTCTCTAAACTTAGCGGGCCGCGGGCTTACCCGTCTTTGGCCCGCAGGTATGGGCCGGGTATGGGCCTGAAACTTGCGGGCCGGGCCGGGCCGGGCCTGGGCCAAACATTCACGGTCTGATTCGGGCCTGGGCCGGGCCTGGGCCTAAATTCTAGTTTGCGGGCCTGGGCCGGGCTTGAATTTTGTTTGCGGGCCTGGGCCGGGCCTGGACTCTAACTGCTAATTGCGGGCCGGGCTTGGGCTCAAATTATAGGCCCGCGCAGGGCACTAGTACCTAGACTACAAGTGACGTATTAAGGGAAGCCGGCATACACAGCACTAAACGTGTGTGAAATTAAGATACCGAGTGTTCAGCAAGGTTTTCCTAGTAAACCACTGGCATGTTATTCTTAATTGTCATTACAAATGGTGGTGTTTTATTAACTATTTATAGGTGCACGGGCAGAAAACCATGACTTTTGTTTCGCTTTAATTAATTAAGTGTGAAAGTCACGTTGAACTTGATCAGTTCCTGGTATATGTGTAACGAACGAGGTACAGCTTTAACATAAGACCAGCTTGTAGTCCCTGTAGTACATAGTTCCTGGTGTATGTGTAACGAACGAGGTACAGCTTTAACAGAAGACCAGCTTGTAGTCCCTGTAGTACACAGTTCCTGGTGTATGTGTAACGAACGAGGTACAGCTTTAACAGAAGACCAGCTTGTAGTCCCTGTAGTACACAGTTCCTGGTGTATGTGTAACGAACGAGGTACAACTTTAACAGAAGACCAGCTTGTAGTCCCTGTAGTACATAGTTCCTGGTGTATGTGTAACGAACGAGGTACAACTTTAACAGAAGACCAGCTTGTAGTCCCTGTAGTACATAGTTCCTGGTGTATGTGTAACGAACGAGGTACAGCTTTAACAGAAGACCAGCTTGTAGTCCCTGTAGTACACAGTTCCTGGTGTAGGTTAACGAACGAGGTACAACTTTAACAGAAGACTAGCTTGTAGTCCCTGTAGTACACAGTTCCTGGTGTAGGTTAACGAACGAGGTACAACTTTAACAGAAGACTAGCTTGTAGTCCCTGTAGTACACAGTTCCTTGTGTATGTGTAACGAACGAGGTACAACTTTATCAGAATACCAGCTTGTAGTCCCTGTAGTACACAGTTCCTGGTGTATGTGTAACGAACGAGGTACAACTTTAACAGAAGACCAGCTTGTATTCCTTGTAGTACATAGTTCCTGGTGTATGTGTAACGAACGAGGTACAACTTTAACAGAAGACCAGCTTGTAGTCCCTGTAGTACATAGTTCCTGGTGTATGTGTAACGAACGAGGTACAACTTTAACAGAAGACCAGCTTGTAGTCCCTGTAGTACATAGTTCCTGGTGTATGTGTAACGAACGAGGTACAACTTTAACAGAAGACCCGCTTGTAGTCCCTGTAGTACACAGTTCCTGGTGTATGTGTAACGAACGAGGTACAGTTTAACAGAAGACCAGCTTGTAGTACCTGTAGTACACAGTTCCTGGTGTATGTGTAACGAACGAGGTACAACTTTAACAGAAGACCAGCTTGTAGTCCCTGTAGTACACAGTTCCTGGTGTATGTGTAACGAACGAGGTACAGCTTTATCAGAAGACCAGCTTGTAGTCCCTGTAGTACATAGTTCCTGGTGTATGTGTAACGAACGAGGTACAACTTTAACAGAAGACCAGCTTGTAGTCCCTGTAGTACACAGTTCCTGGTGTATGTGTAACGAACGAGGTACAGCTTTATCAGAAGACCAGCTTGTAGTCCCTGTAGTACATAGTTCTTGGTGTAAGTTAACGAACGAGGTACAACTTTAACAGAAGACCAGCTTGTAGTCCCTGTAGTACACAGTTCCTGGTGTAGGTTAACGAACGAGGTACAACTTTATCAGAAGACCAGCTTGTAGCCCCTGTAGTACATAGTTCCTGGTGTAGGTTAACGAACGAGGTACAACTTTATCAGAAGACCAGCTTGTAGTCCCTGTAGTACATAGTTCTTGGTGTAAGTTAACGAACGAGGTACAACTTTAACAGAAGACCCGCTTGTAGTCCCTGTAGTACATAGTTCCTGGTGTAGGTTAACGAACGAGGTACAACTTTATCAGAAGACCAGCTTGTAGTCCCTGTAGTACACAGTTCCTGGTATATGTGTAACGAACGAGGTACAACTTTAACAGAAGACTAACTTGTAGTCCCTGTAGTACACAGTTCCTGGTATATGTGTAACGAACGAGGTACAACTTTAACAGAAGACCAGCTTGTAGTCCCTGTAGTACATAGTTCCTGGTGTATGTGTAACGAACGAGGTACAGCTTTAACAGAAGACCAGCTTGTAGTCCCTGTAGTACATAGTTCCTGGTGTATGTGTAACGAACGAGGTACAACTTTACCAGAAGACCAGCTTGTAGTCCCTGTAGTACACAGTTCCTGGTGTATGTGTAACGAACGAGGTACAACTTTAACAGAAGACCAGCTTGTAGTCCCTGTAGTACATAGTTCCTGGTGTAAGTTAACGAACGAGGTACAGCTTTAACAGAAGACCAGCTTGTAGTCCCTGTAGTACACAGTTCCTGGTATATGTGTAACGAACGAGGTACAGCTTTAACAGAAGACCAGCTGATAGTCCTGTAGTACACAGTTCCTGGTGTATGTGTAACGAACGAGGTACAACTTTAACAGAAGACCAGCTTGTAGTCCCTGTAGTACACAGTTCCTGGTGTATGTGTAACGAACGAGGTACAGCTTTAACAGAAGACCAGCTTGTAGTCCCTGTAGTACACAGTTCCTTGTGTATGTGTAACGAACGAGGTACAACTTTATCAGAAGACCAGCTTGTAGTCCCTGTAGTACACAGTTCCTTGTGTATGTGTAACGAACGAGGTACAGCTTTAACAGAAGACCAGCTTGTAGTCCCTGTAGTACACAGTTCCTTGTGTATGTGTAACGAACGAGGTACAACTTTATCAGAAGACCAGCTTGTAGTCCCTGTAGTACACAGTTCCTTGTGTATGTGTAACGAACGAGGTACAGCTTTAACAGAAGACCAGCTTGTAGTCCCTGTAGTACACAGTTCCTTGTGTATGTGTAACGAACGAGGTACAACTTTAACAGAAGACCCGCTTGTAGTCCCTGTAGTACATAGTTCCTGGTGTATGTGTAACGAACGAGGTACAACTTTATCAGAAGACCAGCTTGTAGTCTCTGTAGTACACAGTTCCTTGTGTATGTGTAACGAACGAGGTACAGCTTTAACAGAAGACCAGCTTGTAGTCCCTGTAGTACACAGTTCCTGGTGTATGTGTAACGAACGAGGTACAGCTTTAACAGAAGACCGGCTTGTAGTCCCTGTAGTACACAGTTCCTGGTGTATGTGTAACGAACGAGGTACAACTTTATCAGAAGACCAGCTTGTAGTCCCTGTAGTACACAGTTCCTGGTGTAGGTTAACGAACGAGGTACAGCTTTATCAGAAGACCAGCTTGTAGTCCCTGTAGTACACAGTTCCTGGTGTAGGTTAACGAACGAGGTACAGCTTTAACAGAAGACTAGCTTGTAGTCCCTGTAGTACACAGTTCCTGGTGTAGGTTAACGAACGAGGTACAACTTTATCAGAAGACCAGCTTGTAGTCCCTGTAGTACACAGTTCCTGGTGTAGGTTAACGAACGAGGTACAGCTTTATCAGAAGACCAGCTTGTAGTCCCTGTAGTACACAGTTCCTGGTGTAGGTTAACGAACGAGGTACAGCTTTAACAGAAGACCAGCTTGTAGTCCCTGTAGTACATAGTTCCTGGTGTAGGTTAACGAACGAGGTACAGCTTTAACAGAAGACCAGCTTGTAGTCCCTGTAGTACATAGTTCCTGGTGTCTCAAGTCTCAAGTCTCAAGTGGTTTACTCCAAACAGCCCAAACTTGGGCTAACGCAGGAGTTTGTGGTGGATTGTGCGCATGCGCTGTGGGTGGTACGTTCGATTAAAAGACTAGTATAATTAATGTTGCTGAAATGGTTTTATCTGATAGTTTTATTTATTTTATGTATAGGATGTTTAACGAAAATTTTTAATAGGTTGGTTGTGTGTATGGATACTGTCGCTGCCTTGCCACATGCACACATAGACAGTCTCCATACCCACACCATGGATAAGTTTACGCTGAGCACTGTGTTTTAAAGGCAGTTTAGGTGAGGAGGTGTGGTGAAAGGGAGTTCCATAATAGCTTCTTGAAATGATTTTGGGTTTTTTATGTTGGTAATTTTTGATGGAATCATATTCCATATGCGAATGGCTCTGGGATAAAATGAAAAGACCATTGCATTTATACGACACTTGGGGGCTATGTATTGTCCACGGGTTCGAGAGCGAGTTAGTAGGCCCGGAGGGGGGGTGATCTCAATAATGTTGTTTAGAATTTTGTAGAAGGTAGTGGCTTGTTTGATAATGCGCCTTCGTTCGAGGGTTGGCCATCCAAGGGCAGTAATTAGATCTGCTGGGTTTGTGTTCCGTCTGTAATAATTTTTAACAAATCTGGCAGCAGAGTGTTGCACTCTTTCAAGGCTTTTAATTTGCGAAAAGGTGTGGGGATTCCATATGGGTGAAGAGTACTCAAGTTTTGGCCGGATTAGCATGTTGTACGCTGTTTGCTTAACTTCGGGTTTACATGGGCCAAGAGTTCGTTTAATCATGCCTAAACATTTCGAAGATTTTGAAGTTATGTCAGTGACGTGATTTGTCCAGGTTAATTTGGAATCCAATTTTACTCCGAGGTATGAGTGGCTGGATACGGTGGATAATGGCTGGCCAGAAAGCGAGTACTTGTGTGTGCTGGGTTTAGTTTTGTTTGTTATTGGAAGGTGGACGCATTTAGATACATTAAATTCCATTTGCCATTTGTCTGACCATGTTTGGAGTTGGCTAAGGTCAGTTTGGAGAATTTCATGGTCGGTTTTGGAAGAAATTTTACGATATATAATACTATCATCTGCAAAAAGGCGTATAGAAGATTTGATGTTCCCATTTATGTCATTTATGTAGAGTAAGAAGAGGACAGGTCCTAGAACTGAACCCTGTGGGACACCAGATGTGACATCTGTGATGTCCGACAGGGCACCGTTAACTGAGACTCTCTGTTTGCGGTTGGATAGAAAAGATTTGATCCAATTTTGAGTGTTTCCAGTGATTCCGTAGGAGGTCAATTTTGATAGAAGACGTAGGTGAGGCACTTTGTCGAAGGCTTTAGCAAAGTCAAGCAGGATTGCGTCAATTTGGGTCTTGTTGTCCATAGCAGTCATCCAGTCGTGGACTGTCTCAATGAGTTGAGATTCACAAGACAGTCCCGACTGGAATCCGTGTTGGAAGTGGAGAATGATGTTATGCTTGTGCAGGTGTTTCCACATGTTGCTTAGGATGATATGTTCCATTACTTTACAGAGGATGCAGGTTAGTGATATGGGTCTGTAGTTAGCTGGGTCAGATTTATGGCTCTTTTTGTGTATAGGAGTTACTAATGCTTGTAGCCAGTCATTAGGAAGTTTACCTGTGTTGTATGATTGTTGGAAAATTTGGGTGATGATGGGAGCTATCTGCTTTGCAGTTTCTTTAAGGACTCTAGCTGGGAGTTCATCTGGGCCTGTAGCTTTATTCTGGTTTAGATTTTCCAGCTGCTTTATTACGCCATCTATGCCAATTTCGAGAAGGGGGATGTTGGGGTAAGTAGAGGGGGCTATTTGGGGGATGGGGTGCTTTTCTTGGGTAAATACAGAGCTAAATTGGTTGTTTAGGGCATTTGCTTTATCTCGATCATTAATTATTGGTTGGTCGTTTACTCGAAGTATGGGGATGCCAATGTTTTCTCGTTTATTTGCCTTAATAAATGACCAGAATCGTTTTGGATTAGTTTTCAGGCTGTCTCCAATGTGGTTGTTAACATAGTCTTTGTAGGATTTTGCTAATGCTTTAGTAGCTTGCTTTCGGAGTTCCTTAAATTTTTCCCAGTCACTGTTTAGTCCAGTTTGCTTTGCCTTTTTGTGGCTTTTGTTTCGTCTTCTCTGCATTCTAATTAGTTCACGTGTTATCCAGGGGAGGTGGGTTTTAGCTTTTGTGTATCGTCTAGGTATGTTTTTGTTAATCAAGGTAGTCAGACGTTCGCGGAAAAAGGTCCAGTTTATGTCTATATCCTGTGAGTTGGGGTCGATGTCGAAGTACTCAAGATTTAGTTTGTCTATGTCGTCTTTGAGTTGGTCCCAGTCTGCTGATTTGTAACTATAAACTTGGTGGGGGGGTTTCTTGTTGCGAACTGGGTTTAAGTTGACATTGAAGGTCACGGATTCGTGATCACTCATACCAGGAGTGGTGTGGGTGTTGATGATAATGGAGGGATTTGAGGTGAGTATGAGGTCAAGAATGTTGCCAGAAGCGATGCGTGTGGGGTCGTTTACCATGTTCTGCAGCCCAAAGTCGTTAGTTATTTCTAGTAGTTTGTTATGCTTGCTGGCGGTGCTGTTATTAGTGGTCTGGTGATTTGTCCAGTTGATATCAGGGAGGTTAAAATCTCCAGCTATGACTACGTTAGGGGGAGTTTTTTGTGATCTATATAGTTTAGTTAGGGAGTCGTGGAGAGCTTCAAGGGATTGGAGGTGGTCATTTGGGGGTCGATAATAAGATGCAAAGTATATGCATTTGTTTCGTGCAAAGTGAATTTTTGTCCAAATTATTTCACAATTTGAGTTTAAATTTTGGAGGGGTTCAGCTACAATGTTGTCACGGAAGGCTATAAGGACTCCACCGCCATGGACATTCCTGTCCTTTCTGATGGCCTCATAGTTGGGTGGTAGGAAAGAGTATGTAGCATAGTTTGCATCTAATTTAGTTTCAACTAGAAATATGATGTCTGGATTATTATATTGAATAGTTGCCTTTAGTTGGGTTGCTTTTTCTATGCTCTTAACGCTGTTGGTGTTTATCAAAATTCCTTTAAGTGTGTTTCCTTGGGTTTTCTTGTGGCGTTCGGGGGTTGAAGTGTTTTGGGGGTTTGGGGCGAAAATTAAGCCTGCATTTTGTGATGTGTGGAGTGTTGGGGTAGTAAGCGTGGAACTGTCAGACTGGGTGTTGGTAGAAATGGATTGCTCATTTCTAGATGGAGAAGTGGTAATATTTGGAATTGGGCGCCCGTATGGGCCAGGGTTTGGGTGGATGTCGCCTGAGAGTGCTATCAGTCTGCTGAGGTACAGATGTGTAACAATGTCTGATTTGAATTTGATTTTGGGTGGGAATTTAATTCGGGGGTTCAAAGTTAGGGCATAATATTTTGGTTTAATTTTGAGATTTGATCGAGATACGCGTTGGCATGTTCCAATGATCGTTGCTATTAGGAGAGTGACGGTGATTATCTGCGTTAGCCCAAGATTAATCCGCGTGGAATGCGGGACTAGGTGAGGGGAATATTTCCTAAAGGGACATCTGAATTGGAATACATTTTGTAGCATGGTTTTCTGAAAGTTAGATCCAAATGCAAACAGTGGCGACTTGAAGAAAAGTAAGCTTACTAATGAAATCCTTAGCGATAAAATGAAAAGAACTCACCCGGACGGCGCCGGCAGTGGTAGTCCGCCATCTTTGAAATTTTGGTTCATGTGTTGCGGTAAAGGGCGTTGTTTTGATTAGTTGCGTTTGTTGTCGTTTGGTTTGTCTGTTTCTGCGTGATCAGTGGGTTATGTTGAGTTGTTGTACCAATTGTGGTCATTTGTTGTGTTGGTGAACATGTTGTGTTGAGTGAAATGTGTGGAGCGATGTAACGGACTCGTACCACCCCGACGAACGAGGTACAGCTTTAACAGAAGACCAGCTTGTAGTCCTGTAGTACATAGTTGCCTACAACTTAGACACATAATGCCACAATATAGTCACATTTATCTCACAGGGTGGGAAGTTTCGCCATCCAGCCAACATATGCAACTCCACTTTTACTGTTTAATGGAATCAAAAACGTCCATACCGTAGCAATTCATATCTGTCCTATAACGACCATAACTTTTGGGACTGATTCAAATGGAAATAGAAGAACAAAAGGTATATCACTGCTACTAACATTAGTAGATAGATACGTTAGTTATTAGGTTGCAACTTTCTATTATCGTTCCTTTACAGGACATTTGTACAGACAACCACATCCACCAGCTCACTACTTAAAAGTAGTATTTTCAGATCAAACATAATTGTTTACATTACTCATACTTATAGTTTCCTCAGTTTTGTTGATGAAATATACGCAAATTTTGATATTGACCTTAAATGGTGTATTTACAAGTTATGTTGAACGGTCATCTCCACTCGACAACTTCTGTTTCAAACTGAATTAGTGGCTGTATTATTCCAGTAGGGTCAGATACGCTAGCGAGACATGTGTATGAACTGATATGAAAGCTAGTGAAGTGTTCACGGAGTTTGACATCAGTGCTGCTGCCAGGTTAAGTATTGTTCTGTGTTCGCGCATGTAAGGGGGTAATATATGCCATTAAGTTCGCTTCTTGATGTGTAGCTACAGAACCCATCGTTGCCTCTGCTATGGGATTTCGCGAGTTCGGGAAATGCGTCGTCTTCACTGACAATGACCGGACCACGTGTGGGGCTGTGACGTCATCGGATAATCCTCTGGACTTCGTCGTCAGAGCGAATTTCTCGCAGCCCCAGACTAACTTCGACGCGCGCATCACCTTGCGAGACGGCAACTGTGGTGACGCCAGTCAGGTGCGTGCGTGCGTGCGTGCGTGCGTGCGTGCGTAGTTACGTGCGTGCGTGCGTGTGCATGGGATATTCCAATTTTGCCTATTCCCATATACTCTAGTGATATTATTCCCATTTCGCCTACTCTGGATGGACATGAATCGTATGTACGTGTGTGTATGCACGCGCGCGTTCGTGCGTGCGTGCGTGCGTGCGTGTGCATCTAGGGCTGCAAGCAAACACCGGCCCGACGGTCCATGGCCGGTCCTCTGGTGTCGTGATTTTGACATATTGGCGGCAAACCGGCAGATAGCTATGAATAGATAAATAGTGCATAATATGCTAAAGAGATGGACAGTATCTAATGGTGACCACCGTGACCATGTCATATGGTGACCATGTCATATGGTGACCATGTCATATGGTGACCACCGTGACCATGTCATATGGTGACCACCGTGACCATGTCATATGGTGACCATGTCATATGGTGTAGTACTGCTGACCCGCTTAATTTTCCTTTTGTTTGGATGAAAAATATTATTGTTCCCATAGCTTTATTTAACAATCAATATTATCCCCAGCGCAGTATCGGGGCTGGTAGAATATCGGTCAGGTTGGTAGATTTAGAAACTTACCAGCCCCATTGGGCTGGTGGACAAACATGTTAGTTTGGAACCCTCGATACGTATACATGTGTGTGTACGGGTGTGCGCGTGGGTATGCGCATTCGTGCGTGCATGTGTGTGTTGTTTTAACAATAACAATCTGATGACATTTCTGTATGTGTTGTCCAGGTTCACGTCTACACGGAGGAGAAACCGCTCAACGCCGGCCCGTTCGACGGCTATTTCAGGCGGTGTCAGGTGACGGAGACAGAACCTCCAGTAGATGGCGCCACTGTCTGCTCCTTCACGTGTGGCTGCATCGAGCGAGCTTGCGACTTCGTCGTTGTGCGCGTCTTCGGACGATACGGGCCAGAGAGATCACTGTGTGAAATCGAACTGATGTTGAATTAGTAAAACTAAATGAGTTTTCATTAAAAATTGTATCTATCTATCTATATATCAGCCGTATTGTCCCGTGGTTGGGCGAAGGCCTCAGCATGTTGTTTCCAAGTTTGTCTATCTTGTGCTGTTCTCTGCCAGGTGGTTTTATTCCAATACTCATCCAAGTCGTCTCTCCATCCTTTTGCTGGTCTTCCTCGTAATCTATTCCTTCCGTACGGTCTCCAGGTGGTAATGCGCTTAATCCATCTGTCGTCTTTGAGTCGGCTGATGTGTCTTGCTCAATACCACTTCATTCTTCTGGTTGTTTTTATCACGTATGTGACTCCTGTCTTTGCTCTCACCCAGATGTCTTTCTTTCATGGTATGTTATATTAAGCATACTCCTCTCCATTTTGTCTGCGCGGCCGCTAGTTTTTTTCTGAGCTTGTTTGTGAGTGACCATGTTTCAGCACAGTATGTCATAGCTGGCAGTACACAGTAGGTTACTTTCTTCGCATAGTTCTTGTAGCATCATTTCTAGTTCTTGTGGTGTTTCGGTGCACAGGAAGATATCGTCTACGAAATGGAGATGGTTAAGATATTCTCCGTCTATTTTCAGGCCTTTGTTCTCCCAGTTCAGTCTTCTGAAGATACTTTCGAGTGTTGATGTGAATAGTTTGGGTGAGATGGTATTCCCCGTCGCACTCCTCTTTTGATGTTTATTTTCTCGCTCTCTTTGTGAAGATGTACTGTCACAGAGCTGTTTATTCAAACTTGTGTGTGTTTTATTCAGTTTTTATTAGTTAAAACAAGGAACACAACGTATTCGTGACTGTAGTGTGTGGCTATTATTATTATACCTCGTCTCGGCAAATCGCCTTTACTTGCTACGCTAGTTTGCGATGCACGGGTGCAGACATTTCATCAGTGCGTAATTCAAACTTATGCGTCCTGACATTGGGTCAAATAAACTGGCTAAGCAAACAAATACATTGCATTCACTGGGTTGTTCTCTTATAGTGTAGTAATTAGGCTAATGTGAATATCCGAATCCGCAATATAAAGTGCAGATGATTTGTTATAAATACGATTTTATGATTGCTTACTATTTTAGCTAAGACGTCTAATAATCAGCAAATATATTGTGTACACATTTTGATGATGTGCGCATTTGAATACATTTACCCTTTGCTGTGTCTACACAATAACACAACAGGCCATACGTAATGTAAACCAAAATTGGCGAGTTTATTAATGCTAGGAGTAATAACTTGCAATTTCAGATAAATATCAAAGTAGAGAATAATACACAATTGTAAAATTCTCTTAAAATACTAACGCATTAACGGTAGTACACCCTGTAGTTATTGATCTGCCGTTTTCATTTTATCTCGTACTTGATAATTTGTGTATACAAAGTACTATTCCAGGACCAGAAACCGTACGCAGAGCAATCAAGAAAATTGTAAAAACAGAGAAGAAAGTTTTATCGATAGTTTTGCCAAAGAAAAATAGGATGCTGCAGCCCAAGGAAACATAGGATGCAGTAGCCCAAGGAAACAGAGGATGCTGCAGCCCAAGGAAACTTAGGATGCAGTAGCCCAAGGAAACAGAGGATGCTGTAGCCCAAGGAAACAGAGGATGCTACAGCCCAAGGAAACAGAAGATGCTGTAGCCCAAGGAAACAGAAGATGCTGTAGCCAAAGGAAACAGAGGATGCTGTAGCCCAAGGAAACATAGGATGCTGTAGCCCAAGGAAACAGAGGATGCTGTAGCCCAAGGAAACAGAGGCTGCTGTAGCCCAAGGAAACATAGGATGCTGCAGCCCAAGGAAACATAGGATGCTGTAGCCCAAGGAAACAGAGGATGCTGTAGCCCAAGGAAACAGAGGATGCTGCAGCCCAATGAAACATAGGATGCTGTAGCCAAAGGAAACAGAGGATGCTGTAGCCCAAAGAAACAGAGGATGCTGCAGCCCAAGGAAACAG
Organism: Lamellibrachia columna; assembly: GCA_963662155.1. Taxonomy (NCBI): domain Eukaryota; kingdom Metazoa; phylum Annelida; class Polychaeta; order Sabellida; family Siboglinidae; genus Lamellibrachia; species Lamellibrachia columna. The sequence goes on along the minus strand of OY759261.1, from coordinate 2,408,753 downwards.
AGGATGCTGTAGCCCAAGGAAACTGAGGATGCTGCAGCCCAAGGAAAGAGAGGATGCTGCAGCCCAAGGAAAGAGAGGATGCTGCAGCCCAAGGAAACAGAGGATGCTGTAGCCCAAGGAAACTGAGGATGCTGCAGCCCAAGGAAAGAGAGGATGCTGCAGCCCAAGGAAACATAGGATGCTGTAGCCCGAGGAAAGAGAGGATGCTGTAGCCCAAGGAAACATAGGATGCTGCAGCCCAAGGAAAGAGAGGATGCTGTAGCCCAAGGAAAGAGAGGATGCTGCAGCCCAAGGAAACATAGGATGCTGCAGCCCAAGGAAACAGAGGATGCTGTAGCCCAAGAAAACAGAGGATGCTGCAGCCCAAGGAAAGAGAGGAAGCTGTAGCCCAAGAAAACATAGGATGCTGTAGCCCAAGGAAACATAGGATGCTGTAGCCCAAGGAAACATGAAACTAGCCAGAAAATACACGCAGACAGAAGTAGTAGACAGGTCCACTACGCGTTGTCAATGTGGAATGTGGGGTTGGGTCACAGAAATAAGTAAAACACTCGTTAATAAAACAAGACCGCTGAGCAATTATCAGTTGTCACATCATACAGAGACGCAGACACAGGTCAGTGACATCCATACTGTTGTATGGCAACAACCCACTGGAGACGCAGTGTTTATACACTACAGCACCCAGCCTTCCATAGTATAGTAAATAATCACAAATTAAGTATTCTGAATAGAATTACAATTTATCAATTTATCGTCCAATATTATTCATCAGTAGCAAATCACAGTTTACGTAATAACTCAAACTTGCTTACGAACTTGCAATCACGCGTGCTCAGTCGATGCAGTCAAGCTAACAGCGTGCCCCGGCGAGTGCAGTCAAGCATGCAGCGCGGAGTGTCGATGGAGGAATCACAAGGAGGCTTCAGCGCGTCAGAACCGTGCGTGGGTGCGTGCGTGCGTGCGTGCGTGCGTGCGTGCGTGCGTGCGAGCATGCGTACGTGCGAGAGTGCATGAATGGTTGCGTATTGACATGCATTGCAACATTTCAGTAGCCGATTGGTGTCCTCGCCTTACACATTTCTACATTGTATCACATTGACTACACAACAACAATAGTTAAATATACCATTATTTATTTTTATTTTTAATATCATAATTACTACTGCGTTATTTAGTGATATGGTTCGATCGATGCATACGTCATACGTCATACGTCATACGTCATACGTCATACGTCATACGTCATACGTCATACGTCATACGTCATACGTCACGCTATTTTTAATACATCTGTTTGTCACAAAGTTTGTAGACTTTTCGCGCGCCATTACATACTTTACTGATGCATGGTAGAGTCCACATTCCTTTTTCGTTCAAATTCAGACTGCCATAGATTCAGACTGCCATAGATTCAGACTGCCATAGATTCAGACTGCCATAAATTCAGACTGCCATAGCACTCCATGCTGTCAGTCTGATATCGACAGCTAAACAAACAAAAAAAACTTTTTTTATAACGAACGTCGCCAAGATACCCCACCCCCCTGTAACGCTTCATACCGCTTACCCGGACACCCCGCCCTGAGTGTGATGTTCTTTATGGATGGCCCCTAATGCGCAGTTCTTGAGAACAATCTGAACAACATTTTGCGCAACAGATCGATATTCTAAGTGTTGTATTTGCATTTGTTCATGATGAGCATGGAGTTGGAAAATATTAGAAATCAATCAGGGTCAAATTGAGTGCGATCGCGCACAGACGAACAACTGTTTTATGAGATTCATAATTGCTATCATTGGCTGAATGCAACATAAAGAATTTGCGAAAATATCGATTGGTATCTATGAAATGGTTTCATCAAATTAATTGAAAATTGGCTTGCAGCTTGTACACATCCTACTGCACCTGGCTACAGAGATTCTTTTTCAAAATATGTAAACATTTTGTTTCTAGATTCGTTTCTAAATTGGCTGCTCAAAATGTTGATCAAAGGTTTTGGTTTATGACCTATTATCTTAAGCATTTCCCACCATTTAAAAATAAACTTTGTGTAGCTCTCTGCACTATATCACAATACGTTCAGTGAGAAGTTTCAAACCAATCTAGCATAAAATAACAGATACAGCCCAATACTTAACGTGACAATATATATTTGAGAAAAAACGTTTTGAAAGTATTTTACATGTATGCTTGCTTGACCACAGCTAAATTGGGAGGTAGTAGCGAGTTTAGTTTAACATCAACTATGTTGTTTGGTGTGTATATCCAGTCCTGGGGACGGACATTTTTGTTAGTTAATATAAACCGTCCAGATGGCGCTACGTATTCCCAAACGGTTTACGTAACGAATACTTCGTGGTTTCTGCGATTGTTGGAAGTTAACGTTTTACGTAGCGAACATTTGATTTACCATAAAAACCACCAAGAACCCTTGATATACGGGGTATTTCGAGAAAAAAAAACAAAGGCGTTACGTTTCATTCGTGGGGCGGGTCATAGATTAATCCCTGAAAGTTTGGCGCCCGAGGTGCAAGCCGTCTATGAGGAAACGTTAATATACAAACATACTTTTGCTCGATTATAGTAGACAGCACGTACCCGCGTATTGGCCCGAAATCGACCAATACACAACAAAAAGATATTCTACTATTCTACAACCAACACAAGTATCCATGGGTCTAAATTCATGCGACCTTTAACATTTTGAACATGCAACGAATATTGCATCACGTGCGTGACGTGGTTGTTTCTGGTAATACGTTTGACGTTCCCTTAAACAATCCCGAGCGTATTGATGGCATATTGGCCTGATGCATTTGGTAAACGTTGCTATTATGATTGCCACGTATGAACTACCACGTTATCCCGTCCTGGGGACGAGCATTTTGCTAGTGGATATAACAAGAGCCTGCCATATAACACACAGCGGCGGCGTGAGACCGGGGTGAGCTCTACCACTCATGACGACATTTACGAAATGTGTGTGATTTTGTTGTTGTTGTGTTATTGTGATATCACGGTAACGACGACACGATAACTTCTGTTGTTAATTGTGCTATCACCAAACGTATTTCGGTGGTTACTTTCACTTCCAGCTGAATTTTGTTCGCGGCAACATAAACAATAATATATTGTTACCCATAATAACGCCATCCTAATCAATTATTCAATGGAAACAAATCCAGTTCACAACTTTTCAGTCAAGTTACTGTCTGCACAAACAATTATTGTCCACAGCACAGATTCTTCATCGTGTGATTCTTCTAATGCAGTTTTTGTATTTTGTTTGTTTGTCTGTTTGTTTTTCAATTACAATAAACAAATTAATGTACTTTGAGTTCAATAAACTTTTCCGATTCCGATTCCGATTTCGCCCAATGAACGGAGGCACGTATGTCCGGCAGCCAGACATGAGCATCTTGGCGGAGAAGACACGCTATCACGGCCCCGTCCGGCCCGTCGAACCAGCCCTGCTGCGGGTGGCTGAAATAGCGTGAGTAGTGGTTCTTCCATTTCGGTCGCCATCTCGCTGGTTATTGACGAGCTTCGGGAGTTGAGTGATGCGAAGGGTGGAGATTGTCCAGTCAGTCGGCGATGCGATAGCCTGAACGCGCCATTTGCAAAAACAGAACTCAATCGCCTGGAAAATAAGTCGATAAATGACCGGTAAAACTTTCCAACAAACAGTACTTCCCTGTCTTTGCATCCGGTAAACATGCCCAAACCACCCGCGTCTTCTGTGTCTGATGACATCTGTGATAGATTCAGGGGTAAAGTTGTTCTCTCTGATCTTGATATTTTGCACTCTGTCCGCCCTGGTAACACCTTTAATAGCCCGCAGGCAGCGCATCTCAAAAACCTCAAGAAATTGTCTCTCATGTGATCGTAGTGTCCAAGTCTCCGCACCATTGATTGTTATGGCACTATAAGGGCTCCTTATCATCTAGCTTTCCGTCTTGTTGAGTTGTTTCTGTTGGAAAATATGCCATTTCTTGGTCTACCAAAGGCTGTCGATGCTAAGGCTATGCGACAACTAACATATCCCTCTGTAGACGATACTATGCTACCCATGAAGCAGAACTCTCCCACAGTTTCGATTTCTTCACCTTCCAGAGTAATACGCTTCTCTGATGAAGTGATGACCTTGCATTTGGAGAAGTTGATTGTGATACCCTCTTTCCTATAAGCAGCTTGTAGTTCTTCAATTGAGAGTTGTAGCTTCTCAAACGCGGTGGACATAACTGTTGTGTCATCTGCATATCTGATGTCAAAGTTGAGGTTGGTATCTAGCTAGAACACCTTGCATAAACTCTTCAGATCTGCCATTGCACACCAGTTCAGGTTTTGACCCTGACACTAACCATCTTCGGAGAAATGGCCTCGTAAGAAAGTAGACTCTTCGTATACAGAGACAAGAGGATTCGTGCCACACCTTGTCTGTCACATCACTACACCAGTGTGTTTCTGATATACCCGCAATGTCGATATTGAATTTGTCCAGTTCGTCCAAGAGCAGGTCAAACTGCCCTTCCTAGCGGAGTGTCCTGTCATTCCATGTCGCAATAGAAGTTCGTCCAAGAGCAGGTCAAACTGCCCTTCCTAGCGGAGTGTCCTGTCATTCCATGTCGCAATAGAAGTTCGTCCAAGAGCAAGTGAAACTGCCCTTCCTAGCGGAGTGTCCTGTCATTCCATGTCGCAATAGAAGTTTTCTTTGTGTTTATCATCTGAATTTCATATCTTGATGTAGTGAGCAAATCCTTGACTGGGAGATTCTTAGCACACCCATGTATGCCACACTGTTGTCTAGTGCGTGGCATACCCGGGACTAGGGCTGTTTCCGTCGGTGCACTGGCGTGATAGGTTTTGACCCCAGAGAATCATAGCTACAAACTCGCTAGGACATCCCAAAGTTACTGTTTGTTCATAGTTGGGGGCGGGATTAATGAGTGTCGGGACATGTCCATGCACAGGTGGGCCCTGAACACTGCACCTGTGGGGCTCCAGTGTGCTCCCAGATCCCTAACGGATTAGCCTGGCGTAAGCGAATGGCTTATTTAAGGTGGTTGACGCATATCTCAGGAGGGCGGATTACACGTACATTGGTTAAAATGTTGGACTGTCGATAAGCCATTAGGTTCCTTGTCCATTTGTCATCTGGGCCTTTTCCTTGGATGGAAATCTTGTTAAACGCTACATAGTTTTGAAACCAAATACTAGGCGGTTTGGTCATTAACGAGGTGTGCGGACATGCCTTGTCGTGCGGACATGCCTCGTCGTGCGGACATGCCTCGTCGTGTGGATATGCCTCATCGTGCGGACATGCCTCATCATGCCCCACCTTCCCCTACTCAGGGTGCCTCGTTTTTCACCATCACTACCTCTACTTAAGCAATTACACTAGCCGGCTTCCTAGCTGTTACTTGTCGAATCAAACGTCCACTCTTACATATCGTGCTCGATCTACACTTCAACCACCCTACTTGACTAGTCTCCTGCTTCTGTCAAATATATCCATAGGCAGCTCAGATCGTCTATTTCACAACAACGTATTTTTCCTAAAACTAAGCTTAACTTGGGCAAAGCGTACGTGCCTTCTCTGTCGCTGCACGTAAGGTCTAGTTTGGATTCATCTGAAATCATCTGAAACTATAGCTGCCTTTTGAGAAAAAATCTGTAGACATATTTATTCCAAATTGCATTCCCGCCAAAATTGCCATCAAAGGCACAATACCAAGATGGCAAGTAGACAATGGAGCCATATAAGCTTATCGCGAGTCCAATAATTTTTTTTATTTATGTGTAACCTGCCCTTCTGAGATATTTGTAATTTTTTTTTAAACGTATGTTCACACTGCTAACATTTCACAATATGTAGATAATTTATTCGTTCCATTAATTTATTGTCCTTTGTGAGAACGAGTACTTTCTGATATCAAACCTACACTAATCCTTCACTAATGTTACTTCATGTCTTTATTGGGGGAACAAATATTGTTCTATCAATATATATTTTTCGAGAGAATTTTTTTGAACTGTAAAATTTTTCTTAAATCCCTGGCTGAATGTGTTTGCTCGAACGCCCGTCTTCAAAATTCTGAGGACGGACCTGGTAATTCACGTTATTTGAATGTCTTCCATTATATCTCAGCAAACGTTTCAATGCCAGTCGACACGCTGCCGGGGGGGGGAGGGGTACCGAAACATTATTTTTAATGCTGTAGTTTGTGGTGGACTGTGCGCATGCGCTGTAGGTGGTACATTCGACTAAAAGACTAGTATCTTTAATGTTGCTGAAATGGGTTTTATCTGATAGTTTTATTTATTTTATGTATAGGACGTTAAACGAAATTTTTTAATAGGTTGGTTATGTGTATGGATACTGTCGCTGCCTTGCCACATGCACACATAGACAGTCTCCATACTCACACCATGGATAAGTTTACGCTGAGCACTGTGTTTTAAAGGCAGTTTAGGTGAGGAGGTGTGGTGAAAGGGAGTTCCATAATAGCTTCTTGAAATGATTTTGGGTTTTTTATGTTGGTAATTTTTGATGGGATCATATTCCATATGCGAATGGCTCTGGGATAAAATGAAAAGACCATTGCATTTATACGACACTTGGGGGCTATGTATTGTCCACGGGTTCGAGAGCGAGTTAGTAGGCCCGGAGGGGGGGTGATCTCAATAATGTTGTTTAGAATTTTGTAGAAGGTAGTGGCTTGTTTGATAATGCGCCTTCGTTCGAGGGTTGGCCATCCAAGGGCAGTAATTAGATCTGCTGGATTTGTGTTAAGTCTGTAATAATTTTTAACAAATCTGGTAGCAGAGTGTTGCACTCTTTCAAGGCTTTTAACTTGTGAAAAGGTGTGGGGATTCCATATGGGTGAAGAGTACTCAAGTTTTGGCCGGATTAGCATGTTGTAGGCTGTTTGTTTAACTTCGGATTTACATGGGCCAAGAGTTCGTTTAATCATGCCTAAAAAGATTTTGAAGTTATGTCAGTGACGTGGAAGGTGGACACATTTAGATATATTAAATTCCATTTGCCATTTGTCTGACCATGTTTGGATTTGGCTTAAGTCAGTTTGGAGAATTTCGTGGTCGGTTTTGGAAGAAATTTTACGATATATAATACTATCATCTGCAAAAAGGCGTATAGAAGATTTGATGTTCCCATTTATGTCATTTATGTAGAGTAAGAAGAGGACAGGTCCTAGAACTGAACCCTGTGGGACACCAGATGTGACGTCTGTGATGTCCGACAGGGCACCGTTAACTGAGACTCTCTGTTTGTGGTTGGATAGAAAAGATTTGATCCAATTTTGAGTGTTTCCAGTGATTCCGTATAGGATGTCAATTTTGATAGAAGACGTAGGTGAGGCATTTTGTCGAAGGCTTTAGCAAAATCAAGCAGGATTGCGTCAATTTGGGTCCTGTTGTCCATAGCAGTCATCCAGTCGTGGACTGTCTCAATGAGTTGAGATTCACAAGACAGTCCCGACTGGAATCCGTGTTGGAAGTGGAGAATGATGTTATGCTTGTGCAGGTGTTTCTACATAATTTTATTACTTAATTAGGATGACATGTTCCATTACTTTGCAGAGGATGCAGGTTAGGGATATGGGTCTGTAGTTAGCAGGGTAAGATTTGTGGCTCTTTTTGTGTATAGGAGTTACTAATGCTTGTAGCCAGTCGTTAGGAAGTTTACCTGTGTTGTATGATTGTTGGTAAATTTGGGTGATGATGGGAGCTATCTGCTTTGCTGTTTCTTTAAGGACTCTGGCTGGGAGTTCATCTGGGCCTGTAGCTTTGTGTTGGTTTAGATTTTCTAGCTGCTTTACTAAGCCATATTAGTGCCCTGCGCGGGCCTAGAATTTGATCCCAATCCCGGCCCGCAATTAGCAGTTAGAGTCCAGGCCCGGCCCAGGCCCGCAATCATTTTTCAAGCCCGGCCCGGCCCAGGCCCGCAAACTAGAATTTAGGCCCAGGCCCGACCCAGACCGTGAATGTTTGGCCCAGGCCCGGCCCGGCCCGGCCCGCAAGTTTCAGGCCCAGGCCCAGCTAGCCCATACCCGCGGGCCAAAGATGGGCAAGCCCGCGGCCCGCAAGCCCGCGGCCCGCTAAGTTTAGAGAAGATAAACCTATAATCTTATAACAAAGACGAGGATGAGTTCTAAAAATCCAGCACCACCAACTTCTTCAAACTTACGAATATCCTGAAGAAAAATAAAGAAAAACTTCTTAGTGTCATCCCTATTAAATATGATAAAATTTGTGATATTTAGCTTTAATGTATTGGCTTATGGTTAGGGTAGGAGATTTGTTTATCTAGTCCTGACTTAACCCATTTGCAAGCCATAACCCCAATTTATATTGTTAATTGAATTAGCTCAACTAAGTTAACATAATTGAATATGATATTTCAATTAAATGTCACCCACTGGCACTGATACCCAGTGGCATTTCCATCAGGCCTGCATGTCACTAGCCTGAGACAGACAGGTTCAGACATGTGTGAATGAATTAGGACTGGGGAGAAATACCAATTACCAACTGGGTTGGGTACTGGGTATAGTGGGCTTGTGGCCTAGTGGGCACTTGGCAGTGGGTAGGTCATTCAGGTGGGCAATGTTTGGAGGGAAGACCTAGACAATAGAATGTCCACTGGTAGGGTCAAAGGGTGATAAGTTGATGGTTAATCATGGCTTGATTGCCTCTGCAAATATTTCTAAAGTAAACATTTGGGGCATGGCTATACTTCCAGCCAAGTGAACTTATGGGGCCATTAGATTCCATGCGAGGTCTCAATTTGCAACTATATAATACTAAAGAAATAATTTTAAGCATTCATTAACCGGAATTACAATTTATAATAAGTTTTTATAAAAAAAATAAAGTCATAATCGATGTTTTGTATGAATATTTTTATTATGCCCAGGCCCGGCCCGGCCCGCCCACACTAGGCCCAGGCCCGGCTCAAGCCCGATGTGTTTAAATTGTTTTCAGCCCAGGCCCGGCCCGGGCCCGCAGTATGTAGGCCCATGCCCGGCCCGGCCCGCGAAATTATGTAGAGGCCCGGCTTTGGGTCCAAGCCCGGCCCGCGCAGGGCACTACGCCATATCATGTGGCTATGCTAATAATAATAATATTATTAGGCTGAATATTTGCCCAATTTTCCTTAGATATGCCTCGTTAAGAAATTAAACTGAGAATGGCATCTCGGATTACCACAATTCCGGAGACTTTTTCGCCTGAAAGTGGTCAGTTACCGTGGAATGGCTGATAAATAATTATTTTGCTAACGGATTTTCAAATGTTATGTGTTCTCGTCTATGTCACTAGGCGGCGCCATTGCACGTTGTACAGACGTAATGATGCCGGCCAACATCATTGGCTATTTTATATGAAGTGATCATGCAAAATATCACAACATTTCCTGTACACTAGACTTAAAATGTATATAATTGTATACAACACAATTTAATTAAATAAGTTGTCGCAGCATATTGTTTTATTTGGCTATATTTATAAATATTATAATATATTTTATCTCTGACCAATAGCCGCTGCGGTGGCCATATCTGGGTCATGATCGCCGATAGCTGTTGAACGTCAAAACGATGGAAATACTGGAATAATTAGGCACTTCTTACGGATTTTATTGCCTGTTGTCGGGCGCAGATTTTCTGCTGTTTTTAACCAGCGTCCACATTTCGTTCAGAATGGGCGCCAACGAAACCGTACTGGTAATATCGTCTTGTTAGGTGAGTGCAACTCAACATGGATTTATAATGACGGGCGTCAATTCCTATTCGCCACCAAACACTCCCCACGCCCATACTGTGCGTCCTGGCGTTTTTGCAGAAATCGGTTGTTGTCCTGTCTAAATACAACAACGATCACACACGGGTCGTGGCAGTGTGAGGCACGCTTATATAAAACAATTCCCGGCGCGATCCGACTAGTCTGGCGGTGCCGCGAAGGATGAAGTGCCCATTCTCTTCGCATATCATTTACCAAGCCGGTTACGACCAAGCCCACCGTGCACAGATCGCCTGCAAAACGCATATTCCGAATATCCATTTCCCTGTCTGTAGGCGATTTCTGTATGTACGCAATAATTTCCTATCCCGTCGGCATACGTTTCAGTGTTTTTATTTTAACAAAACTCGTAAGAGTATTAAGTTGCGTTGTCTTACAGACAGAAGGCATGATGTCACCCTGTGACACTGAGGGCTGTGCTTGTGTCATGAATGATGTATAATTGTATTGTGACTATTAAGTCAGCATTGACCAGTAATACAGTATTGTATTTATTGCTCTCATTTACTTTAACCCTACTACAATATTAAATGTTTTAAGATAGTTGGGGTGGTTTTTGATTTATTTTTCCTTCATAACATGCTGGGAAACATTGTACTGAACGTCGACACCTCAAATAATCACCCGGCACTAACGTCATATTTCGCCAAACCATCCTTAAAAAGTCCTTTTGGAAATCCCTCTGACTAACGCTAAAGATGTTTCCGTAGTAACATCCACATGTTCGTTGAGCTTTGAATGAGCTATATTCTTTTGCCGTGAACACAGAACATACTGTCTGGTTACTGTGATTCCAGTATACGTCAATATTATATCTACCTAAACCATATCTAACTAAATCATGCCCTTAAATCAGCAAATATCAATGCTAATGTAGTATATTGTGCCTTTGAATTTATAATGGGAATGGCCTATGACCCCGAACTGTTGACCCCCGCCGGATAACGGGCCAATCAAAATGATCATAAACACGCCCTGCTACATGTTTGTCAGATGGCTGGCGTAACCTAATATCTAAGAAAACAGCATTATGTTTTGTTAACAATATGTAAAACGCCTGTGAAAATTGTCACATTTCAAGCATGATATGAGTATCTATAAACATTTCTGTTATCACAAACAATCAGGAAACACTTCCTAATTCAGTTGTTTTTATACCACAACATTTGCACCGTTGAAATTTGGCATATGAACGCGTCTTACATGTAGGCCACTTCGGTTTGGAATTACCATTGGTGAAGGGTTTGTGTCAAAAATACACTGCCGTTTTAGGCTGTCAGTCAACTTTTGTTTAATTCATTCACGGTGGTGTAGCAGCCGTAATTTGTTTATGTTGGCCAAAATCTCCCTTGAAGTTATCAGTGACACTGCCATGCTTATATGTATGTGATTTATTTCTTTGGGGATTTTCTAAGAAAAAACGATATATAATTTGGCATTTTGTGGTTATTGTTTCACATTTACAGTGTTTGAAAAATTTATAACAACCAAATAAATGAAAAACTAAAAATTGTATTAATCTTGAATATTATACAGTATTTAAACTACAATCTGTTAAGAAATAGTGAATTTATCTTAAAAGCTTCCACTGAAACTACGCCACCCCAGCTACCTTAATGTGTTAATTGGTGGCCATTTAATAAGCTCTAGCCACGGTAAGAGTAGTATGTATAATATTTACATGTGTCTAAAAGTAGTATGTATAACATTTACATGTGTCTAAAAGAATCTACCAGTGAACACCATTAGTAATACTGTTGTTTTCTGTCAGTGGCCTATCTAAGATCTGGCGGGGGGAGCTTAGTCACCCATTAGCTACCTTGTAGTGACTTAGTTTAATTAGTTTACCATGCTACCGTGTGGTGACTTTGTTACCCATTAGTTTACCATGCTACCATGTAATAAGTGACTTAGTCACTCATTAGTTTACCATGCTACCATGTAGTAAGTGACTTAGTCACCCATTAGTTTACCATGCTACCATGTAATAAGTGACTTAGTCACCCATTAGTTTACCATGCTACCATGTAGTAAGTGACTTAGTCACCCATTAGTTTACCATGCTACCATGTAATAAGTGACTTAGTCACCCATTAGTTTACCATGCTACCATGTAGTAAGTGACTTAGCCACCCATTAGTTTACCGTGCTACCATGTAGTGACTTGGTTACCCATTAGTTTACCGTGCTACCATGTAGTGACTTAGTCACCCATTAGTTTACCATGCTACCATGTAGTAAGTGACTTAGTCACCCATTAGTTTACCATGCTACCATGTAGTAAGTGACTGAATCACCCATTAGTTTACCATGCTACCATGTAGTAAGTGACTTAGCCACCCATTAGTTTACCGTGCTACCATGTAGTGACTTGGTTACCCATTAGTTTACCATGCTACCATGTAGTGACTTAGTTACCCATTGGTTTATCATGCTACCATGTAGTGACTTAGTCACCCATTAGTTTACCATGCTACTATGTAGTGACTTAGTTACCCATTAGTTTACCATGCTACCATGTAGTGACTTAGTTACCAATTAGTTTACTATGCTACAATGTAGTAAGTGACTTAGTCACCCATTAGTTTACCATGCTACCATGTAGTAGTGACTTAGTCACCCATTAGTTTACCATGCTACCATGTAGTAACTTAGTCACCCATTAGTTTACCATGCTACCATGTAGTGACACAATGTTCAGGTTATATACGAAAACAGATGAGAAGTTTTAACCAAAGGGGGCATGGCCGAATGCCCCCATCAGTATGCCACTGTTGTCTGCAGGTTATATGTGCAGTTATGGGGAACACTAAACATGGATTGTCCTGGTCACATATCTGTTGAACTATCTTGAAGAACTGGTCAACATATCAAAATTAACTTTACATTGGATCATATCTATTCACATCTAGTATTCATGATATTAAATGTATAGAGAAAAAAAAAAATTCTTTGGAAAAACAGTTCTCTAAACGGTAGATGTGTTGTACGTGATCCTAACTCCTGAATATGTTAGAGAATGCAAATGATCCCAGACTGGACAAATATGTTAGTTGTGTCGTACTATGTTGATTCTAATGATGTCTTTTGTAATCTCTCAAATATGATCAATAGAACTGAAGAAATGATGGTATGGCCAAGGTAGTTCAGCTAACAACTTTAAGTGAAGAGAGTCACAAATGAATTAACCCATTAGGCCCCAGGATTTTATTAAAACATGTTTCCCTGTTCCTAGGATTTCTGGCAAATTTTGAGCGATTTTACCTCCTTGTATTAAAAAATCTGTATAAAAAAAATATTCAATATTAACAAGTTGTGTTTATTTTGAAGAGTAGTAATTTCTCCACATGCATGTATACATAGAAATAGGATATATTAATAAAATGTTGACATTTGATCACAATTTGCAAAGACAAAATAGTACATTTGTTAAAACTTTGAAAGTTGCGACTGACATTTGACAATGATCCCATGCTATAACCCTATGCAACTCAGCGAAGAAAATGTAGCTATATGTGTTAGCTTTGCACCAATGAAAACATTATAACATTCTGACGGTTATTTTTCAGGGCAACACATGCACGTAACGAGCTGTTGTTGTTGCAAAATGTATCCGCTAGGGTGTGGCAAAATTTGATAGCGTTTAGTTCAGTAGTTGTTCGCCAGGATTTTTTTAATAGGATGTCCTGTATGTGGCCGGCGGCGGCCGTTCCAGGACCGCACAGAGTGGCCGGCCGCGGCTGTTGTGGGGTCTAATGGGTTAACGATCTACGTGCAGTCACTAAGTTATGGGCAATTTAAACATCCTAAAATATTTTGTAGTCGTGATTTTTGTAATATATGTTAGTACATTACCTAAATTTCAAAACAATTAACTAACCAGCCCAATTATGTGTTACTGTAAATGCAGAACTTGCACAGATGAAGACATTAATTGTTTTAATAATCATCAGCCCTATGTTGGACCAATAACCACAAACTAGTTACTTGGTAGGTTTCATATCTAAGCAATTTCATTTTCACTATGGTTCCTACATCAGGTATCTCGTGGATGTGATGTCCTGGATGTAATTATTTTAATGAAATGTGTCTTAGCTGTTGAGTTGTGCATTAGCAGAATGAATGACAGTTGGTGAGAACAAAGAGTCTACTATGTCTGGCAATGTTGGCTTCAAGCATTCTCCCATGAAGTGTACGGCTCTATATGCAAAATTAATACGGACCAAGAACATTTACCACATTACTGGCAACCAGCATTTCAAGATGACGTAGAATGACAGAGAGTTGATATACAGGGTTTATATGAATAAGTAGATAGACAACATTAAAGAAATAATAATTATGCAACCTTAGAGAGTTGATTATTTGAACAAGCATTTGTTTTCACTAGTATTATGCATTGTCTGAAATTAGCAAAAAAAATAAACTGGCCCATATTTTTTACCAAATCAGTTCTCTTTTGAACCGGCCCAGGTGAGTTTGAACCGGCCCAGGTGAGTTTGAACTGGCCCAGGTGAGTTTGAACCGGTCCAGGTGAGTTTGAACTGGCCCCACTAAAATGTATAAATTATAAGTATACGTAATAAAGCAGTGTCTATGCACAAAACAACTAAAACAGATCTATGCTGCTTTAAATTAGAATAAATAATAATTTAATCAATATAAACCAAACCAAATACTGTTGTTCATTTCTTAACAATATTTAACATTTATTATAGCTAGCAGACTAATAAAATAAAGTAATGAATTTAAGAAACATTTCAATGTGAATTTTATTTGCAAAACATATAGTACAACTGTTGAAAGTAACATTATGTTTGATGTCAACATACCCACAAATCTTCTAATTCATTTGCACAGCCAAATATCACATTAATCAGAATGTCTTGGTAGATTATACTGACAATTGGATTGTCTGCCTCCTTAGTATCACCAGTATGGAGTAAATTGGCGTAATGTCCTTCAAAAATGGTTGAACTACGATTCTCGCAACTTCGTCCACCATCTTTGCATTGGTGTTTCCCTGGTATTTCTCAACAGACTGATGTCATTAAGATTAAATGTGAATCATCCAATAGGCATCCATGTTAAAAATGCCAGTGGTTTCCCTTGCATATGCGGACATTGCATTTGCCTTGGCTGTGATCTTCTTTCTCATAAGTGCATAATCCCATAATAATGGAGCATTGTCATACTGTGGTCTGTCACTGGCAAGGAAAAAGTAGTTTGTCACAATTGTATTTTATATCGAATTAGCATAGATTAGTAAGTACTGTAATGTGCATCAATAATACAGTCCGACCCAGCCATGGCCGGCGGTGTGAATTGGCGGGGTGGGGCTGATAATCTGTGCGCACATCTTGGCTGATTGAATCAGCGGCCGCTGATAAAAAGGCCTTCAAAACCAAATGACTGTTATGTAGTACTGATTTATCCTTACTTGGCACTTGGGCAGGCCCTAGTAGACTGAGGCACATGAACATTTACACAAATATTGTCCTTGTATTGACTATTGACACAGTCATAAAGTGCTTGTAAGTCATGCTTGAGTAAACATACTTTGACACCTCTTGCACCCAACTCAGCGTGTGCTAGCTGTTTACCTGTGGTCTCAGCAGGTATATGTCATTAATTTAGACAACTTGTGATTTAACCATAACTTTGTTCCTAATTTTTTCTATCAATATAATGTTCTTCATTCTAGAATAAATATGTTTAAGGCATATATACCCACCAAAATACCTTTAATAAGCTCAAAATGCTTGTTTGCATTTTGCCAGAACTGCTTAAAACCGGTGGCTCGCAAAATCTTGTGTTTACCGGCCACAGCAAAGGCAGGGCTTAATCCTTCGACCTCGTCAAAGCATGCAAAACCAAATGACTATTATGACAGACAGAAAAATTGTAAGGTATAGATAAGGTAGTAAAGGCATAGGCAAAAAAAGGTGTGTTTCCGGTAACCCGACCCTTCCTAGAAAAACGGGCTGACCCTAATCTTTTTATTTGATATTTCAATCAATGTTCATTTCGTTACATTTAGTTAAAACTAATAAAACAACCCGTGAGTAAAATTCAACCTGCGTATTCGATGACATGTGTGCACTACCAAACTTATTTGGGCCTGCACGCGTGATTGGCGGGATCGTTAATATTTCACCTAATAAGCAGTCTTGTTACATGCTGAATCACGTTGGCTAGGGATGGCAAGATGGCACTTGCATCTCTAGTCTGTGTAATAAAACGCCAGTGCTGATTCCACATGAAAATCCTACACGGAAATTTTTTATACTGTCAAATGAAACGTTTGACAGCATTGCCAAAGAGTATGGCTGCAGCGATGGATCGTGTGAAATCGTCATGGCGGAGCCGGAGGAATGACCGTGTCGCACACAGACGCGTTGTTTACCTCGCCGAATCCAGTCATAAATATGGTTACTGAACTTAGATGTAAATTCATCATGATCTCGTGCACGCCGGATCCTGCCAATACCGGCCCTTCAAAGTGGCATCAGCTGTTAAGCAGCAAGCAGGCAAGGGCAGGGGCAAAACTTCTGCCAAGATGCCACCAAAACACTTTGCAAACGCTCCTGTTTCTAACGTCAAGCAACAGGACGATACGTCAGGCACACCTCACTGCGCAAACAGCCCGACTGCTCATAGAGTGTGTTGAATATCGGAAAACAAGAGTTGTGTATGGCAGATGACAACTGTCAGAACGGCAGAAAACTACGTTTGCTATGCTATTGTCACAGTTTGACTACACTTGTGGTAGCCACATCACACCGCCAAGTCACTCACTGCATGGCGTCGTCGTAGTTAGGATGGACATTAACTGTTCAAGCCCAATAGAAGCCCCATTCTACAGCTCTGCCCTGGGACGAGGGAACATATGATTTTACTCATTACTATGGAGTAGACGGGACTGAAAGAGACGTGAAGTCAGAGTCTCCCATCTGTGCTGGGAGCAGCAAGGATGGCTGTGTGAAAGCTGTCAATCGCAGTTGGAGCATTTCTGGCGAAAGGGTGTTGCGTCACATTGCAAGATTTAGTTTAACAGTATTCTTTGTTTTAATTAAACCGACTTTATTACGTGATATCTACATTCAGCACTGACTATTGCCATTGGTGCAGACACTTTGTTATTATTTCGGTGTAATAAAGTGTGTACATAAACTTGCTGTAGTGTTAAAAAAATATATATTTCCCTACCTACCCTAACTATTACTTTAATTAAGTAACAAATATTGATTGCCTTCAAACATCTGTAACCTATGACCGAGCTGGTCTATATGTGCCTTATTATGTGGATGTTTATCCACTGTACAATTATTGTTAACTTCGCCTATGATATTCCGTGCGCAAGTTTTTCAAGTAATATGAGTTGTACATTGACCTACATTCTACTGCTCCATGTTATCTGTCACTTTATGTATTTAATGCTGGTTGTTCTGTTTGCAGTGAACATGGATTAAAATGTGAGTTTGGACCAATGTGACGTATCACAGCAGTTCCCTCGGCTGGTTCCTCGCGTTATTTGGGATCACGTCAAAACGTGGATTTTAACGAGCCAACTATGGCTGATAAGGAAACAGATGGAAGTGTGGAGGTAAGGCTTAGTGTTTCAGTTGATTTGAACTATAGAAATGATATGTTCTGGTGAGGCCAATTTACTCTAGTTACCCTGTATAATGTGCCCCACCAGTCACCCCATGCTTCTAGTACAATGTGCCCCATCAGTCACCCCATGCTTTTAGTACAATGTGCCCCATCAGTCACCCCATGCTTTTAGTACAATGTGCCCCATCAGTCACCCCATGCTTCTAGTACTATGTACCCCATCAGTCACCCCATGCTTTTAGTACAATGTGCCCCATCAGTCACCCCATGCTTCTAGTACAATGTGCCCCATCAGTCACCCCATGCTTCTAGTACAATGTACCCCATCAGTCACCCCATGCTTCTAGTGCAATGTGCCCCATCAGTCACCCCATGCTTTTAATACTATGTGCCCCATCAGTCACCCCATGCATCTAGTACAATGTACCCCATCAGTCACCCCATGCTTCTAGTACAATGTGCCACATCAGTCACCACAAGCTTCTAGTGCAATGTGCCCCATCAGTCACCACAAGCTTCTAGTGCAATATGCCCCATCAGTCACCACAAGCTTCTAGTGCAATGTGCCCCATCAGTCACCCCATGCTTCTAGTGCAATGTGCCCCATCAGTCACCACAAGCTTCTAGTGCAATGTACCCCATCAGTCACCCCATGCTTCTAGTGCAATGTCCCCCATCAGTCACCACAAGCTTCTAGTGCAATGTGCCCCATCAGTCACCACAAGCTTCTAGTGCAATGTGCCCCATCAGTCACCACAAGCTTCTAGTGCAATGTGCCCCATCAGTCACCACAAGCTTCTAGTGCAATGTGCCCACCAGTCACCACAAGGAGTGCTAATTTGGACAAATTCATGCTTGAGTGTGAGCACAGACTGCCTGCTTGCTTGAGTGTGAGCACAGACTGCCTGCTTGCTTGAGTGTGAGCACAGACTGCCTGCTTGTTTGAGTGTGAGCACAGACTGCCTGCTTGTTTGAGTGTGAGCACAGACTGCCTGCCTGCTTGCTTGCTTGCTTGGGTGTGAGCGCAGACTGCCTGCTTGTTTGCTTGAGTGTGAGCACAGAGATAAAGTACAAGGCTTGTCTTTATTGAGCAGTTAGATGCTTGATTGCCAAGATGAGAGGCAGTTGCTGGTGAATCCTGCAGGGATGTCTTCCTTGCTGGCCTGATCATTCAGGCCAATTGTGTAGCCCACTTAGAGGATCCTGTCAATGTAGCTAAGCTGATTTCATCAGCTGGTCAGGTTACATACCAAAATGCCCTGGTCATCGGTAAAAGGACTGGTCAGCAGATAGAATTGGTCACTGTGTCAATGGACAATCTGTAGGTCCTTTGTTGTGGTCAGCAACACACCGATTGTGGCCACACTGTGTGAACTACCTACATACAGCCAGGGTCTATCACTGTGTGTGAACTACCTACACACAGCCAGGGTCTATCACTGTGTGTGAACTACCTACACACAGCCAGGGTCTATCACTGTGTGTGAACTACCTACGTACAGCCAGGGTCTATCACTGTGTGTGAACTACCTACACACAGCCAGGGTCTATCACTGTGTGTGAACTACCTACACACAGCCAGGGTCTATCACTGTGTGTGAACTACCTACATACAGCCAGGGTCTATCACTGTGTGTGAACTACCTACACACAGTCAGGGTCTATCACTGTGTGTGAACTACCTACGTACAGCCAGGGTCTATCACTGTGTGTGAACTATCTACGTACAGCCAGGGTCTATCACTGTGTGTGAACTACCTACACACAGCCAGGGTCTATCACTGTGTGTGAACTACCTACATACAGCCAGGGTCTATCACTGTGTGTGAACTACCTACACACAGCCAGGGTCTATCACTGTGTGTGAACTACCTACGTACAGCCAGGGTCTATCACTGTGTGTGAACTACCTACACACAGCCAGGGTCTATCACTGTGTGTGAACTACCTACGTACAGCCAGGGTCTATCACTGTGTGTGAACTACCTACGTACAGCCAGGGTCTATCACTGTGTGTGAACTACCTACGTACAGCCAGTGTCTATCACTGTGTGTGAACTACCTACGTACAGCCAGGGTCTATCACTGTGTGTGAACTACCTACGTACAGCCAGGGTCTATCACTGTGTGTGAACTACCTACACACAGCCAGGGTATATCACTGTGTGTGAACTACCTACATACAGCCAGGGTCTATCACTGTGTGTGAACTACCTACACACAACCAGGGTCTATCACTGTGTGTGAACTACCTAGACATGTCTGCTGCATTCCTCCATCCAGCTGGCTGATTGACACTGACAGCAATCCACTTATTGCTGTTAACCCTTTCCTTCTGCTTCCTGGCTCATCATGTCCTCATTGTGTGAGTTTTCCTGGCTAGTTTCTTCCATTGAACTGAGCCAAGTATAGGGGACCATTTCACTAACATTCTTGTCAGCTCACAAGCATGATTTCTCTCTTAAAAATTTATTTCGCTCCGTAGCTATGATCAAAGCAGAAATTTGTGTTTTACTAAGAATAAATCATAGAAATGCTCTTAAAAATGCTACTTATTAATGATGAGGTTAGATCGCTCATAAAACAAAACATATCCAACATAAACAGTCAAATTTACCTAACTGCATATTACATCTTGTCTTAATTTATGTAGAGATCCAATTTATGTAGAGATCCAGTTTTTCACAGTCAAATAAGTTTTCAAAATGTGAGCGATGAATAGTTCGCAAATAATAGCTGATATCTTCTCTCACCAGAAAAGCCAAAAGGAAGTCCCTTTTCTCTTGATTGAGGATATTATGACGACCAAGACCAGGAGGATTTGAGACCCTGCTTGCCTTAGAGAAGACAATGTCCCTCTTTGTAGGTGTCATGTCAGACACAAGCTCTCCTACTATTTCAGCTGCTTGGGCTTTGTCCTTCGGCAAAGTGGCATTTGCTTTGTTCTTTAAGTGAGATTTCATTGCCTGTTCATGGAAGGAGACTGAAGTTCTCTCCTTTCTACTCGCTTATGTGCTGCATCCTGATTTTAAAATTCGGAATGCTCTTTGTTATTCCTCTTCCGTGCATCACGTTTCTTTTGTTGGCGTATTCTGTCCTTTTCTTTACTTATAGCAGTCTTCTCAGCTGATCGATTGGCTCTGTATCACTTGCATTTCTCAATGTTTGAAAGTGGATTTCCTATTTTAGGGCGTCCCATCTTTTCCTGAAAACAAAGCCACTTTAATAAGCTATTTTGTAATAAAAGCACCTCCGGCTATTTAGAATAAAACTGGCAATCATGACAGTTGTACATGTATCATACTAGACCATGATGTTTCTCACAAGGGACCAGTATCTAGGACAAGACTTGCATTAAATTATAATACTTTAGACCAGAAACTTGCTCAAAACTCATTCTGCCAGGAAAGGTTTAATCATTCAATATCTACTTGGCTTTTATTTTTTTCTCACTCTAATGTATTTCTTGCTGGTTCCAGCACTCATATGCAACTTGCACTCAGTCAAATGGCGGTTTAGCATTTGCCATTGAACAAGCATGCAGTTTTAAATGAGCTCACTTTTAATCATACTTTTTTGCAACTTCAACTAATTATTGCTACAACAGATTTTTTGTAGTTAATGCCTTACCAATGGAAGTAAGTTTTGTAGTTAATGCCTTACCAATGGAAGTAAGTTTTGTAGTTAATGCCTTACCAATGGAAGTAAGTTTTGTAGTTAATGCCTTACCAATGGAAGTAAGTTTTGTAGTTAATGCCTTACCAATGGAAGTAAGTTTTGTAGTTAATGCCTTACCAATGGAAGTAAGTTTTGTAGTTAATGCCTTACCAATGGAAGTAAGTTTTGTAGTTAATGCCTTACCAATGGAAGTAAGTTTTGTAGTTAATGCCTTACCAATGGAAGTAAGTTTTGTAGTTAATGCCTTACCAATGGAAGTAAGTTCTCCCAAATCTAGTTTTTTTTTATCAAGGTCTGATTGCAAGGATGGAACTGGATTATGTAACTGAAGAAAATTTCTTTTGTGGTGCAAATGGCAGCTTGCAAAAAGGTACTAATGCTGCCCCCATTGGCATATTAACCAGAGAGAAACCTCTATGGAGCAATTAATAAACTAATTAACTTACCTTGAAACAAAGAAAGCAGAACAAATTCTTCAGGGCATCCAGCAAAATTGTTACATCTGATCCCTGTTGGTTCGTATTGGATGGAAAGTTTTAGTGTCAGATGGACAGGGTTTTGGTGTCGGGTGGAAACTTTTTTTTCTTGTGATATTCGGTAGCAAAGGAGCCAAATCCATTTTTTTTCACTATGTGGACAAACTTTACCATAAAAATTTATAGCTTAATGTGTTTTTCCATACAAAAAATTTGTATCTGTATTTTGAGAAAACTTTTTGGATGAAAAATTATAATTTCTAAGCGACTGGCATAAATTACGTTAATTATCCCAAAGAATGAGGGGGTATGATTGGCCAATTCAGATTGGAAATTATTTGCCAACAGTTTTTGTCATAATTTGGAGCAATTATAATATCAAAGATCTCAGCAGAATTTTTGTGTGGATTTATTAGGAATGTCCATCCGACACCAAAACTCACATAAATTTTCTCCAGTTTCGATTAGAAAAAAAGCTATAAAATCAACATCGAACAAGATATTGACAAACTGAAAGTTGTTCCTGAAAGAGTATTCATATGGGTATTAGAAACAATGAATAGTTTTGCCTCGATAATGATTTTAATTTTGGGGGTGAGACACATTTTGAAACACACACACTTGCAGGTTTATGATGACCACTTCCGAAGCACAGGAGGCTGCTGCAGGGATGTACAGTGGCAAAACACTCACAGGTTTATGATGACCACTTCCGAAGCACAGGAGGCTGCTGCAGGGATGTACAGTGGCAAAACACTCACAGGTTTATGATGACCACTTCCGAAGCACAGGAGGCTGCTGCAGGGATGTGCAGTGGCAAAACACTGGCAGGTTTATGATGACCACTTCCTAAGCACAGGAGGCTGCTGCAGGGATGTACAGTGGCAAAACACTGGCAGGTTTATGATGACCACTTCCTAAGCACAGGAGGCTGCTGCAGGGATGTGCAGTGGCAAAACACTCACAGGTTTATGATGACCACTTCCAAAGCACAGGAGGCTGCTGCAGGAGGCTGCTTCAAGGATATACTTCATCCAAGGTGACCTCTCATAAACAGAGATGCAGACGTTAGTGCTGACTACAGCAAAACTTCCACGAACCGAACCTCATATTTTGGACTTTGTTAGTTATTGTACAGCAAAACATAGTATATTAACATACACAGTTTTGCTGTGCTTAAATCAAAAGGTTATTACAGCAGCATTGGATTTGATTACAAATTCTTGATTCTGATTACAATTAAAATACCGAAAATATCTTTTACGATTACATCTGCAACATGTGACTAAAGTGTTAGCCATACAGTGTCGCCATCTACCAGGCTATGAAATATAGCAAGCTTCGATTAGACTCCCACCAATTTCCCATGAAAATCAATGCCTGTAGACCTACCTACACAGAATGTATTGTTTAATTGTGTACAGCATGAATGTTGTGAATAATGTTTCCATTGCCATTGGACTATAAATAGTATTGTGTGTACAGAAAGACAGCGACCACAAGTCCACCGCAAGTCCACTGCAAGTCCACCACAAGTCCACCACAAGTCCACCACTCTCCCTAGTGCAGGTCTGCTCACTGTCGCTTATTTATTAGAATACAATACATTATAAAACACTTGTATTGCACTGAAACCTTGGGAGATCCAAGCTTGGCAGTGGAGACCCAAGCTCGGCAGCGGAGACCCAAGCTCGGCAGCGGAGACCCAAGCTTGGCAGCGGAGACCAAAGCTTGGCAGCGGAGACCCAAGCTTGGCAGCGGAGACCCAAGCTCGGCAGCGGAGACCCAAGCTCGGCAGCGGAGACCCAAGCTTGGCAGCGGAGACCCAAGCTCGGCAGTGGAAACCCAAGCTCGGCAGCGGAGACCCAAGCTTGGCAGCGGAGACCCAAGCTTGGTAGCGGAGACCCAAGCTCGGCAGCGGAGACCCAAGCTCGGCAGCGGAGACCCAAGCTCGGCAGTGGAGACCCAAGCTCGGAAGCGGAGACCCAAGCTCGGAAGCGGAGACCCAAGCTCGGAAGCGGAGACCCAAGCTCGGCAGCACACCAAAACAAAAGGGGTTAAGCAGCTCCTAATCTATAAGCAGTTCCAGTTGTAAACAGTTGGATTCCAGTTGTAAACAGCTATGCAGGATAAACGAGTTTAAACTGGTTGGTTTTTAGTTTACGGCAAAATGTTGTATTTCCGACAGACTTAACACTAACAGGGAGTGAGTTCCACAGAGTCAGTGCAGGAACTGAAAACACTCTAGTTCCGACATTCGTCTTAAAACTGGGAATAAATAGTAGATTAGAATTAGATAATCGAAGCTGTCTGGCTGTCTTGTTCTTCATTATATCTACACGCCCATCTTAATTAGCTTAATAATAAGCAAATTAATAATATTAGAAATATTATTTTACCTCAACAATTTTACTATTTAAATCACATTATCTGTAACTGGCCAAGTTGCCAGGCATTACACGAGAGAAATGGCAGCCACAGCAAGAGGTGGTAACTGCATGCACTACACAGTCGTGTCTTGGTAGTGCACTCCATGCACTACACAGTCGTGTCTTGGTAGTGCACCAACAATGACTACTTCAGGCCCCAGAATTAATGTACAACTGCTGACTTCACCAAGTGTTTGTACCGTACAAAGGATCTTATGTGGATGTTTTATGTAGATCACGTAACTCTACAATCATAAAGACATGCCTAGTGTTGCTAACAATGGTACTGATTACTCCTGTTGTTCTGAGTTACATAATCTACGTCAAACGCCCACATAGGTTCCTTTAATATTCCCACACCTGGTGCATTTTTTTTAAATATACAAAATATCCATAGGAAACTGACAGGAGATATGAGGGACATACTTACTTACTTACTTATTATCTTCGCATCCTAGTTGGTGCATGAGGCACCCAAGTTGGTGCATGAGGCACCCAAGTTGGTGCATGAGGCACCCTAGTTGGTGCATGAGGCACCCTAGTTGGTGCATGAGGCACCCTAGTTGGTGCATAATGCCACAAATTAAGAACTTACTGAGTCAAAAACTACTTAGAGTATGGAACAGCTGTGAACTGTATTGGATGAGGTGTTGTACTACTTAGAGTATGGAACAGCTGTGAACTGTATTGGATGAGGTGTTGTACTACTTAGAGTATGGAACAGCTGTGAACTGTATTGGATGAGGTGTTGTACTACTTAGAGTATGGAACAGCTGTGAACTGTATTGGATAAGGTGTTATACAAAAAATACTATTATTATTATTATTGCTATTCCAGATGACAGATGCAAGTGTGGGACAACGGGTGATGTCCCTAGCATCATGGCCCAGTCCTCGCACTGTCTTTGTCCCGCGCAACGACAGTGGCTACGGATTCACCCTGCGCCACTTCATTGTCTACCCTCCCGAGTCAGCAGCCATGTCGGTGAGTACACGACACACAATACTCAGACACACCGATACAACATGACAAAACATGACACACTGACACAATATGACACTCTCTGTTTTGGTCCCACCGTCCCACACGCTATTTAGAGTCTATGATTTAAGGCACAGCGATCTCCTCGATTCTACTTTCGTTATTTTTCAACCTAACTTACTGAAATTTTAGGATAACATTAGTTATACATAAAAACAATTACACCTATTTATTAAAAATTTTATGGTCCACCAGGTGGCGGTGGGGTCGCCCCCTACTTTAATTTTGGTTCATTCACAGCGATGGACATATCTGGAAAACGGATAGACCAAATTCATTCAAACTTGGCACACCAATAGAATACATAAAAGGGCAGACTATGACAGTCTGGTTTTTTTGTTACTTTCCAAACAAATTTTTTATGAATTTTTCAATCTTTGCTATTTTTCGAAAGTCAACATTTCATCAAAGTCATTATATTACATGTAATCCAAATGCTGTATCTAAAATATAAGACTGTCATAGTCTAGCCCATTATCTTGATGGGAAATGCTGAAAATATCAAAGGATTCTGTTGATAAATAGCCGAGTTAGACAAAATAAGAGATTGCTCATCGGCAAAAAACATTTTATTGAGAAAAATGGCATTGAAGTTTGTCAACCTTCCAATAAAAAATGTCATAGGTAAAAACAGAACTGCAGTGATAACAGTTCACACAAAGCTTCTACAGTTGATTGTCTTTCCAATGATATATACTGTTCATCATTTGGTTGTGTGAAAATATGTATAAAAATTAGACGAGACACCAAAAATATGTGACCATTATCATTACACAATGGTACTCCACGACTAAAACTACAAACTGTCTTTTTCCAGTTGATTGTCTTTCTAAAAGTTCAAAGTTCAATTGAAGCCACACAACAATAGGTGTTACAACACCATCACAGCTAGAATTCACCAGCTAGAATTCACCAGCGGCATAGTCACTGGCTGAAGCTTCGGCACTGGCTGCACGAGTAGTCATGCGAGCCTGTCGCATAGTTTTTGTCGAAGCTTCAGCCTGCCGCTCAGCTTCGTGGAGCCGCTTTCTATCGGCCTTCTTGGCTGATGCGATGAGTCGCTCTCCTGAAGCGATGCCCATGTTGGCAGCAGTGACAGCCTTCACGTGCCTCGAGTAGGACTTGTGCTGCAGGGGCTCCATGTCCATGAAGCGGCACAGCTTCACAAGTCCTGCATGGCCCAAGCCCATGTCCATGGTTGCTGCCACAGCCTGGCGGACGACGACAAAAGGGACGTTACCGGCTTTCTCTTCATCGATCCGGTCGGACGACAGCGTCGAGTTCAGCACTGCCCCACACGTAGTGCAGTACGTCTCGAACAGACACACAAGGCCGAGGCGACGGTCGATAGCACGGATCTTCAATGTCGGCTCACTGCACTCTCGACACGCCAGGCCCTTCACCAGCGCTGACAGCATGCTGCATCGAACAAATGATGTCTCGATGGGGTGTCGACGTCGCTCAGCAGCACTGATGCGTTCACGCAGTGGCAGTCCCTGCCGGTATCCAAACTTTCGCTTGGTAGCAGAGGTGGGGGTTGTGGCTGCAGATGTTGATGGCTGAGGGGGCTCCAGCTCAGAATCAGCCTGCATGGAAAATTATTTGTTATTAGATTGTACATATGACAATTAACATAATATAAAAACTAACAGTCAGATGAGCTGGACAGTAATCATTGACATCAATAAAACAGGCACAGGTTTTATGCTAGGCCAATTGGCATTGTCATTTCTGTAATAATTTTTATGTCTAACATGACAATAGTATAACAGACAACATAGATAATCAGGTATATACCATAGTATAATAATACAGACATGAATGTTTGCAAAATTGAAAAAGTAAACATACAGATATTCATATTACAGTGTGACCTAATAAATTAGCCTAGTTTTATGGCTTCTTTGAATGTCGGTGCCTGGATAATATTCAGCCTTCAGGTATTCCAAGTTGGCAAGACATTAGTTGCCAAAAAATATTATGCATAACAACCTGATGCAAACAATGA
Source organism: Lamellibrachia columna (assembly GCA_963662155.1). Classification (NCBI taxonomy): domain Eukaryota; kingdom Metazoa; phylum Annelida; class Polychaeta; order Sabellida; family Siboglinidae; genus Lamellibrachia; species Lamellibrachia columna. The sequence continues at coordinate 2,381,677 of OY759261.1, read as the reverse complement.
CAGCTTATACGTACGTCAAGTTCTGTCGACGAGGGCATCTGCTCAGGTTCAGCCTCAAGCTGAACTGGTCCAGCACTGACACTGTATCCAGCCACGGGTGCATCGGCACTCGTGTCAGCTTCACTGTCGCCTTTCTCTCGTTTGCGGATCACTGACCGTGCTAAACTCAACTGTCGGCATCTAGATATCGGCTTCGTACCAAACGACCGCTTGGATTTCCCGTATCTTCCGGACATCTTCCGTAAAATAGAATAATACGACGCGAAGTGAAAAAACCAGCAATGGCGAACGGAGAAGGGAATTTCCTTTGTGACGGCTTTCCCGGCCGACAGCCAATCAGCGCGCCCCACTGGGGGGGTGTGTCCGTTGTTGACCAATCGTAGCGATGCCATCGCTTCACAGGAGGTCCTCTTCTAGGTCAAAATGCTCAAAATCTACCAGGGATTTTACAGAACCACTGCTACCATGATGCACTGCGAAAGTGAAGCTACACGTGGATACCAAATATGTTGGGGTGTTGACAAAGATGGCGGAGCATGCGGCCGTCAAAAGTGTCGTATTTTTCGATCGCGGTTGCGCAAGATTATCACACCAAGACAATGGGCCTGTTATAAATGTTCGTTTTTATTGCATTTGGAGAATTTATTCATATGTATAAAACACACAGATCGACAGTTAGATAATAATAATATATTAATATGACAAAAAAAGAAAATGACCAAAAAATAAATAAAAATCGAAAAAAAATAGATTTTTAGGAGAGCGTGTCCCCTTAAAATATTAATATTTTTTTTAACGTCGTTCAACATCAAACATGCATGTTTATCTCGCCAAAACTTCTGTCTTTTAATCATTATGGAGCTTTGTACTTACTTGTTATCGTTACTTTGTTGTTGTATTCAATAATGCATATAATATATCTACAGGGCTTCACAGTTGAAACACGACACGCCACTGGTTTTGTGTGAACTTCGCTTAGGCGGTTTGAAAATTGCAATTGTGATTCACAAATAAGCCACATATAAGAATTAGATGTATAGTAATAACTCATAAATGCAGCTTATTAGGCAACACCAATATAAACTGGGGTGAAATGGCCTGCTTCCATTGCATCATAATGCCAAACGCACAACTCAAATCGGTGCGCAAAAATATGAATTTGTCATCCGCACATGAAACAGTGAATCAATGTTAAATGGTACCGGAGATGTGCGTCGTGAATTTATGTGTTCAGAGCGGTTGAAAGACGAAGTGGAACAATTACTATAATTATAGTTTTCAATGTCTAATCAACTTTTACACTCCATGTCAACTCATACATTTTCGGTAGTTCAGATCCAGGTTATTATTTTCGATTCTCTTTACAGCGTATTCGGTTAATCAGATTGTAGCGAAATATTGTTGATCCCTTAACTATTCCATATGTGTACATGTATACATGTATTTTATTCAGTTCAACATACAACAGTATGTGACAGTATGTGACTAGCGAGCCTATTCTATAGACTTACTGGTCTGAGACTATTGGTGCACTATGTCTGGTTCAAGCATTGTGTTCTTTCTCCCTTCTGCTTCCTTCGGTATTTACGCTGACTCTGAACTAACAGACTGACAGACGTGACCCTATGGCCCATTACGTGACCCTATGGCCCATTGCGTGACCCTATGGCCCATTGCGCTTGCACAGTGCAATGGAATGTGTCGGGAATTCCTGGGAATCCCGTCCACGTCCAGACTAATGACCCTAGTCTATAGACTAACTGGTCTGAGACTATTGGTGCACTATGTCTGGTTCAAGCGTTGCGACTAAATGTGTCGCTAGTCTATAGCTTAGCTAGTCCGGACGTAAGGCTTAGTCTGGGACCACACTATGCCCGGTTCATACATCGCGACTAGATGTATCGTTAGTTTATAGCTTAGCTAGTCCTGACGTAGGGCTTTGTCTGAGACTACGCTATGCCCGGTCCATGCATATGGCCCCAGAGGACTAGAAAGTAAATTTGTTTTCATGTGATCCTCATTTAATTGATTCCACAAAATAGGGTGTTTCACACTCAGATTGGTTGTAGTTGCTCATAATGTTGAACATGTTCAAGGAGGTTGTGTCAGACGGTGATTCTAGCAAGTGTACAGATTGGTTGTAGTTGCTCGTAATGTTGAACATGTTCAAGGAGGTTGTGTCAGACGGTGATTCTAGCAAGTGTACAGATTGGTTGTAGTTGCTCGTAATGTTGAACATGTTCAAGGAGGTTGTGTCAGACGGTGATTCTAGCAAGTGTACAGATTGGTTGTAGTTGCTCGTAATGTTGAACATGTTCAAGGAGGTTGTGTCAGACGGTGATTCTAGCAAGTGTACAGATTGGTTGTAGTTGCTCGTAATGTTGAACATGTTCAAGGAGGTTGTGTCAGACGGTGATTCTAGCAAGTGTACAGATTGGTTGTAGTTGCTCGTAATGTTGAACATGTTCAAGGAGGTTGTGTCAGACGGTGATTCTAGCAAGTGTACAGATTGGTTGTAGTTGCTCGTAATGTTGAACATGTTCAAGGAGGTTGTGTCAGACGGTGATTCTAGCAAGTGTACAGATTGGTTGTAGTTGCTCGTAATGTTGAACATGTTCAAGGAAGTTGTGTCAGACGGTGATTCTAGCAAGTGTACAGATTGGTTGTAGTTGCTCGTAATGTTGAACATGTTCAAGGAGGTTGTGTCAGACGGTGATTCTAGCAAGTGTAGAGATACTAGTGTGAATCAGACCCCAAGTACCACTGTCAATCAGCCTCCTTATCACACCAACACTCAGTGTTATCATTATTCACTATCACAATGGAGCACTGACAATAATGGGCCATCAAATGAAGGGTTTACCTGACATGCACCTGTCACATATACATCACTGGTGGAGTGGCACATTTAATACAGCTGTCTGGTGTGTGCCAGTGTGCCAAACACTGGGGCAGTCTATAAACCCTAACAGCCTATACATTTTATGACCCATTATTTGTTAGTGTTAGCACATACATACGTACAGGTGTGAGTCTGGTGTGTCCCAGTGCTAGCTAGGATACAGGTGTGAGTCTGGTGTGTCCCCAGTGTTAGCTAGGATACAGGTGTGAGTCTGGTGTGTCCCAGTGCTAGCTAGGATACAGGTGTGAGTCTGGTGTGTCCCAGTGCTAGCTAGGATACAGGTGTGAGTCTTGTGTGTCCCAGTGTTAGCTAGGATACAGGTGTGAGTCTGGTGTGTCCCAGTGTTAGCTAGGATACGGGTGTGAGTCTGGTGTGTCCCAGTGCTAGCTAGGATACAGGTGTGAGTCTGGTGTGTCCCAGTGTTAGCTAGGATACAGGTGTGAGTCTGGTGTGTCCCAGTGTTAGGTAGGATACAGGTGTGAGTCTGGTGTGTCCCAGTGCTAGCTAGGATACAGGTGTGAGTCTGGTGTGTCCCAGTGCTAGCTAGGATACAGGTGTGAGTCTGGTGTGTTCCAGTGTTAGCTAGGATACAGGTGTGAGTCTGGTGTGTCCCCAGTGTTAGCTAGGATACATGTGTGAGTCTGGTGTGTCCCAGTGCTAGCTAGGATACAGGTGTGAGTTTGGTGTGTCCCAGTGCTAGCTAGGATACAGGTGTGTGTCTGGTGTGTCCCCAGTGTTAGCTAGGATACGGGTGTGAGTCTGGTGTGTCCCAGTGTTAGCTAGGATACATGTGTGAGTCTGGTGTGTCCCAGTGCTAGCTAGGATACAGGTGTGAGTCTGGTGTGTCCCCAGTGTTAGCTAGGATACATGTGTGAGTCTGGTGTGTCCCAGTGCTAGCTAGGATACAGGTGTGAGTCTGGTGTGTCCCCAGTGTTAGCTAGGATACATGTGTGAATCTGGTGTGTCCCAGTGCTAGCTAGGATACAGGTGTGAGTCTGGTGTGTCCCCAGTGTTAGCTAGGATACATGTGTGAGTCTGGTGTGTCCCAGTGTTAGCTAGGATACAGGTGTGAGTCTGGTGTGTCCCCAGTGTTAGCTAGGATACATGTGTGAGTCTGGTGTGTCCCAGTGCTGGCCAGGATACAGGTGTGAGTCTGGTGTGTCCCAGTGTTAGCTAGGATACGGGTGTGTGTCTGGTGTGTTCCCAGTGTTAGCTAGAATACAGATGTGAGTCTGGTGTGTTCCCAATGTTAGCTAGAATACAGATGTGAGTCTGGTGTGTTCCCAGTGTTAGCTAGAATACAGATGTGAATCTGGTGTGTTCCCAATGTTAGCTAGGATACAGGTGTGAGTCTGGGCCGCGTACAACATAATTTCTTAAAATTAAAGAATCAAACCCAGGAAGAACCTTCAAAAACTGCTATGGTTGTCTTCAACCCTGCCCCCTTGTCTTCAACCCTGCCCCCTTGTCTTCGACCCTGCCCCCTTGTCTTCGACAGCTTCCAATGCTAGCTGCTTGGTGGATTATTGAAGTCCGTCCTCATCTGCAACAATGAATCACACAGTTGTGTTCGTTAGAACAGTGTTTTGTGATAATGTGCATGCGCTGTTCTCTTGAAGCAGTTCATAATAATGTGTATATAAAATAACTATGATTCTTGGTAAGCTGCGGGTGCCACAGGTCTGGGCTTTCTTATTAATCTTATTAAATAATTCATATCAAAATTAACATTCATGATCATATAAAATCATTTATCAGAACACAAACACACTGGCACAGGTGTCTTATTTTATCAGTTGTTTATTGTCACTGCTCTGTCACCAGTAAACCCATTCACTTGTCCATTGTCACTGCTCTGTCACCAGTAAACCCATTCACTTGTCCATTGTCACTGATCTGTCATTAGTAAGCCCTTTAACCTGCATGTTGTTACTGCTCTGTCATCAGTAAGCCCATTCACCTGTCCATTGTCACTGCTCTGTCACCAGTAAACCCATTCACTTGTCCATTGTCACTGATCTGTCATTAGTAAGCCCTTTAACCTGCATGTTGTTACTGCTTTTTCATCAGTAAGCCCATTCACCTGTCCATTGTCACTGCTCTGTCATCAGTAAGCCCATTCACCTGTCCATTGTCACTGCTCTGTCATCAGTAAACCCATTCACTTGTCCATTGTCACTGATCTGTCATTAGTAAGCCCTTTAACCTGCATGTTGTTACTGCTCTTTCATCAGTAAGCCCATTCACCTGTCCATTGTCACTGCTCTGTCATCAGTAAACCCATTCACCTGTCCATTGTCACTGCTCTGTCATCAGTAAACCCATTCACCTGTCCATTGTCACTGCTCTGTCATCAGTAAGCCCATTCACCTGTCCATTGTCACTGCTCTGTCATCAGTAAACCCATTCACCTGTCCATTGTCACTGCTCTGTCATCAGTAAACCCATTCACCTGTCCATTGTCACTGCTCTGTCATCAGTAAACCCATTCACCTGTCCATTGTCACTGCTCTGTCATCAGTAAGCCCATTCACCTGTCCATTGTCACTGCTCTGTCATCAGTAAACCCATTCACCTGTCCATTGTCACTGCTCTGTCATCAGTAAACCCATTCACCTGTCCATTGTCACTGATCTGTCATCAGTAAGTCCATTCACCTGCACGGTGTTACTGCTTATTATATATTTCTTAGTATTGTTCTATTCCAATCAGGTTCTCTGTTAAGCAGTGTGAATTCTGTTGGATGTGATACTATACAAATTATTATTAGTTGTAAGTAATCATTATGCCCCATTGTTACTGCTGACTAATCAGTATGCCCCATTGTTACTGCTGACTAATCAGTATGCCCCATTGTTATGACTGAGTAATCAGTATACCCCATTGTTACTGCTGACTAATCAGTATGCCCCATTGTTACTGCTGACTAATCAGTATGCCCCATTGTTACTGCTGACTAATCAGTATGCCCCATTGTTACTGCTGACTAATCAGTATGCCCCATTGTTACTGCTGACTAATCAGTATGCCCCATTGTTACTGCTGACTAATCAGTATGCCCCATTGTTATGACTGAGTAATCAGTATACCCCATTTTACATCGTAGTACTGTGGCTCAGTTTGCCACAATAACATCTGTAGGAGCAGTAAATAGTGGCCTACCCTGGTCATGAATTATGTGTAATCTGCTGTGCCAGAGTGCTTACTTGGGTATGATAACTGTGGGTGTACACTGCTACAAATTATGAAGACCTCAGGCAGTAGGGTCAAACCACAGTTTGATTAGCCAATCTTTATGTGAGCTGTATATATTGCAGTGGGACTAGCTGACTGCAGTAGCACCAGCATGGTCTGTAGGCTGCATGGCATGGCATACTCTGTATGGCCCTCAGGCTCAGTAAGGCCCTCAGATGTTCTTTTCCATAGATCAGAGTTCCCTGCCTTTCCCTTCACCTTCATTTACCTGGGAGACTTGTTTTTAGTCAGTGATCTATTGTTTGTTATGCTGTTCAAAGGCCTTGAGGCAGAATCTGTCATGTGGAATAGTATTTCTGTGGACTATATGCATAGTGTGTGTCATAGAAATCAGTTTGTCTCAATATTTTGACATCACAGCTCTGCTGGCTTTGAGTGTTGAGTTTGCTTTGTACTGTTCTTGCTCTCCCTTGTTTCCCTTGTCACCCTTGTCTTCATTTTCTCCCTTGTCTCCATTGTCACACATGTCTCCATTGTCTCCCTTGTCACTCTTGTCTCCATTGTCTCCCAGAAATTAAGTTTTGTCTCAATATTTTGACATCACAGTTCAGCTGACTTTGAGCGTTGAGTTTGTTTTGAAAATCTGTTCTTGCTCTCCCTGGTCTCTTTTGTCTCCCTTGGCTCCCTTGTCTCCCTGGTCTCCCTGGTCTCTGTTGTCTCCCTTGGCTCCCTTGTCTCCCTTGGCTCCCTTGTCTCCCTGGTCTCTGTTGTCTCCCTTGGCTCCCTTGTCTCCCTGGTCTCTGTTGTCTCCCTTGGCTCCCTTGTCTCCTTGGTCTCTGTTGTCTCCCTTGTCTCCCTTGTCTCCCTGGTCTCTGTTGGCTCCCTTGTCTCCCTTGTCTCCCTGGTCTCTGTTGTCTCCCTTGGCTCCCTTGTCTCACTTGTCTCCCTGGTCTCTGTTGTCTCCCTTGGCCCCCTTATCTCCCTTGTCTCCCTGGTCTCTGTTGTCTCCCTTGGCTCCCTTGTCTCCCTTGTTTCCCTGGTCTCTGTTGTCTCCCTTGGCTCCCTTGTCTTCCTTGTCTCCCTGGTCTCTGTTGTCTCCCTTGGCTCCCTTGTCTCACTTGTCTCCCTGGTCTCTGTTGTCTCCCTTGGCTCCTTTGTCTCCCTTGTCTCCCTGGTCTCCCTGGTCTCTGTTGTCTCCCTTGTCTCCCTTGTCTCACTGGTCTCTGTTGTCTCCCTTGTCTCCCTGGTCTCTGTTGTCTCCCTTGTCTCCCTGGTCTCTGTTGTCTCCCTTGTCTCCCTGGTCTCTGTTGTCTCCCTTGGCTCCCTGGTCTCCCTGGTCTCTGTTGTCTCCCTTGTCTCCCTGGTCTCTGTTGTCTCCCTTGGCTCCCTTGTCTCCCTTGTCAATATTTCCTTGCACATTCATCACAGTGAATCATTTTCCCAATTCTTGCTTCTTATAATAAATCTGAAATAAATAAATTATTTATGTTGGTTGTTTGGTACAATTCAGTGTTGCAGTGTTGTTTTGTAGACGTATATTGAGAACATGACATCACATCTTGTAAATAAGAAGTATTAGACAGCCTTCCTTTCATTTATTAGGAAGATAAATAATAAGTTATGTTTAATAAAAATTATCTTAATGTGCAATTTTGGGATATTACTATTGAGTATTGGGGTAACTATTAAGTATTGGGGTAACTGCCCTTAAAAACTTTACATTGTTTATATGCAACTCATAGCTGTGGGAGAGAAAATATACCCAGCAAGGCTGAAGACACTTCCAGGAACCGAGGCTATATATAATTATTCAAATACAACCCTCTGTGTGATCTACTACAGGATAGCAACAGTGACATCAGCCTGTGAGGGTGATCTACATGAGTTGTTGTTGATGTAATGTTTATGACTGGGTTAGTATCACAGGTCTTTGTTGTGTAGCAGCCATTGTTGACTGGTCGGACCACTGAAGGCTCCTCACTCAGATGTCTATATTTGTATGTGTAGTGGTTCATAGGAACTAGGCTATATATGCCCGCTGGCAGTGCAAGTTGACAGCAGTGATATAATATGGGTCACTGGCTGGTGAAACAATAACTTCAACTGTAAGTTCAGGTGTTGATGTTCTTCCTGCCCTGGGTCACAGGGCTGGGTGGGGAAACAATAACTTCAACTGTAAGTTCAGGTGTTGATGTTCTTCCTGTCCTGGGTCACAGGGCTGGGTGGGGAAACAATAACTTCAACTGTAAGTTCAGGTGTTGATGTTCTTCCTGTCCTGGGTCACAGGGCTGGGTGGGGAAACAATAACTTCAACTGTAAGTTCAGGTGTTGATGTTCTTCCTGTCCTGGGTCACAGGGCTGGGTGGGGAAACAATAACTTCAACTGTAAGTTCAGGTGTTGATGTTCTTCCTGTCCTGGGTCACAGGGCTGGGTGGGGAAACAATAACTTCAACTGTAAGTTCAGGTGTTGATGTTCTTCCTGCCCTGGGTCACAGGGCTGGGTGGGGAAACAATAACTTCAACTGTAAGTTCAGGTGTTGATGTTCTTCCTGCCCTGGGTCACAGGGCTGGGTGGGGAAACAATAACTTCAACTGTAAGTTCAGGTGTTGATGTTCTTCCTGTCCTGGGTCACAGGGCTGGGTGGGGAAACAATAACTTCAACTGTAAGTTCAGGTGTTGATGTTCTTCCTGTCCTGGGTCACAGGGCTGGGTGGGGAAACAATAACTTCAACTGTAAGTTCAGGTGTTGATGTTCTTCCTGTCCTGGGTCACAGGGCTGGGTGGGGAAACAATAACTTCAACTGTAAGTTCAGGTGTTGATGTTCTTCCTGTCCTGGGTCACAGGGCTGGGTGGGGAAACAATAACTTCAACTGTAAGTTCAGGTGTTGATGTTCTTCCTGCCCTGGGTCACAGGGCTGGGTGGGGAAACAATAACTTCAACTGTAAGTTCAGGTGTTGATGTTCTTCCTGCTCTGGGTCACAGGGCTGGGTGGGGAAACAATAACTTCAACTGTAAGTTCAGGTGTTGATGTTCTTCCTGTCCTGGGTCACAGGGCTGGGTGGGGAAACAATAACTTCAACTGTAAGTTCAGGTGTTGATGTTCTTCCTGTCCGGCAGGTTCAAAGTAGTGTCAAACTCACTCTCATTCATAGTCAACTAATAAAGGAACATGTCTTTGTCTATTGTATTGAACACATTACTAAGATCATTTGTTGAAAACATATCCAATTGTTTCAATCAGATGAATGTTGTAAATGTTCTACAAAACACAGCTTTCATTCATGTGTAGGTTCTTACTTGTGTAGACTTCAGGTCTTTTGATGTAGTTTTTTGTCCGACAATACATAATTATTGGTGAATGATTTTAGACAATTTCTTGGAAATGACCATCGTCCATGAGTGCACTGATTACAAGAACATGTCTGTTGACCTAAAGTTGGTACACACAAAACATGACCATAGAAAGTTGGCCAGGGGGCCTGAGACAGTTGTGCTGTAGACAGAGTGTGGTGTCTCCCATGGCTGGAGCAGGTACCCTATACATTAGGGCTGTGTACTCACAGGGGGTAACAAGTGCCCTCAAACATCAAGTACCCTTTGTTGCCCTGACGATGTATGTGGGTTGGTGAGTTCATACATCAGTGTCCAGTTATTAACCACGACAAGGGAATGCATGCAACTTTTTCGCCAGATTTCAACAACAAACAATTTAATAGTTTGTCAGATGGTTTAATCAAAACTATATAACACATTTGCACAAACAAGCTAGTATGTTGCAGGGGACACTAGATGGAGGAATCTTTAAGGATGTTAACCCTTTTAATGGAAGGAAATTAAAACAAAACATTGAATTGACCAATGATAAATTTCCACTGTGCACACAAATCAGAGTTATTCTTAAGGGTGCTTTTAAAAAATCACAACATTGCTAATAATTATCACACATGTGATTTGAGGTATCATTTTGTTGCTGAAAAGACTCTTTGTTGTAATAAATTGAAAAAAAATACAGCACATAATCTAATCATGAGGATATTACCTTTTGAATTTCATCAAAAAAAGAAAGTAACATTTTTTATTTTCCCCCTGCTACCAGATAATTACTGAGTGGCTGTATGTCCCTACGTCCAATTGGAAAAATGTAGCAATACATATTAGCTACAAAATAAAACAAAAATTAATCAAATATGTTGAGAACTTTTATTTTTATGTATTTTTCCAGCACTGGACTATGCCGTTTCAGACAGCCCAGTGGTCCCGCATTGTTTACCATGGCAGTGCGCACTGTTGAAGTTGGCGGAAATTGTGATGACAACTTGCTGATATTTACCTCAAAAAAGCCCGCAACATCGTTCTAACTGTTTGAATTAGTATAGTAACGTGATTCACTAAATGCTGTCATTCAATTTGCTGAAATATTGACACGGAAATAATCCGGCCTAAAGTGAACTGGCACAGAATGAAGTGAAAAAACAAAATGGCGGATTAGTAAATAAAAAGCTCAGACGGCCCAGACAACACGTGTTTGTAATGATGATGCTCATTCGCTGCATATAGCCCACTCACTCATTCAAATGTATTTGAATAGGCCAACCATAGAGCTCTCCAAAGGTATAACGTGTTACATATTTAGATGCCATGAGTGGAAACGTAAATTTGTTCTGCGGCCAAATATGGGCACTAACTACGTGACGTGTTTTGTAAGCTAGATTGTCATTAGCTATCATTGACTGTGCTCATGAATAAATATGAATCAGAACGAAGAGTAATTCAGCTTTCCAACGATACCATTTGTTCCCATGTGACGTACTGGTGATGGAAACGAAAATTGTTCATACAGAGTGATACCAAAATCGGCCGGAAGTTTTTCACACTGACCGTGTGTGCTGAATTTGGCCCACTGGTCATTCCCAGGGTTAAATGTGAACCAATTAACAGCAGTTAAATTTTATATGAAATGTTGTAATTTTTTATTTATAATGAAGCATGATGCATTATTACAAATGTTCCATGAAATGTGATTTGTTTTCATGTGCAGTTTCTGGTAAACCCCACTGACAAAAAACAGTGAAAACCTAGAACCTCAGAAAATGAGCAGGAAAACAGAACAGCAGTAGTGACATCTGGTGGATAGTGTAGAACTAAATTAGCTGGCCCATGCCAAAAACAAGTTACCATCAACAACTACTTGTGTATACTAGTGTATATATAGCAGATGGCTTCACATAGGCCAATTTATAGCTATCGTTCTCAATTATAGATATCTTAATAAAATTGTATATGGTGCCACATATAAAATTATAGATATCTTAATAAAATTGTATATGGTGCCACATATAAAATACACAGTCATCATGATGTCTATGCAATAAATATTTGTGACACCACAATTTATTGTCACCCTGTTGCACAATTTATTGTCACCCTGTTGCACAATTTATTGTCACCCTGTTGCACAACTTTGTTCAGTGTACAAAACAACGGGGTGTGGAGTAAGTGGGAGGTTGACCCACAAAACAGGTGGGTTGAGATCCCTGCCATACCCCTGGGCCCCACAAAGCTGGTCTCCCTGGGACCATACTAAAACATGGCCCCGGTTTCCCTGGGGCCAGACTAAAACATGACTATGGTCTCCCTGGGACCAGACTAAAATATTGCCTTTGACTAGACTAGGACATGGCTACGGTCTCCCTGGGGCCAGACTAAAATATTGCCTTGGGCTAGACTAGGACATGGCTACGGTCTCCCTGGGTCCAGACTAAAACATGGCTATGGTCTCCCTGGGACCAGACTAAGACATGGCTATGGTCTCCCTGGGGCCAGACTAAGACATGGCTATGGTCTCCCTGGGGCAAGGCTAAAACATGGCTATGGTCTCCCTGGGGCCAGACTAAGTCATAGCTATGGTTTCCCTGGGGCCAGACTAAGACATGGCTATGGTCTCCCTGGGGCCAGGCTAAGACATGACTACGGTCTCCCAGGGACAGGCTAGGACATGACTATGGTCTCCCTGGGACCAGACTAAAACATGGCTATGGTCTCCCTGGGACCAGACTAAGACATGGCTATGGTCTCCCTGGGGCAGACTAAGACATGGCTATGGTCTCCCTGGGGCAGACTAAGACATGGCTATGGTCTCCATGGGGCCAGACTAAAACATAGCTATGGTCTCCCAGGGGCCAGGCTATGACATGACTATGGTCTCCCTGGGGCCAGACTAAGACATAGCTATGGTCTCCATGGGGCCAGACTAAGACATGGCTATGGTCTCCCTGGGGCAGACTGAAACATGGCCCTGGTCTCTCTGGGGCCAGACTAAAACATGGCTATGGTCTCACTGGGGCAGACTGAAACATGGCCCTGGTCTCCCTGGGTCCAGACTAAAACATGGCTATGGTCTCCCTGGGTCAGACTGAAACATGGCCCTGGTCTCCCTGGGACAGACTAAACATGGCTATGGTCTCCCTGGGTCAGACTGAAACATGGCCCTGGTCTCCCTGGGGCAGACTAAACATGGCTATGGTCTCACTGGGGCAGACTGAAACATGGCTATGGTCTCCCTGGGTCAGACTGAAACATGGCCCTGGTCTCCCTGGGGCAGACTAAACATGGCTATTGTCTCCCTGGGTCAGACTGAAACATGGCCCTGGTTTCCCTGGGGCAGACTAAACATGGCTATGGTCTCCCTGGGGCAGACTAAACATGGCTATGGCTCTGCTTACATGTGTTTGATCATCAAATACTAGTTTGTTAGCATCTTTGACAGTCCACTGTGTTTCCTGGCGTAACAGGTCAACAGTCCACTGTTGACCTGTTACTGTAACGCCGGGTGCTGAGTGGGGCGACTAGTTGTCCACTGTTGACCTGTTACTGTAACGCCAAGTGCTGAGTGGGGCGACTAGTTGTCCACTGTTGACCTGTTACTGTAACCCCGGGTGCTGAGTGGGGCGACTAGTTGTCCACTGTTGACCTGTTACTGTAACGCCAAGTGCTGAGTGGGGCGACTAGTTGTCCACTGTTGACCTGTTACTGTAACGCCAAGTGCTGAGTGGGGCGACTAGTTGTCCACTGTTTACCTGTTACTGTAACGCCGGGTGCTGAGTGGGGTGGCTAGTTGGCCACTGTTGACCTGTTACTGTAACGCCGGGTGCTGAGTGGGGTGGCTAGTTGGCCACTGTTGACCTGTTACTGTAACCCCGGGTGCTGAGTGGGGCGACTAGTTGTCCACTGTTGACCTGTTACTGTAACGCCAAGTGCTGAGTGGGGCGACTAGTTGTCCACTGTTGACCTGTTACTGTAACGCCAAGTGCTGAGTGGGGCGACTAGTTGTCCACTGTTTACCTGTTACTGTAACGCCGGGTGCTGAGTGGGGTGGCTAGTTGGCCACTGTTGACCTGTTACTGTAACGCCGGGTGCTGAGTGGGGTGGCTAGTTGGCCACTGTTGACCTGTTACTGTAACGCCGGGTGCTGAGTGGGGCGGCTAGTTGACCTGTTACTGTAATGCCGGGTGCTGAGTGGGGCGACTAATTGTCCACTGTTGACCTGTTACTGTAACGCCGGGTGCTGAGTGGGGCGGCTAGTTGTCCACTGTTGACCTGTTACTGTAACGCCGGGTGCTGAGTGGGGCGACTAGTTGTCCATTGTTGACCTGTTACTGTAACGCCGGGTGCTGAGTGGGGCGACTAGTTGACCTGTTACTGTAATGCCGGGTGCTGAGTGGGGCGACTAATTGTCCACTGTTGACCTGTTACTGTAACGCCGGGTGCTGAGTGGGGCGACTAGTTGTCCACTGTTGACCTGTTACTGTAACGCCGGGTGCTGAGTGGGGCGACTAGTTGTCCATTGTTGACCTGTTACTGTAACGCCGGGTGCTGAGTGGGGCGGCTAGTTGGCCACTGTTGATGTTACTGTAATGCCGGGTGCTGAGTGGGGTGGCTAGTTGGCCACTGTTGACCTGTTACTGTAATGCCGGGTGCTGAGTGGGGCGACTAATTGTCCACTGTTGACCTGTTACTGTAACGCCGGGTGCTGAGTGGGGCGGCTAGTTGTCCACTGTTGACCTGTTACTGTAACGCCGGGTGCTGAGTGGGGCGACTAGTTGTCCATTGTTGACCTGTTACTGTAACGCCGGGTGCTGAGTGGGGCGGCTAGTTGACCTGTTACTGTAATGCCGGGTGCTGAGTGGGGCGACTAATTGTCCACTGTTGACCTGTTACTGTAATGCCGGGTGCTGAGTGGTGCGGCTAGTTGGCCACTGTTGACCTGTTACTGTAACGCCGGGTGCTGAGTGGGGCGGCTAGTTGGCCACTGTTGATGTTACTGTAATGCCGGGTGCTGAGTGGGGCGACTAGTTGTCCACTGTTGACCTGTTACTGTAACGCCGGGTGCTGAGTGGGGCGGCTAGTTGGCTACTGTTGACCTGTTACTGTAACGCCGGGTGCTGAGTGGGGCGACTAGTTGGCCACTGTTATGATGACCTGGCTGGGGTGACTCCTGACTGAGAGGAACACCATCTAGTGGGCACAGACCACAGTTGACTTTCACATTGGTGGCCATATCAATGTTTCGCATAATTGTAAGAAAATGTGACATTAAGAAATTCTAAGACTTCTTGTCATCCACAGACACTATATGTTACCAAAATGCCGGACACGTTTTGTCAAAATTACAAATCTGCAGCTCTTAATCATGTCACAAACATGCTTACAATCAACATTGGCTGTATCAAGTGTAACTGTGGTCTGACCCCCTGGTAAGGTATTCCTGAAATGTAACTGTGGTCTGACCTCCTGGTACGATATTCCTGAAGTGGAACTATGGTCTGACCCCCTGGTAAGGTATTCCTGGAGTGTAACTGTGGTCTGACACCCCTATAAGGTATTCCTGAAGTGTAAATATGGTCTGACCCCCTGGTAAAGTATTCAGTGTTGACGTGTCACATGTAGTCTGTCCACTATGGAGTGGACCGCTGGACTTTGACTGACTCTCTGAGGACATCACCAGCCATTGAGATGCTAAACAGTCAGTTAGCTGCTGGCCTGGTTTATGTGGCTGCATTGTGCAGGGAGACTGCATTGAAGGAAGTTCGTATTCATGAGGTCCGTGGTACGTCAGTCTGTGGACAGTCTGTGGACAGTCTGTGGTCAGTCTGTGGTCAGTCTGTGGTCAGTCTGTGGTCAGTAGCTGCAGGCAGCACTGGAAGAGCTAGTGTTACACATGTAAACACTATAGACCTGCTTGCAATGTTGTGGTGTCTGTTGAGGCTGTCAGTGAAGGCAGTCTACAGAAACAGTCTGTGGTCAGTCTGTGGTCAGTAGCTGCAGGCAGCACTGGAAGAGCTAGTGTTACACATGTAAACACTATAGACCTGCTTGCAATGCTGTGGTGTCTGTTGAGGCTGTCAGTGAAGGCAGTCTACAGAAACCACACATTCTCCAGCAGGATGCTGGCATCTGGGCATCACTGAAGGCATTGTTGGCATGTAGTGGTCACTTAGGTGGTGTGAATGTATTAGTACATGCTTCATGGTCATCTCAGTAATACAGCCACCTCAGTAATACAGCCACCTCAGTAATACAGCCACCTCACCATTATGGTCACCCAGATTAGTTCCATAACAGTAAAGTATAGGACATTAGTCCTGCTGATACAGTCACCTCGCTATTCAGGTCACTTTGGCCCAGACTGGTGGGTGACCTTAATAGCAAGGTTCCACTGTATGTATGTATATGAGTTACCAGTGGACTTGATGTAAGGAGTCTGTCAGAGCGTGACATCTGTTTCTGGAGTGTGACGTTTGTCTGGAGTGTAACGTCTGACACTGTTTGTTGCAGAATTCCGAGGATGAGGATGATGATCTAGAGCAGTTGGTGGACGGTGAGTGGTGCTTCATGTCTCTTTCACAACACTGTTGTTTTTCTCACTCAGATGTGCACAAAGATGTACATGTTTGTGTTTACATAGTTGTGTACAAAAATGTACATACATGTATGTATGTACAGAGCTGTGTAAAAAAGTACATGTATGGAGCAATGCACATAATGTACATTTGTGTGTGTGTGTGGGTGGGTGGGTTGGGTGGGTTGGGTGGGTGGGTGGTGGGTGGTGAGTGGTGTGTGTGTGTATAACTTCAAAGTTTGATGATGATAACCTTTCCCTGTGCCATTAATGGCATATTGAAACATGACAGAGGCCCGGTATGCACACTTTGACAACCAGTATAGGTGGGTCACTTTACAAGGTGTCAACATTATATACCACCTGAAATAAGATACTGAAAATAAGATTCCTTTAAAAACTGAAAAATAACTATGATCCCCGTATTTGGCTTTAGGTGACTCTCACACAAAATCTCCAATCCCAACTATCACCGATTCTGTCAGTCGATTTCACTTACCAGGTATATGTATTCTGGACTTGTAATGCATTGATCATTACCACTAATTGTTGTGAATAATTCGCCTCCTAAGTAGGAGCTGGACCCATTGGTGCGCCTGAAGCCTTGACCTACATCACATGCATGGTCCTCTGTGTTGACCAAACCAGCAGTAGTTTGACCTGAGTGAGTGCCCTTTAGCCAGTGCACATAGGTAGAGCCAACGTACACACAACACTTCACATACCTTGTTTAGGGCAACACTAATAACTAGTTCAAAGTTGTAGTATTTATTTACTATCTGACTTCACAAGGCAGTCCCACCAGTGCACTGCTTTAAGATGGACACTGTCCATACAGGGAATAGGACAATAA
Organism: Lamellibrachia columna; assembly: GCA_963662155.1. Classification (NCBI taxonomy): domain Eukaryota; kingdom Metazoa; phylum Annelida; class Polychaeta; order Sabellida; family Siboglinidae; genus Lamellibrachia; species Lamellibrachia columna. The sequence goes on along the minus strand of OY759261.1, from coordinate 2,364,825 downwards.
CTGTCTCGTGTCGGTCCACCCTGCTCAGTGTATGCCACCGGAATGTGCTTTGTGTTAAATATACAAATACAATATAAACATGACTGCTCAGTTTTATTATATCTATAAAACTAGTCTAGTTAAATAAATAGTTTTTAAGAATGTGAAAACACCTCTAGTTGTAATATATACTTCAAAGTGTCAAGTAGCTTTATCACCTACTGCACTTGCACGCTCGCTTGCACGCACAATATGGTATGATGACAAACCTTGATATTATTGTTTTAGTCATAGGTATGTTTACTAATTTTTCTCACTGGGTAGATGAATCATACTGTGTTTGAACAGTTGATCACCAGGTGGCAGTACTTTGTCACATATCAGGTCCCTAACAAAACATTACTGGAAAAAACAATGTTCAGCACCAGCAATTACAACAAGTCATTTATTCATTGTGTGGCCCAGACAGTGGTTATTCAGCATGCGGCCCAGGCAGTGTGGCCCAGGCAGGGTGGCCCAGGCAGTGTGGCCCAGGCAGTGATTTGGACCACCCATTATGTACATCCTGAAGGTTTTCTTCTGCTTTCAGCCTTCCAGTATTCCCCTCTCCCCCGTCAGATCTGTTTAGGATTCAGCCTCCCAGTATTCCCCTCTCCCTCTGTCAGATCTGTCTGGGATTCAGCCTCCCTTTATTCTCTTCTCCCTCTGTCAGATCTGTCTGGGATTCAGCCTCCCGTTATTCCCTTCTCCCTCTGTCAGATCTGTCTGGGATTCAGCCTCCCAGTATTCTCCTCTCCCCCGTCATCTGTCTGGGATTCAGCCTCCCTTTATTCCCTTCTCCTCACTGTTGGGAAAATTACTCCTTGCTTAGTCAGAGATGCTTGACATATGTGTGTTCTGGGAAACGGTAGGAGACTGGGCTAGTTGGGATGATTTGGTGGCCTGCGGTATGTCGTTTCTGGGATGCAGGCAGTTAGTGGGATAGATAGGGTGAGCACGGGAATTGGCAGAGATGGGCTGTTAGGATAACGGATAATCGGAGCTGCCCGTCTGGAGCAGGAAGTGGGGATCTTCCTAGCAAGGTTATGTATTCACTGTCTGCAGATCAGGCTCTGTGGCTCTTTCCAGGTTGAAGTTACTTTGGCTGTGAAGACAACAACATGTGACATTGGACAGGTCTCCCAGTGCTCTGTGGTAAACATGTGACATTGGACCTGGACAGGTCTACCAGTGCTCTGTGGTAAACATGTGACATTGGACCTGGACAGGTCTACCAGTGCTCTGTGGTAAACATGTGACATTGGACCGGACAGGTCTCCCAGTGCTCTGTGGTAAACATGTGACATTGGACCGGACAGGTCTCCCAGTGCTCTGTGGTAAACATGTGACATTGGACCTGGAGAGGTCTACCAGTGCTCTGTGGTAAACATGTGACATTGGACCTAGACAGGTCTCCCAGTGCTCTGTGGTAAACATGTGACATTGGACCTGGAGAGGTCTACCAGTGCTCTGTGGTAAACATGTGACATTGGACCTGGACAGGTCTACCAGTGCTCTGTGGTAAACATGTGACATTGGACCTGGACAGGTCTACCAGTGCTCTGTGGTAAACATGTGACATTGGACCTGGACAGGTCTACCAGTGCTCTGTGGTAAACATGTGACATTGGACCTGGAGAGGTCTACCAGTGCTCTGTGGTAAACATGTGACATTGGACCTGGACAGGTCTACCAGTGCTCTGTGGTAAACATGTGACATTGGACCTGGACAGGTCTACCAGTGCTCTGTGGTAAACATGTGACATTGGACCTGGACAGGTCTACCAGTGCTCTGTGGTAAACATGTGACATTGGACCTGGAGAGGTCTACCAGTGCTCTGTGGTAAACATGTGACATTGGACCTAGACAGGTCTACCAGTGCTCTGTGGTAAACATGTGACATTGGACCTAGACAGGTCTACCAGTGCTCTGTGGTAAACATGTGACATTGGACCTGGACAGGTCTACCAGTGCTCTGTGGTAAACATGTGACATTGGACCTGGACAGGTCTACCAGTGCTCTGTGGTAAACATGTGACATTGGACCTGGAGAGGTCTACCAGTGCTCTGTGGTAAACATGTGACATTGGACCTAGACAGGTCTACCAGTGCTCTGTGGTAAACATGTGACATTGGACCTAGACAGGTCTACCAGTGCTCTGTGGTAAACATGTGACATTGGACCTGGACAGGTCTACCAGGGCTGCTGTATAAACACCAGTGTAATCACAGCTCAATTCTACCTGCTGTACAAACACCAGTGTAATCACAGGTCCATTCGACCTGCTGTACACACACCAGTGGAATCACAGGTCCATTCGACCTGCTGTACACACACCAGTGGAATCACAGGTCCATTCTACCTGCTGTGCACACACCAGTGGAATCACAGGTCCATTCGACCTGCTGTGCACACACCAGTGGAATCACAGGTCCATTCTACCTGCTGTACACACACCAGTGGAATCACAGGTCCATTCTACCTGCTGTACACACACCAGTGGAATCACAGGTCCATTCTACCTGCTGTGCACACACCAGTGTAATCACAGGTCCATTCTACCTGCTGTACACACACCAGTGTAATCACAGGTCCATGCTACCTGCTGTACACACACCAGTGGAATCACAGGTCCATTCTACCTGCTGTACACACACCAGTGTAATCACAGGTCCATTCTACCTGCTGTGCACACACCAGTGTAATCTCAGGTCCATTCTACCTGCTGTACACACACCAGTGTAATCACAGCTCCATTCTACCTGCTGTACAAACACCAGTGTAATCACAGGTCCATTCTACCTGCTGTGCACACACCAGTGGAATCACAGGTCCATTCTACCTGCTGTACACACACCAGTGTAATCACAGCTCCATTCTACCTGCTGTACACACACCAGTGGAATCACAGGTCCATTCTACCTGCTGTACACACACCAGTGGAATCACAGTGGAGTGAATAGGAGGATGCAGGGCTAGGATGGAACTAGGAGTGAATAGGAGCATGCTGGGCTAGGAGGGAACTAGGAGTGAATAGGAGCATGCTGGGCTAGGAGGGAACTAGGAGTGAATAGGAGCATGCTGGGCTAGGAGGGAACTAGGAGTGAGTAGGAGCATGCTGGGTTAGGAAGGAACTAGGAGTGAATAGGAGCATGCTGGGCAAGGAGGGAACTAGGAGTGAATAGGAGCATGCTGGGCTAGGAAGAAACTAGGAGTGAATATGAGCATGCAGGGCTAGGATGGAACTAGGAGTGAATAGGAGCATGCTGGGTTAGGAGGGAACTAGGAGTGAATAGGAGCATGCTGGGTTAGGAGGGAACTAGGAGTGAATAGGAGCATGCTGGGTTAGGAAGGAACTAGGAGTGAATAGGAGCATGCTGGGCTAGGAAGAAACTAGGAGTGAATATGAGCATGCAGGGCTAGGATGGAACTAGGAGTGAATATGAGCATGCAGGGCTAGGATGGAACTAGGAGTGAATAGGAGCATGCTGGGTTAGGATGGAACTAGGAGTGAATAGGAGCATGCTGGGTTAGGAGGGAACTAGGAGTGAATAGGAGCATGCTGGGTTAGGAAGGAACTAGGAGTGAATAGGAGCATGCTGGGCTAGGAAGAAACTAGGAGTGAATATGAGCATGCAGGGCTAGGATGGAACTAGGAGTGAATATGAGCATGCAGGGCTAGGATGGAACTAGGAGTGAATAGGAGCATGCTGGGTTAGGAGGGAACTAGGAGTGAATAGGAGCATGCTGGGTTAGGAAGGAACTAGGAGTGAATAGGAGCATGCTGGGCAAGGAGGGAACTAGGAGTGAATAGGAGCATGCTGGGCTAGGAAGAAACTAGGAGTGAATATGAGCATGCAGGGCTAGGATGGAACTAGGAGTGAATAGGAGCATGCTGGGTTAGGAGGGAACTAGGAGTGAATAGGAGCATGCTGGGTTAGGAGGGAACTAGGAGTGAATGGGAGCATGCTGGGCTAGGAAGGAACTAGGAGTGAATAGGAGCATGCTGGGCTAGGAGGGAACTAGGAGTGAATGGGAGCATGCTGGGCTAGGAGGGAACTAGGAGTGAATGGGAGCATGCTGGGCTAGGAGGGAACTAGGAGTGAATAGGAGCATGCTGGGTTAGGAGGGAACTAGGAGTGAATGGGAGCATGCTGGGCTAGGAGGGAACTAGGAGTGAATAGGAGCATGCTGGGTTAGGAGGGAACTAGGAGTGAATGGGAGCATGCTGGGTTAGGAAGGAACTAGGAGTGAATAGGAGCATGCTGGGCTAGGAAGGAACTAGGAGTGAATAGGAGCATGCTGGGTTAGGAGGGAACTAGGAGTGAATGGGAGCATGCTGGGCTAGGAGGGAACTAGGAGTGAATAGGAGCATGCTGGGCTAGGAAGGAACTAGGAGTGAATGGGAGCATGCTGGGTTAGGAAGGAACTAGGAGTGAATAGGAGCATGCTGGGCTAGGAGGGAACTAGGAGTGAATAGGAGCATGTTGGGCTAGAAAAGAACTAGGAGTGAATAGGAGCATGCTTGGCTAGGAAGGAACTAGGAGTGAATAGGAGCATGCTTGGCTAGGAAGGAACTAGGAGTGAATGGGAGCATGCTGGGCTAGGGCCAGGAGGCAGGGAACTAAAGAGGGAGTGAATGGGAACATGCTGGGCTAGGAGGCAGGGAACTAAAGAGGGAGTGAATGGGAACATGCTGGGCTAGGAGGTGGGGAATTAGAGAGGGAGTGAATGGGAAGTGTTGTCACAAGAAATGGGGGATTCCTGGAATGTAAAAATTTGCATCAACAGTAAGACTGTTGACACATTGAGTGTAACACGCCCACAACTGGTGTAGAGTCTGGCTTACCTCCATGAGCTCAGTGCTCATTCACTCAGCCAGAGACATACCTAGCAGATAAGAATGTTTATCTTTTAAAAATAAAATTGATAGACATCTGATAAGGACAGGCTGTATATAGATGAAAAATTGTCAGACTGTCAGATAAGCCAATGGCTTCCTTGTCCACTTGCCATCTGGAACTTGTTGTTTTGGGTGGCCATCTTGTTATATCTGATGCAGTCGTGTTAAATCTTGAAACAGTATGGACCTTATGATGGAGTTTTGTATGGTTAGAGGAGTCGTCCCTAATATATGTCCACTGTTCCAATCTGTGATGCAATCTGCATTTTTTGTGTCCGCTGTGAGAATGAATACTTATAGCCAATCCACACCATTGGTATGGTAACCACTATATTACCAAAGAGGCAGTCATATCCAAATCGGTGCCAGTTGGAGATGGAAGAGGGAGATGAGAAGACGGAGATGAAATAGCATTGGTGGTAACACTGGAGTTGTCAAGCAGTGAATGTGTAGCCCAAAGTCTCTCTCAGTGTCACTCAATGTGTGGGGTCAGTACTTCATGTAGGAAGAACAAACACTCAAGATAAACCTATTGTGGACACTGGTGAACCACTGTCCATAACAAACAGTTACATTTGAACACAGTCCTGTCTATCACGACCACCTGTCTATCACGACCACTTGTCTATCATGATCACCTGTCTATTGCAGTCAACAGTCCATCGTTACTATCTGTCTATCGTGACCACATGTCTATCAGGGCCACCTGTCCACAGGATGAGATCCACTGTTCGCTGTACACAGACTTGTTGGGACATTCCTCAGAGGTGTCCAGTGGACAGCTACCCAGTTTGACCAAGTCCAGTCTTGTCAAAACAACACCCTGGAGGTCATGTCCAGTACACATGTTATGTACACATGGCCTGACCTCAAGTCATCCTCTCTCTGTGGTAATGACTGGCAATTATTGAGCAACACCACAGTAATAACTCACCCACATATACAACTGCCACCACTGGTGAATGTGTGTAGTCGAAGGGAGGCTGGATAGCCAGGAGGGAGGCTGGGCAGCCAGGAGGGAGGCTGGGTAGCCAGAAGGGAGGCTGGTTAGCCAGGAGGGAGGCTGGGTAGCCAGTGGTTAGAGGCTGGGTAGCCAGCAGGGAGACTGGGTAGCCAGGATGGAGGCTGGTTAGCCAGGAGGGAGACTGGTTAGCCAGGAGGGAGGCTGGGTAGCCAGGAGGGAGGCTGGGTAGCCAGGAGGGAGGCTGGGTAATCAGGAGGGAGACTGGTTAGCCAGGAGGGAGGCTGGTTAGCCAGGAGGGAGGCTGGGTAATCAGGAGGGAGACTGGGTAGCCAGGATGGAGGCTGTTTAGCCAGGAGGGAGACTGGGTAGTCAGGAGGGAGGCTGGGTAGCCACGAGGGAGGCTGGGTCTGTATAGCGTGCACAATTTGTTTAGTCTAAATATCCACCTGCAGGACGATGTGGCTGCCTACAACCTTGTCCACCCCCACTGACAGGGTGGAACTGGAAGACAACATAGAGTGCCAGCACTAGCAGGGTGTTTTAGCTGTCAATGTTACCTGTTGTAGTAGTCAAACAACTGGACAGTGGCAGTCTTCACTGTTACGGCGTTAGATTTGTTAAAAAAACACTTAATTTGTTCCTTTGTCCAACACATTCTAAAGGTATAAATTGCATTATATGTAAATATGTAGGGAAGAAACATGTCCAAGGAAGTATGGATGTTGACCTGCCCTGGACAGTGTTGACAGATGCTGCATTATTGGAAAGATGTCATTACCAAACTGTTTGTTTTGTCAAAATCCTCACTGTAGATCTGAAGCTTGACCCATGGTTATGGTTTGACCCAAGGGCGGTCAGTTGCTGTGATGCTACTATCTCCTGGTGGCAGGGCACAGATGTAGTAGGGTGATAAGTTTGATAACAGGGTTGGGTGAGGTATCCTTAGCATTTCTTATTGCTCTGCACTAGTTGCCCGCAGGATGATGAGGGCATCTGGTCCATGTTTCCCTCTGTGTTTATGTGGGGATACAGACAGCTTTTAGTTGGGCTCCTTTAGGATATTCTCACAGACTGACGAATGAATGCTACAAGTTAACTAAGATAACTGAGAAAACAAGCAGAATGTGATTGAGGACATTTGTCCAAGAACGAGTAAGTTCACTGCGAGTATACTGTGTCTGCTGTGTGGCTCTCTTACCTTCACCACTGTAACCTCACTGGCAGAGTTCATCAGATCTCACTGGCAGAGTTCATCAGATCTCACTGGCAGAGTTCATCAGATCTCACTGGCAGAGTTCATCAGATCTCACTGGCAGAGTTCATCAGATCTCACTGGCAGAGTTCATCAGATCTCACTGGCAGAGTTCATCAGATCTCACTGGCAGAGTTATCTAATCTCACTGACAGAGTTCATCAGATCTCACTGGCAGAGTTCATCAGATCTCACTGGCAGAGTTATCTAATCTCACTGACAGAGTTCATCAGATCTCACTGGCAGAGTTCATCAGGTCTCACTGGCAGAGTTCATCAGTTGGAGTAGGGGAACAAACACGCTGTTTTGTTGATGTGCTTATGTCTCTTAGTAGCATCCGGAGGTATGGACGGACGGACGGACGGACGGACGGACACGTGTAAGTGTGACAGACTGATAGACACGTGCGTGCGTGCGTGCCATGTGCGTGCATATGTGCGACAGGCAGACAGACGGACACGTGTGACAGACAGCTACCTGTGACAGACAGACAGACGAACACACAGACAGATACACATACTGCCACACAGACGGATACCTGTACAGGTGAAGTGTACAGCCCCCCTTCCCTAGTGTGAGCAGTCATTACTGTCAGCATGTGTTTGTAAGTGAGTCTGTGAGAGACCCAGTTAGTTGCACCTAGTTGGGCTGTCTCCCTTTGAAGCCTTCAGTTCTCCCAGGCTCCAGGCTAAACACAACAGGCATCACGCAGCTAATCTCTTGTGAAGTTTCTACAAGTTAAATCACTTTCTACAGCTTGTTTCCTGATTACCACAAGTAAATAGACAAGACAGGCATTTCTCCAGTTTTGTCATATTTTTAATTATTAAATTGTACAACCATTTTCATTGGCTAACTAACTGGTGGGGGGTTTCATAAAAAAAATTCAAAAATTATTAAAATTTGTCAATCTCGAACAATAAGCATTGTGCGATACTAGGATAAACAGCTGACTGCGACACTCAGTAACTACTGGTTGTGTACCAATGACTGCGACACTCAGTAACTACTGGTTGTGTACCAATGACTGCGACACTCAGTAACTACTGGTTGTGTACCAATGACTGCGACACTCAGTAACTACTGGTTGTGTACCAATGACGGCGACACTCAGTAACTACTGGTTGTATACCAATGACTGCGACACTCAGTAACTACTGGTTGTGTACCAATGACTGCGACATTCAGTAACTACTGGTTGTGTACCAATGACTGCGACACTCAGTAACTACTGGTTGTGTACCAATGACTGCGACATTCAGTAACTACTGGTTGTGTACCAATGACGGCGACACTCAGTAACTACTGGTTGTGTACCAATGACTGCGACACTCAGTAACTACTGGTTGTGTACCAATGACTGCGACATTCAGTAACTACTGGTTGTGTACCAATGTCGGCGACACTCAGTAACTACTGGTTGTGTACCAATGACTGCGACACTCAGTAACTACTGGTTGTGTACCAATGACTGCGACACTCAGTAACTACTGGTTGTGTACCAATGACTGCGACACTCAGTAACTACTGGTTGTGTACCAATGACTGCGACATTCAGTAACTACTGGTTGTGTACCAATGACGGCGACACTCAGTAACTACTGGTTGTGTACCAATGACTGCGACACTCAGTAACTATTGGTTGTGTACCAATGACTGTGACACTCAGTAACTACTGGTTGTGTACTAATGACTGCGACACTCAGTAACTACTGGTTGTGTACCAATGACTGCGACACTCAGTAACTACTGGTTGTGTACCAATGACTGCGACACTCAGTAACTACTGGTTGTGTACCAATGACTGCGACACTCAGTAACTACTGGTTGTGTACCAATGACTGCGACACTCAGTAACTACTGGTTGTGTACCAATGACTGCGACATTCAGTAACTACTGGTTGTGTACCAATGACGGCGACACTCAGTAACTACTGGTTGTGTACCAATGACTGCGACACTCAGTAACTATTGGTTGTGTACCAATGACTGTGACACTCAGTAACTACTGGTTGTGTACTAATGACTGCGACACTCAGTAACTACTGGTTGTGTACTAATGACTGCGACACTCAGTAACTACTGGTTGTGTACCAATGACTGCGACACTCAGTAACTACTGGTTGTGTACCAATGACTGCGACATTCAGTAACTACTGGTTGTGTACCAATGACTGCGACACTCAGTAACTACTGGTTGTGTACCAATGACTGCGACACTCAGTAACTACTGGTTGTGTACCAATGACTGCGACACTCAGTAACTACTGGTTGTGTACCAATGACTGCGACACTCAGTAACTACTGGTTGTGTACCAATGACTGCGACACTCAGTAACTACTGGTTGTGTACCAATGACTGCGACACTCAGTAACTACTGGTTGTGTACCAATGACTGCGACACTCAGTAACTACTGGTTGTGTACCAATGACTGCGACACTCAGTAACTACTGTTCGTACAAAGGGCAGAAGGTCAAGGCCTCATTTAAATAAATGTCGGTCGCATGCAAAATATGAGGTGTGGTGTAATACAAAATATGAGGTGTGGTATAATACAAAATATGAGGTGTGGTGTAATACAAAATATGAGGTGTGGTGTAATACAAAATATGAGGTGTGGTGTAATACAAAATATGAGGTGTGGTGTAATACAAAATATGAGGTGTTGTAATACAAAATATGAGGTTGGTGTAATACAAAATATGAGGTTGGTGTAATACAAAATATGAGGTTGGTGTAATACAGTCTGACATCTTGGAAAATCACAACTTTATATTCTTATTTTGAGATTAATGTTTGTAAAAGTAAAAAAAATATTCTGACTTATAATTGTATGTCGTAGGCCCACACACAGTGTGCATGCACTATGTCGTAGGCCCACACACAGTGTGCATGCACTATGTCGTAGGCCCACACACAGTGTGCATGCACTATGTCGTAGGCCCACACACAGTGTGCATGCACTATGTCGTAGGCCCACACACAGTGTGCATGCACTATGTCGTAGGCCCACACACAGTGTGCATGCACTATGTCGTAGGCCCACACACAGTGTGCATGCACTATGTCGTAGGCCCACACACAGTGTGCATGCACTATGTCGTAGGCCCACACACAGTGTGCATGCACTATGTCGTAACACTGTTACATTGATATCATTTTCCATCTGGAAAATTATCAATGTTATAAAGTACTAATTCAAGGAGTGGAGGGGGAGAAGTAGTGCGCTTTGTACAAATAGGGAAATGTTGACAATTGTGAACGGTCCCTTACCAGAGGATTATTACATGACAAAATATTTGAGCTTCCCATGTAAGTCTCATGACAATTTTTGAGCTGCCCCCTCCACACATTCTAGTGGTTGTTCCACAAGCTCCTGTTGCGGCTGTATCTGAAGTGACAACATATTTGAGATTATTAACAGACCAGCCACTGTTGTAGGAGTATTGGGACTGCATCAAGGACATAGTTGTGTCACTGACACTGATAGTCAGAAGTCACCCCCAGGGTGAGACTTGACAACCTTTGACCTTACCCAGTCACCCCAGTGCAGCCCTCTATTTGAGGCAGCTGGCGGGAAAAGTCTCAAAACTAAATATTTCTGACCAGTAGTGGAGGTGGGGAATCTGAGTACTGTAAGCAGGCTAAGGCGAGAAATAGGTTAGGAATCCAGCATGTGAGTTACCTCATGAGTGACCACACCAGTGACCCACATGTGTCAGGTGACCACTGCAGTGTCACAAGCTATGACAGTGGTCAGTGAGAGATCAGGGAATGATTTATTGTGATCTGTGTCATTCCTAGTGGGAATGAAGTCTGTGCCTTAAAGCAGGATTTGTGATGTTTTGAGCCCATCCCCTGGATGAGGGGCCCCTAATAGAGACTGTTACAACAAGTCCTCCACAGACAGGCCAGAAGTAGACTGCTTATTCACTTTAACCCTTTCCCTCTCCTGTGTCAGTGTAGTTGTGAAGATGTCTGTAGTTGTCTGGCCAGTGTAGACAGACACCAACCTTGTGAAGCTTCATTTTCTCTCACCTTATGTTTAGTAGGAAGTCCACAGCAGCTTATTAATAACACATCTGGCAGTTTGGGTGTAATACTCCAGACACACACTACTCATGGCAGCTTGTTCTGCTTCATTTGTTCCCCCACACAAAATAGCCTTGTGGTGTTATTCTCTCATGGTGTTATTCTCTCATGGTGTTATTCTTTCATGGTGTTATTCTCTCATGGTGTTATTCTGGTGGGTCAGTATTCAGCTTATGCAGGTTTAGTCAAGCATTTGTGCAAAGGTTGGGTGTAAATGTGGAGAGTTTGTGTTGTTTAATTAGGAATAGGGGTTGATGGTGGAGGGATGGATGGTGAAGGGGTGGATGGGGGAAGGGCGGATAGTGGGGTGGACAGGGAAGGGGTGGATGGTGGAGTGCTTGGAATGTGGTCATGACATTTCTGACCCAGTCTGTCAGGACACTCCACACACTGGTCCAAGTTGGATTCCAGAACCCTGATAACAACTAATCATGTGATCATACATTAATGTCTGATTATGTGTCATTAGACCCTGCAGTATACACACATGGCCTGTATCCATGGGACTGAGCACTCCCAGTCACTCACAGGGAGGCTGGAATGTCTACTGGCTGACACAGCTGAGGGAGGGAGATATTGAGGGATTGTGTGTCATTGTCCATGAGGGAAGGCCAACAAGAGCAGTATGTTGTCATTGTCCATGAGGGAAGACCAACAAGAGCAGTATGTTGTCATTGTCCATGAGGGAAAACCAACAAGAGCAGTATGTTGTCATTGTCCATGAGGGAAGGCCAACAAGAGCAGTATGTTGTCATTGTCCATGAGGGAAAACCAACAAGAGCAGTATGTTGTCATTGTCCATGAGGGAAGGCCAACAAGAGCAGTATGTTGTCATTGTCCATGAGGGAAGGCCAACAAGAGCAGTATGTTGTCATTGTCCATGAGGGAAGGCCAACAAGAGCAGTATGTTGTCATTGTCCATGAGGGAAAACCAACAAGAGCAGTATGTTGTCATTGTCCATGAGGGAAAACCAACAAGAGCAGTATGTTGTCATTGTCCATGAGGGAAAACCAACAAGAGCAGTATGTTGTCATTGTCCATGAGGGAAGGCCAACAAGAGCAGTATGTTGTCATTGTCCATGAGGGAAGGCCAACAAGAGCAGTATGTTGTCATTGTCCATGAGGGAAAACCAACAAGAGCAGTATGTTGTCATTGTCCATGAGGGAAGGCCAACAAGAGCAGTATGTTGTCATTATCCATGAGGGAAAGCCAACAAGAGCAGTATGTTGTCATTGTCCATGAGGGAAAACCAACAAGAGCAGTATGTTGTCATTGTCCATGAGGGAAGGCCAACAAGAGCAGTATGTTGTCATTGTCCATGAGGGAAGGCCAACAAGAGCAGTATGTTGTCATTGTCCATGAGGGAAAACCAACAAGAGCAGTATGTTGTCATTGTCCATGAGGGAAGGCCAACAAGAGCAGTATGTTGTCATTGTCCATGAGGGAAGGCCAACAAGAGCAGTATGTTGTCATTGTCCATGAGGGAAAACCAACAAGAGCAGTATGTTGTCATTGTCCATGAGGGAAGGCCAACAAGAGCAGTATGTTGTCATTGTCCATGAGGGAAAACCAACAAGAGCAGTATGTTGTCATTGTCCATGAGGGAAGGCCAACAAGAGCAGTATGTTGTCATTGTCCATGAGGGAAGGCCAACAAGAGCAGTATGTTGTCATTGTCCATGAGGGAAAACCAACAAGAGCAGTATGTTGTCATTGTCCATGAGGGAAGGCCAACAAGAGCAGTATGTTGTCATTGTCCATGAGGGAAAACCAACAAGAGCAGTATGTTGTCATTGTCCATGAGGGAAGGCCAACAAGAGCAGTATGTTGTCATTGTCCATGAGGGAAGGCCAACAAGAGCAGTATGTTGTCATTGTCCATGAGGGAAAACCAACAAGAGCAGTATGTTGTCATTGTCCATGAGGGAAAACCAACAAGAGCAGTATGTTGTCATTGTCCATGAGGGAAGGCCAACAAGAGCAGTATGTTGTCATTGTCCATGAGGGAAGGCCAACAAGAGCAGTATGTTGTCATTGTCCATGAGGGAAAACCAACAAGAGCAGTATGTTGTCATTGTCCATGAGGGAAGGCCAACAAGAGCAGTATGTTGTCATTGTCCATGAGGGAAAACCAACAAGAGCAGTATGTTGTCATTGTCCATGAGGGAAAACCAACAAGAGCAGTATGTTGTCATTGTCCATGAGGGAAGGCCAACAAGAGCAGTATGTTGTCATTGTCCATGAGGGAAGGCCAACAAGAGCAGTATGTTGTCATTGTCCATGAGGGAAAACCAACAAGAGAAGTATGTTGTCATTGTCCATGAGGGAAAACCAACAAGAGCAGTATGTTGTCATTGTCCATGAGGGAAGACCAACAAGAGCAGTATGTTGTCATTGTCCATGAGGGAAAACCAACAAGAGCAGTATGTTGTCATTGTCCATGAGGGAAAACCAACAAGAGCAGTATGTTGTCATTGTCCATGAGGGAAGACCAACAAGAGCAGTATGTTGTCATTGTCCATGAGGGAAGGCCAACAAGAGCAGTATGTTGTCATTGTCCATGAGGGAAGACCAACAAGAGTAGTATGTTGTCATTGTCCATGAGGGAAGGCCAACAAGAGCAGTATGTTGTCATTGTCCATGAGGGAAAACCAACAAGAGCAGTATGTTGTCATTGTCCATGAGGGAAAACCAACAAGAGCAGTATGTTGTCATTGTCCATGAGGGAAAACCAACAAGAGCAGTATGTTGTCATTGTCCATGAGGGAAGGCCAACAAGAGCAGTATGTTGTCATTGTCCATGAGGGAAGACCAACAAGAGTAGTATGTTGTCATTGTCCATGAGGGAAGGCCAACAAGAGCAGTATGTTGTCATTGTCCATGAGGGAAAACCAACAAGAGCAGTATGTTGTCATTGTCCATGAGGGAAAACCAACAAGAGCAGTATGTTGTCATTGTCCATGAGGGAAGGCCAAAAAGAGCAGTATGTTGTCATTATCCCTGAGGGAAGACCAACAAGAGCAGTATGTTGTCATTGTCCATGAGGGAAAACCAACAAGAGCAGTATGTTGTCATTTGCCATGAGGGAAGACCAACAAGAGTAGTATGTTGTCATTATCCCTGAGGGAAGGCCAACAAGAGCAGTATGTTGTCATTGTCCATGAGGGAAAACCAACAAGAGTAGTATGTTGTCATTGTCCATGAGGGAAAACCAACAAGAGTAGTATGTTGTCATTGTCCACGAGGGAAGACCAACAAGAGCAGTATGTTGTCATTGTCCATGAGGGAAAACCAACAAGAGCAGTATGTTGTCATTGGCCATGAGGGAAGACCAACAAGAGTAGTATGTTGTCATTATCCCTGAGGGAAGACCAACAAGAGCAGTATGTTGTCATTGTCCATGAGGGAAGGCCAACAAGAGCAGTATGTTGTCATTGTCCATGAGGGAAAACCAACAAGAGCAGTATGTTGTCATTGTCCATGAAGGAAAACCAACAAGAGTAGTATGTTGTCATTGTCCATGAGGGAAAACCAACAAGAGCAGTATGTTGTCATTGTCCATGAGGGAAGACCAACAAGAGCAGTATGTTGTCATTGGCCATGAGGGAAGACCAACAAGAGTAGTATGTTGTCATTATCCATGAGGGAAGACCAACAAGAGCAGTATGTTGTCAGTATCCCTGAGGGAAGACCAACAAGAGCAGTATGTTGTCATTGTCCATGAGGGAAGACCAACAAGAGCAGTATGTTGTCATTGTCCATGAGGGAAAACCAACAACAGCAGTATGTTGTCATTGTCCATGAGGGAAAACCAACAAGAGCAGTATGTTGTCATTATCCCTGAGGGAAGGCCAACAAGAGCAGTATGTTGTCATTGTCCATGAGGGAAAACCAACAAGAGCAGTATGTTGTCATTGTCCATGAGGGAAAACCAACAAGAGCAGTATGTTGTCATTGTCCATGAGGGAAGGCCAACAAGAGCAGTATGTTGTCATTGTCCATGAGGGTGTCCCACTCAAAAACTGTTTGAAACCTTCCTATCTACTACGACACTCTACCTTCTGTCAGTCAGCCAGTTGATTATCTTGAACCCGATACCATGGGCTTTTGATTTAAGTTGTCATCTTTGATATGGCACTTTCTATTTGTTAAGCATGACCTCGGTTTTAGAAATCCATGTTGAGATAGATTTAATAATTTGTGCCCAGCAAGAAGTCCACAATATGGTCTTTAATTAACCTTATTTCTCGAACCCTTTTCAAGTTGGACTTCCGGCTACTTGGACTTGGTGCAGCGACTTGAATTTGGTGTAGATCATTTACAGAAAAACGCGGTATATCAAATAGAATAAGTATTACTATTGCATATATATTATACACAAACGTATTGTAGACATATATTAGGAAATAGGTTTTGTTAATTATTAGTCAGAGGGAGTATTTTAGAGTAAGTTAGTTTCGGATTCTGTCAGGGAATTCAGCGAGCGTTAATAGGGTTGTTTACAATTCGAAAATTGAGATAGCATAGTGAATAGTCAGTAACATTGGAATATTGGTTAGAATAACTATTAGTATTATACATATATTGTTCACCAACTTCTTGTAGACATATATTAAGAAACCGTTTTTGTAACAGGTAGTATTTATTCCCGGATTCAAACTCAACGAGTGATAAAAGGGAGTTTGTTTACAGGTCGTGAATTCAACCCGTGCATCGAGCTATCGTTTACATTGGCTAATATATATATAAGATAAAGTGATTTATTTACTTAAATTACATACATAAGGTAATATCTGACATAGTGGTAGTAAACGTTTTCGGTAAAAAGGAATTAACAGCAGGATTTTAGCGTAAATTAGTACACACTGACTTTGTTGTTTTGTTACACAGTGTTCTCCGTATTCGCTAGGTGGCAGGGTTTTTTTTTTCTCATGCGAGGTTAATAGAAGATACAGTTAGCAAGTATATTAGCCTAAAGTGTTCTTTTGATCACAAAAACAGCCTTATTCAAGGCTAACGTAGCAAACTAATTAAAACTAAATTGTATGATGGCGCCGTGCAAACGGCAGTTAAAGGCCACAAGGCACTTAATTTGTGGCAGTTGCAGTAACTGGGTGGACTTCGTCAAGTCTGGGTGCGAGAAGTCCTGGGCTGAGGTCCAGGCAGATAGTTTTAGTTTTGAGTGTAAGGGATGTACGAAGATGAAGGAACTAGAGGTGGAGTTGGAAGAGCTGAGGCTGCTCGTTGTGGCAATGGTGGGAAGGGAACAGGGGGGTTGTGCCAGTAGTTCCCGTGGGGGAACAGTAGATGATAAAGTGGGGAAAGACACACGAGATGCTAGGGAGAGCTCACCGCAGCCTGGGAGGAAGCTGAGAGGAGGGAAGGTGACAGGTTGTAGGGAGACAGGACGTAAGGAGACGGGAAGGAAAGGAACGGGAGGGAAGACAACCGGAGTGAAGGAGAGGGGAGTAGGAGAGACAGGAGGGAAGGGGAAGGGAGTGGGGGAGACGGGAGGGAAAACAACAAATTTCAGGGGGCTAAATCTGACTATTTAGGTTCGTTAGTTGTAACTCCAGAATTGGTAGCTAAGAAAAT
Organism: Lamellibrachia columna; assembly: GCA_963662155.1. NCBI lineage: Eukaryota > Metazoa > Annelida > Polychaeta > Sabellida > Siboglinidae > Lamellibrachia > Lamellibrachia columna. The sequence continues at coordinate 2,347,997 of OY759261.1, read as the reverse complement.
AAAGGCAATGAAGGATAACAAATCACCGGGAGTGGATGGGATTCCTCCAAAATTACTAATGGAAACAGTAGAACAAATCAGTATACCACTTGCAAGAGTATTCAACTTGTCATTAAAAGAGGGAGTTGTTCCGTTTGAATGGAAAGAAGCAAACATCATACCATTATTTAAAAAGGGTTCGAGAAATAAGTCAGAGAATTACAGACCAGTGAGTTTAACGTCAGTGATTTGTAAATTATTAGAAAGGTTAATTAAAGACCATATGGTGGACTTCCTCGTTAAGCATAAATTATTAAATTCATCTCAACATGGATTCCTTAAAGCGAGGTCATGCTTAACAAATATGTTATGTTTTTTGGAAGAAATCACTAAGTGGATAGACGTGGGATCGCCAGTAGATATTATCTACTTAGATTTTCAGAAAGCTTTTGACAAAGTGCCACATCAAAGATTACTACTTAAATTAAAAGCCCATGGTATCGGGGATAGCATAACTGACTGGATAGAACAATGGCTGACTGACAGAAGACAACGAGTTGTAGTAGATGGAGAAGTTTCAAATTGGAAATCGGTTTTGAGTGGGGTACCTCAAGGATCAGTATTAGGACCTATATTATTCTTAATTTATATCAATGACTTGGACGACAGTATAACAAGTAACATACTGAAATTTGCGGATGACACAAAACTGTTTAGAAAGGTTAATACTGATGGTGATAAACAACATTTACAAAACGATCTAGACAGATTAGTGAAATGGTCTGAGAAATGGCAGATGCTGTTCAATTTTGGGAAATGTAAATGCCTACATACAGGACATGGGAACTTGAATGTAAACTATAAAATGGGAGATACTGCTCTGGGTACTACTGTAAAAGAAAAGGACTTAGGAGTTACAATAAGCGCTGATATGAAAGTTTCAGAGCAGTGTGGTATTGCAGCTTCAAAGGGTAATCAAATTCTTGGGTTGATTAGAAGAAACATAACATACAAGGGAAAAAAGTTAATTATACCTCTTTATAAAGCAATAGTTAGACCTCATTTAGAATACTGTATACAAGCATGGAGACCATATCGTAAGAAGGATATAGATACGCTTGAACGCATACAAAGGAGAGCAACTAAAATGATTCCAGAACTTAGAGACCTTAGTTATGAAGAACGCCTGAAAGAATGTGGTTTAACAACTCTAGAGACAAGGAGGTTAAGAGGAGATCAGATTGAAGTTTTTAAGATATTGAATGGGTATGAAAATATTGATAGAAATATGTTTTTCTCACTCAAGAAGGATAGCAGAACTAGAGGACATGAGGTAAAATTAGTAAAGGATCAATGTAGATTGGACATCAGGAAGCACTCGTTCTCACAGAGGACAATAAATGAATGGAACAAATTGTCTACAGATTGTGTAACTGCTAGCAGCGTGAATATGTTTAAAAACAAGGTTGACACATATCTCAGGAGGGCGGGTTATAAGTAGATGAACATTGTTGGACTCTCGATAAGCCAATGGCTTCCTTGTCCACTTGCCATCTGGGCCTTTGGCTTGGATGGCAAATCTTGTTAAATCTTGTTAAATAATTGTATGATGTTCGCTTCTTTCCATTCAAAAGGAACCACTCCCTCTCTAAGTGACATGTTGAACACTTGCAAGTGGTATACTAATTTGTTCAACTGTTTCCATTAGTAGTTATGGCAGAATTCCATCTACTCCATGTGATGATTTATCTTCCACTCCAGGTGATTCCATCCACTCCATGTGATTTTTCTTCCACTCCAGGTGAATTCATCCACTCCATGTGATTTATCTTCCACTCCAGGTGATTCCATCCACTCCATGTGATTTATCTTCCACTCCAGGTGATTCCATCCACTCCATGTGATTTATCTTCCACTCCAGGTGATTCTGTCCACTCAATGTGATTTTTCTTTTACTCCAGGTGATTACATCCACTCCATGTGATTTATCTTCCATGCCAGGTGATTCCATCCATTCCATTCGTTTTACCTTCCACTCCAGGTGATTACATCCGCTCCATGTGACTTTTTTGTCCTTCAGTGTTGTAAATGTTAGCTCATTATTAGGGAAACCATTTCACTGTTGCTTTGAATTCGCTTTGTGCTTCTGATGTGTTTAAATAACCGGCCATGTACAGTTGTAGTACAGTCAGCCGGCCATGTAGTACAGTCAGCCGGCCATGTAGTACAGTCAGTCGGCCATGTAGTACAGTCAGTCGGCCATGTAGTACAGTCAGCCGGCCATGTAGTACAGTCAGCCGGCCATGTAGTACAGTCAGCCGGCCATGTAGTACAGTCAGCCAGCCATGTAGTACAGTCAGCCTGCCATGTAGTACAGTCAGCCGGCCATGTAGTACAGTCAGCCGGCCATGTAGTACAGTCAGCCAGCCATGTAGTACAGTCAGCCGGCCATGTAGTACAGTCAGCCGGCCATGTAGTACAGTCAGCCGGCCATGTAGTACAGTCAGCCCTGAGGATCCCAAATGTAGTGCGTCATTAGTGTCAATAATATGCACAGTTGGTTTAATAAAAGGGTGCATAGTTGTGTTGAGTTCATTGAAAGAATTAACTTTGTTAAATTGTGTAATTAACAAAAGCCTTGTGCCATAGTATGTATAGCTGGACCACTTCTACCCCTTTTAAAATTTTGTTTGGCTAGATGCGTTCAAAAATAATTTTATTGTTTGTCCCATGATTTCACCAAACAAAATAAGAAATTTGTACAAACGTGCTGGCCTGTTGTAGCTGTTATTTGTACAAAAACGTTGGCCTGTTGTAGCTGTTATTTGTACAAACACGTTGGCCTGTTGTAGCTGTTATTTGTACAAACACGTTGGCCTGTTGTAGCTGTGATTTGTACAAATGTGCTGGCATGCTGTAGCTGTGATTTGTACAAACACACTGGCCTGTTGTAGCTGTGATTTGTACAAACACGCTGGCATGTTGTAGCTGTGGTTTGTACAAGCATGCTGGCCTGTTGTAGCTGTGATTTGTACAAACATGCTGGCCTGTTGTAGCTGTGATTTGTTATGAAACACTCTGAAACAAGATAAACAAATGAAACTGAGGAAGAATCTGTCAGTTCAACATGATGGCAATATTGTGTGTGATTCCTATAAGTTGCGGTACTTGCCAGGCTAACACAGCTTCACCTGCTGTGTAGTTTATGGATCATAAATGAGTGTTGACAATAGAACAGCTACAGACCAGTTTAGATCTAATCAGTCACATCTGTACCTGTGGTCAGGTGTTCCCAGTTCCAAGTTTATGGTTTGCCACAGCTGTCCACTATATCTATCTTGCAGTCTTTTTCTGCTGTCTCACAGAGGAAACGTCACTTAGGCTTCTATTTTGTTCAGTGATATATGAATGTGTTAGGCTTCTATTTTGTTCAGTGAGATATGCATGTGTTAGGCTTCTATTTTGTTCAGTGAGATATGCATGTGTTAGGCTTCTATTTTGTTCAGTGAGATATGGATGTGTTAGGTTTCTATTTTGTTCAGTGAGATATGCATGTGCTAGGCTTCTATTTTGTTCAGTGAGATGCATGTGTTAGGCTTCTATTTTGTTCAGTGAGATATGCATGTGTTAGGCTTCTATTTTGTTCAGTGAGATATGCATGTGTTAGGCTTCTATTTTGTTCAGTGAGATATGCATGTGTTAGGCTTCTATTTTGTTCAGTGAGATATGAATGTGTTTGTTGTTGCTTTATCTAAACTGTGAATAATAAAATGATGTCTAACTAACTGCATCCCCCCTAACTAACTGCATCCCCCCCTAACTAACTGCATCCCCCACTTAGACTCAGTCATTCCTTACATTAATAGTCAATTTGAAAGTGTCAGTATCACCTTGGCACAGTTGAACTGGTGGGCTAACTAGTGGGCTAACTGATGGGCTAACTGGTGAACTAACTGGTGGGCTAACTGGTGAGCTAACTGATGGGCTAACTGGTGAGCTAACTGGTGGGCTAACTGGTGGTCTAACTGGTGAGCTAACTGGTGGGCTAACTGGTGGTCTAACTGGTGAGCTAACTGCTGGGCTAACTGGTGGGCTAACCACAGAGCTCTGAGAAGTATAGAAAGTGTTGTTAACCAATCCACCACATCGTTTGTTATATGACTCATTATTTGTTGAGATGATTTGTCAGAAATGCTGATTACAGGTTCTGTGGTAAGGCTCATTATAATGTAATTTTAAGTGTCCTGCAAGTGGCAGTGCTGGGGTGTTAGATATAGCTACATGTCTTAAGTGTCCTGCCAGTGGCAGTGCTGGAGTGTTATATATAGCCACATGTCTTAAGTGTCCTGCCAGTGGCAGTGCTGGGGTGTTAGATATAGCCACATGTCAGTGGTGTAGACAGGGAGGAAGACAGGGAAGTTGTAGGCAGGCAGTGGTGTAGACAGGGAGAAAGACAGGGAAGTTGTAGGCAGGCAGTGGTGTAGACATGGAGAAAGACAGGGAAGTTGTAGGCAGGCAGTGGTGTAGACAGGGAGAAAGACAGGGAAGTTGCAGGCAGGCAGTGGTGTAGACAGGGAGAAAGACAGGGAAGTTGTAGGCAGGCAGTGGTGTAGACAGGGAGAAAGACAGGGAAGTTGTAGGCAGGCAGTGGTGTAGACAGGGAGAAAGACAGGGAAGTTGTAGGCATGCAGTGGTGTAGACAGGGAGAAAGACAGGGAAGTTGTAGGCAGGCAGTGGTGTAGACAAGGAGAAAGACAGGGAAGTTGTAGGCATGCAGTGGTGTAGACAGGGAGAAAGACAGGGAAGTTGTAGGCAGGCAGTGGTGTAGACATTGTCATAATAATTAAATAATTACCTCTGTGACAAATTGTATTAATTAGTGGAGATTACCCACCAGGTGTGGGTCCCACCAAGTGTGGGTCTCACCAGGTGTGGGTCCCACCAGGTGAGGGTTCCACCAGGTGTGGGTCCCACCAGGTGTGGGTCCCACCATACTGGGGAGAAGGTCTTCAGTGTTACTGTGCTACCTTTGGAAGACCTTCCTACTGGGGAGAAGGTCTGCGGTATGTTTGATGTCATTGTGGTGTTTGTAATGTAACTGTGGTGTTTGTAATGTAATTGTGGTGTTTGTAATGTCTTTGCGGTATGTTTGTGACATCATTGTGGTATGTTTGTGACATCATTGTGGTATGTTTGTGACATTGTGGTATGTTTGTGACATCATTGTGGTATGTTTGTGACATCATTGTGGTATGTTTGTGACATCATTGTGGTATGTTTGTGACATCATTGTGGTATGTTTGTGACATCATTGTGGTATGTCTGTTACATCGTTGTGGTATGTTTGTGACATCATTGTGGTATGTTTGTGACATCATTGTGGTATGTTTGTGACATCATTGTGGTATGTTTGTGACATTGTGGTATGGTTGTTACATCATTGTGGTATGTTTGTGACATAATTGTGGTATGTTTGTGACATCATTGTGGTATGTTTGTGACATCATTGTGGTATGTTTGTGACATCATTGTGGTATGTTTGTGACATAATTGTGGTATGTTTGTGACATCATTGTGGTATGTTTGTTACATCATTGTGGTATGTTTGTGACATCATTGTGGTATGTTTGTGACATCATTGTGGTATGTTTGTAATATATCTGCAATGCCTGAAATGGGTAGAATTCGAAATTGGCAATACAAATATTTTATATTTATAAATTATAATATCTGAAAGGGGTTGTTTTGCTTAGGTAAACATCTATGTAGTCAATTTTATTATCTGTTGTCATACAATAGACATTATCTATAACACATACAACACCTATTGGCTAAGAATGAAACCATGGTTGTGGGGCGTCAACAAATGTGGTGGTAATGTGCATGTGTTGTGAATATTGTCTGTTGTACATCAATCGAAGTATAGAGGTATCGAAGAAAATCAGAGTGTTTCACATTCTCACTAAAGGTGTGTTCTTATATAGCGCAGTATCCAGTCTTTGAGACTATCCTAAGCACTTTACACTTCATCCCCTGGCAGACCATTCCAACGCCTTCTCGGCTTCACTGGTAAGCATTCAGCCACCCTGCAATTACTGCTCGAAGGCTATTCGTTCATATATCCAACTTTGTCTGCAGCCAGGTACTCATTTATACAGCTGAGTAAACTGTGGCAATGTCGGGAGAACAAAATTGCCAAAGCTTTGAAATGTCAGAAAGAGGGTTTGAAGTTTGAACCCAGGTTCTCTTGCTTGAAAAGACAATGTTCTAATCACTACCAAGCCCCACGTAATCACTCAACCATCCATTGTCATCACTCAAAGCATGCACAGTGCACATGTACTATTACATGGTACAGTTGTATGTCAAGGAAAACAATTGACAGTTGAGAAATTCTTTGCAAACTTGTAAAATCACATTTTTGCTGCTCCGATTTTGTCAACTTGTCTTCACTGGAAATCCATGAGTTTTGTTCTCGAGGACAGGAGATGGATATCTAGTGAGTTCTAGGAGCATGGTGTTAGTGCCCTGTCACTACGGGTACTTGTACTGTGTTTGAGGCATTAAACCTATTTGCCCTATTACTAGGGTTACATAACAGGCAGTGGTGGGCATTTCACATTTTTGTCATTCCTGTGTGGCCTAGCTTGTGTGGAGATGTGGCAGCCTGCGTGTGAGTGACAGCTTCATTCAGGGGGTCCAGAGAACTGCTACTGCTGCACTAACGTTTGTGTAACCACATCAGCTGTGGATGGAGTCAGCATTCACACTGCAATTTGAGCAGCGGATTATAATTGATTGTGAAATGAGGAATTGCACTGATCACATCACCAGCAGTAGGGGCAGCGACTGTTGTCCTGGCAGTAGACCAGCAGTGTGGAGCCAGGAGACCACGGGGAGCTAGTGGCAGTGACTGGAGCCAGGAGACTACAGGGAGCTAGTGGCAGTGACTGGAGCCAGGAGACCACAGGGAGCTAGTGGCAGTGACTGGAGCCAGGAGACTACAGGGAGCTAGTGGCAGTGACTGGAGCCAGGAGACCACAGGGAGCTAGTGGCAGTGACTGGAGCCAGGAGACCACAGGGAGCTAGTGGCAGTGACTGGAGCCAGGAGACCACAGGGAGCTAGTGGCAGTGACTGGAGCCAGGAGACCACATGGAGCTGGTGGCAGTGACTGGAGCCAGGAGACCACAGGGAGCTAGTGGCAGTGACTGGAGCCAGGAGACCACAGGGAGCTAGTAGCAGTGACTGGAGCCAGGAGACCACAGGGAGCTAGTGGCAGTGACTGGAGCCAGGGGACTACAGGGAGCTAGTGGCAGTGACTGGAGCCAGGAGACCACAGGGAGCTAGTGGCAGTGACTGGAGCCAGGAGACCACAGGGAGCTAGTGGCAGTGACTGGAGCCAGGAGACCATGGGGAGCTAGTGGCAGTAACTGGAGCCAGGAGACTACAGGGAGCTAGTGGCAGTGACTGGAGCCAAGAGACCACAGGGAGCTAGTGGCAGTGACTGGAGCCAGGAGACTATGGGGAGCTAGTGGCAGTGACTGGAGCCAAGAGACCACAGGGAGCTAGTGGCAGTGACTGGAGCCAGGAGACTATGGGGAGCTAGTGGCAGTGACTGGAGCCAGGAGACCACGGGGAGCTAGTGGCAGTGACTGGAGCCAGGAGACCACGGGGAGCTAGTGGCAGTGACTGGAGCCAAGAGACCACAGGGAGCTAGTGGCAGTGACTGGAGCCAGGAGACCACGGGGAGCTAGTGGCAGTGACTGGAGCCAGGAGACTACAGGGAGCTAGTGGCAGTGACTGGAGCCAAGAGACCACAGGGAGCTAGTGGCAGTGACTGGAGCCAGGAGACTATGGGGAGCTAGTGGCAGTGACTGGAGCCAAGAGACCACAGGGAGCTAGTGGCAGTGACTGGAGCCAGGAGACTATGGGGAGCTAGTGGCAGTGACTGGAGCCAGGAGACCACGGGGAGCTAGTGGCAGTGACTGGAGCCAGGAGACCACGGGGAGCTAGTGGCAGTGACTGGAGCCAGGAGACTACAGGGAGCTAGTGGCAGTGACTGGAGCCAGGAGACCATGGGGAGCTAGTGGCAGTGACTGGAGCCAGGAGACCACGGGGAGCTAGTGGCAGTGACTGGAGCCAGGAGACTACAGGGAGCTAGTGGCAGTGACTGGAGCCAGGAGACTACAGAGAGCTAGTGGCAGTGACTTTACCTGTGGTGTTGCACTTGGAGCAGTGTTACTTGGTGTATTGTTACTTGGTGTTTTGTTACTTGGAGCAGTGTTACTCAGAGCAGCTTTAGTTGGAGCAGTGTTACTTGGAACGGCATTACTCGGAGCAGTGTTACATAGGTTGTTGCCACTGGATGAATGTTACATGGAGTGTCTTTACACATTGTGTAGCCAGGTCTGCTGTGGCATTCTAAGAAGAAACCAGTGATTCATGGTGTGCCTGACTGAGTCAAGTGTCTGGTATAAACTGTGTCTGTCACAGCCTGGGTGGTGTAGCTGGAATCTCTACTCACTGTGTCCTGCAGAGCCATTGGACACTTTGGCTAGGTAGTGCCCCCCCCCCTCGCCCGCCCCCCACTGGTGGTCATGTCCCTGTGAGAAGAAGTGGATTGTGGGCAGCTCCCACAACTGTCAGACAGTCTACAAGAGTTGTGTGTGGGCCATCGTTGACTTCCTGGGATAATCACTGGATGGAATGGGTTAATCTGTGAGAGGCTGGATTAACGCTGTAATTCACCAGTTGTGCTGGTTTGTCTGTGAGATGTTATCTCAGCCTCCCGTTGTCGGGAGACCCCTACATCCACGGGCGCAACTGCATGTCCCGTGTCACTTGGAGTGTAACTGTGCTGACGTCTCACTGGGGTTTGCCGCGACGAAGAAACATGTTTCTGTAGAGTTGTGTGAGGATTAAGTAGGTTGAACACTGGATGCCAAGGCCCAAGTTGTACATGGTTGGAATGGAGATGTGTTGACAACCATGGATGATTGTTCGAGTCCCATGTATGGGCGATGTGTGCAGCTCGTTGGTAAGTCTCCCTTCCTCCCTCGGTCCCCCTCCCTGCTCCTCCCCCTGCCTCCTCCCTATCCCTCCCTCACTCCGTCCCCCCTCCCTCCCCCTCCCTCCCTTTGTTGTTCATTAAAACGCATCAAATTTGGTCAGTCAATTTATAATAAAAGGTCCAGTTTGACAGCCAGGTTTGAGATAACCCCCAGTGAGTCAGGAGGGTGTTGAGATGACCACCAGTGAGTCAGGACAGTGGTGAGATGACCCCCAATGAGTTAGAGGAGGGTGGTGAAATGCCAGTGGGACTGAATTACCTTACATTAGATAAACTGATGCTGGTGATGATGTTGTGGACTTGCTTCATATTGATTCTTGGGACCCACAGACAGGGATACAGACTACCATTGTCTCCTCACCCACTACTTCACTCCTGGGGACAGGGATACAGCCTACCATTGTCTCCTCACCCACTACTTCACTCCTGGGGACAGGGATACAGCCTACCATTGTCTCCTCACCCACTACTTCACTCCTGGGGACAGGGGTACAGACTACCATTGTCTCCTCACCCACTACTTCACTCCTGGGGACAGGGGTACAGACTACCATTGTCTCCTCACCCACTACTTCACTCCTGGGGACAGGGGTACAGACTACCATTGTCTCCTCACCCACTACTTCACTCCTGGGGACAGGGGTACAGACTACCATTGTCTCCTCACCCACTACTTCACTCCTGGGGACAGGGATACAGACTACCATTGTCTCCTCACCCACTACTTCACTCCTGGGGACAGGGGTACAGACTACCATTGTCTCCTCACCCACTACTTCACTCCTGGGGACAGGGGCACAGACTACCATTGTCTCCTCACCCACTACTTCACTCCTGGGGACAGGGGCACAGACTACCATTGTCTCCTCACCCACTACTTCACTCCTGTGGACAGGGGCACAGACTACCATTGTCTCCTCACCCACTACTTCACTCCTGGGGACAGGGGCACATACTACCATTGTCTCCTCACCCACTACTTCACTCCTGGGGACAGGGGTACAGACTACCATTGTCTCCTCACCCACTACTTCACTCCTGGGGACGGGTACAGACTACCATTGTCTCCTCACCCACTACTTCACTCCTGGGGACAGGGATACAGACTACCATTGTCTCCTCACCCACTACTTCACTCCTGGGGACAGGGGTACAGACTACCATTGTCTCCTCACCCACTACTTCACTCCTGGGGACAGGGATACAGACTACCATTGTCTCCTCACCCACTACTTCACTCCTGGGGACAGGGGTACAGACTACCATTGTCTCCTCACCCACTACTTCACTCCTGGGGACAGGGATACAGACTACCATTGTCTCCTCACCCACTACTTCACTCCTGGGGACAGGGGTACAGACTACCATTGTCTCCTCACCCACTACTTCACTCCTGGGGACGGGTACAGACTACCATTGTCTCCTCACCCACTACTTCACTCCTGGGGACAGGGATACAGACTACCATTGTCTCCTCACCCACTACTTCACTCCTGGGGACAGGGGTACAGACTACCATTGTCTCCTCACCCACTACTTCACTCCTGGGGACGGGTACAGACTACCATTGTCTCCTCACCCACTACTTCACTCCTGGGACAGGGGCACAGACTACCATTGTCTCCTCACCCACTACTTCACTCCTGGGGACAGGGGTACAGACTACCATTGTCTCCTCACCCACTACTTCACTCCTGGGGACAGGGGTACAGACTACCATTGTCTCCTCACCCACTACTTCACTCCTGGGGACAGGGGCACAGACTACCATTGTCTCCTCACCCACTACTTAACTCCTGGGACAGGGGCACAGACTACCATTGTCTCCTCACCCACTACTTCACTCCTGGGGACAGGGGCACAGACTACCATTGTCTCCTCACCCACTACTTCACTCCTGGGGACAGGGGCACATACTACCATTGTCTCCTCACCCACTACTTCACTCCTGGGGACAGGGATACAGACTACCATTGTCTCCTCACCCACTACTTCACTCCTGGGGACAGGGGTACAGACTACCATTGTCTCCTCACCCACTACTTCACTCCTGGGGACAGGGGCACATACTACCATTGTCTCCTCACCCACTACTTCACTCCTGGGGACAGGGGTACAGACTACCATTGTCTCCTCACCCACTACTTCACTCCTGGGTACAGGGATACAGACTACCATTGTCTCCTCACCCACTACTTCACTCCTGGGGACAGGGGCACAGACTACCATTGTCTCCTCACCCACTACTTCACTCCTGGGGACAGGGGCACAGACTACCATTGTCTCCTCACCCACTACTTCACTCCTGGGGACAGGGATACAGACTACCATTGTCTCCTCACCCACTACTTCACTCCTGGGGACAGGGGCACATACTACCATTGTCTCCTCACCCACTACTTCACTCCTGGGGACAGGGGTACAGACTACCATTGTCTCCTCACCCACTACTTCACTCCTGGGGACAGGGGTACAGACTACCATTGTCTCCTCACCCACTACTTCACTCCTGGGGACAGGGGCACATACTACCATTGTCTCCTCACCCACTACTTCACTCCTGGGGACAGGGGTACAGACTACCATTGTCTCCTCACCCACTACTTCACTCATGGGGACAGGGATACAGACTACCATTGTCTCCTCACCCACTACTTCACTCATGGGGACAGGGGTACAGACTACCATTGTCTCCTCACCCACTACTTCACTCCTGGGGACAGTGGCACAGACTACCATTGTCTCCTCACCCACTACTTCACTCCTGGGGACAGGGGCACATACTACCATTGTCTCCTCACCCACTACTTCACTCCTGGGGACAGGGGCACATACTACCATTTTCTCCTCACCCACTACTTCACTCATGGGGACAGGGATACAGACTACCATTGTCTCCTCACCCACTACTTCACTCCTGGGGACAGGGATACAGACTACCATTGTCTCCTCACCCACTACTTCACTCCTGGGGACAGGGATACAGACTACCATTGTCTCCTCACCCACTACTTCACTCCTGGGGACAGGGATACAGACTACCATTGTCTCCTCACCCACTACTTCACTCCTGGGGACAGGAGTACAGACTACCATTGTCTCCTCACCCACTACTTCACTCCTGGGGACAGGGGTACAGACTGCCATTGTCTCCTCACCCACTACTTCACTCCTGGGGACAGGGGTACAGACTACCATTGTCTCCTCACCCACTACTTCACTCCTGGGGACAGGGGTACAGACTACCATTGTCTCCTCACCCACTACTTCACTCATGGGGACAGGGGTACAGACTACCATTGTCTCCTCACCAACTACTTCACTCCTGGGGACAGGGGTACTGACTACCATTGTCTCCTCACCCACTACTTCACTCCTGGGGACAGGGGCACAGACTACCATTGTCTCCTCACCCACTACTTCACTCCTGTGGACAGGGGCACAGACTACCATTGTCTCCTCACCCACTACTTCACTCCTGGGGACAGGGGCACATACTACCATTGTCTCCTCACCCACTACTTCACTCCTGGGGACAGGGGTACAGACTACCATTGTCTCCTCACCCACTACTTTACTCCTGGGGACAGGGGTACATACTACCATTGTCTCCTCACCCACTACTTCACTCCTGGGGACAGGGGCACAGACTACCATTGTCTCCTCACCCACTACTTCACTCCTGGGGACAGTGGCACAGACTACCATTGTCTCCTCACCCACTACTTCACTCCTGGGGACAGGGGCACATACTACCATTGTCTCCTCACCCACTACTTCACTCCTGGGGACAGGGGCACAGACTACCATTGTCTCCTCACCCACTACTTCACTCATGGGGACAGTGGCACAGACTACCATTGTCTCCTCACCCACTACTTCACTCCTGGGGACAGGGGCACATACTACCATTGTCTCCTCACCCACTACTTCACTCCTGGGGACAGGGGCACAGACTACCATTGTCTCATCACCCACTACTTCACTCCTGGGGACAGGGGTACAGACTACCATTGTCTCCTCACCCACTACTTCACTCCTGGGACAGGGGCACAGACTACCATTGTCTCCTCACCCACTACTTCACTCCTGGGGTCAGGTCACTATTTATTTCCTATTGGTGACATTGTTAACACTTTATAATACTCTTCACAAATTTACATTTTTAATATTCAACAATAAACTACAGCTGTACATTAATATTTATTCTTTCACTAACCTGCTGGACAAAATGAATTCAATTGTGTCATTTGTTCTCCATAAAATCAATTATATTAGAACCTCACCATTAAAGTCGCCTACCAGTCTGGGCCAAAGTGACCTGAATAGCGAGGTGACTGTATCAGCAGGACTAATGTCCTATACTTTACTGTTATGGAAATAATCTGGGTGACCATAATGGTGAGGTGGCTGTATTACTGAGGTGGCTGTATTACTGAGGTGGCTGTATTACTGAAGTGGCTGTGTTACTGAGGTGGCCGTATTATTGAGGTAGCCGTATTACTGAAGTGGCCGTTTTACTGAGGTGGCTGTGCTACTGAGGTGGCTGTATTACCGAGGTGAATATTACTGAGGTGGCTGTATTACCAAGGTGGCTGTATTACTGAGGTGGCTGTATTACCGAAGTGGCTGTATTCCTGAGATGGCTGTATTACTGAGGTGACTATTACGGAGGTGGCTGTATTACCAAGGTGACTGTATTACTTAGGTGGCTGTATTACTAAGGTGGCTGTAGTACTGAGGTGGCTGTATTACCGAGGTGGCTGTATTACTGAGATGGCTGTATTAATGAGGTGACTATTAATGAGGTGGCTGTATTACCGAGGTGGCTGTATTACCGAGGTGGCTGTATTCCTGAGATGGCTGTATTAATGAGGTGACTATTAATGAGGTGGCTGTAATACTGAGGTGACTATTACGGAGGTGGCTGTATTACCAAGGTGACTGTATTACTTAGGTGGCTGTATTACTAAGGTGGCTGTAGTACCAAGGTGGCTGTATTACCGAGGTGGCTGTATTACTGAGATGGCTGTATTAATGAGGTGACTATTAATGAGGTGGCTGTATTACCGAGGTGGCTGTATTACCGAGGTGGCTGTATTCCTGAGATGGCTGTATTAATGAGGTGACTATTAATGAGGTGGCTGTATTACTGAGGTGGATGTATTACTGAGGTGACTATTACTGAGGTGACTATTACCGAGGTGGCTATATTACTGATGTTGCTGAGGCGAGGTTGACTGTATATCATGACTTGGATTCATACAGTCACTGACACATGCTTAGTATGTGTTTATGTTTATCCATCCACTAGAAATGTTAAGCTGTGCCCAGCATTAGTGGGGTGAGGATGCTTATGTTGTTGTTATCTACCAGTCATATTGTTATCTACCAGTCATGGCCTCCACCTATCTATAATGAGAAGCCTTCAGCAAGAGCTGTAATAATGATGATTACAAAGTAAACAATCCTGTGACCTGTGTGATTGGCAAGTAAAGGGTTAACCAGGAGTCTAGCCCAGTGTCTGAGAACCCTGTTCCCCTACATTCCCCCCTTGTCAGGCGGGCTGGCAGCTGACTGGTGATTGCTTGGCCCAGGGCTGTGTGTTGGTATGCCTAGCCCGACTCTCATCTTGATAGTAATAATTCGACTGTTTGGTGGATTCCTTCTCACTGTTGTTTCTGGGGAAGGAACCTCCGAAGGCAGCTCCGTTTTCTTGGGGTGGTTTCGTTTCGCTGCAGACTGGTGCTGGACTGAGGAGGTAGGGCGGTGGTGACAGGGTGGATACTGAGGAGGGTATACCCTGTGGGAGGTACATACCAAGCTGTGGGGTGTGTGTAGTGTTATTGTAGCACTGCTACTGGCATGTGGGTCAGTTCAGTATCACAGGCTGTGTTGTTCTTGTGTGTGGGCGCGCGTGCACGCGTGCATGAGTGTGACATGCGTGCGTGCATGTGTGCTTGGTGTATGTTACTGGGAAGTGAATCAGTACAGTATGAGAGCTAGGGCTGCATGCATGCGTGTGTGCATGCGTTCGTGCGTGCGTGCGTGCCACCAGACACTGACAGGATGAATGATCAAAGCCTCGAGTAGACAGATTCTTACATATTCCCATTGGCTGTCTGTGTATGTTTGTTTTATAACATCGTAGCCAGTCCTGAGTGGGATGCAAAATTCGACCCACTGATTCGACCAGTTTATTACCCAGCATACACTGGACTGTCCATCACAACTGTGCTACATGTTCATGGAGCTGTCTCAGTTAAACTCTTCACAGTTTCTGTTGAGTTATTGGTTGCCGTGTGATCGTTTCAGTTGTATCACTGCTAGTGCTGCTGGCAACACTGGTGGTGCCATCTTTCATTCAGTCCAGGAAGCGAACAACCTAGCACATTTGTACAGGAAAAAGCTTTATAATCGCCTGTTTTACAGACTGGCCAATGTTTGTGATAAGTGTGAACTAGGCTGGTAACAAGCCCTGGGCCAGCAGTGTTGACCCAAAAAGGCATTGGAGGGCATGCCTTTATGCAAGATAAACATTTTACCATTGCCAAACATATTCCTGTGGACATTCGTGAGTGCGTCCACGCGTGTACTGTGTATAGGTGTGACACGGCACTATAAAGCAAATTGGTCATATAAACAATAGTAACAGTTGTATAATCAACAATATTTATTTTCTTACTTTGTCGTCGCATACAAGTTTTCGAAGTCCAAAAATGTATAGTGTTTAGTACTGGTTCAGGCCACCACCCACCCCCTCAATAGATACCACCACCCACCCCCTCAATAGAGACCATCACCCACCCCGTCAATAGAGACCACCACCCACCCCCTCAATAGAGACCATCACCCACCCCCTCAATAGAGACCACCACCAACCCCGTCAATAGAGACCACCACCCACCCCTCAATAGAGACCACCACCCACCCCTCAATAGAAACCACCACCCACCCCGTCAATAGAGACCACCGCCCACCCCCTCAATAGAGACCATACCGCATCAAGAGACCACCGCCCACCCCCTCAATAGAGACCACCATCCACCCCGTTAATAGAGACCACCACCCACCCCGTTAATAGAGACCACCGCCCACCCCGTCAATAGAGACCACCATCCACCCAGTCAATAGAGACCACCACCCACCCCGTCAATAGAGACCACCACCCACCCCTTTAATAGAGACCACTGCCCACCCCGTCAATAGAGACCACCGCCCACCCTGTCAATAGAGACCACCGTCCACCCCGTCAATAGAGACCACCACCGACCCCGTCAATAGAAACCACCACCCACCCCGTCAATAGAGACCACCACCCACCCCGTCAATAGAGACCACCGCCCACCCCGTCAATAGAGACCACCGCCCACCCCGTCAATAGAGACCACCGCCCACCCTGTCAATAGAGACCACCGCCCACCCCATCAATAGAGACCACCGCCCACCCCGTCAATAGAGACCACCGCCTGCCCCGTCAACAGAGACCACTGCCCGCCCTGTCAACAGAGACCACCGCCTGCCCCGTCAACAGAGATCACCACCCGCCCCCTCAATACATAGCACCACCCGCCCCCTCAATACAAACAACCACCTGCCCCCTCAATACATACCACCACATGCCCCTCAATACAGACCACCACCCACCCCCTCAATACAGACCACCACCCACCCCCTCAATACATACCACTACATGCCCCTCAATACAGACCACCACCCACCCCCTCAATACATACCACCACATGCCCCTCAATACAGACCACCACCCACCCCCTCAATACAGACCACCACCCACCCCCTCAATACAGACCACCACCTGCCCCCTCAATACATGGTATGGGACATAAGATACCATGCATATTGCCAATCAGAAAGTATTCGTGAAACATGACGACCCAACCATCACTCACCAGTACGTAATGCTGTATGTTTTTCTGGACTTTGAGAACTTACGCGACGACCTCTTGCTGCTCAGAAAAATTATGGGGCTCTACATAAAGCTGTGCTGGAGTGACCAGAGCACCACCGAGAACTTACTCGACGACCTCTTGCTGCTCAGAAAAATTATGGGGCTCTACATAAAGCTGTGCTGGAGTGACCAGAGCACCACCGAGAGCTTACTCGATGACCTCTTGCTGCTCAGAAAAATTATGGGGCTCTACATAAAGCTGTGCTGGAGTGACCAGAGCACCACCGAGAACTTACTCGACGACCTCTTGCTGCTCAGACAAATGATGGGGCTCTCTACATAAAGCTCTGCTGGAGTGACCAGAGCACCACCGAGAACTTACTCGACGACCTCTTGCTGCTCACACAAATGATGGGGCTCTCTACATAAAGCTGTGCTTGAGTGACCAGAGCACCACCGAGAACTTACTCGATGACCTCTTGCTGCTCAGACAAATGATGGGGCTCTCTACATAAAGCTGTGCTTGAGTGACCAGAGCACCACCGAGAACTTACTCGATGACCTCTTGCTGCTCAGACAAATGATGGGGCTCTCTACATAAAGCTGTGCTGGAGTGACCAAAGCACCACTGAGAACTTACTCGACGACCTCTTGCTGCTCAGACAAATGATGGGGCTCTACATAAAGCTGTGCTGGAGTGACCAGAGCACCACTGAGAACTTACTCGACGACCTCTTGCTGCTCACACAAATGATGGGGCTCTACATAAAGCTGTGCACCAAAGCTGTGACCAGAGCACCACTGAGAACTTATGCGACGACCTCTTGCTGCTCAGACAAATGATGGGGCTCTACATAAAGCTGTGCACCAAAGCTGTGACCAGAGCACCACTGAGAACTTATGCGGCGACCTCTTGCTGCTTACACAAATGATGGGGCTCTACATAAAGCTGTGCACCAAAGCTGTGACCAGAGCACCACTGAGAACTGCAGTGTTTCTGCTTCAAGTGAAGTAGCTGTAGGGAGGGGGGAGAGGTAGGGAAGACCTGGAAAGTACAGGGAATGGAGGGGGCATAGGAACATACTGAGGGGGGCATAGGAACATACTGAGGGGGGCATAGGAACATACTGAGGGGGGCATAGGAACATACTGAGGGGGGCATAGGAACATACTGAGAGGGGGCATAGGAACATGCTGAGGGGGGCATAGGAACATACTGAGGGGGGCATAGGAACATACTGAGGGGGCATAGGAACATGCTGAGGGGGGCATAGGAACATACTGAGGGGGGCATAGGAACATACTGAGAGGGGGCATAGGAACATGCTGAGGGGGGCATAGGAACATACTGAGGGGGGCATAGGAACATACTGAGGGGGGCATAGGAACATGCTGAGGGGGGCATAGGAACATGCTGAGGGGGGCATAGGAACATACTGAGGGGGGCATAGGAACATACTGAGGGGGCATAGCTGGAGAATGATGCATGTTTGTATGCTCCAGGTACAACTTGGCCACTTTTAGTACTGTGTCTGTCTGTTTGTCTGTCCCAGATACAAATGTAGCATGTCTTCCTCCAGGTACAAAGAGGAAGCGGAGTAAGCTGGGGGCGCTGGAGCCGATGGACACTATCTTTGTGAAGCAGGTGAAGGAGGGTGGGCCCGCTCACCAGGCGGGGCTGCAGCAGGGCGACCGCATCGTCTCTGTCAACGGCGAGAGTGTCACTGGCAAGACTTACTCCCAGGTGATTGCTCTCATACAGGAGAGGTGAGTGCAGTGATGTTTGACTGTCACGGTTGTTATGATGGTAGTGAAGATGCTAATAATTTTGGAAGTAGGAGTAACAATAATCCTCTTTATACCCTAGTTGGTGCATAAGGCCATTGATTTAGTAACTTCCGCCATATCGTATGATCTCTAGCTGTGTTCTCTGGCGTTTTCCGACAACTCCACCCAGTTGGTTCCTCTCTACTCCCACAGTCCTTCTCCATGTTAATGTTGGTCCTCCTTTCTCCCTCTACCTTCAGGGCCCAGGTTAATGTTGGTCCTCCCCTCTCCCTGTACCTTCAGGGCCCAGGTTAATGTTGGTCCTCTCTCCGTCTACCTTCAGGGGCCCAGGTTAATGTTGGTCCTCTCTCCGTCTACCTTCAGGGGCCCAGGTTAATGTTGGTCCTCCACTCTCCGTCTACCTTCAGGGCCCAAGTTAATGTTGGTCCTCCTCCGTCTACCTTCAGGGGCCCAGGTTAATGTTGGCCCTCCTCTCTCCGTCTACCTTCAGGGGCCCATGTTAATGTTGGTCCTCCTCTCTCCGTCTACCTTCATGTTTCCTGCCTCAGTCAGTGTGTGGCCTATTCATCTCCATCTCCTCATTGTTATCTCCACATTGTTATCTCCTCATTGTTATCTCATATTGGTGGCATACAAGTGTGTTTATATAACTCACTGGCCAGAGTATCTTTAATAGTTGTCATAGGTATGTCCTTTAAAAACAATAATAATGGTAATTTACACTAAAGGTCATTTAGCTATTGATGATGTTAGTTATTTTCGAAACCTACTAGTTATTTATCTGCAGTTCTCTGCAGCCTAAGGATAGTTTGTATCGCCTTATGCCACATATGTAAACAACTATGTGTAACTTAATGTAGAATGAAATAACATCAAGACTAATAGCTATGATCTATGTGTTACTTAATGTGGAATGAAATAACATCAAGACTAATAGCTATGATCTATGTGTTACTTAATGTGGAATGAAATAACATCAAGACTAATAGCTATGATCTATGTGTTACTTAATGTGGAATGAAATAACATCAAGACTAATAGCTATGATCTATGTGTTACTTAATGTGGAATGAAATAACATCAAGACTAATAGCTATGATCTATGTGTTACTTAATGTGGAATGAAATAACATCAAGACTAATAGCTATGATCTATGTGTTACTTAATGTGGAATGAAATAACATCAAGACTAATAGCTATGATCTATGTGTTACTTAATGTGGAATGAAATAACATCAAGACTAATAGCTATGATCTATGTGTTACTTAATGTGGAATGAAATAACATCAAGACTAATAGCTATGATCTATGTGTTACTTAATGTGGAATGAAATAACATCAAGACTAATAGCTATGATCTATGTGTTACTTAATGTGGAATGAAATAACATCAAGACTAATAGCTATGATCTATGTGTTACTTAATGTGGAATGAAATAACATCAAGACTAATAGCTATGATCTATGTGTTACTTAATGTGGAATGAAATAACATCAAGACTAATAGCTATGATCTATGTGTTACTTAATGTGGAATGAAATAACATCAAGACTAATAGCTATGATCTATGTGTTACTTAATGTGGAATGAAATAACATCAAGACTAATAGCTATGATCTATGTGTTACTTAATGTGGAATGAAATAACATCAAGACTAATAGCTATGATCTATGTGTTACTTAATGTGGAATGAAATAACATCAAGACTAATACCTATGATCTATGTGTTACTTAATGTGGAATGAAATAACATCAAGACTAATAGCTATGATCTATGTGTTACTTAATGTGGAATGAAATAACATCAAGACTAATAGCTATGATCTATGTGTTACTTAATGTGGAATGAAATAACATCAAGACTAATAGCTATGATCTATGTGTTACTTAATGTGGAATGAAATAACATCAAGACTAATAGCTATGATCTATGTGTTACTTAATGTGGAATGAAATAACATCAAGACTAATAGCTATGATCTATGTGTTACTTAATGTGGAATGAAATAACATCAAGACTAATACCTATGATCTATGTGTTACTTAATGTGGAATGAAATAACATCAAGACTAATAGCTATGATCTATGTGTTACTTAATGTGGAATGAAATAACATCAAGACTAATACCTATGATCTATGTGTTACTTAATGTGGAATGAAATAACATCAAGACTAATAGCTATGATCTATGTGTTACTTAATGTGGAATGAAATAACATCAAGACTAATACCTATGATCTATGTGTTACTTAATGTGGAATGAAATAACATCAAGACTAATAGCTATGATCTATGTGTAACTTAATGTGGAATGAAATAACATCAAGACTACTAGCTATGATCTATGTGTAACTTAATGTGGAATGAAATAACATCAAGACTAATACCTATGATCTATGTGTAACTTAATGTAGAATGAAATAACATCAAGACTACTAGTAATAGCTATGATCTATGTGTAACTTGATGTAGAATGAAATAACATCAAGACTAATAGCTATGATCTATGTGCAACTTAAGGTGGAATAAAATAACATCAAGACTAATAGCTATGATCTATGTGTAAACAAGTTTCTTTATGATTTCAACTATTCTTCAGTGCCAAATAAACGTATAGGCCAAATAAAAGTATAAGGTGGCAAATCGATCAAATTTAATAATGGTAGAGTATCGAATAACAGTACAGGGGGGCAAACTGCTCAAAACAAATAATAGTACAGTGCGAAAAAGTCACTAGTATATTTGTCTTTTTAGCGCTGAAGCAATTTTTTTTACTCAACGTGAAGCCAAGTCGTCCCTAGAAAACTACGCTGATTACCGTGTATTTTGGGTTTTTTTCTGCTGAATATGCATAAACTTTGTGCATATTCGCGTCACAGCAAATATAGTAACCACATTTTATATCTGTGGAAAACCGGGGAATTTTCCGTTTATCTACATTACAGTTTTATTGAATTGCAAGCCCGTTTCAAGGCCAGGAGAAACCGCTGTCAGCCGGTTACGACCGGTTTGAGGCACTATGCACGGCGTCCATGTACGGTCTGTTTACGCGGTGATAATGGCGTTTTAACTAATAATATACCATGTCAAACTCCAGAGAATTAAGGATTCTGACCGATTCATCTAATGGAAATTTAATGGTCTAACGCTTCAAAATCTAGGATCCTCAGAAGCACGGGATCCCGCTAAATTCACGACTGTCATTTGAAAGGATGATAACTTAGCCGTCAGAGGGAGCCACATGCAGCTCCAGTTGGG
Organism: Lamellibrachia columna; assembly: GCA_963662155.1. Lineage (NCBI taxonomy): Eukaryota > Metazoa > Annelida > Polychaeta > Sabellida > Siboglinidae > Lamellibrachia > Lamellibrachia columna. The sequence continues at coordinate 2,325,986 of OY759261.1, read as the reverse complement.
AGCAAGTGATTTTATCGCGAGCAGTGGATGATTGATTAGCGCTAGCAATAGGGAGTGAGAACGATTGCTCTCCTAAAAATTGTACCCTGCATAATTTGCCACAATTATCGGAGAATATAGGCTGGCACAAATGTAAAAATTTAATAATAGTACAGTGCCAAATAAGGTGCGTGTAGGGTGGCATTTTTCATCAAATAAATACACGTATAGGGACGTTTATTCGGCACTCAAGAGTATCTTGCAAATGATAACTATTACGATACTGTTGATACTAAGGTACAGATGATAACTATTACGATACTGTTGATACTAAGGTACAGATGATAACTATTACGACACTGTTGATACTAAGGTACAGATGCTGCCTAATTCCTTTGTTTATATCGCTGCACAGCTACTTGTGTCTGTTTGATGTGGCTAGATCCTGGTGTGGCTAGATCCTGATGTGGCTAGATCCTGATGTGGCTAGGTCCTGGTGTGGCTAGATCCTGGTCTAAATAACAGGCAGCAGTGTGACTTTGTCAAGAACGGGTCACCTGTGTTCGCTGAAGCATTGCTATTCTTACACAAGTTACAGTATGGATGTAATTATCCCACCAGAGACAAGTGTTGATGTCAGATGGCAGGTACTGCCAGTGTCTTGTGGTATGTGGGACTGGCATCTGGCCATGGTTCCGATTGTGTCCTCTAAAATAGACCAGTACATTGTGTAAATAATCGTGTGGACAAACGTGTGGGGCATGTTCTGGCGAACCGCCAGCTGATCTAGAGCTCTGGGGCAGTCAGTGTACTGCCACCTTGTGGTCAAGCAGCACACGGTCATTAGTGACATCACTGCAGGGGTAGACAAGGTGTCTGAAGTTGTCCAAATACCAGACATATGTAAAGGGCTGATGATTGGATGCTGGCCTGGCTGAGATTTTTGACCGACTTCTGGTTCCATCATCCCTACAGACTGGTTCCAGGAGTCCTTGACCACCACCCCTACAGACACAGCCTGGTTCCAGGAGTCCTTGACTACCACCCCCTACAGACACAGCCTGGTTCCAGGAGTCCTTGACCACCACCCCTACAGACACAGCCTGGTTCCAGGAGTCCTTGACCACCACCCCCTACAGACACAGCCTGGTCCTGTTGCAATATATCCAGCCTGGACTATGAGCCACAGACACTGCCACACTTGCCCCACAGGTAGCAACAGCCTGGACAGTGAGCCACAGACACTGCCACACTTGTCCCACAGGTAGCAACAGCCTGGATAGTGAGCCACAGACACTGCCACACTTGCCCCACATGTAGCAACAGCCTGGACAGTGAGCCACATACACTGCCACACTTGCCCCACAGGTAGCAACAGCCTGGACAGTGAGCCACAGACACTGCCACACTTGCCCCACAGGTAGCAACAGCCTGGACAGTGAGCCACAGACACTGCCACACTTGTCCCACAGGTAGCAACAGCCTGGACAGTGAGCCACAGACACTGTCAAACTTGCCCCACAGGTAGCAACAGCCTGGACAGTGAGCCACAGACACTGCCACACTTGCCCCACAGGTAGCAACAGCCTGGACAGTGAGCCACAGACACTGCCACACTTGCCCCACAGGTAGCAACAGCCTGGACAGTGAGCCACAGACACTGCCACACTTGTCCCACAGGTAGCAACAGCCTGGACAGTGAGCCACAGACACTGCCACACTTGCCCCACAGGTAGCAACAGCCTGGACAGTGAGCCACAGACACTGCCAAACTTGCCCCACATGTAGCAACAGCCTGGACAGTGAGCCCCAGACACTGCGATACTTGTCTCACAGGTAGCAACAGCCTGGACAGTGAGCCACAGACTCTACCACACTTGCCCCACAGGTAGCAACAGTCTGGACAGTGAGCAAGGCTCAACACTGCCACACTTGCCCCACAGGTAGCAACAGCCTAGACAGTGAGCCACAGACACTGCCCCACTTGCTCCACAGGTAGCAACAGCCTGGACAGTGAGCCACAGACACTGCCACACTTGCCCCACAGGTAGCAACAGCCTGGACAGTGAGCCACAGACACTGCCACATTTGCCCCACATGTAGCAACAGCCTGGATAGTGAGCCACAGACACTGCCACACTTGCCTCACAAGTAACAGCCTGGACAGTGAGCCACAGACACTGCCCAACTTGCCCCACAAGTAACAGCCTGGACAGTGAGCCACAGACACTGCCCAACTTGCCCCACAAGTAACAGCCTGGACAGTGAGCCACAGACACTGCCCAACTTGCCCCACAAGTAACAGCCTGGACAGTGAGCCACAGACACTGCCCAACTTGCCCCACAAGTAACAGCCTGGACAGTGAGCCACAGACACTGCCCAACTTGCCCCACAAGTAACAGCAGCCTGGCAACAGTTATAAGTGTCTACTGGTTGTGGCATCTACAGATGGCTGCACATTCTGCACCAAGCCATGCACTGTCTGCAGAGTCAGACAGACCAATAAATAGATATCAGTGTCAGAGGATGCATCATGCTGAGTGGAGCTGTAGACATGGGCTGTTGATGGCTGAAGACTGTCTCAATGTTGATGTTTTTCTACACAGGTACTACAGGCCTCAACATTAACACTGACCCAGCATCTTTGTTAAAGCTGTTAGGCCATTCGGGCCACTTGTATTCATGTTATACTGGCCCTATGGGCCACCATCATTTCAAATCGTTTTTATCGCTTGTCCTTACCCCCAGTGCGACACGCAAACAATATCTTCATCTGATGTTGTTTTCTTGTTTCCTACAGTTGCTGTCTTTGTTAAATTATAACATCAACTTTACAAACATGTAACTGACCCGTGTAACTGACCCGTGTAACTGACCCATGTTTTTATTTTTGCAGTGGCGCCTCCTTGAAGCTGCTAGTGGTACCAAAGGACGAAGATGTTCTTCAGATGGTGAGTATATCACTACCAGATACTTCAATTCGATTGGAAGTATTTTTTGACATAAATAATACACTAAGTATTTGTTGTGCCTGTAACATACATACATGTACGCACAAACAACAGCTGTACAAATATTTTTAAAATGTCTACTTAAAAATTGCTATATTTCAAGAACCAGCATTATTATTATTACTAGCAAAAATAGCCATGCTCCTCTACGGGACGACTTGGTAGTTTGTAAGTGACTCATGATAACTATATTAAAAATTGTCAGGATACAAACATTATCACATAAATATCCATATATGCATAGGTACTTGATGCTGCCAGTCTATATCATAGGTACTTGATGCTGCAAGTCTATATCATAAGTACTTGATGCTGCCAGTCTATATCATTGGTACTTGATGCTGCCAGTCTGTATCACAGGTACTTGATGCTGCCAGTCTGTATCACAGGTACTTGATGCTGCCAGTCTATATCATTGGTACTTGATGCTGCCAGTCTATAGCACAGGTACTTGATGCTGCCAGTCTACATCACAGGTACTTGATGATGCCAGTCTATATCACAGGTACTTGATACTGCCAGTCTATATCACAGGTACTTGATGCTGCCAGTCTATAGCACAGGTACTTGATGCTGCCAGTCTACATCACAGGTACTTGATGCTGCCAGTCTATATCACAAGTACTTGATGCTACCAGTCTATATCACAGGTACTTGATGCTGCCAGTCTATAGCACGGGTACTTGATGCTGCCAGTCTATAGCACGGGTACTTGATGCTGCCAGTCTATATCACAGGTACTGGATGCTGCCAGTCTATATCACAGGTACTTGATGCTGCCAGTCTATATCACAGGTACTTGATGCTGCCAGTCTATATCATAGGTACTTGATGCTGCAAGTCTATATCATAAGTACTTGATGCTGCCAGTCTATATCATTGGTACTTGATGCTGCCAGTCTGTATCACAGGTACTTGATGCTGCCAGTCTGTATCACAGGTACTTGATACTGCCAGTCTATATCATAGGTACTTGATGCTGCCAGTCTATATCACAGGTACTGGATGCTGCCAGTCTATATCACAGGTACTTGATGCTGCCAGTCTATATCACAGGTACTTGATACTGCCAGTCTATATCATAGGTACTTGAAGCTGCCAGTCTATATCACAGGTACTTGATGCTGCCAGTCTATATCATAGGTACTTGATGCTGCCAGTCTATATCACAGGTACTTGATACTGCCAGTCTATATCACAGGTACTTGATGCTGCCAGTCTATATCACAAGTACTTGATGCTGCCAGTCTATATCATAGGTACTTGATGCTGCCAGTCTATATCACAGGTACTGGATGATGCCAGTCTATATCACAGGTACTTGATACTGCCAGTCTATATCATAGGTACTTGATGCTGCCAGTCTATATCACAGGTACTTGATGCTGCCAGTCTATAGCACGGGTACTTGATGCTGCCAGTCTATAGCACGGGTACTTGATGCTGCCAGTCTATATCACAGGTACTTGATGCTGCCAGTCTATATCACAGGTACTGGATGCTGCCAGTCTATATCACAGGTACTTGATGCTGCCAGTCTATATCACAGGTACTTGATACTGCCAGTCTATATCATAGGTACTTGATGCTGCCAGTCTATATCACAGGTACTTGATGCTGCCAGTCTATATCATAGGTACTTGATGCTGCCAGTCTATATCACAGGTACTTGATACTGCCAGTCTATATCACAGGTACTTGATGCTGCCAGTCTATATCACAAGTACTTGATGCTGCCAGTCTATATCATAGGTACTTGATGCTGCCAGTCTATATCACAGGTACTGGATGATGCCAGTCTATATCACAGGTATTTGATACTGCCAGTCTATATCATAGGTACTTGATGCTGCCAGTCTATATCACAGGTACTGGATGATGCCAGTCTATATCACAGGTACTTGACGCTATCAGTCTATATCACAGGTACTTGATGCTGCCAGTCTATAGCACGGGTACTTGATGCTGCCAGTCTATAGCACGAGTACTTGATGCTGCCAGTCTATATCACAGGTACTTGATGATGCCAGTCTATATCACAGGTACTTGATGATGCCAGTCTATATCACAGGTACTGGATGCTGCCAGTCTATATCACAGGTACTTGATGCTGCCAGTCTATATCACAGGTACTTGATACTGCCAGTCTATATCATAGGTACTTGATGCTGCCAGTCTATATCACAGGTACTTGATGCTGCCAGTCTATATCATAGGTACTTGATGCTGCCAGTCTATATCACAGGTACTTGATACAGCCAGTCTATATCACAGGTACTTGATGCTGCCAGTCTATATCACAGGTACTTGATGCTACCAGTCTATATCACAATTACTTGATGCTGCCAGTCTATAGCACGGGTACTTGATGCTGCCAGTCTATATCACAGGTACTTGATGCTACCAGTCTATATCACAATTACTTGATGCTACCAGTCTATATCACAGGTACTTGAAGCTGCCAGTCTATATCACAGGTACTTGATGCTGCCAGTCTATATCACAGGTACTTGATGCTGGCAGTCTATATCACAATTACTTGATGCTGCCAGTCTATAGCACAAGTACTTGATGCTGCCAGTCTATATCACAATTACTTGATGCTGCCAGTCTATAGCACAGGTACTTGATGCTGCCAGTCTATAGCACAGGTACTTGATGCTGCCAGTCTATATCACAATTACTTGATGCTACCAGTCTATAGCACGGGTACTTGATGCTACCAGTCTATATCACAATTACTTGATGCTGCCAGTCTATAGCACAGGTACTTGATGCTGCCAGTCTATATCACAGGTACTTGATGCTGCCAGTATATATCACAATTACTTGATGCTACCAGTCTATAGCACGGGTACTTGATGCTACCAGTCTATATCACAATTACTTGATGCTGCCAGTCTATAGCACGGGTACTTGATGCTGCCAGTCTATATCACAGGTACTTGATGCTACCAGTATATATCACAATTACTTGATGCTACCAATCTATATCACAGGTACTTGATGCTGCCAGTCTATTGCACAGGTACTTGATACTGCCAGTCTATAGCATGAGTACTTGATGCTGCCAGTCTATATCACAGGTACTTGATGCTGCCAGTCTATATCACAGGTACTTGATACTGCCAGTCTATATCATAGGTACTTGATGCTGCCAGTCTATATCACAAGTACTTGATGCTGCCAGTCTATATCATAGGTACTTGATGCTGCCAGTCTATAGCACAGGTACTTGATACTGCCAGTCTATAGCACGGGTACTTGATGCTGCCAGTCTATATCACAGGTACTTGATGCTGCCAGTCTATATCATAAGTACTTGATGCTGCCAGTCTATATCATAGGTACTTGATGCTGCCAGTCTATATCATAGGTACTTGATGCTGCCAGTCTATATGACAAGTACTTGATGCTGCCAGTCTATATCATAAGTACTTGATGCTGCCAGTCTATAGCACAGGTACTTGATACTGCCAGTCTATAGCACGGGTATTTGATGCTGCCAGTCTATATCACAGGTACTTGATGCTGCCAGTCTATATCACAGGTACTTGATGCTGCCAGTCTATATCATAGGTACTTGATGCTGCCAGTCTATATCACAAGTACTTGATGCTGCCAGTCTATATCATAGGTACTTGATGCTGCCAGTCTATATCACAGGTACTTGATGCTGCCAGTCTATATCACAGGTACTTGATGCTGCCAGTCTATATCACAGGTACTTGATGCTGCCAGTCTATATCACAAGTACTTGATGCTGCCAGTCTATATCACAGGTACTTGATGCTGCCAGTATATATCACAAGTACTTGATGCTGCCAGTCTATATCATAGGTACTTGATGCTGCCAGTCTATATCACAAGTACTTGATGCTGCCAGTCTATATCATAGGTACTTGATGCTGCCAGTCTATATCATAGGTACTTGAAGCTGCCAGTCTATATCACAAGTACTTGATGCTGCCAGTCTATATCACAAGTACTTGATGCTGCCAGTCTATATCACAAGTACTTGATGCTGCCAGTCTATATCACAGGTACTTGATGCTGCCAGTATATATCACAAGTACTTGATGCTGCCAGTCTATATCATAGGTACTTGATGCTGCCAGTCTATATCACAAGTACTTGATGCTGCCAGTCTATATCACAAGTACTTGATGCTGCCAGTCTATATCATAGGTACTTGATGCTGCCAGTCTATATCATAGGTACTTGATGCTGCCAGTCTATATCATAGGTACTTGATGCTGCCAGTCTATATCACAGGTACTTGATGCTGCCAGTCTATATCACAGGTACTTGATGCTGCCAGTCTATATCACAAGTACTTGATGCTGCCAGTCTATATCATTGGTACTTGATGCTACCAGTCTATATCACAGGTACTTGATGCTGCCAGTGTATATCACAGGTACTTGATACTGCCAGTCTATATCACAGGTACTTGATGCTGCCAGTCTATAGCACAGGTACTTGATACTGCCAGTCTATATCACGGGTACTTGATGCTGCCAGTCTATATCACAGGTACTTGATGCTGCCAGTCTATATCATAGGTACTTGATGCTGCCAGTCTATATCACAGGTACTTGATGCTGCCAGTCTATATCACAAGTACTTGATGCTGCCAGTCTATATCACAGGTACTTGATGCTGCCAGTCTATATCACAAGTACTTGATGCTGCCAGTCTATATCACAGGTACTTGATGCTGCCAGTCTATATCACAAGTACTTGATGCTGCCAGTCTATATCACAAGTACTTGATGCTGCCAGTCTATATCACAGGTACTTGATGCTGCCAGTCTATATCTTGATGACTTCTTAGAATCCAACTCTCAAAATTGCGTTGTAATCCTGTCAGTGATAGTAGTGTCTAGCAGTTGTAAGTAATAACTAGCAAGGGTAGTTTGTTTGTTTGTAGAAACTTGAAAGGGTAGTTTGTTTGTTTGTAGAAACTTGAAAGGGTAGTTTGTTTGTTTGTAGAAATTTGAAAGGGTAATTTGTTTGTTTGTAGACACTTTAAAGGGTAATTTGTTTGTTTGTAGAAACTTTAAAGGGTAATAGTGGGATGAATTAAAAAAAAAAATAATAGTGTTACATTGCCTACCGGGGGTTGTGGGTGAACCCCTGAAAGTTTGGCGCCCGAGATACAATGTTTCTAGGAGTGGCATAGCATACATACGCTAGCAGGATTATAGTAGGTCTACAGAAGGTGTTAAAAGGACACATAAGTAATTGCTTTGGGCCTATGCACCTATAAGAGTTACTAAAACCATTTGTAACTGCAATTAAGAATATTACGCCAGTGGTTTACTTGGCAAACCTTGTTGAACACATATCATTTTAATCTCGTGGGTCGCATCGTACTGTTAGATAACCCTACGTCACACGTGTGGTAGTCTGGCAATATTCACCCGCCAAATGAAAATATATTTGTAAACACCTAATACTATACTTGTCAATAGGATGTGGCCACGCTGTTTGAATCTAAGCTCAACCTATGTAACATATTTTGGCCTTTCCTGACTAATCTGGTCCCTTTCTCACATAGCAGTGCATTTGTCATCCCAGTTTTTGTAACTAAGGTATCCCCCCCACTGCGGTTAAACGGAGAATTTACCAGAATCTCCCAGTTTTCTCCCAGTTAAAATTCTGGTTAAACCACCGGTGTGATATTCTTGATTGTGGTTACAAATGATTAGCTTTGATTAACTCTTTTAGGTGCATAGCCCCAAAACGATGCCTTTTGTTTTGCTTTAATAACAGTGTACCTGTGTATAACTGCTGTGTGTTTACAGGCCTAACACTCGTCTATATAACTGTTGTGTGTTTACAGGCCTAACACTCGTCTATATAACTGTTGTGTGTTTACAGGCCTACCACTCGTCTATACAACTGTTGTGTGTTTACAGGCCTACCACTCGTCTATACAACTGTTGTGTGTTTACAGGCCTGCCACTCGTCTATACAACTGTTGTGTGTTTACAGGCCTACCAGTGCCACTCGTCTGTATAACCGTTGTGTGTTTCCAGGCCTACCACTCGTCTATACAACTGTTGTGTGTTTACAGGCCTACCACTCGTCTATACAACTGTTGTGTGTTTACAGGCCTACCAGTGCCACTCGTCTGTATAACCGTTGTGTGTTTCCAGGCCTACCACTCGTCTGTACAACTGTTGTGTGTTTACAGGCCTACCAGTGCCAATCGTCTATATTACTGTTGTGTGTTTCCAGGCCTACCACTCGTCTATACAACTGTTGTGTTTTTACAGGCCTACCAGTGCCACTCGTCTATATAACCATTGTGTGTTTCCAGGCCTACCACACGTCTATACAACTGTTGTGTGTTTCTAGGCCTACCACTCGTCTATACAACTGTTGTGCGTTTCCAGGCCTACCACTCGTCTATACAACTGTTGTGTTTTTACAGGCCTACCAGTGCCACTCGTCTATATAACCGTTGTGTGTTTCCAGGCCTACCACTCGTCTATACAACTGTTGTGTGTTTACAGGCCTACCAGTGCCACTCGTCTATATAACCATTGTGTGTTTCCAGGCCTACCACTCGTCTATACAACTGTTGTGTGTTTACAGGCCTACCAGTGCCACTCGCCTATATAACCATTGTATGTTTCCAGGCCTACCACTCGTCTATACAACTGTTGTGTGTTTCCAGGCCTACCACTCGTCTATACAACTGTTGTGTGTTTACAGGCCTACCAGTGCCACTCGTCTATATAACCGTTGTGTGTTTCCAGGCCTATCACTCGTCTATACAACTGTTGTGTGTTTACAGGCCTATCAGTGCCACTCGTCTATATAACCGTTGTGTGTTTCCAGGCCTATCACTCGTCTATACAACTGTTGTGTGTTTACAGGCCTACCAGTGCCACTCGTCTATATAACCGTTGTGTGTTTCCAGGCCTATCACTCGTCTATACAACTGTTGTGTGTTTACAGGCCTACCAGTGCCACTCGTCTGTATAACCGTTGTGTGTTTCCAGGCCTATCACTCGTCGGCTTACAACCATGGCAAGCATCCCTACAAGGGCAGTGCCACTGACATCCCCTCACCCCCGGGTCTACACCCCTCCGACCTACCCCAGGGTAAGCCGCCCGTGGCACCCCGCTTCAAGACAGAGCTACAGCTGTCGGCGGGCAGTGTGGGTGGGGCCAATGTCTCGACGGCCAGCGAAAACGCCACCTGGGGGGCGGACAGTGCCGTTCCTTGTTGTCAAGTGACTGGAGGGAGCAGCGCTGCATTGCCAAAGGATGCAATATTTCGGCACATGGGGAACGTACAATATTTGCCAACAGATGGAGCCACCAGGCACAACATTTGTGTGTCAAGCGCACCCCCGCTGGTGCCCGTAAGGACGTGCTCAAAAAACATCACTCTAGCAAACCTGCAGGGTGCGAGTCACCCGCGAGGGGGCAGCACCAGTAGTGATGGCAGTGTGAAGTCGTCACATGCTGTCATGTGCCCACGTAGTCATGGTGACATGAGGTCAGCATCTCATGAGAACTTGCCTCGTCACTATGGCTCTCATGAGCGACTTTTGAGGACGTCGAACGAGAACATCTGTGTCGGGGGTCGGACAGGGTCAAGGCCGTCACACCTGTCGCACTCGTCCGACGACCTTCTGAGTCGTGTGTCGATGGGGTCGACGGCCGCAGCTGTGCTAGCGCAACGTAAAGCTCGCACCATTGGGCCGGTCAACTGTGGTCAAAGTATGGCAAATCGCAATGCCGTTCCATACACTCGCTCACACACCACGCTGTCACTGGTGACCGCGCCCACATCCACCAGTGCAGGCATGGTTGCAGCGAGAGACGCATATAATCACAACCTCCAGGGGGCGCCATGGTGCCGCAGCAATTACTATTACACTCCGCGGGCTGTATCGGGCACGGAGCCGCGAATGCCGCTCACAAGTAACGGGGGATATTATTCGTGTCGTGACACAGAGCAGATGTGTTGGAGTGGAAGTGAGGCTCCGTCTGCGACCTACGGCATCGCCGTCAGCTTCCCTATCTCCACTGATAACGCCTGCAACGTGGCAGAATTACCAAAGTCATACTCGACCGACTTCGAGGCAGGTCATTCCCAGCATGCACATGAAGGTAGCGCTAGTCGATATTCAATGCCTGCTACGAACGATCGGAATCAGGCGATTAATCTAGTGACAGAACGAATGAAAAAGTTTGAAAGCATGGACAGTGTCGACAGCAACAGCAGTGTAGGTAGTGCCACCAGTGGCAACGGCAGGTACCATAGTGATGCCCCAAAACTGCCATCTCGTCGTTTCGGCTGCGACAGCGTGGCCACCAGAGCGGCGCAGTACGAACACTTGATGTCTGACGATGACGAATATATGCAGCGTGAACAGTCGCCGGTTGCTAGGCAACAGTTGTCAGGGTCATTGTCATACTTGCAGCAAAATCCAAGTGACACGAACCGCTCCGGGAATGTCGCGCCGGCGACCATTAATATTTACTTCCGCAGCGAGTCGCCACAGCATCCCATCATGCAGTTGGACCGTTCGCCCCATCGGCCCCGGGCCGCATCACACTCGCCTCATCCTGCCAACAGGCGGAGTCCTCGTCTACAGCTCCAGATACAGCGACCGACGTCGGAGTCAAGTCACAGATTCGCCATGAGACAGCCGTCCTACCTGTCAGCCATTCGCTCTCCCAAGGGTGGGTGTCTATGTAACTACACTTATGTTGGGTCTAAACCTGCTTCCTCCATCATTTAGCCCACCGCAAATCAGGTTCGTTGATGTTCAGATCTGTAGCACATGAATAATTTAAGTAGTAAATGCAGTTATTTTAATATGAGTGCATAATGTTGTTAATATCACAAATAAAATTGACTTAGATTGTGATATCAGGAACACCACAAGAGACACACCACTTTTGACTATTTGGTAAAATTTTGATCTGATTGGTCATCAGTATTTTTATCTGGTGATTTCATCAAAACTTAAATAACACAGATGAGCCACCATGCTGTAGTCAATACTAGATACGTTTCATTTTTCGGGAAATTATCCTAAAACAAAACAAGAAAACTTAGAATTGAGGAGAAATGTGTGGATCACCAGTGTGACATTGAGTGGATCACCAGTGTGACATTGAGTGGATCACCAGTGTGACATTGAGTGGATCACCAGTGTGACATTGAGTGGATCGCCAGTGTGACATTGAGTGGATCGCCAGTGTGACATTGAGTGGATCGCCAGTGTGACATTGAGTGGATCGCCATTGTGACATTGAGTGGATCACCAGTGTGACATTGAGTGGATCGCCAGTGTGACATTGAGTGGATCGCCAGTGTGACATTGAGTGGATCGCCAGTGTGACATTGAGTGGATCGCCAGTGTGACATTGAGTGCAGCAGCAGTAGATGGAGGTTGAGTCTATACTTGATGAGTCACACCCAAACTATGCCCAGGCTGGGTAAATGTAACATAACCAACATGGCCAGACAGTGACATTTGGATGGGTCCTGATTTATTTTTACCACTACACAAATTGACAGACAGTTATGTTTAGAATGCTATGTTACTGTGAATTTAACCTAATAGTTATCTATGTTTTTATATGTTTATTGCAGCAGGTTTTAAAGCGTGATAGTGTTGTGTAATTGAACTGAACGTTTCTGTTAACTGAACCAGCTTGTAAATCCATTAGTTTGACAAGCTTTGTAGTTGAATGTTTGTGAGCTGATGTACGCTTAGTTAAATCAGGCATACACGGGTATGCATGTATGAGTGCGTGCATACACGGGTATGCATGTATGAGTGCGTGCATACACGGTATGCATGTATGAGTGCGTGCATACACGGGTATGCATGTATGAGTGCGTGCATACATGTGTGTTTGTCTCATTGCTCAGCACTGAAAGTACAGTTGCTGAGCTTACAACTTCACACTTCTGAAACATTGTTTTATTACCTTTGCACAACTACAGTTTCATATCAGTATTCAGTGTGAAAACAGTTTGTAGTTATAGCATGGCATTGCAAATGTAAACATTGCTGCTAGATGTGTAGTACAACCGTTCTGTAGAGAGGACTTTGATGAAGGACAATAGTAAAGTACTTCTACCCTGGAGTCTTGAGAGTGTTCTTCTAAAGAGTTCGTTCCAATAGTTGACATAACATTTCACTTGAAAGTAATGAGGTCAGCTGTGGAATGTTTTTTCTGCCCTATATAAAGTGCATAACCTAATCACCTCCTGGACTGGTTTAGGTTTCTAAACAACATCAAATGGATAGGCTGCAGTATAGCCTGGCCATCACAAGGCTGCAGTATAGCATGGCCATCACAAGGCTGCAGTATAGCATGGCCATCACAAGGCTGCCTTATAGCATGGCCATCACAAGGCTGCAGTATAGCATGGCCATCACAAGGCTGCAGTATAGCATGGCCATCACAAGGCTGCCTTATAGCATGGTCATCACAAGGTTGCAGTATAGCATGGCCATCACAAGGTTGCAGTATAGCCTGGCCATCACAAGGCTGCAGTATAGCCTGGCCATCACAAGGCTGCCTTATAGCATGGTCATCACAAGGCTGCAGTATAGCATGGCCATCACAAGGCTGCAGTATAGCATGGTCATCACAAGGTTGCAGTATAGCATGGTCATCACAAAGCTGCAGTATAGCATGGTCATCACAAGGCTGCAGTATAGCCTGGCCATCACAAGGCTGCAGTATAGCATGGCCATCACAAGGTTGCAGTATAGCATGGCCATCACAAGGCTGCAGTATAGCATGGTCATCACAAAGCTGCAGTATAGCATGGTCATCACAAGGCTGCAGTATAGCATGGTCATCACAAGGCTGCAGTATAGCCTGGCCATCACAAGGCTGCAGTATAGCCTGGCCATCACAAGGCTGCAGTATAGCCTGGCCATCACAAGGTTGCAGTATAGCATGGTCATCACAAGGCTGCAGTATAGCCTGGTCATCACAAAGCTGCAGTATAGCATGGTCATCACAAGGCTGCAGTATAGCATGGTCATCACAAGGTTGCAGTATAGCATGGTCATCACAAGGCTGCAGTATAGCCTGGCCATCACAAGGCTGCAGTATAGCCTGGCCATCACAAGGCTGCAGTATAGCATGGCCATCACAAGGCTGCAGTATAGCATGGCCATCACAAGGCTGCAGTATAGCCTGGCCATCACAAGGCTGCAGTATAGCATGGCCATCACAAGGCTGCAGTATAGCATGGCCATCACAAGGCTGCCTTATAGCATGGCCATCACAAGGCTGCCTTATAGCATGGCCATCACAAGGCTGCCTTATAGCATGGCCATCACAAGGCTGCCTTATAGCATGGCCATCACAAGGCTGCAGTATAGCATGGCCATCACAAGGCTGCAGTATAGCATGGCCATCACAAGGCTGCAGTATAGCATGGCCATCACAAGGCTGCAGTATAGAATGGCCATCACAAGGCTGCCTTATAGCATGGCCATCACAAGGCTGCAGTATAGCATGGCCATCACAAGGCTGCAGTATAGCATGGCCATCACAAGGCTGCCTTATAGCATGGCCATCACAAGGCTGCAGTATAGCATGGCCATCACAAGGCTGCAGTATAGCATGGCCATCACAAGGCTGCAGTATAGCCTGGCCATCACAAGGTTGCAGTATAGCATGGCCATCACAAGGCTGCAGTATAGCATGGTCATCACAAGGTTGCAGTATAGCATGGTCAACACAAGGTTGCAGTATAGCATGGTCATCACAAGGCTGCAGTATAGCCTGGCCATCACAAGGTTGCAGTATAGCATGGCCATCACAAGGCTGCAGTATAGCATGGCCATCACAAGGCTGCCTTATAGCATGGCCATCACAAGGCTGCCTTATAGCATGGCCATCACAAGGCTGCAGTATAGCATGGCCATCACAAGGCTGCAGTATAGCATGGCCATCACAAGGCTGCAGTATAGCATGGCCATCACAAGGCTGCAGTATAGCATGGCCATCACAAGGCTGCAGTATAGCATGGCCATCACAAGGCTGCCTTATAGCATGGCCATCACAAGGCTGCCTTATAGCATGGCCATCACAAGGCTGCAGTATAGCATGGCCATCACAAGGCTGCAGTATAGCATGGCCATCACAAGGCTGCAGTATAGCATGGCCATCACAAGGCTGCAGTATAGCATGGTCATCACAAGGCTGCAGTATAGCATGGCCATCACAAGGCTGCAGTATAGCATGGCCACCACAAGGCTGCAGTATAGCATGGCCATCACAAGGCTGCAGTATAGCATGGACATCACAAGGCTGCAGTATAGCATGGTCATCACAAGGCTGCAGTATAGCATGGTCATCACAAGGCTGCAGTATAGCCTGGCCATCACAAGGCTGCAGTATAGCATGGCCATCACAAGGCTGCCTTATAGCATGGCCATCACAAGGCTGCAGTATAGCATGGCCATCACAAGGTTGCAGTATAGCATGGCCATCACAAGGCTGCAGTATAGCATGGCCATCACAAGGCTGCAGTATAGCCTGGCCATCACAAGGCTGCAGTATAGCATGGCCATCACAAGGCTGCCTTATAGCATGGCCATCACAAGGCTGCCTTATAGCATGGCCATCACAAGGCTGCCTTATAGCATGGCCATCACAAGGCTGCAGTATAGCATGGCCATCACAAGGCTGCAGTATAGCCTGGCCATCACAAGGTTGCAGTATAGCATGGTCATCACAAGGTTGCAGTATAGCATGGCCATCACAAGGTTGCAGTATAGCATGGTCATCACAAGGCTGCAGTATAGCCTGGCCATCACAAGGTTGCAGTATAGCATGGTCATCACAAGGCTGCAGTATAGCATGGTCATCACAAGGCTGCAGTATAGCATGGTCATCACAAGGCTGCAGTATAGCCTGGCCATCACAAGGCTGCAGTATAGCCTGGCCATCACAAGGTTGCAGTATAGCATGGTCATCACAAGGTTGCAGTATAGCATGGTCATCACAAGGCTGCAGTATAGCATGGCCATCACAAGGCTGCCTTATAGCATGGTCATCACAAGGCTGCAGTATAGCATGGTCATCACAAGGCTGCCTTATAGCATGGCCATCACAAGGCTGCCTTATAGCCTGGCCATCACAAGGCTGCAGTATAGCCTGGCCATCACAAGGTTGCAGTATAGCATGGTCATCACAAGGTTGCAGTATAGCATGGTCATCACAAAGCTGCAGTATAGCATGGTCATCACAAGGCTGCAGTATAGCATGGCCATCACAAGGCTGCAGTATAGCCTGGCCATCACAAGGCTGCAGTATAGCATGGCCATCACAAGGCTGCAGTATAGCATGGCCATCACAAGGCTGCAGTATAGCATGGCCATCACAAGGCTGCAGTATAGCATGGCCATCACAAGGCTGCCTTATAGCATGGCCATCACAAGGCTGCCTTATAGCATGGCCATCACAAGGCTGCCTTATAGCATGGCCATCACAAGGCTGCCTTATAGCATGGCCATCACAAGGCTGCAGTATAGCATGGCCATCACAAGGCTGCAGTATAGCATGGCCATCACAAGGCTGCAGTATAGAATGGCCATCACAAGGCTGCCTTATAGCATGGCCATCACAAGGCTGCAGTATAGCATGGCCATCACAAGGCTGCAGTATAGCATGGCCATCACAAGGCTGCCTTATAGCATGGCCATCACAAGGCTGCAGTATAGCATGGCCATCACAAGGCTGCAGTATAGCATGGCCATCACAAGGCTGCAGTATAGCCTGGCCATCACAAGGTTGCAGTATAGCATGGCCATCACAAGGCTGCAGTATAGCATGGTCATCACAAGGTTGCAGTATAGCATGGTCAACACAAGGTTGCAGTATAGCATGGTCATCACAAGGCTGCAGTATAGCCTGGCCATCACAAGGTTGCAGTATAGCATGGCCATCACAAGGCTGCAGTATAGCATGGCCATCACAAGGCTGCCTTATAGCATGGCCATCACAAGGCTGCCTTATAGCATGGCCATCACAAGGCTGCAGTATAGCATGGCCATCACAAGGCTGCAGTATAGCATGGCCATCATAAGGCTGCAGTATAGCATGGCCATCACAAGGCTGCAGTATAGCATGGCCATCACAAGGCTGCAGTATAGCATGGCCATCACAAGGCTGCCTTATAGCATGGCCATCACAAGGCTGCCTTATAGCATGGCCATCACAAGGCTGCAGTATAGCATGGCCATCACAAGGCTGCAGTATAGCATGGCCATCACAAGGCTGCAGTATAGCATGGCCATCACAAGGCTGCAGTATAGCATGGTCATCACAAGGCTGCAGTATAGCATGGCCATCACAAGGCTGCAGTATAGCATGGCCATCACAAGGCTGCAGTATAGCATGGCCATCACAAGGCTGCAGTATAGCATGGTCATCACAAGGCTGCAGTATAGCATGGTCATCACAAGGCTGCAGTATAGCATGGTCATCACAAGGCTGCAATATAGCCTGGCCATCACAAGGCTGCAGTATAGCATGGCCATCACAAGGCTGCCTTATAGCATGGCCATCACAAGGCTGCAGTATAGCATGGCCATCACAAGGTTGCAGTATAGCATGGCCATCACAAGGCTGCAGTATAGCCTGGCCATCACAAGGCTGCAGTATAGCATGGCCATCACAAGGCTGCAGTATAGCCTGGCCATCACAAGGCTGCAGTATAGCATGGCCATCACAAGGCTGCCTTATAGCATGGCCATCACAAGGCTGCCTTATAGCATGGCCATCACAAGGCTGCCTTATAGCATGGCCATCACAAGGCTGCAGTATAGCATGGCCATCACAAGGCTGCAGTATAGCCTGGCCATCACAAGGCTGCAGTATAGCATGGCCATCACAAGGCTGCCTTATAGCATGGCCATCACAAGGCTGCAGTATAGCATGGCCATCACAAGGCTGCAGTATAGAATGGCCATCACAAGGCTGCAGTATAGCATGGCCATCACAAGGCTGCCTTATAGCATGGCCATCACAAGGCTGCAGTATAGCATGGCCATCACAAGGCTGCAGTATAGCATGGCCATCACAAGGCTGCAGTATAGCATGGCCATCACAAGGCTGCCTTATAGCATGGCCATCACAAGGCTGCAGTATAGCATGGCCATCACAAGGCTGCAGTATAGCATGGCCATCACAAGGCTGCAGTATAGCATGGCCATCACAAGGTTGCAGTATAGAATGGCCATCACAAGGCTGCAGTATAGCATGGCCATCACAAGGTTGCAGTATAGAATGGCCATCACAAGGCTGCCTTATAGCATGGCCATCACAAGGCTGATGTATAGCATGGCCATCACAAGGCTGCAGTATAGCATGGCCATCACAAGGCTGCAGTATAGCATGGCCATCACAAGGCTGCAGTATAGCATGGCCATCACAAGGCTGCAGTATAGAATGGCCATCACAAGGCTGCAGTATAGCATGGCCATCACAAGGCTGCAGTATAGCATGGCCATCACAAGGCTGCCTTATAGCATGGCCATCACAAGGCTGCAGTATAGCATGGCCATCACAAGGCTGCCTTATAGCATGGCCATCACAAGGCTGCCTTATAGCATGGCCATCACAAGGCTGCAGTATAGCATGGCCATCACAAGGCTGCAGTATAGCATGGCCATCACAAGGCTGCAGTATAGCATGGCCATCACAAGGCTGCAGTATAGCATGGCCATCACAAGGCTGCAGTATAGCATGGCCATCACAAGGCTGCCTTATAGCATGGCCATCACAAGGCTGCCTTATAGCATGGCCATCACAAGCCTAACATTCTTTCTGTAGATGGCTTCAGATTGCGCTCTTTTTGTTCTTGTGTTTAATGCAATACGTGAATATTACAGAGAAAACATTTCTATTGCTCTGACACGACAGTTATGAAGGTGACATCAAAGTTTTGACAAGATAGAACTGCCCATTTCATGTTTCATTTCTGTTTAGCTTGAATCATAAATCATATTGCAACCGTTATCCAGTGAACACAACCAAAAATAGTTGTCATGAACATAGACAACCAGATATTGTCTGTGATCCTTGTTAATGTCAGTGACAATCCTCGTTTATGTCAGTGACAATTTTTTTTCATGTCAGTGACAATCCTCGTTCATGTCAGTGACAATCTGTTGCCCTGTTGCAGAGTTGAAACAAGAACCTTCGATGTTAGGCAGTGACGTAACCATGACAACCAACACGCCTAGTATGGCGGGTGGAAGTGTTATACTGCGGTCACAGACAGCTCAAGGTAGGTGTCTACAGATCTACAGATTGTGTAAATGCTAGCAGTGTGAATAAGTTTAAAAACAAAATTGATAAATATCTCAGAAGGGTGGGTTACACATATATGAACAATCTTAGGACTCTCGATAAACCAATGGCTTCCTTGTTCACGGACCATCTGGGTCTTTCCTTGGATGGCAGAATTGTTCAATATTGTCCTCTGTAGCTGTCTGTCATGTGTCACCTAGACACATGACAGTCACCAAGACATGTGACAGACACCTGGACACGTGAGACAGTCACCTGGACACGTGACAGTCACCAGGATACATGACAGTCACCAGGACACGTGACAGACACCTGGACACGTGACAGTCACCAGGACACATGACAGACACCTGGACACATGACAGTCACCAAGACATGTGACAGACACCTGGACACGTGAGACAGTCACCAGGACATGTGACAGACACCAGGACACGTGACAGTCACCAGGACACATGACAGACACCTGGACACGTGACAGTCACCTGGACTTGTGATAGACACGTGGACACGTGACAGTCACCAAGACACATGACAGTCACCTGGACATGTGATAGACACGTGACAGTCACCAGGACACATGACAGTCACCTGGACATGTAATAGACACCTGGACACGTGACAGTCACACGGACACATGACAGTCACCAGGACACGTGACCGTCACCAGGACACATGACAGACACCTGGACACATGACAGACACCTGGACGCGTGACAGTCACGGACACATGACAGTCACCAGGACACATGACAGTCACCAGGACACGTGACAGACACCTGGACATGTGATAGACACCTGGACACATGACAGTCACACGGACACGTGACAGTCACCAGGACACGTGACAGTCACCTGGACATGTGATAGACACCTGGACATGTGATAGACACCTGGACACGTGACAGTCACCAGGACACATGACAGTCACCAGGACACGTGACAGACACCTGGACATGTGACAGTCACACGGACACGTGACAGTCACACGGACACGTGACAGTCACACGGACACGTGACAGGTGTCAACACCTGCTCATGGAGAAGAAGGAGACGTCCTCATTCACTCAACATTTTACCAACTCATTTTGATTTCCTGTTCTTGTTTGTGGGAAAGTATGTGCGGAGAAAATATTAAATAATTTGAGACCAGAGAAAAAATGTGCTTCGAAAAAGCGGGACATTTCTTCCAAAATCAGGACGAAGGGGAAAAGGCAATAATTGCTGTCTGATCACAGTAATGTTGACCCATCTGCCAGACAGACACCGTCTACTGAGGTAGTTGAGACGGGCCGCAGTGGCAGAAATTTGTGAACCTGCTACTTATTATGTATTAATTGAAGCACTTACAAAAGACATCTTTGTGAACCTGCTACTTATTATGTATTAATTAAAGCACTTACAAAAGACAACTTTGTGAACCTGCTACTTATTATGTATTAATTGAAGTACTTATAAAAGACAATTTGCTGGTCACTGGCAACTAACGGATGGATCTTTGATGTTCTTTTTATGACAGTGAGTTGAATGAATGATTAAGTCACCATAATTCTTGTCACAGATGACAAAGAGACAAAGTTGAGTCGACGGACGTCATATTTGATGGCGACGCGTCAGACTGTCAGCTTGCCAGTGTCAGCAATGTCAGAAGACAAGTCATCGTCATCCAACATGACACAGCCGTCGTCAACACAACCACCGTACGTATTGACACAGTGGACTTGGTGACGTCTGTCAGTGTAGGGGGCAGTGACTGTGTGTCTCAACATGACATAGTTGACTACACCTCTCCACTGTCAGTGTAGGGGGCAGTGACTGTGTGTGTCAACATGACATAGTTGACCACACCTCTCCACTGTCAGTGTAGGGGGCAGTGACTGTGTGTGTCAACATGACATAGTTGACCACACCTCTCCACTGTCAGTGTAGGGGGCAGTGACTGTGTGTGTCAATATGACATAGTTGACCACACCTCTCCACTGTCAGTATTGGGGGCAGTGACTGTGTGTCAACATGACATAGTTGACCACACCTCTCCACTGTCAGTGTAGGGGGCAGTGACTGTGTGTGTCAACATGACATAGTTGACCACACCTCTCCACTGTCAGTGTAGGGGGCAGTGACTGTGTGTGTCAACATGACACTCTCTCCCCCTCTGCTACTCACAACAAGCAGTCACCTCTTGCTTTGTCCTGCTAATAAATTGGCACAGTTTATTCTCTTCCTTTCTTTAATTTGTTGCTCTTTTGTCTCTGGGTTGAACCTGTTTCTATAGAAAACTCTGCTCTATTTGACTTCTGTTATTTGCCAACAGCCTAAATATGCAGTCTGTCATCTGGAGCGGCCATTTGTGGTTGCCAGATCCAGCTCTGGGGTGTCAGTTAACACCTCATTCTAAACAACAACATATACAAACTGTCAGCTCTGGAGTGTCAGTTAACACCTCATTCTAAACAACAACATACACAAACTGTCAGCTCTGGAGTGTCAGTTAACACCTCATTCTAAACAACAACATACACAAACTGTCAGCTCTGGAGTGTCAGTTAACACCTCATTCTAAACAACAACATACACATACTGTCAGCTGTGAAGTGTCAGTTAACACCTCATTCTAAACAACAACATACACAAACTGTCAGCTGTGGAGTGTCAGTTAACACCTCATTCTAAACAACAACATACACAAACTGTCAGCTGTGGAGTGTCAGTTAACACCTCATTCTAAACAACAACATACACATACTGTCAGCTGTGAAGTGTCAGTTAACACCTCATTCTAAACAACAACATACACAAACTGTCAGCTGTGGAGTGTCAGTTAACACCTCATTCTAAACAACAACATACACAAACAGTCAGTTGCTAAGTCAATAATTGTGCCATCTGTGTCAACTGATGATGTTTTTGGCTCTAGTCAGACATGCACATTCTCACAGTGTTTACTTCACCCAGCACTTAGTTTCATAGTTATTTACTAGGGGACTGATACGCTTGAAAAGTTTGAAACTGTAGAAACCGTTTATGCGCTGCTCTTGAAACATCTCACATAATTTTAGTTTTTAAATTAACCTGTAATAAGGTGTGCGACTGTTTGAGAAGATGAGAAAAAGTTGATTTAGTGAAATAGTTTCTGTTGCTAATTATGTAGGAAATTAACACATTTAGTTTGTTTGTTTGTTTGTAGGCTATTAAGATTTTAGCTGGAATTTTAATTGAACATTTTTTCCACCCATTACCCATTGGTTTGTGAATATTCTGTTGTTTGGAGAGTAACCTTTCGGTTGGAGATGACGTCTGTAAATGCTGGTCAAGTTATTCGGCCACTGCCAATGAGTGCCACGTAGCTAGAATGAGGTGCAACCGTTGTTTCTGCCCCGACAGCATGGCGGTGTCCACTTCGGTGTCCACCACAGTGTCCGCCCCTTCGCCCCTGACCAGTCCAACTCCGCTGACCACATGCTCTAAGTTAGAGCTGCAGCTCTGCACATCAACGCTGGCGGCGATGGCCGTCGTCACCACGGCAACAACGGCGGATGATGATAACAACAAGGTTGTCACGACAACATCATCGCCCGTGCCTCCGATCCCGCGTCCCCCCACGCCGCAGTCTCCCATGGCGATGGAACCCGCAGAGTAAGCGACTCTCCCCCCGTGTGTCTCTGGCTAAGTGTTGTTCGTGCTGTGTCGTGCTGCCAGTCTGTGCACATGTCATGTAGACATACATGTGCGCGTCTGTGTGGTGCATGTCAGCCAGTAATCAAAGTCGCATACGCACACCTCTGTCTGGGTCTCACTTCACTGTTTCCATTGCCACACTGGAACTACTTTCTCAGGCCACCTATTGTGCATTTTGTGTATTCATACGTAAGGCGCATCTTGTGTTAATGGTTGTGCAATTTTATGATTTCTGTGCATTTTCTCTTTTAATTGTGCGCATGAAACAGACATGTACTTCTGCATGTCTCATGTGCGAACGTGCGTGCAAACGTGCGTGCGTACGTGCGTGCGTGACAAACATGGGTGCTGCTTTTTTACAACTTTGTTATTTTTATTATAATTTTCTATATAAATTTAAATCTGTGTCTTCAAGAAGGCTTGCAGTAAACATCATCAACATAATTGATAAAATAATTGATAAGATAAAAGTTGGATGTTTCAATTTTTTTATTAAACCACGTAATTTACATTGCCAGTGGCGCTGCTTATGATATTTTGTAGTACTACATGTTTGCCCCAGTTTGCCAGTAGGTGGCTAGGGTAATTCTAAGTAGCTACAGTGTTGAGATAGACATGTTGGCTCGGGGTTGAGAGGGCAATCACTGGACTCCCTCTCACCTTACCCCAGGGATCGGGCTAATCTCCTTAGTAATTGTTAGAAGGAATGCTTTGCCTGTAATGTATCCCCATTTCCCTGCACCATGGTTGTTGGTTCCTTGTTTGTGGTCTTCCCTCAGTCTGCCCTCTTCCCTTTCCCGTTCTTCTTCCTCCTCCCTGCCTCCTGTATTGTATTGTCCCTGCATTTTGTTGTTTGTGGTTACTTTTGTTTGCACATTGTGTGATTGCACTTTAACCACACCAGGGGATCAACAGTGGTTGACATAACCACACCATGGGATCAACAGTGGTTGACATAACCACACCATGGGATCAACAGTGGTTGACATAACCACACCAGGGGGTCAATAGTAGTTGACATAACCACACCAGGGGATCAACATTGGTTGACATAACCGCACTAGGGGATGAACAATGGTTGACACTTCTAGTTTGGTTTGATTTGTACTAATCATGAGTTTCAGTGGTTTTGTTATGTTGGTTTTATTTTTGTTTTGATTTCTTAAAAATTTTGTTTTGCAGGAAGAGTTTTGTTTTTTAGCAACTTCTACTTCACTGACTTGTCAACTTCACTGTCCAGTGTGGTCTATGACTTGTCAATGTATGTCCATTGTGGTCTATGACTTGTCAATGTCTGTCCAGTGTGGTCTATGACTTGTCAATGTCTGTCCAGTGTGGTCTATGACTTGTCAATGTATGTCCATTGTGGTCTATGACTTGTCAATGTCTGTCCAGTGTGGTCTATGACTTGTCAATGTCTGTCCAGTGTGGTCTATGACTTGTCAATGTCTGTCCAGTGTGGTCTATGACTTGTCAATGTCTGTCCATTGTGGTCTATGACTTGTCAATGTCTGTCCAGTGTGGTCTATGACTTGTCAATGTCTGTCCATTGTGGTCTATGACTTGTCAATGTCTGTCCATTGTGGTCTATGACTTGTCAATGTATGTCCATTGTGGTCTATGACTTGTCAATGTCTGTCCAGTGTGGTCTGTGACTTGTCAATGTCTGTCCATTGTGGTCTATGACTTGTCAATGTCTGTCCATTGTGGTCTGTGACTTGTCAATGTCTGTCCAGTGTGGTCTATGACTTGTCAATGTCTGTCCATTGTGGTATATGACTTGTCAATGTCTGTCCAGTGTGGTCTATGACTTGTCAATGTCTGTCCAGTGTGGTCTATGACTTGTCAATGTCTGTCCAGTGTGGTCTATGACTTGTCAATGTCTGTCCAGTGTGGTCTATGACTTGTCAATGTCTGTCCATTGTGGTCTATGACTTGTCAATGTCTGTCCAGTGTGGTCTATGACTTGTCAATGTCTGTCCAGTGTGGTCTATGACTTGTCAATGTCTGTCCAGTGTGGTCTATGACTTGTCAATGTCTGTCCAGTGTGGTCTATGACTTGTCAATGTCTGTCCAGTGTGGTCTATGACTTGTCAATGTCTGTCCATTGTGGTCTATGATTCCTGTGCATTCTGTGTTTAAATATGAACAAGTCTCAGACTGAAAAACGTATGTTTAATATTAGTTATACAAAGTAAGTCACCAAACTGAACATAAATAAAATTTCATTAAACAGATTGTTATCTGCATTATTTATCACCAGACTGTTTATTATAAGAATAAGGTATTTTGAATGTGTTTTATCTGCTGTCTGTTGGCACGTGATGTGTTAAATGGTTTGTTGACATTGTAGTAACAACTGTTGTAGTAACATTGTAGTAACAACTGTTGTAGTAACATTGTAGTAACAACTGTTGTAGTAACATTGTAGTAACAACTGTTGGATAAGATACAAGTATTTTCTACAGTGTGATTTATATGTAACATTTACTGACTAAGACATTTGAAAAATATAATATTTAATTTTAATTTTCCAACCTTATTAATAAAAAACTAGCACATTAATTTTGTGATAAAATAAGAACATAATAATGTCAACCATGGTTTGTCCGTGTGACATTCTGTAGACACTGAGTCTTCTGTGGCATTCTTATGCCATGAGAATAAAAGATGTAACCATGTCATGGTCTACTGACAGCTAGTCTGTGTCGTCTGGTCTGGTCTGGTCTGGTCCATTTGTCAAACTAATTTAGTGTACATGTTGTGTTTGTTTGACAGGACAACTCCGACAAAGACAAGTAACATCCGCAAGTTGAAGGCATTCTTTGGTGAGAAGGTACGTGTATAGGAGATGGGGGATTCTCAGGTGTCATTATGTGCCTGAAACACGAGTCAGAAGTGTCACAAATGTACAAGATAATGACATCTGAAGACATCCTTGACTCAATGTTAGGACCTTTATTTCTAACTTGATCTGCTTTATCAAGAGTCAGGACTTGTGTTGATATCAGTATTAGCACTGAGTGAGGACACAGAAGTGTGTGGTTATTGTTGATATCAGTATTAGCACTGAATGAGGATATAGAAGTGTGTGGTTGTTGTTGATATCAGTATTAGCACTGAGTGAGGACACAGAAGTGTGTGGTTATTTTTGATATCAGTATTAGCACTGAATGAGGACACAGAAGTGTGTGGTTATTGTTGATATCAGTATTAGCACTGAATGAGGATACAGAAGTGTGTGGTTGTTGTTGATATCAGTATTAGCACTGAGTGAGGACACAGAAGTGTGTGGTTATTGTTGATATCAGTATTAGCACTGAGTGAGGACACAGAAGTGTGTGGTTGTTGTTGATATAAGTATTAGCACTGAGTGAGGACACAGAAGTGTGTGGTTGTTGTTGATATCAGTATTAGCACTGAGTGAGGACACAGAAGTGTGTGGTTGTTGTTGATAACAGTATTAGCACTGAGTGAGGACAGAGAAGTGTGGTTATTGTTGATATCAGTATTAGCACTGAGTGAGGACACAGAAGTGTGTGGTTATTGTTGATATCAGTATTAGAACTGAGTGAGGACACAGAAGTGTGTGGTTGTTGTTGATATCAGTATTAGCACTGAATGAGGACACAGAAGTGTGTGGTTGTTGTTGATATCAGTATTAGCACTGAGTGAGGACACAGAAGTGTGTGGTTATTGTTGATATCAGTATTAGCACTGAATGAGGATACAGAAGTGTGTGGTTATTGTTGATATCAGTATTAGCACTGAGTGAGGACACAGAAGTGTGTGGTTATTGTTGATATCAGTATTAGCACTGAGTGAGGACACAGAAGTGTGTGGTTATTGTTGATATCAGTATTAGCACTGAGTGAGGACACAGAAGTGTGTGGTTATTGTTGATATCAGTATTAGCACTGAGTGAGTACACAGAAGTGTGTGGTTATTGTTGATATCAGTATTAGCACTGAGTGAGGACACAGAAGTGTGTGGTTATTGTTGATATCAGTATTAGCACTGAATGAGGATACAGAAGTGTGTGGTTATTGTTGATATCAGTATTAGCACTGAGTGAGGACACAGAAGTGTGTGGTTATTGTTGATATCAGTATTAGCACTGAATGAGGACACAGAAGTGTGTGGTTGTTGTTGATATCAGTATTAGCACTGAGTGAGGACACAGAAGGGTGTGGATGTTGTTGATATCAGTATTAGCACTGAATGAGTACACAGAAGTGTGTGGTTATTGTTGATATCAGTATTAGCACTGAATGAGGACACAGAAGTGTGTGGTTGTTGTTGATATCAGTATTAGCACTGAGTGAGGACACAGAAGGGTGTGGTTGTTGTTGATATCAGTATTAGCACTGAATGAGGACACAGAAGTGTGTGGTTATTGTTGATATCAGTATTAGCACTGAACGAGGACACAGAAGTGTTTGGTTGATGTTGATATCAGTATTAGCACTGAGTGAGGACACAGAAGTGTGTGGTTGATGTTGATATCAGTATTAGCACTGAGTGAGGACACAGAAGGGTGTGGTTGTTGTTGATATCAGTATTAGCACTGAATGAGTACACAGAAGTGTGTGGTTATTGTTGATATCAGTATTAGCACTGAATGAGGACACAGAAGTGTGTGGTTGTTGTTGATATCAGTATTAGCACTGAGTGAGGACACAGAAGGGTGTGGTTGTTGTTGATATCAGTATTAGCACTGAATGAGGACACAGAAGTGTGTGGTTATTGTTGATATCAGTATTAGCACTGAACGAGGACACAGAAGTGTGTGGTTGATGTTGATATCAGTATTAGCACTGAGTGAGGACACAGAAGTGTGTGGTTGATGTTGATATCAGTATTAGCACTGAATGAGGACACATAAGTGCGTGGTTATTGTTGATATCAGTATTAGCACTGAATGAGGATACAGAAGTGTGTGGTTATTGTTGATATCAGTATTAGCACTGAGTGAGGACACAGAAGGGTGTGGTTGTTGTTGATATCAGTATTAGCACTGAATGAGGACACAGAAGTGTGTGGTTATTGTTGATATCAGTATTAGCACTGAACGAGGACACAGAAGTGTGTGGTTGATGTTGATATCAGTATTAGCACTGAGTGAGGACACAGAAGTGTGTGGTTGATGTTGATATCAGTATTAGCACTGAATGAGGATACAGAAGTGTGTGGTTATTGTTGATATCAGTATTAGCACTGAGTGAGGACACAGAAGTGTGTGGTTATTGTTGATATCAGTATTAGCACTGAATGAGGATACAGAAGTGTGTGGTTATTGTTGATATCAGTATTAGCACTGAATGAGGATACAGAAGTGTGTGGTTATTGTTGATATCAGTATTAGCACTGAGTGAGGACACAGAAGTGTGTGGTTATTGTTGATATCAGTATTAGCACTGAATGAGGATACAGAAGTGTGTGGTTATTGTTGATATCAGTATTAGCACTGAATGAGGATACAGAAGTGTGTGGTTATTGTTGATATCAGTATTAGCACTGAGTGAGGACACAGAAGTGTGTGGTTATTGTTGATATCAGTATTAGCACTGAATGAGGATACAGAAGTGTGTGGTTATTGTTGATATCAGTATTAGCACTGAATGAGGACACAGAAGTGTGTGGTTATTGTTGATATCAGTATTAGCACTGAGTGAGGACACAGAAGTGTGTGGTTATTGTTGATATCAGTATTAGCACTGAATGAGGATACAGAAGTGTGTGGTTATTGTTGATATCAGTATTAGCACTGAGTGAGGACACAGAAGTGTGTGGTTATTTTTGATATCAGTATTAGCACTGAATGAGGATACAGAAGTGTGTGGTTATTGTTGATATCAGTATTAGCACTGAATGTGGATACAGAAGTGTGTGGTTATTGTTGATATCAGTATTAGCACTGAATGAGGACACAGAAGTGTGTGGTTGTTGTTGATATCAGTATTAGCACTGAATGTGGATACAGAAGTGTGTGGTTGTTGTTGATATCAGTATTAGCACTGAATGTGGATACAGAAGTGTGTGGTTGTTGTTGATATCAGTATTAGCACTGAATGTGGATACCGAAGTGTGTGGTTATTGTTGATATCAGTATTAGCACTGAATGAGGACACAGAAGTGTGTGGTTATTGTTGATATCAGTATTAGCACTGAATGAGGACACAGAAGTGTGTGGTTATTGATTTCACTGCAGTAAATCAGGTACTACAGAAATGATTTGTTTGCAGACACCGAGGATAGAGGCCGCCACCTCTGACCAGAAGTCTCTACAGGTGAACGAAGTGTCGATGGAGGGCGTTCTCAACTGTAAGGTGGCCGTGGTGGAGGGCAAGGTATGTAGTTTGGTGACAGGCACACCTTTGTACACGTGTTTGTCTGTCTGTACAAGTCTGTATGCTTATGTAGTGTACACTGTATTTGGGATACAGTGGACTGGGCATAACAGAATCATGGATGATAGAATCAGCCGTTTAGTAGAATCATATTGCTCTCATTCTGTTGGATGTATATATTGCAGAAGTGAACACTGAATATTTTGTATTGTTTACATGATAATACAACATTATTATTATTTTGTATTGTTTACATGATAATACAACATTATTATTATTTTGTATTGTTTACATGATAATACAACATTATTATTATTTTGTATTGTTTACATGATAATACAACATTATTAATATTTTGTATTGTTTACATGATAATACAACATTATTATTATTTTGTATTGTTTACATGATAATACATTATTAATATTTTTTATTGTTTACATGATAATACAACATTATTATTATTTTGTATTGTTTACATGATAATACAACATTATTATTATTTTGTATTGTTTACATGATAATACAACTTTATTAATATTTTGTATTGTTTACATGATAATACAACATTGTTATTATTTTGTATTGTTTACATGATAATACAACATTATTAACATTTTGTATTGTTTACATGATAATACAACATTATTATTATTTTGTATTGTTTACATGATAATACAACATTATTAATATTTTGTATTGTTTACATGATAATTCAACATTATTATTATTTTGTATTGTTTACATGATAATACAACATTATTATTATTTTGTATTGTTTACATGATAATACAACATTATTATTATTTTGTATTGTTTACATGATAATACGTTATTATTATTTTGTATTGTTTACATGATAATACAACATTATTATTATTTTGTATTGTTTACATGATAATACAACATTATTATTATTTTTTATTGTTTACATGATAATACAACATTATTATTATTTTTTATTGTTTACATGATAATACAACATTATTAATATTTTGTATTGTTTACATGATAATACAACATTATTATTATTTTGTATTGTTTACATGATAATACAACATTATTATTATTTTGTATTGTTTACATGATAATACAACATTATTATTATTTTGTATTGTTTACATGATAATACAACATTATTATTATTTTGTATTGTTTACATGATAATACAACATTATTATTACCACTGATTCTGTGTCAGCGTATTGGATGTTACGATAATATTAATAATATTTTACTTAATTATACATAAGAGAATTTGTAATGACCTATACTGACTGTGGGTGACTGTTGTAGCGCGCCAGTGACCGGTCCTGGAGGCCCGTGTGGGCGCTCCTCAAGAACTACCAGTTGATTCTCTACAAGGAAGTCACCATCAGCGGGGTGAGTAGTTGACACTTTAACTTACAGTGTCATGGGCCGAAAATATCCCCAGGCCAGAAGTAAGCAAAATGTGTGCTTTGCACGCAAGGCACTATTCCTGCCACCAGAAGTAGGCAAGTTATTTTTTCTGTGTCTCTTGTTTGTTTTGTCTTGTCTTGTTTGAAATAGGCCTTGTTTGTCTTGTCTTGTTTGAAGTAGGCCTTGTTTGTCTTGTCTTGTTTGAAATAGGCCTTGTTTGTCTTGTCTTGTTTGAAATAGGCCTTGTTTGTCTTGTCTTGTTTGAAATAGGCCTTGTTTGTCTTGTCTTGTTTGAAATAGGCCTTGTTTGTCTTGTCTTGTTTGAAATAGGCCTTGTTTGTCTTGTCTTGTTTGAAATAAGCCTTGTTTGTCTTGTCTTGTTTGAAATAGGCCTTGTTTGAAAAGACGTCGATGGAGGAAATTGAGGTGACTGTGGGCGGAAGAGAAATATAAAAGTTATATGGACTGTATCAAGTTAGACCTGTAAATTAACACAACGCCGTGGCGGTGTATATATATATATTTTATATATATTGCAGCCCCGCACAATGCAAATCGCAGCGCGACCTTCGATACAACTCTCTGAAAAACAATGTGTTCAAAACCACACAAGCAAATTTTTTCATCTAGTTATTCAACTTATGTTTATACTATGGGTATTAACTTATGTTTATACTATGGGTATTAACTTATGTTTATACTATGGGTATTAACTTATGCTTATACTATGGGTATTAACTTATGTTTATACTATGGGTATTAACTTATGTTTATACTATGGGTATTAACTTATGTTTATACTATGGGTATTAACTTATGTTTATACTATGGGTATTAACTTATGTTTATACTATGGGTATTAACTTATGTTTATACTATGGGTATTAACTTATGTTTATACTATGGGTATTAACAAGCAGAATATTAAACTTAACCATATTATTAGCACAAACCACCTAAGTAACGGTGTCTACTTCTGGCACAGGCCTACTTCTGGCCCGTGACATTCACGGGTCAGAAGTCAGCACCTTCTTTTGGTGCCTACTTCTGGGTGAGTATTTGATGCTCTACATGATTTGTCGACTAAATGATTCTGTGTCGCAGTTAAGGGAGCATCGAGTATGTCAACATGATTGTATGACACCACTCAGGGAGCATCGAGTGAGTTAAAGAAGAATTTATATAGGACCTGAATCCACTTAAAATAAATCCTCTTGGGCGCTTTAAATAAAATTGCATAAACTAAACATATATATCTAGTTAAAAAACAAACTGTAACATAGAAGAGCTGATTAAAAGACTAAATAAATCTATACAAAGTAAATATAAAACATCGCAATAGTCATTATCCGGAATATCATGTTTTTGATCGTTAGATGGCGAGCGTGTATAAATGCATCATGAGATTGATTGTCAATAGAAGTACAATGTGTACTTTAAATTAGAGAGTTGTAAAGAATTACTATTTCAACAAAGAATACATCGTACCAACAATAATGCTTCTGATATTAAACATCACAAAGCAAAAATCAGTTGATCTGATGTTTGAATAGTTTTGAACGCGATTGACGAAGCGTATGTGTAGATGAACGATTGTTTCAGTGCACGACAAAAGATTTGTGTGAATTATGTGTTGTACTTCTGTCAATAATCTTGATTTCACCTTTATATTAGTGTTATGTTAGGCACCAGGGGCTTCACCTTTATATTAGTGTTATGTTAGGCACCAGGGGCTTCACCTTTATATTAGTGTTATGTTAGGCACCAGGGGCTTCACCTTTATATTAGTGTTATGTTAGGCACCAGGGGCTTCACTTTTATATTAGTGTTATGTTAGGCACCAGGGGCTTCACCTTTATATTAGTGTTATGTTAGGCACCAGGGGCTTCACCTTTATATTAGTGTTATGTTAGGCACCAGGGGCTTCACTTTTATATTAGTGTTATGTTAGGCACCAGGGGCTTCACCTTTATATTAGTGTTATGTTAGGCACCAGGGGCTTCACCTTTATATTAGTGTTATGTTAGGCACCAGGGGCTTCACCTTTATATTAGTGTTATGTTAGGCACCAGGGGCTTCACCTTTATATTAGTGTTATGTTAGGAACCAGGGGCTTCACCTTTATATTAGTGTTATGTTAGGCACCAGGGGCTTCACCTTTATATTAGTGTTATGTTAGGCACCAGGGTCTTCACCTTTATATTAGTGTTATGTTAGGCACCATGGGCTTCACCTTTATATTAGTGTTATGTTAGGAACCAGGGGCTTCACCTTTATATTAGTGTTATGTTAGGCAACATAGTCTTCACCTTTATATTAGTGTTATGTTAGGCACCAAGGGCTTCACCTTTATATTAGTGTTATGTTAGACACCAGGGGCTTCACCTTTATATTAGTGTTATGTTAGGCACCAAGGGCTTCACCTTTATATTAGTGTTATGTTAGGCACCAGGGGTCTCACCTTTATATTAGTGTTATGTTAGGCACCATGGGCTTCACCTTTATATTAGTGTTATGTTAGGAACCAGGGGCTTCACCTTTATATTAGTGTTATGTTAGGCAACATAGTCTTCACCTTTATATCAGTGTTATGTTAGGCACCAGGGGCTTCACCTTTATATTAGTGTTATGTTAGGCAGCAGGGGCTTCACCTTTATATTAGTGTTATGATAGGCACCAGGGGCTTCACCTTTATATTAGTGTTATATTAGGCACCAGGGCCTTCACCTTTATATTAGTGTTATGATAGGCACCAGGGGCTTCACCTTTTATTAATGCTATATTAGGCACCAGGGGCTTCACCTTTATATTAGTGTTATGATAGGCACCAGGGGTTTCACCTTTATATTAGTGCTATATTAGGCACCAGGGGCTTCACCTTTATATTACTGTTATGATAGGCACCAGGGGCTTCACCTTTATATTAGTGTTATGTTAGGCAGCAGGGGCTTCACCTTTATATTAGTGTTATGATAGGCACCAGGGGCTTCACCTTTATATTAGTGTTATATTAGGCACCAGGGCCTTCACCTTTATATTAGTGTTATGATAGGCACCAGGGGCTTCACCTTTTATTAGTGCTATATTAGGCACCAGGGGCTTCACCTTTATATTAGTGTTATGTTAGGCACCAGGGGCTTCACCTTTATATTAGTGTTATGTTAGGCACCATGGGTTTCACCTTTATATCAGTGTTATGTTAGGCACCAGGGGCTTCACTTTTATATTAGTGTTATGTTAGGAACCAGGGGCTTCACCTTTATATTAGTATTATGTTAGGCACCAGGGGCTTCACCTTTATATTAGTGTTATGTTAGGCAGCAGGGGCTTCACCTTTATATTAGTGTTATGTTAGGCACCAGGGGTTTCACCTTTATATTAGTGTTATGTTAGGCACCAGGGGCTTCACCTTTATATTAGTGTTATGTTAGGCAGCAGGGGCTTCACCTTTATATTAGTGTTATGTTAGGCACCAGGGGCTTCACCTTTATATTAGTGTTATGTTAGGCAGCAGGGGCTTCACCTTTATATTAGTGTTATGTTAGGCACCAGGGGCTTCACCTTTATATTAGTGTTATGTTAGGCAGCAGGGGCTTCACCTTTATATTAGTGTTATGTTAGGCAGCAGGGGCATCACCTTTATATTAGTGTTATGTTAGGCACCAGGGGTTTCACCTTTATATTAGTGTTATGTTAGGCAGCAGGGGCTTCACCTTTATATTATTGTTATATTAGGCGCCAGGGTCTTCACCTTTATATTAGTGTTATATTAGGCACCATGGGCTTCACCTTTATATTAGTGTTATGTTAGGCACCAGGGGCTTCACCTTTATATTAGTGTTATATTAGGCACCAGGGCCTTCACCTTTATATTAGTGTTATGATAGGCACCAGGGGCTTCACCTTTATATTAGTGTTATGATAGGCACCAGGGGTTTCACCTTTATATTAGTGCTATATTAGGCACCAGGGGCTTCACCTTTATATTAGTGTTATGTTAGGCACCAGGGGCTTCACCTTTATATTAGTGTTATGTTAGGCACCAGGGGCTTCACTTTTATATTAGTGTTATGTTAGGAACCAGGGGCTTCACCTTTATATTAGTGTTATGTTAGGCAGCAGGGGCTTCACCTTTTTATTAGTGTTATGATAGGCACCAGGGGCTTCACCTTTATATTAGTGTTATATTAGGCACCAGGGCCTTCACCTTTATATTAGTGTTATGATAGGCACCAGGGGCTTCACCTTTTATTAGTGCTATATTAGGCACCAGGGGCTTCACCTTTATATTAGTGTTATGTTAGGCACCAGGGGCTTCACCTTTATATTAGTGTTATGTTAGGCACCAGGGTCTTCACCTTTATATTAGTGTTATGTTAGGCACCATGGGCTTCACCTTTATATTAGTGTTATGTTAGGAACCAGGGGCTTCACCTTTATATTAGTGTTATGTTAGGCAACATAGTCTTCACCTTTATATTAGTGTTATGTTAGGCACCAAGGGCTTCACCTTTATATTAGTGTTATGTTAGACACCAGGGGCTTCACCTTTATATTAGTGTTATGTTAGGCACCAAGGGCTTCACCTTTATATTAGTGTTATGTTAGGCACCAGGGGTTTCACCTTTATATTAGTGTTATGTTAGGCACCATGGGCTTCACCTTTATATTAGTGTTATGTTAGGAACCAGGGGCTTCACCTTTATATTAGTGTTATGTTAGGCAACATAGTCTTCACCTTTATATCAGTGTTATGTTAGGCACCAGGGGCTTCACCTTTATATTAGTGTTATGTTAGGCACCAGGGGCTTCACCTTTATATTAGTGTTATGATAGGCACCAGGGGCTTCACCTTTATATTAGTGTTATATTAGGCACCAGGGCCTTCACCTTTATATTAGTGTTATGATAGGCACCAGGGGCTTCACCTTTTATTAATGCTATATTAGGCACCAGGGGCTTCACCTTTATATTAGTGTTATGATAGGCACCAGGGGTTTCACCTTTATATTAGTGCTATATTAGGCACCAGGGGCTTCACCTTTATATTACTGTTATGATAGGCACCAGGGGCTTCACCTTTATATTAGTGTTATGTTAGGCAGCAGGGGCTTCACCTTTATATTAGTGTTATGATAGGCACCAGGGGCTTCACCTTTATATTAGTGTTATATTAGGCACCAGGGCCTTCACCTTTATATTAGTGTTATGATAGGCACCAGGGGCTTCACCTTTTATTAGTGCTATATTAGGCACCAGGGGCTTCACCTTTATATTAGTGTTATGTTAGGCACCAGGGGCTTCACCTTTATATTAGTGTTATGTTAGGCACCATGGGTTTCACCTTTATATCAGTGTTATGTTAGGCACCAGGGGCTTCACTTTTATATTAGTGTTATGTTAGGAACCAGGGGCTTCACCTTTATATTAGTATTATGTTAGGCACCAGGGGCTTCACCTTTATATTAGTGTTATGTTAGGCAGCAGGGGCTTCACCTTTATATTAGTGTTATGTTAGGCACCAGGGGTTTCACCTTTATATTAGTGTTATGTTAGGCACCAGGGGCTTCACCTTTATATTAGTGTTATGTTAGGCAGCAGGGGCTTCACCTTTATATTAGTGTTATGTTAGGCACCAGGGGCTTCACCTTTATATTAGTGTTATGTTAGGCAGCAGGGGCTTCACCTTTATATTAGTGTTATGTTAGGCACCAGGGGCTTCACCTTTATATTAGTGTTATGTTAGGCACCAGGGGCTTCACCTTTATATTAGTGTTATGTTAGGCAGCAGGGGCTTCACCTTTATATTAGTGTTATGTTAGGCACCAGGGGTTTCACCTTTATATTAGTGTTATGTTAGGCAGCAGGGGCTTCACCTTTATATTATTGTTATATTAGGCGCCAGGGTCTTCACCTTTATATTAGTGTTATATTAGGCACCATGGGCTTCACCTTTATATTAGTGTTATGTTAGGCACCAGGGGCTTCACCTTTATATTAGTGTTATATTAGGCACCAGGGCCTTCACCTTTATATTAGTGTTATGATAGGCACCAGGGGCTTCACCTTTATATTAGTGTTATGATAGGCACCAGGGGTTTCACCTTTATATTAGTGCTATATTAGGCACCAGGGGCTTCACCTTTATATTAGTGTTATGTTAGGCACCAGGGGCTTCACCTTTATATTAGTGTTATGTTAGGCACCAGGGGCTTCACTTTTATATTAGTGTTATGTTAGGAACCAGGGGCTTCACCTTTATATTAGTGTTATGTTAGGCAGCAGGGGCTTCACCTTTTTATTAGTGTTATGATAGGCACCAGGGGCTTCACCTTTATATTAGTGTTATATTAGGCACCAGGGCCTTCACCTTTATATTAGTGTTATGATAGGCACCAGGGGCTTCACCTTTTATTAGTGCTATATTAGGCACCAGGGGCTTCACCTTTATATTAGTGTTATGTTAGGCACCATGGGTTTCACCTTTATATCAGTGTTATGTTAGGCAGCAGGGGCTTCACCTTTATATTAGTGTTATATTAGGCGCCATGGGCTTCACCTTTATATTAGTGTTATATTAGGCACCATGGGCTTCACCTTTTATTAGTGCTATATTAGGCACCATGGGCTTCACCTTTATATTAGTGTTATGTTAGGCACCATGGGCTTCACCTTTTATTAGTGCTATATTAGGCACCAGGGGCTTCACCTTTATATTAGTGTTATGATAGACACCAGGGGCTTCACCTTTATATTAGTGTTATATTAGGCACCAGGGCCTTCACCTTTATATTAGTGTTATGATAGGCACCAGGGGCTTCACCTTTATATTAGTGTTATGATAGGCACCAGGGCCTTCACCTTTATATTAGTGTTATGATAGGCACCAGGGGCTTCACCTTTATATTAGTGTTATGATAGGCACCAGGGGCTTCACCTTTTATTAGTGCTATATTAGGCACCAGGGGCTTCACCTTTTATTAGTGCTATATTAGGCACCAGGGGCTTCACCTTTTATTAGTGCTATATTAGGCACCAGGGGCACCATGGGTCATTCTGGGTGGTCTCTATTATTTACTATATTAATATTGAAGCTTGCATGTTGCCCCCAGGGAGTGTCGACCACGTACGAGGAGCAACCCATTGGTGTGCGTCAGTGTCTCGTCGATGTCGCTACCGAGTACGCGAAGAAGAAGCGAAACGTGTTCCGCCTGACGACACTAGGTGGCTGCGAGTATCTGTTCCAGACGGATGACCACGACATAATGCTGCAGTGGATCCGCGCCATCCAACAGAACACTGGCGGCGCAGACAACATGGTGGCCACCGCGGCGCAGGTAGAGTGGTGCTACTTTTTTACGAAAGTTGTCCAGCTAAATGAAGTGCGGAGTGTCTTGTTAACAGTGGCCATTGTGAAGTGTCTTGTTAACAGTGGCCATTGTGAAGTGTCTTGTTAACAGTGGCCATTGTGAAGTGTCTTGTTAACAGTGGCCATTGTGAAGTGTCTTGTTAACAGTGACCATTGTGAAGTGTCTTGTTAACAGTGGCCATTATGAAGTGTCTTGTTAACAGTGGCCATTATGAAGTGTCTTGTTAATAATGACCATTGTTAAGTGTCTTTTTAACAGTGGCCATTATGAAGTGTCTTGTTGACAGTGGCCATTGTGAA
Organism: Lamellibrachia columna; assembly: GCA_963662155.1. Classification (NCBI taxonomy): domain Eukaryota; kingdom Metazoa; phylum Annelida; class Polychaeta; order Sabellida; family Siboglinidae; genus Lamellibrachia; species Lamellibrachia columna. The sequence goes on along the minus strand of OY759261.1, from coordinate 2,287,568 downwards.
GTGTCTTGTTAACAGTGGCCATTGTGAAGTGTCTTGTTAACAGTGGCCATTGTGAAGTGTCTTGTTAACAGTGGTCATTGTGAAGCATATAAGGTAGAAGCACATTTAGAATGAGAATTGACAGTGCCATTGTGGGGAGTCTACTCTCTGCGGGGTACAAGCAACTTTAGTGTTGAGCAGAAGAACTAGACGACATGAAGTAACCTTAGTGAAGGATCAGTGTACATTAGATATCAACTGTAGTGTTGAGCAGAAGAACTAGACGACATGAAGTAACCTTAGTGAAGGATCAGTGTACATTAGATATCAACTGTAGTGTTGAGCAGAAGAACTAGACGACATGAAGTAACCTTAGTGAAGGATCAGTGTACATTAGATATCAACTGTAGTGTTGAGCAGAAGAACTAGACGACATGAAGTAACCTTAGTGAAGGACCAGTGTACATTAGATATCAACTGTAGTGTTGAGCAGAAGAACTAGACGACATGAAGTAACCTTAGTGAAGGACCAGTGTACATTAGATATCAACTGTAGTGTTGAGCAGAAGAACTAGACGACATGAAGTTACCTTAGTGAAGGACCAGTGTACATTAGATATCAACTGTAGTGTTGAGCAGAAGAACTAGACGACATGAAGTAACCTTAGTGAAGGACCAGTGTACATTAGATATCAACTGTAGTGTTGAGCAGAAGAACTAGACGACATGAAGTAACCTTAGTGAAGGACCAGTGTACATTAGATATCAACTGTAGTGTTGAGCAGAAGAAATAGACGACATGAAGTTACCTTAGTGAAGGATCAGTGTACATTAGATATCAACTGTAGTGTTGAGCAGAAGAACTAGACGACATGAAGTAACCTTAGTGAACGATCAGTGTACATTAGATATCAACTGTAGTGTTGAGCAGAAGAACTAGACGACATGAAGTAACCTTAGTGAAGGATCAGTGTACATTAGATATCAACTGTAGTGTTGAGCAGAAGAACTAGACGACATGAAGTAACCTTAGTGAAGGATCAGTGTACATTAGATATCAACTGTAGTGTTGAGCAGAAGAACTAGACGACATGAAGTAACCTTAGTGAAGGATCAGTGTACATTAGATATCAACTGTAGTGTTGAGCAGAAGAACTAGACGACATGAAGTAACCTTAGTGAAGGATCAGTGTACATTAGATATCAACTGTAGTGTTGAGCAGAAGAACTAGACGACATGAAGTAACCTTAGTGAAGGATCAGTGTACATTAGATATCAACTGTAGTGTTGAGCAGAAGAACTAGACGACATGAAGTAACCTTAGTGAAGGATCAGTGTACATTAGATATCAACTGTAGTGTTGAGCAGAAGAACTAGACGACATGAAGTAACCTTAGTGAAGGATCAGTGTACATTAGATATCAACTGTAGTGTTGAGCAGAAGAACTAGACGACATGAAGTAACCTTAGTGAAGGATCAGTGTACATTAGATATCAACTGTAGTGTTGAGCAGAAGAACTAGACGACATGAAGTAACCTTAGTGAAGGATCAGTGTACATTAGATATCAACTGTAGTGTTGAGCAGAAGAACTAGACGACATGAAGTAACCTTAGTGAAGGATCATTGTACATTAGATATCAACTGTAGTGTTGAGCAGAAGAACTAGACGACATGAAGTAACCTTAGTGAAGGATCAGTGTACATTAGATATCAACTGTAGTGTTGAGCAGAAGAACTAGACGACATGAAGTAACCTTAGTGAAGGATCAGTGTACATTAGATATCAACTGTAGTGTTGAGCAGAAGAACTAGACGACATGAAGTAACCTTAGTGAAGGATCAGTGTACATTAGATATCAACTGTAGTGTTGAGCAGAAGAACTAGACGACATGAAGTTACCTTAGTGAAGGATCAGTGTACATTAGATATCAACTGTAGTGTTGAGCAGAAGAACTAGACGACATGAAGTAACCTTAGTGAACGATCAGTGTACATTAGATATCAACTGTAGTGTTGAGCAGAAGAACTAGACGACATGAAGTAACCTTAGTGAAGGATCAGTGTACATTAGATATCAACTGTAGTGTTGAGCAGAAGAACTAGACGACATGAAGTAACCTTAGTGAAGGATCAGTGTACATTAGATATCAACTGTAGTGTTGAGCAGAAGAACTAGACGACATGAAGTAACCTTAGTGAAGGATCAGTGTACATTAGATATCAACTGTAGTGTTGAGCAGAAGAACTAGACGACATGAAGTAACCTTAGTGAAGGATCAGTGTACATTAGATATCAACTGTAGTGTTGAGCAGAAGAACTAGACGACATGAAGTAACCTTAGTGAAGGATCAGTGTACATTAGATATCAACTGTAGTGTTGAGCAGAAGAACTAGACGACATGAAGTAACCTTAGTGAAGGATCAGTGTACATTAGATATCAACTGTAGTGTTGAGCAGAAGAACTAGACGACATGAAGTAACCTTAGTGAAGGATCAGTGTACATTAGATATCAACTGTAGTGTTGAGCAGAAGAACTAGACGACATGAAGTAACCTTAGTGAAGGATCAGTGTACATTAGATATCAACTGTAGTGTTGAGCAGAAGAACTAGACGACATGAAGTAACCTTAGTGAAGGATCAGTGTACATTAGATATCAACTGTAGTGTTGAGCAGAAGAACTAGACGACATGAAGTAACCTTAGTGAAGGATCAGTGTACATTAGATATCAACTGTAGTGTTGAGCAGAAGAACTAGACGACATGAAGTAACCTTAGTGAAGGATCATTGTACATTAGATATCAACTGTAGTGTTGAGCAGAAGAACTAGACGACATGAAGTAACCTTAGTGAAGGATCAGTGTACATTAGATATCAACTGTAGTGTTGAGCAGAAGAACTAGACGACATGAAGTAACCTTAGTGAAGGATCAGTGTACATTAGATATCAACTGTAGTGTTGAGCAGAAGAACTAGACGACATGAAGTAACCTTAGTGAAGGATCAGTGTACATTAGATATCAACTGTAGTGTTGAGCAGAAGAACTAGACGACATGAAGTAACCTTAGTGAAGGATCAGTGTACATTAGATATCAACTGTAGTGTTGAGCAGAAGAACTAGACGACATGAAGTAACCTTAGTGAAGGATCAGTGTACATTAGATATCAACTGTAGTGTTGAGCAGAAGAACTAGACGACATGAAGTAACCTTAGTGAAGGATCAGTGTACATTAGATATCAACTGTAGTGTTGAGCAGAAGAACTAGACGACATGAAGTAACCTTAGTGAAGGATCAGTGTACATTAGATATCAACTGTAGTGTTGAGCAGAAGAACTAGACGACATGAAGTAACCTTAGTGAAGGATCATTGTACATTAGATATCAACTGTAGTGTTGAGCAGAAGAACTAGACGACATGAAGTAACCTTAGTGAAGGATCATTGTACATTAGATATCAACTGTAGTGTTGAGCAGAAGAACTAGACGACATGAAGTAACCTTAGTGAAGGATCAGTGTACATTAGATATCAACTGTAGTGTTGAGCAGAAGAACTAGACGACATGAAGTAACCTTAGTGAAGGATCAGTGTACATTAGATATCAACTGTAGTGTTGAGCAGAAGAACTAGACGACATGAAGTAACCTTAGTGAAGGATCAGTGTACATTAGATATCAACTGTAGTGTTGAGCAGAAGAACTAGACGACATGAAGTAACCTTAGTGAAGGATCATTGTACATTAGATATCAACTGTAGTGTTGAGCAGAAGAACTAGACGACATGAAGTAACCTTAGTGAAGGATCAGTGTACATTAGATATCAACTGTAGTGTTGAGCAGAAGAACTAGACGACATGAAGTAACCTTAGTGAAGGATCATTGTACATTAGATATCAACTGTAGTGTTGAGCAGAAGAACTAGACGACATGAAGTAACCTTAGTGAAGGATCAGTGTACATTAGATATCAACTGTAGTGTTGAGCAGAAGAACTAGACGACATGAAGTAACCTTAGTGAAGGATCAGTGTACATTAGATATCAACTGTAGTGTTGAGCAGAAGAACTAGACGACATGAAGTAACCTTAGTGAAGGATCAGTGTACATTAGATATCAACTGTAGTGTTGAGCAGAAGAACTAGACGACATGAAGTAACCTTAGTGAAGGATCAGTGTACATTAGATATCAACTGTAGTGTTGAGCAGAAGAACTAGACGACATGAAGTAACCTTAGTGAAGGATCAGTGTACATTAGATATCAACTGTAGTGTTGAGCAGAAGAACTAGACGACATGAAGTAACCTTAGTGAAGGATCAGTGTACATTAGATATCAACTGTAGTGTTGAGCAGAAGAACTAGACGACATGAAGTAACCTTAGTGAAGGATCAGTGTACATTAGATATCAACTGTAGTGTTGAGCAGAAGAACTAGACGACATGAAGTAACCTTAGTGAAGGATCAGTGTACATTAGATATCAACTGTAGTGTTGAGCAGAAGAACTAGACGACATGAAGTAACCTTAGTGAAGGATCAGTGTACATTAGATATCAACTGTAGTGTTGAGCAGAAGAACTAGACGACATGAAGTAACCTTAGTGAAGGATCAGTGTACATTAGATATCAACTGTAGTGTTGAGCAGAAGAACTAGACGACATGAAGTAACCTTAGTGAAGGATCATTGTACATTAGATATCAACTGTAGTGTTGAGCAGAAGAACTAGACGACATGAAGTAACCTTAGTGAAGGATCAGTGTACATTAGATATCAACTGTAGTGTTGAGCAGAAGAACTAGACGACATGAAGTAACCTTAGTGAAGGATCATTGTACATTAGATATCAACTGTAGTGTTGAGCAGAAGAACTAGACGACATGAAGTAACCTTAGTGAAGGATCATTGTACATTAGATATCAACTGCAGTGTTGAGCAGAAGAACTAGACGACATGAAGTTACCTTAGTGAAGGATCAGTGTACATTAGATATCAACTGCAGTGTTGAGCAGAAGAACTAGACGACATGAAGTAACCTTAGTGAAGGATCAGTGTACATTAGATATCAACTGTAGTGTTGAGCAGAAGAACTAGACGACATGAAGTAACCTTAGTGAAGGATCAGTGTACATTAGATATCAACTGTAGTGTTGAGCAGAAGAACTAGACGACATGAAGTAACCTTAGTGAAGGATCAGTGTACATTAGATATCAACTGTAGTGTTGAGCAGAAGAACTAGACGACATGAAGTAACCATAGTGAAGGATCAGTGTACATTAGATATCAACTGTAGTGTTGAGCAGAAGAACTAGACGACATGAAGTAACCTTAGTGAAGGATCAGTGTACATTAGATATCAACTGTAGTGTTGAGCAGAAGAACTAGACGACATGAAGTAACCTTAGTGAAGGATCATTGTACATTAGATATCAACTGTAGTGTTGAGCAGAAGAACTAGACGACATGAAGTTACCTTAGTGAAGGATCAGTGTACATTAGATATCAACTGTAGTGTTGAGCAGAAGAACTAGACGACATGAAGTAACCTTAGTGAAGGATCAGTGTACATTAGATATCAACTGTAGTGTTGAGCAGAAGAACTAGACGACATGAAGTAACCTTAGTGAAGGATCATTGTACATTAGATATCAACTGTAGTGTTGAGCAGAATAACTAGACGACATGAAGTAACCTTAGTGAAGGATCAGTGTACATTAGATATCAACTGTAGTGTTGAGCAGAAGAACTAGACGACATGAAGTAACCTTAGTGAAGGATCAGTGTACATTAGATATCAACTGTAGTGTTGAGCAGAAGAACTAGACGACATGAAGTAACCTTAGTGAAGGATCAGTGTACATTAGATATCAACTGTAGTGTTGAGCAGAAGAACTAGACGACATGAAGTAACCATAGTGAAGGATCATTGTACATTAGATATCAACTGTAGTGTTGAGCAGAAGAACTAGACGACATGAAGTAACCTTAGTGAAGGATCAGTGTACATTAGATATCAACTGTAGTGTTGAGCAGAAGAACTAGACGACATGAAGTAACCTTAGTGAAGGATCATTGTACATTAGATATCAACTGTAGTGTTGAGCAGAAGAACTAGACGACATGAAGTAACCTTAGTGAAGGATCATTGTACATTAGATATCAACTGCAGTGTTGAGCAGAAGAACTAGACGACATGAAGTTACCTTAGTGAAGGATCAGTGTACATTAGATATCAACTGCAGTGTTGAGCAGAAGAACTAGACGACATGAAGTAACCTTAGTGAAGGATCAGTGTACATTAGATATCAACTGTAGTGTTGAGCAGAAGAACTAGACGACATGAAGTAACCTTAGTGAAGGATCAGTGTACATTAGATATCAACTGTAGTGTTGAGCAGAAGAACTAGACGACATGAAGTAACCTTAGTGAAGGATCAGTGTACATTAGATATCAACTGTAGTGTTGAGCAGAAGAACTAGACGACATGAAGTAACCATAGTGAAGGATCAGTGTACATTAGATATCAACTGTAGTGTTGAGCAGAAGAACTAGACGACATGAAGTAACCTTAGTGAAGGATCAGTGTACATTAGATATCAACTGTAGTGTTGAGCAGAAGAACTAGACGACATGAAGTAACCTTAGTGAAGGATCATTGTACATTAGATATCAACTGTAGTGTTGAGCAGAAGAACTAGACGACATGAAGTTACCTTAGTGAAGGATCAGTGTACATTAGATATCAACTGTAGTGTTGAGCAGAAGAACTAGACGACATGAAGTAACCTTAGTGAAGGATCAGTGTACATTAGATATCAACTGTAGTGTTGAGCAGAAGAACTAGACGACATGAAGTAACCTTAGTGAAGGATCAGTGTACATTAGATATCAACTGTAGTGTTGAGCAGAAGAACTAGACGACATGAAGTAACCATAGTGAAGGATCAGTGTACATTAGATATCAACTGTAGTGTTGAGCAGAAGAACTAGACGACATGAAGTAACCTTAGTGAAGGATCAGTGTACATTAGATATCAACTGTAGTGTTGAGCAGAAGAACTAGACGACATGAAGTAACCTTAGTGAAGGATCATTGTACATTAGATATCAACTGTAGTGTTGAGCAGAAGAACTAGACGACATGAAGTTACCTTAGTGAAGGATCACTGTACATTAGATATCAACTGTAGTGTTGAGCAGAAGAACTAGACGACATGAAGTAACCTTAGTGAAGGATCAGTGTACATTAGATATCAACTGTAGTGTTGAGCAGAAGAACTAGACGACATGAAGTAACCTTAGTGAAGGATCACTGTACATTAGATATCAACTTTAGTGTTGAGCAGAAGAACTAGACGACATGAAGTAACCTTAGTGAAGGATCAGTGTACATTAGATATCAACTGTAGTGTTGAGCAGAAGAACTAGACGACATGAAGTAACCTTAGTGAAGGATCATTGTACATTAGATATCAACTGTAGTGTTGAGCAGAAGAACTAGACGACATGAAGTTACCTTAGTGAAGGATCAGTGTACATTAGATATCAACTGTAGTGTTGAGCAGAAGAACTAGACGACATGAAGTAACCTTAGTGAAGGATCAGTGTACATTAGATATCAACTGTAGTGTTGAGCAGAAGAACTAGACGACATGAAGTAACCTTAGTGAAGGATCATTGTACATTAGATATCAACTTTAGTGTTGAGCAGAAGAACTAGACGACATGAAGTAACCTTAGTGAAGGATCAGTGTACATTAGATATCAACTGTAGTGTTGAGCAGAAGAACTAGACGACATGAAGTAACCTTAGTGAAGGATCATTGTACATTAGATATCAACTGTAGTGTTAAGCAGAAGAACTAGACATGAAGTTACCTTAGTGAAGGATCAGTGTACATTAGATATCAGAAAGTAGTCATTCTCACAGAGGACAATAAATGAATGGAACAAATTATCTACAGATGGTGTAATTGACAAATATCTCAGAAGGGTGAGTAACACAGATACAGAATCAGTGGACTCTCGGTGAGCCAATGGCCTCCTTGTCCACTTGCTGTTATGGGTTATTTACTATAGATGGCAATATCTTTAAGTCTTGTTGAGTGCCAATCTGAGTGAGTGCCTTTTGTTGACAGAAGATGGCAGCAGCAGCTGTGGCAGGGGTGACGGGGGTTAGCCAGCCTCAGTCTGAGCAGGTCATGAAGAGTTCACCAGGCATCAAGAGCAAGAAATTGTCATCGCGCTCTCTCAAGGCCAAGTCCATTGGGGCCGTGTCCCCTGCCTTCAGACCCAAGAAAACATGGCTTGAGAAAGGTACAAATCTCTCTGATTGTGGCACTTGGATTGTCGCTGTCATTAGTCATTACTTCAGCCCGTTTGTTCTCAGGGAGCCACAAAAGTCCTACACTGGCTCCTGTTTGCTCTCAGGGAGCCACAAAAGTCCTACACTGGCTCCTGTTTGCTCTCAGGGAGCCAAACAAGTCCTACACTGGTTCCTGTTTGCTCTCAGGGAGCCACACAAGTCCTACACTGGCTCATATTTGCTCTCAGGGGGCCACACAAGTCCTACACTGGCTCCTGTTTGTTCTCAGGGAGCCACAAAAGTCCTACACTGGCTCCTGTTTGCTCTCAGAGAGCCACAAAAGTCCTACACTGGCTCCTGTTTGCTCTCATGGAGCCACACAAGTCCTACACTGGCTCCTATTTGCTCTCAGGGAGCCACACAAGTCCTACACTGGCTCCTGTTTGCTCTCAGGTAGCCACACAAGTCCTACTCTAGCTCATGTTTGCTCTCAGGGGCCACACAAGTCCTACACTGGCTCCTGTTTGTTCTCAGGGAGCCACAAAAGTCCTACACTGGCTCCTGTTTGCTCTTAGGGGGCCACAAAAGTCCTACACTGGCTCCTGTTTGCACTCATGGAGCCACAAAAGTCCTACACTGGCTCCTGTTTGCTCTCAGGGAGCCACACAAGTCCTACACTGGCTCCTGTTTGCTTTCAGGGAGCCACAAAAGTCCTACACTGGCTCCTGTTTGCTCTCAGGGAGCCACAAAAATCCTACACTGGCTCCTCTTTGCTCTCAGGGAGCCACAAAAGTCCTACACTGGCTCCTCTTTGCTCTCAGGGAGCCACAAAAGTCCTACACTGGCTCCTGTTTGCTCTCAGGGAGCCACACAAGTCTTACACTGGCTCCTGTTTGCTCTCTGGGAGCTACACAAGTCCTACACTGGCTCCATCTTCATGACTTCATTCAAGATTTAACCCATCTTAATTTCCGCTTCTCGCTGCTAGGTCGTCGATGGGGATTCCATGAGACTGTTTTGGTGATACTAGATGGGGTTCCATGTTAGTGACTGTTTGGTGATACTAGATGGGGGGTTCCATGTTAGTGACTGTCTGGTGATACTAGATGGGGGTTCCATGTTAGTAACTGTTTGGTGATACTAGATGGGGGTTCCATGTTAGTGACTGTTTGGTGATACTAGATGGGGGTTCCATGTTAGTGACTGTCTGGTGATACTAGATGGGGGTTCCATAAGACTGTTTGGTGATACTAGATGGGGGTTCCATGTTAGTAACTGTTTGGTGATACTAGATGGGGGTTCCATGTTAGTGACTGTCTGGTGATACTAGATGGGGGTTCCATGAGACTGTTTGGTGATACTAGATGGGGGTTCCATGTTAGTAACTGTTTGGTGATACTAGATGGGGGTTCCATGTTAGTAACTGTTTGGTGATACTAGATGGGGGTTCCATGTTAGTGACTGTCTGGTGATACTAGATGGGGGTTCCATGAGACTGTTTGGTGATACTAGATGGGGGCTCCATGTTAGTGACTGTCTGGTGATACTAGATGGGGGTTCCTTGAGACTGTTTGGTGATACTAGATGGGGGTTCCATGTTAGTGACTGTCTGGTGATACTAGATGGGGGTTACATGTTAGTGACTGTCTGGTGATACTAGATGGGGGTTCCATGTTAGTGACTGTTTGGTGATACTAGATGGCGGTTCCATGAGACTGTTTGGTGATACTAGATGGGGGTTCCATGAGACTGTTTGGCGATACTAGATGGGGGTACCATGTTAGTAACTGTTTGGTGATACTAGATGGGGGTTCCATGTTAGTGACTGTCTGGTGATACTAGATGGGGGTTCCATGTTAGTGACTGTTTGGTGATACTAGATGGGGTTCCATGAGACTGTTTGGTGATACTAGATGGGGGTTCCATGTTAGTAACTGTTTGGTGATACTAGATGGGGGTTCCATGTTAGTGACTGTTTGGTGATACTAGATGGGGGTTCCATGTTAGTGACTGTCTGGTGATACTAGATGGGGGTTCCATGTTAGTGACTGTCTGGTGATACTAGATGGGGGTTCCATGAGACTGTTTGGTGATACTAGATGGGGGCTCCATGTTAGTGACTGTCTGGTGATACTAGATGGGGGTTCCTTGAGACTGTTTGGTGATACTAGATGGGGGTTCCATGTTAGTGACTGTCTGGTGATACTAGATGGGGGTTCCATGTTAGTGACTGTCTGGTGATACTAGATGGGGGTTCCATGTTAGTGACTGTTTGGTGATACTAGATGGCGGTTCCATGAGACTGTTTGGTGATACTAGATGGGGGTTCCATGAGACTGTTTGGCGATACTAGATGGGGGTTCCATGTTAGTAACTGTTTGGTGATACTAGATGGGGGTTCCATGTTAGTGACTGTCTGATGATACTAGATGGGGGTTCCATGAGACTGTTTGGTGATACTAGATGGGGGTTCCATGTTAGTGACTGTTTGGTGATACTAGATGGGGGTTCCATGTTAGTGACTGTCTGGTGATACTAGATGGGGGTTCCATGTTAGTAACTGTTTGGTGATACTAGATGGGGGTTCCATGTTAGTGACTGTTTGGTGATACTAGATGGGGGTTCCATGTTAGTGACTGTCTGGTGATACTAGATGGGGGTTCCATGAGACTGTTTGGTGATACTAGATGGGGGTTCCATGTTAGTAACTGTTTGGTGATACTAGATGGGGGTTCCATGTTAGTGACTGTCTGGTGATACTAGATGGGGGTTCCATGAGACTGTTTGGTGATACTAGATGGGGGTTCCATGTTAGTAACTGTTTGGTGATACTAGATGGGGGTTCCATGTTAGTGACTGTCTGGTGATACTAGATGGGGGTTCCATGAGACTGTTTGGTGATACTAGATGGGGGTTCCATGTTAGTAACTGTTTGGTGATACTAGATGGGGGTTCCATGTTAGTGACTGTCTGGTGATACTAGATGGGGGTTCCATGAGACTGTTTGGTGATACTAGATGGGGGCTCCATGTTAGTGACTGTCTGGTGATACTAGATGGGGGTTCCTTGAGACTGTTTGGTGATACTAGATGGGGGTTCCATGTTAGTGACTGTCTGGTGATACTAGATGGGGGTTACATGTTAGTGACTGTCTGGTGATACTAGATGGGGGTTCCATGTTAGTGACTGTCTGGTGATACTAGATGGGGGTTCCATGAGACTGTTTGGTGATACTAGATGGGGGTTCCATGTTAGTGACTGTTTGGTGATACTAGATGGGGTTCCATGAGACTGTTTGGTGATACTAGATGGGGGTTCCATGTTAGTAACTGTTTGGTGATACTAGATGGGGGTTCCATGTTAGTGACTGTTTGGTGATACTAGATGGGGGTTCCATGTTAGTGACTGTCTGGTGATACTAGATGGGGGTTCCATGTTAGTGACTGTCTGGTGATACTAGATGGGGGTTCCATGAGACTGTTTGGTGATACTAGATGGGGGCTCCATGTTAGTGACTGTCTGGTGATACTAGATGGGGGTTCCTTGAGACTGTTTGGTGATACTAGATGGGGGTTCCATGTTAGTGACTGTCTGGTGATACTAGATGGGGGTTCCATGTTAGTGACTGTCTGGTGATACTAGATGGGGGTTCCATGTTAGTGACTGTTTGGTGATACTAGATGGCGGTTCCATGAGACTGTTTGGTGATACTAGATGGGGGTTCCATGAGACTGTTTGGCGATACTAGATGGGGGTTCCATGTTAGTAACTGTTTGGTGATACTAGATGGGGGTTCCATGTTAGTGACTGTCTGATGATACTAGATGGGGGTTCCATGAGACTGTTTGGTGATACTAGATGGGGGTTCCATGTTAGTAACTGTTTGGTGATACTAGATGGGGTTCCATGAGACTGTTTGGTGATACTAGATGGGGGTTCCATGTTAGTAACTGTTTGGTGATACTAGATGGGGGTTCCATGTTAGTGACTGTCTGGTGATACTAGATGGGGGTTCCATGAGACTGTTTGGTGATACTAGATGGGGGTTCCGTGTTAGTGACTGTTTGGTGATACTAGATGGGGGTTCCATGAGACTGTTTGGTGATACTAGATGGAGGTTCCATGTTAGTAACTGTTTGGTGATACTAGATGGGGGTTCCATGAGACTGTTTGGTGATACTAGATGGGGGTTCCATGAGACTGTTTGGTGATACTAGATGGGGGTTCCATGTTAGTAACTGTTTGGTGATACTAGATGGGGGTTCCATGTTAGTAACTGTTTGGTGATACTAGATGGGGGTTCCATGTGCCATGAGACTATGCATCCAGAAAGACCAACTTAATTGCTACTAGCTCCACCAAACCTCCATGCATCCAGAAAGACCAACTGTATTGCTACTAGCTCCACCAAACCTACGCATCCAGAAAGACCAACTGTATTGCTACTAGCTCCACCAAACCTCTACTCATCCAGAAAGACCAACTGTATTGCTACTAGCTCCACCAAACCTCTACTCATCCAGAAAGACCAACTGTATTGCTACTAGCTCCACCAAACCTCTACTCATCCAGAAAGACCAACTGTATTGCTACTAGCTCCACCAAACCTACGCATCCAGAAAGACCAACTGTATTGCTACTAGCTCCACCAAACCTCTACTCATCCAGAAAGACCAACTGTATTGCTACTAGCTCCACCAAACCTCTACTCATCCAGAAAGACCAACTGTATTGCTACTAGCTCCACCAAACCTCTACGCATCCAGAAAGACCAACTGTATTGCTACTAGCTCCACCAAACCTCTACTCATCCAGAAAGACCAACTGTATTGCTACTAGCTCCACCAAACCTCTACTCATCCAGAAAGACCAACTGTATTGCTACTAGCTCCACCAAACCTCTACTCATCCAGAAAGACCAACTGTATTGCTACTAGCTCCACCAAACCTCTACTCATCCAGAAAGACCAACTGTATTGCTACTAGCTCCACCAAACCTCTACTCATCCAGAAAGACCAACTGTATTGCTACTAGCTCCACCAAACCTCTACGCATCCAGAAAGACCAACTGTATTGCTACTAGCTCCACCAAACCTCTACTCATCCAGAAAGACCAACTGTATTGCTACTAGCTCCACCAAACCTCTACTCATCCAGAAAGACCAACTGTATTGCTACTAGCTCCACCAAACCTCTACTCATCCAGAAAGACCAACTGTATTGCTACTAGCTCCACCAAACCTCTACTCATCCAGAAAGACCAACTGTATTGCTACTAGCTCCACCAAACCTCTACTCATCCAGAAAGACCAACTGTATTGCTACTAGCTCCACCAAACCTCTACTCATCCAGAAAGACCAACTGTATTGCTACTAGCTCCACCAAACCTCTACTCATCCAGAAAGACCAACTGTATTGCTACTAGCTCCACCAAACCTCTACTCATCCAGAAAGACCAACTGTATTGCTACTAGCTCCACCAAACCTCTACGCATCCAGAAAGACCAACTGTATTGCTACTAGCTCCACCAAACCTCTACTCATCCAGAAAGACCAACTGTATTGCTACTAGCTCCACCAAACCTCTACTCATCCAGAAAGACCAACTGTATTGCTACTAGCTCCACCAAACCTCTACTCATCCAGAAAGACCAACTGTATTGCTACTAGCTCCACCAAACCTCTACTCATCCAGAAAGACCAACTGTATTGCTACTAGCTCCACCAAACCTCTACTCATCCAGAAAGACCAACTGTATTGCTACTAGCTCCACCAAACCTACGCATCCAGAAAGACCAACTGTATTGCTACTAGCTCCACCAAACCTCTACTCATCCAGAAAGACCAACTGTATTGCTACTAGCTCCACCAAACCTCTACTCATCCAGAAAGACCAACTGTATTGCTACTAGCTCCACCAAACCTCTACGCATCCAGAAAGACCAACTGTATTGCTACTAGCTCCACCAAACCTCTACTCATCCAGAAAGACCAACTGTATTGCTACTAGCTCCACCAAACCTCTACTCATCCAGAAAGACCAACTGTATTGCTACTAGCTCCACCAAACCTCTACTCATCCAGAAAGACCAACTGTATTGCTACTAGCTCCACCAAACCTACGCATCCAGAAAGACCAACTGTATTGCTACTAGCTCCACCAAACCTCTACGCATCCAGAAAGACCAACTGTATTGCTACTAGCTCCACCAAACCTCTACTCATCCAGAAAGACCAACTGTATTGCTACTAGCTCCACCAAACCTCTACTCATCCAGAAAGACCAACTGTATTGCTACTAGCTCCACCAAACCTCTACGCATCCAGAAAGACCAACTGTATTGCTACTAGCTCCACCAAACCTCTACTCATCCAGAAAGACCAACTGTATTGCTACTAGCTCCACCAAACCTCTACTCATCCAGAAAGACCAACTGTATTGCTACTAGCTCCACCAAACCTCTACGCATCCAGAAAGACCAACTGTATTGCTACTAGCTCCACCAAACCTCTACTCATCCAGAAAGACCAACTGTATTGCTACTAGCTCCACCAAACCTCTACGCATCCAGAAAGACCAACTGTATTGCTACTAGCTCCACCAAACCTCTACTCATCCAGAAAGACCAACTGTATTGCTACTAGCTCCACCAAACCTCTACTCATCCAGAAAGACCAACTGTATTGCTACTAGCTCCACCAAACCTCTACTCATCCAGAAAGACCAACTGTATTGCTACTAGCTCCACCAAACCTCTACTCATCCAGAAAGACCAACTGTATTGCTACTAGCTCCACCAAACCTCTACGCATCCAGAAAGACCAACTGTATTGCTACTAGCTCCACCAAACCTCTACTCATCCAGAAAGACCAACTGTATTGCTACTAGCTCCACCAAACCTCTACTCATCCAGAAAGACCAACTGTATTGCTACTAGCTCCACCAAACCTCTACTCATCCAGAAAGACCAACTGTATTGCTACTAGCTCCACCAAACCTCTACTCATCCAGATAGACCAACTGTATTGCTACTAGCTCCACCAAACCTCTACTCATCCAGAAAGACCAACTGTATTGCTACTAGCTCCACCAAACCTCTACTCATCCAGAAAGACCAACTGTATTGCTACTAGCTCCACCAAACCTCTACTCATCCAGAAAGACCAACTGTATTGCTACTAGCTCCACCAAACCTCTACGCACCCAGAAAGACCAACTGTATTGCTACTAGCTCCACCAAACCTCTACTCATCCAGAAAGACCAACTGTATTGCTACTAGCTCCACCAAACCTCTACTCATCCAGAAAGACCAACTGTATTGCTACTAGCTCCACCAAACCTCTACTCATCCAGAAAGACCAACTGTATTGCTACTAGCTCCACCAAACCTCTACTCATCCAGAAAGACCAACTGTATTGCTACTAGCTCCACCAAACCTCTACGCATCCAGAAAGACCAACTGTATTGCTACTAGCTCCACCAAACCTCTACTCATCCAGAAAGACCAACTGTATTGCTACTAGCTCCACCAAACCTCTACTCATCCAGAAAGACCAACTGTATTGCTACTAGCTCCACCAAACCTCTACTCATCCAGAAAGACCAACTGTATTGCTACTAGCTCCACCAAACCTCTACTCATCCAGAAAGACCAACTGTATTGCTACTAGCTCCACCAAACCTCTATGCATCCAGAAAGACCAACTGTATTGCTACTAGCTCCACCAAACCTCTACTCATCCAGAAAGACCAACTGTATTGCTACTAGCTCCACCAAACCTCTACTCATCCAGAAAGAACAACTGTATTGCTACTAGCTCCACCAAACCTCTACTCATCCAGAAAGACCAACTGTATTGCTACTAGCTCCACCAAACCTCTGTGCCCAACTGCTTCTCATTTGGCTCTTGCGTTCAGATTATTGTTTCAGATTGTTGCTCTTTCATTTTCTCATTAATATGGTTGTAAATGTGTAACGTAAAATTTTTATTAATATTTTCGTGGAAGTGTATCTCATCTCTGATGTAAATGTATTGCTTAAAAAAGCATCTGATTCATTTGAGAGCATATTGGAAGCTCTAGGGTTTGGGGCCCTAGGCAGGCCTGACAACCCACCTCATTTATTTACGTCGTTGTGTTCCATCAACAACACTCAATATTAGAAAACAACAACGTGTACTATTGGGATTTATTTATCATTTTCTAATTTGAAACTGCTGATTTTCAAAAGTAAGTAGTTGCGGTTACCAACATGCTCGCTAGGTGGCGCTTTTTTATATATTTTTTAGACTTATGTGAACATATTACGTTCAGACATCATTAAGCCTTTAATTTGCCATTTCGCACCTTATGAAATTGGGGGTTTCTTTGAAAAAAAATCTATGTTGTTTTACATGGAGGAGGAAGATCTTTTTCCTCATGAAAGGTCTGCACATAGATGACAAATTGTTGGACTCTCGATAAGCCAATGGCTTCCTTGTCCACTTGCCATCTGGGTGTTTACCTTGGATGACAACCTTGTTGAATCTGTGTCACTCACGTCTCCCACAGATCACAGCAGTGACTTGACCAAACCCAAGGACAACAAGACGTGGAAGGGGCGGGTCGCCAAGAAGTTCAAGCGCTACGGGTCAAGTTCAGCAGCGTCGTCAGTGGACACGGGGTCATCGACAGAGGTCACGGGGACGTTTGGTGTGCCCCTGGAGCAGTGTCCACCCTCTAACTTCTTTGAGGTGGGTGGAAGGGTCAGTGGCACTGACCACTTATGTTGGGGTCAAGGCATCAATCTATCTGACATTCAGTTACGCAAAATAAAATAAATTACTGTATTGTCCATGCATAAAAATGTTTGTGTGCCAAGAGTTCTCGTACAGCTGTGTAAATGTTTGTGTGCCAAGAGTTCTCGTACAGCTGTGTATTTTTCTGTATTCCTGTGAATGTTGACACAAGTTGTTATCTCTGTCGTGTCAGCTGTGAATGTTGACACAAGTTGTTATCTCTGTCGTGTCAGCTGTGAAGTTTTCCCCTTTTCTTATTCTAGTAACCACAGCTTTTCACACGGCTGATAATAGAATTATTTGTAAGAGTCCGAATATGTGGCCAATACATATTATGTGGCCAATACGTATGGCTAATACATGTGACCAATACATATGGCAAATACATATGGCCAACACATGACTAATACATATGGCTAATACATATGACCAATACATATGACCAATACAGTACAATCGATTTCATTTACATTTCTAAACTGTTCAAGCAAATTGCAACTGCAATGGCACCATTACAGTTACAGGTGCATTATACTGGACCAACGGTTTATTCTAATAGGAAAGCATTTGTTTTGAATATTCCTTTTATTATGTAAGCATGTGTTAATAAAATGATTTTTCGACTAGTGTAAGACAAGCACTTTTGATAGTTATTCAGGTAAAGCTTGTTGTGATATGAATAAAATACTGTAATCAATTGTAATTTATATAATTGTTGCAATTACACAAACTATATTGATTACAATTGTAGCATAATTTCAAAACCAGAGCAATTTACAGATTTTGCATGTATTCAATTATATTTTGTATGTGTAATTGGTCCAGCCTTGATTACAAGTGACCAACTGTAGTGCACTTTTACATGTTGTTAAGTTGAAGTATACAGCTGCGCACCCATCTAGTATGTCATTGAGTTGTCTGGCTGTGCACCCATCTAGTCTGTCATTGAGTTGTCTGGCTGTGCACCCATCTAGTCTGTCATTGAGTTGTCTGGCTGCGCACCCATCTAGTCTGTCATTGAGTTGTCTGGCTGTGCACCCATCTAGTCTGTCATTGAGTTGTCTGGCTGCGCACCCATCTAGTCTGTCATTGAGTTGTCTGGCTGTGCACCCATCTAGTCTGTCATTGAGTTGTCTGGCTGCGCACCCATCTAGTCTGTCATTGAGTTGTCTGGCTGTGCACCCATCTAGTATGTCATTGAGTTGTCTGGCTGCGCACCCATCTAGTCTGTCATTGAGTTGTCTGGCTGTGCACCCATCTAGTCTGTCATTGAGTTGTCTGGCTGTGCACCCATCTAGTCTGTCATTGAGTTGTCTGGCTGCGCACCCATCTAGTATGTCATTGAGTTGTCTGGCTGCGCGCCCATCTAGTCTGTCATTGAGTTGTCTGGCTGTGCACCCATCTAGTCTGTCATTGAGTTGTCTGGCTGTGCACCCATCTAGTCTGTCATTGAGTTGTCTGGCTGTGCACCCATCTAGTCTGTCATTGAGTTGTCTGGCTGCGCACCCATCTAGTCTGTCATTGAGTTGTCTGGCTGTGCACCCATCTAGTCTGTCATTGAGTTGTCTGGCTGCGCACCCATCTAGTCTGTCATTGAGTTGTCTGGCTGTGCACCCATCTAGTCTGTCATTGAGTTGTCTGGCTGTGCACCCATCTAGTCTGTCATTGAGTTGTCTGGCTGCGCACCCATCTAGTATGTCATTGAGTTGTCTGGCTGCGCGCCCATCTAGTCTGTCATTGAGTTGTCTGGCTGTGCACCCATCTAGTCTGTCATTGAGTTGTCTGGCTGTGCACCCATCTAGTCTGTCATTGAGTTGTCTGGCTGTGCACCCATCTAGTCTGTCATTGAGTTGTCTGGCTGCGCACCCATCTAGTCTGTCATTGAGTTGTCTGGCTGTGCACCCATCTAGTATGCCATTGAGTTGTCTGGCTGTGCACCCATCTAGTCTGTCATTGAGTTGTCTGGCTGTGCACCCATCTAGTCTGTCATTGAGTTGTCTGGCTGTGCACCCATCTAGTCTGTCATTGAGTTGTCTGGCTGTGCACCCATCTAGTCTGTCATTGAGTTGTCTGGCTGTGCACCCATCTAGTCTGTCATTGAGTTGTCTGGCTGCGCACCCATCTAGTCTGTCATTGAGTTGTCTGGCTGTGCACCCATCTAGTATGCCATTGAGTTGTCTGGCTGCGCGCCCATCTAGTCTGTCATTGAGTTGTCTGGCTGTGCACCCATCTAGTCTGTCATTGAGTTGTCTGGCTGCGCACCCATCTAGTCTGTCATTGAGTTGTCTGGCTGTGCACCCATCTAGTCTGTCATTGAGTTGTCTGGCTGCGCACCCATCTAGTCTGTCATTGAGTTGTCTGGCTGCGCACCCATCTAGTCTGTCATTGAGTTGTCTGGCTGCGCACCCATCTAGTCTGTCATTGAGTTGTCTGGCTGCGCGCCCATCTAGTCTGTCGTTGATTTGTCTGGCTGCGCGCCCATCTAGTCTGTCATTGAGTTGTCTGTCTTTTCTTTGGATAACTAAGTGGGGGTTTCATATAATGTCCGAATTCTCAAAGTACATCTAAATTTATAGTTTACAATACTTGATGTTTTAATCTTTATTGATGCAGTCTACTTACTGTCAGACATTAACACCGCGCACTGTGTCGTCTCATTGTTTCTTCTAGTTTGTCCCCCTGGTCGTGGAGCTGTGCATTGACATCGTGGAGGCGAAGGGTTTGGAGAACCAGGGTATCTATCGGGTGCCGGGGAACACAGGGGCCGTCAACATGCTGCAGGAGCTCCTCAACAACGCTACGGTACATCATGCACGCACGCACGCACGCACGCATGCACGCACGCACACATGCATGTACATACACTTCTTGTTTTCACAAGAATTCATTGTTACGTGAATTCATTGTTACTTTACATAAAGTTGAACAATGAGGTTGGTGTGTAAAGTGGAACAATGAGGTTGGTGTGTAAAATGGAACAATGAGGTTGGTGTGTAAAGTGGAACAATGAGGTTGGTGTGTAAAGTGGAACAATGAGGTTGGTGTGTAAAGTGGAACAATGAGGTTGGTGTGTAAAGGCCGGTTTCCATGGGTGATTTTATCCCTGATTTGTTGACCGACACTGTTGCACAATGACATGTCATCATATGTGCATTTAGACATGTCTAGACACTGTGATTGAGCTATAAGGAAAGATCACGATGGGTCACCTGCTGTCTGTCGCTGATTGGCTGTTGCTTCAATTTGGGTTTAGTAAGACTGGAACCAGTCTTGATTCTTTATAACACAATGGTACAGAAAAGTGACCTCACTAATCGGTATGTAGGTGTTTTACAAACCCGATTCTTGCAGCATAGTATCATGTGACATTGTATTTGCTGACAAACTTGGAAAAATTGCGTGTGACAAACGGAATTAATTTGCATTTAAAAATCCACGCATGTTATTTCGTCTTGACATATTGTCTAGGATCATGGACTCGGAAGATATATTGTACATTGCATCAGTAGCATCCAGACCTGTTGTCTAGGATCATGGACTCGGAAGATATATTGTACGTTGCATCAGTAGCATCCAGACCTGTTGTCTAGGATCATGGACTCGGATGATATATTGTACGTTGCATCAGTAGCATCCAGACCTGTTGTCTAGGATCATGGACTCGGATGATATATTGTACGTTGCATCAGTAGCATCCAGACCTGTTGTCTAGGATCATGGACTCGGATGATATATTGTACGTTGCATCAGTAGCATCCAGACCTGTTGTATAGGATCATGGACTCGGAAGATATATTGTACGTGAATTCATTGTCTAGGATCATGGACTCGGAAGATATATTGTACATTGCATCAGTAGCATCCAGACCTGTTGTCTTGGATCATGGACTCGGAAGATATATTGTACGTGAATTCATTGTCTAGGATCATGGACTCGGAAGATATATTGTACATTGCATCAGTAGCATCCAGACGTGTTGTCTTGGATCATGGACTCGGAAGTTATATTGTACATTGCATCAGTAGCATCCAGACGTGTTGTCTTGGATCATGGACTTGGAAGTTATATTGTACATTGCATCAGTAGCATCCAGACCTGTTGTCTTGGATCATGGACTCGGAAGATATATTGTACATTGCATCAGTAGCATCCAGACGTGTTGCCTTGGATCATGGGCTTGGAAGTTATATTGTACATTGCATCAGTAGCAACCAGACGTGTTGTCTTGGATCATGGACTCGGAAGTTATATTGTACATTGCATCAGTAGCATCCAGACGTGTTGTCTTGGATCATGGACTCGGAAGTTATATTGTACATTGCATCAGTAGCATCCAGACGTGTTGTCTTGGATCATGGACTCGGATGATATATTGTACGTGAATTCATTGTCTAGGATCATGGACTCGGAAGATATATTGTACATTGCATCAGTAGCATCCAGACCTGTTGTCTTGGATCATGGACTCGGAAGATACATTGTACGTGAATTCATTGTCTAGGATCATGGACTTGGAAGATATATTGTACATTGCATCAGTAGCATCCAGACGTGTTTTCTTGGATCATGGACTCGGAAGTTATATTGTACATTGCATCAGTAGCATCCAGACGTGTTGTCTTGGATCATGGACTTGGAAGTTATATTGTACATTGCATCAGTAGCATCCAGACCTGTTGTCTTGGATCATGGACTCGGAAGATATATTGTACATTGCATCAGTAGCATCCAGACGTGTTGTCTTGGATCATGGACTTGGAAGTTATATTGTACATTGCATCAGTAGCATCCAGACGTGTTGTCTTGGATCATGGACTCGGAAGTTATATTGTACATTGCATCAGTAGCATCCAGACGTGTTGTCTTGGATCATGGACTCGGAAGTTATATTGTACATTGCATCAGTAGCATCCAGATAATCTGATTTGACACTAGTCACAAATGTCAACTTACTATGTGTATTGTTGAGTTGAACAACAAAATATAATGAGATTTTAAAGTACTTGATTGATAGATTGATTGTTTCGTGTTATAGTTAAAGTTGTTTCATGTGTAGGATGTTTCATGTGTAGGATGTTTCATGTGTAGGATGTTTCATGTGTAGGGTGTTTCATGTGTAGGGTGTTGAGGACTTGGACATGGAGAACGAGAAGTGGTCAGACGTGAATGTGGTCAGTAGTCTGCTCAAGACGTTCTTCCGCAAGCTGCCTGACCCACTCATCACTGAGGGTCAGTATCACTTGCCATGCACTGGTCACTTCTCATTAGTGTGGCTGGTCATTAATGAAAAATGAAAGGGGGTTGTCTGTCAGTGAAGGGGGTTGTTAGTGAAAGGGGGTTGTCAATGGTCAGTGAGGGGGGTTGTCTGTGAAGGGGGTTGTCAGTGAAGGGGGATTGTCAGTGGTAAGTGAGTGGGGTTGTCAGTGAAGGGGGGTTGATTTTGGTGAGACTGATTAAAATCATTGTGACAGGTTCGTTGCCAGTAGTTTGTTGTTCAGGTGTATCATGCAAGTATTGCGCAATATTATATTATTTATAAAAAAAATGGAGTCTTGACTTCCTACTGCCACAAACACATCCATACATGGCAACTCTGAGTCGTGACTTCCTACTGCCACAAACACATCCATACATGGCAACCCTGAGTCTTGACTTCCTACTGCCATAAACACATCTATACATGGCAACCCTGAGTCTTGACTTCCTACAGCCACAAACACATCCATACATGGCAACCCTGAGTCTTGACTTCCAACTGCCACAAACACATCCATACATGGCAACCCTGAGTCGTGACTTCCTACTGCCACAAACACATCCATACATGGCAACCCTGAGTCGTGACTTCCTACTGCCATAAACACATCCATACATGGCAACCCTGTGTCGTGACTTCCTACTGCCACAAACACATCCATACATGGCAACCCTGAGTCTTGACTTCCTACTGCCATAAACACATCCATACATGGCAACCCTGTGTCGTGACTTCCTACTGCCACAAACACATCCATACATGGCAGCCCTGAGTCTTGACTTCCTACAGCCACAAACACATCCATACATGGCAACCCTTAGTCTTGACTTCCTACTGCCACAAACACATCCATACATGGCAACCCTGAGTCGTGACTTCCTACTGCCATAAACACATCTATACATGGCAACCCTGAGTCTTGACTTCCTACAGCCACAAACACATCCATACATGGCAACCCTGAGTCTTGACTTCCTACTGCCACAAGCACATCCATACATGGCAACCCTGAGTCGTGACTTCCTACTGCCACAAACACATCCATACATGGCAACCCTGAGTCGTGACTTCCTACTGCCACAAACACATCCATACATGGCAGCCCTGAGTCGTGACTTCCTACTGCCACAAACACATCCATACATGGCAGCCCTGAGTCGTGACTTCCTACTGCCACAAACACATCCATACATGGCAACCCTGAGTCGTGACTTCCTACTGCCATAAACACATCCATACATGGCAACCCTGAGTCGTGACTTCCTACTGCCACAAACACATCCATACATGGCAACCCTGAGTCGTGACTTCCTACTGCCACAAACACATCCATACATGGCAACCCTGAGTCGTGACTTCCTACTGCCACAAACACATCCATACATGGCAACCCTGAGTCGTGACTTCCTACTGCCACAAACACATCCATACATGGCAACCCTGAGTCTTGACTTCCTACTGCCACAAACACATCCATACATGGCAACCCTGAGTCGTGACTTCCTACTGCCACAAACACATCCATACATGGCAGCCCTGAGTCTTGACTTCCTACTGCCATAAACACATCCATACATGGCAACCCTGAGTCTTGACTTCCTACTGCCATAAACACATCCATACATGGCAACCCTGAGTCTTGACTTCCTACAGCCACAAACACATCCATACATGGCAACCCTGAGTCTTGACTTCCTACAGCCACAAACACATCCATACATGGCAACCCTGAGTCTTGACTTCCTACTGCCATAAACACATCCATACATGGCAACCCTGAGTCTTGACTTCCTACAGCCACAAACACATCCATACATGGCAACCCTGAGTCTTGACTTCCTACTGCCATAAACACATCCATACATGGCAACCCTGAGTCGTGACTTCCTACTGCCACAAACACATCCATACATGGCAACCCTGAGTCGTGACTTCCTACTGCCACAAACACATCCATACATGGCAACCCTGAGTCTTGACTTCCTACAGCCACAAACACATCCATACATGGCAACCCTGAGTCTTGACTTCCTACAGCCACAAACACATCCATACATGGCAACCCTGAGTCTTGACTTCCTACTGCCATAAACACATCCATACATGGCAACCCTGAGTCTTGACTTCCTACAGCCACAAACACATCCATACATGGCAACCCTGAGTCTTGACTTCCTACTGCCATAAACACATCCATACATGGCAACCCTGAGTCGTGACTTCCTACTGCCATAAACACATCCATACATGGCAACCCTGAGTCTTGACTTCCTACTGCCATAAACACATCCATACATGGCAACCCTGAGTCGTGACTTCCTACTGCCATAAACACATCCATACATGGCAACCCTGAGTCTTGACTTCCTACTGCCATAAACACATCCATACATGGCAACCCTGAGTCGTGACTTCCTACAGCCACAAACACATCCATACATGGCAACCCTGAGTCTTGACTTCCTACAGCCACAAACACATCCATACATGGCAGCCCTGAGTCTTGACTTCCTACAGCCACAAACACATCCATACATGGCAACCCTTAGTCTTGACTTCCTACTGCCATAAACACATCCATACATGGCAACCCTGAGTCTTGACTTCCTACTGCCATAAACACATCCATACATGGCAACCCTTAGTCTTGACTTCCTACAGCCACAAACACATCCATACATGGCAACCCTGAGTCTTGACTTCCTACTGCCATAAACACATCCATACATGGCAACCCTGAGTCGTGACTTCCTACTGCCACAAACACATCCATACATGGCAACCCTGAGTCGTGACTTCCTACTGCCATAAACACATCCATACATGGCAACCCTGAGTCGTGCGCACCTGTAACACTATAACTCTGATAATGGAAAGTTATGAGATGACATATGAACAGACCCGCAAGCAATGCCTATGCCTGTATCACCTCAAGTAAAAAATTATCTATAAGACTTGTAGTTGACAATAGCTGTGTGATAACTTACAGACCATTACGACATGATCATCACAGCCAACCGGATAGAGAACCCAGAGAAACGCATGTTGAAGGTGAAGAAGGTTCTTCATGAGCTGCCAGACCACAACTTTGAGACGTTCCGCTTCCTCGCCCAACACCTGAGTCGCGTGGCCAACAAGGGAGACGCCAACAAGGTCGGTCGGCACTGTCTTGTTCTTCTACACGTAAATGGTTATGTCCACGGCTCGCACAGGTTGGAGAAAATCTAGAATGTTCTTGTTTCCGTTTGAATTCCCTGAAATGTTCTTGTTTCCGTTTGAATTCCCTGAAATGTTCTTGTTTCCGTTTGAATTCCCTGAAATGTTCTTGTTTCCGTTTGAATTCCCTGAAATGTTCTTGTGCTTCATTAACCGTTCTTGAAACTGATTTTCAAGTACAATCAAGTACATTAGTGACAAATTGTTAGACAAAATCGTTTTCACAAACATTTCATCGAGCACATGTCATACATTTGTGTTGTTGAAATCCGTGAATTTCATCAGAAAATGTTAAAACCATATTTTGGCAGCTGCTATTTTGTGGTAACTTGTGTCTGTAGAAGGTGCTAAGTGAAACAGCGACATCACTTTGCACCATTCACTTTGCACCATTCACTTTGCACAATTCACTGTGCACCATTCACTGTGCACCATTCACTGTGCACCATTCACTGTGCACCATTCAATGTGCACCATTCAATGTGCACCATTCAATGTGCACCATTCACTGTGCACCATTCACTGTGCACCATTCACTGTGCACCATTCACTGTGCACCATTCACTGTGCACCATCGTCTAGTAGCTTGAACGATTGAGTGGTCAAGTTGATGTCTCTGACTACATCTCTTGACTAGTTTGTACTTGACTAACTTTTTACAGCATGGAGCCTACATGTTGTATGACATGTTGTATGACATGTTGTATGACATGTTGTATGACAAGTGGTTTTTGGTTGTTATTTTTTATTAAAATGTTCTGCTTCTCGTTGAAAAAACCTTGAATATTCTTGAATTCAATGCCTAACTTCTTGTATGAACCGTGTATGAAGACTGAGTGTGCTATGAAAGATGATTGTCTTTTTGGAACCACAAATGCTCTGAAACTGTGTACATGTGTTGCTAATGAGTACGTCTCTCCAGATGGATGCCCGTAACCTGGCGATTATCTTCGGCCCGACTTTGGTGCGCACCAAGGACGACTCCATGGTGACAATGGTGCGAGACATGTCTGACCAGTGCAAGGTCATCGAAACCATCATTCTGCACGTGAGTCACAACCACAATGTTCAAGGATAAACATTAGCAATGTTCAAGGATAAACATTAGCAATGTTCAATGAAATAATTGTTGACAGTTGAGAATGTTTATGTTCTAGTAATTATAAAAGTAAAAAACACTGGGCTAAATAACAGTTTGAATTATTGTAAATATAATAGTTTTGAATAATGCTGTTGATTGAAAAACATTGTGAGTTGTAAGAAGTCATTTATGATCTGTATTAACAAGTTCACATTTTATTGTATGGGAATTTTTCAGGAATTATGCAATTAAAATACATTTAAATATCAAATTTTTTAGTCATAAACTTACGGTAAAACATAATGTATTAGTTTGTCCAATAGTTTCACCAAAACATTTTGTAGTTGATATTAGATAAGTTAAATAAGTTGATATAAGATAAATTAGATAAGTTGATATTAGACAAGTTAGATAAGATACAAATTTTTTTTAATGAATTTGAAACAAGACAAATGAAAGAATAGAATGTGATTGTGTTGAGGACCTGATGTGATTGTGTTGAGGACCTGACGTGATTGTGTTGAGGACCTGGTGTGATTGTGTTGAGGACCTGATGTGATTGTGTTGAGGACCTGACGTGATTGTGTTGAGGACCTGGTGTGACTGTGTTGAGGACCTGGTGTGACTGTGTTGAGGACCTGGTGTGACTGTGTTGATGACCTGGTGTGATTGTGTTGAAGACCTGATGTGATTGTGTTGAGGACCTGATGTGACTGTGTTGAGGACCTGGTGTGACTGTGTTGAGGACCTGGTGTGACTGTGTTGAGGACCTGATGTGACTGTGTTCAGGACCTGGTGTGACTGTGTTGATGACCTAGTGTGATTGTGTTGAAGACCTGATGTGATTGTGTTGAGGACCTGGTGTGACTGTGTTGATGACCTGGTGTGACTGTGTTGATGACTTGGTGTGACTGTGTTGAGGACCTGGTGTGACTGTGTCGAGGACCTGGTGTGACTGTGTTGATGACATGGTGTGACTGTGTTGAGGACCTAGTGTGACTGTGTTGATGACCTGATGTGATTGTGTTGAGCGCCTGATGTGATTGTGTTGAACGCCTGATGTGATTGTGTTGAGGACCTCGTGTGACTGTGTCGAGGACCTGGTGTGACTGTGTTGATGACCTGATGTGATTGTGTCGAGGACCTGGTGTGATCGTGTTGAGGACCTGATGTGATTGTGTCGAGGACCTGGTGTGACTGTGTCGAGGACCTTGTGTGATCGTGTCGAGGACCTGGTGTGACTGTGTCGAGGACCTGGTGTGATCGTGTCGAGGCCCTGATGTGATTGTGTCGAGGACCTGGTGTGACTGTGTTGAGGACCTGGTGTGATCGTGTCGAGGACCTGGTGTGACTGTGTTGAGGACCTGGTGTGACTGTGTCGAGGACCTGGTGTGACTGTGTCGAGGACCTGGTGTGATTGTGTCGAGGAAATGGTGTGACTGTGTCGAGGACCTGGTGTGACTGTGTCGAGGACCTGGTGTGATCGGGTTGAGAGGGAAACAATGCATGTTATCAGGGTACTGGTTTGAGGTCAACGGCCAGGTATGTGGATTGTTTAGATTCAGATTATGGTAATTTCTTAGAATTCTGAGTGATTGTATGTAACAAGCGAGTGTCTGTTTCAGCATGACTGGTTCTTCAGTTCGTGGGATGAGGATGTGTACGTGCCGGTGGACGAGGAGTCTGAACACGCACTGCCATTGAGCGGTATGAACAGAGAACTGCTCTCCAAGGCCGAGGACATGGGTGGGTGGCACACACACTGGGGACACTGCATGGGTGGCACACACACTGGGGTCACTGCATGGGTGGCACACACACTGGGGTCACTGCCTGGGTGGCACACACACTGGGGTCACTGCATGGGTGGCACACACACTGGGGTCACTGCCTGGGTGGCACACACACACTGGGGTCACTGCATGGGTGGCACACACACTGGGGTTACGGGTGGGTGGTACACACACTGGGGTCATGGGTGGGTGGCACACAAGCACTGGGGTCATGGGTGGGTGGCATACGCACTGGGGTCATGGGTGGGTGGTACACCCACTGGGGTCATGGGTGGGTGGTACACACACTGGGGTCATGGGTGGGTGGTACACACACTGGGGTCATGGGTGGGTGGTACACACATTGGGGTCATGGGTGGGTGGTACACACACTGGGGTCACTGCGTTGGTGGCACACACTGGGGTCACGGGTTGGTGGCACACGTACTGGGGTCACGGGTGGGTGGCACACACTGGGGTCACGGGTTGGTGGCACACGCACTGGCGTCACGGGTGGGTGGCACACGTACTGGGGCCGCTGTACTACTTACAGATGCAGCTGTAGTGGTACTTGTGTCCTGCACTACTTACAGGTGCAGCTGTAGTGGTACTTGTGTCCTGTACTACTTACAGGTGCAGCTGTAGTGGTACTTGTGTCCTGTACTACTTACAGGTGCAGCTGTAGTGGTACTTGTGTCCTGCACTACTTACAGGTGCAGCTGTAGTGGTACTTGTGTCCTGTACTACTTACAGGTGCAGCTGTAGTAGTACTTGTGTCCTGTACTACTTACAGGTGCAGCTGTAGTGGTACTTGTGTCCTGCACTACTTACAGGTGCAGCTGTAGTAGTACTTGTGTCCTGTACTACTTACAGGTGCAGCTGTAGTGGTACTTGTGTCCTGTACTACTTACAGGTGCAGCTGTAGTGGTACTTGTGTCCTGTACTACTTACAGGTGCAGCTGTAGTGGTACTTGTGTCCTGCACTACTTACAGGTGCAGCTGTAGTGGTACTTGTGTCCTGTACTACTTACAGGTGCAGCTGTAGTAGTACTTGTGTCCTGTACTACTTACAGGTGCAGCTGTAGTGGTACTTGTGTCCTGCACTACTTACAGGTGCAGCTGTAGTAGTACTTGTGTCCTGTACTACTTACAGGTGCAGCTGTAGTGGTACTTGTGTCCTGTACTACTTACAGGTGCAGCTGTAGTAGTACTTGTGTCCTGCACTACTTACAGGTGCAGCTGTAGTGGTACTTGTGTCCTGCACTACTTACAGGTGCAGCTGTAGTGGTACTTGTGTCCTGCACTACTTACAAGTGCAGCTGTATTGGTACTTGTGTCCTGTACTACTTACAGGTGCAGCTGTAGTGGTACTTGTGTCCTGTACTACTTACAGGTGCAGCTGTAGTGGTACTTGTGTCCTGTACTACTTACAGGTGCAGCTGTAGTGGTACTTGTGTCCTGCACTACTTACAGGTGCAGCTGTAGTAGTACTTGTGTCCTGTACTACTTACAGGTGCAGCTGTAGTGGTACTTGTGTCCTGTACTACTTACAGGTGCAGCTGTAGTGGTACTTGTGTCCTGCACTACTTACAGGTGCAGCTGTAGTGGTACTTGTGTCCTGTACTACTTACAGGTGCAGCTGTAGTGGTACTTGTGTCCTGCACTACTTACAGGTGCAGCTGTAGTAGTACTTGTGTCCTGTACTACTTACAGGTGCAGCTGTAGTGGTACTTGTGTCCTGTACTACTTACAGGTGCAGATGTAGTAGTACTTGTGTCCTGTACTACTTACAGGTGCAGCTGTAGTAGTACTTGTGTCCTGTACTACTTACAGGTGCAGATGTAGTGGTACTTGTGTCCTGTACTACTTACAGGTGCAGCTGTAGTGGTACTTGTGTCCTGTACTACTTACAGGTGCAGCTGTAGTGCTACTTGTGTCCTGTACTACTTACAGGTGCAGGTGTAGTGGTACTTGTGTCCTGTACTACTTACAGGTGCAGATGTAGTGGTACTTGTGTCCTGTACTACTTACAGGTGCAGCTGTAGTGGTACTTGTGTCCTGCACTACTTACAGGTGCAGGTGTAGTGGTACTTGTGTCCTGCACTACTTACAGGTGCAGGTGTAGTGGTACTTGTGTCCTGTACTACTTACAGGTGCAGCTGTAGTGCTACTTGTGTCCTGTACTACTTACAGGTGCAGGTGTAGTGGTACTTGTGTCCTGTACTACTTACAGGTGCAGCTGTAGTGGTACTTGTGTCCTGTACTACTTACAGGTGCAGATGTAGTGGTACTTGTGTCCTGTACTACTTACAGGTGCAGCTGTAGTGGTACTTGTGTCCTGTACTACTTACAGGTGCAGCTGTAGTGGTACTTGTGTCCTGCACTACTTACAGGTGCAGATGTAGTGGTACTTGTGTCCTGCACTACTTACAGGTTCAGATGTAGTGGTACTTGTGTCCTGCACTACTTACAGGTTCAGATGTAGTGGTACTTGTGTCCTGCACTACTTACAGGTGCAGCTGTAGTAGTACTTGTGTCCTGCACTACTTACAGGTGCAGCTGTAGTGGTACTTGTGTCCTGCACTACTTACAGGTGCAGCTGTAGTGGTACTTGTGTCCTGTACTACTTACAGGTGCAGCTGTAGTGGTACTTGTGTCCTGCACTACTTACAGGTGCAGCTGTAGTGGTGCTTGTGTCCTGCACTACTTACAGGTGCAGCTGTAGTGGTACTTGTGTCCTGCACTACTTACAGGTGCAGCTGTAGCGGTACTTGTGTCCTGTACTACTTACAGGTGCAGCTGTAGTGGTACTTGTGTCCTGCACTACTTACAGGTGCAGCTGTAGTGGTACTTGTGTCCTGCACTACTTACAGGTGCAGCTGTAGTGGTACTTGTGTCCTGCACTACTTACAGGTGCAGCTGTAGTGGTACTTGTGTCCTGCACTACTTACAGGTGCAGGTGTAGTAGTACTTGTGTCCTGCACTACTTACAGGTGCAGGTGTAGTAGTACTTGTGTCCTGCACTACTTACAGGTGCAGCTGTAGTAGTACTTGTGTCCTGCACTACTTACAGGTGCAGCTGTAGTAGTACTTGTGTCCTGTACTACTTACAGGTGCAGCTGTAGTGGTACTTGTGTCCTGTACTACTTACAGGTGCAGCTGTAGTGGTACTTGTGTCCTGTACTACTTACAGGTGCAGCTGTAGTGGTACTTGTGTCCTGTACTACTTACAGGTGCAGCTGTAGTGGTACTTGTGTCCTGTACTACTTACAGGTGCAGCTGTAGTAGTACTTGTGTCATGTACTACTTACAGGTGCAGCTGTAGTAGTACTTGTGTCATGTACTACTTACAGGTGCAGCTGTAGTAGTACTTGTGTCATGTACTACTTACAGGTGCAGCTGTAGTAGTACTTGTGTCCTGTACTACTTACAGGTACAGCTGTACTAGTACTTGTGTCCTGCACTACTTACAGGTGCAGCTGTAGTAGTATGTGTGTCCTGCACTACTTACAGGTGCAGCTGTAGTAGTACTTGTGTCCTGCACTACTTACAGGTGCAGCTGTAGTAGTACTTGTGTCCTGCACTACTTACAGGTGCAGCTGTAGTAGTACTAGTGTCCTGCACTACTTACAGGTGCAGCTGTAGTAGTACTTGTGTCCTGCACTACTTACAGGTGCAGCTGTAGTAGTACTTGTGTCCTGTACTACTTACAGGTGCAGCTGTAGTAGTACTTGTGTCCTGTACTACTTACAGGTGCAGCTGTTGTAGTACTTGTGTCCTGTACTACTTACAGGTGCAGCTGTAGTAGTACTTGTGTCCTGTACTATTTACAGTAATAGGAATATTTTGGTACAAACTAATTTGATAAAAACATCATCAGACGTACTACTACTGTTTGCCGGGACGTGTAATGTCATCATGTAATAATTGATGTAATCATCAATGTTAATGTTATTAAGTGATCAATTTGTAACATATTTTCTAATGAAAACCAACCTTGTCTAGTTCACTTTACAGGCCTATGTGGCTGCTAGATTGTCCTAATAGAGAAGATCAGAGGAATAAGAGTTCCCAGACATAAAAGCAGCTCAACAGTGTTCCTCATGAACATAATACACACTGACGGGATATTTGAGAAGAGATTGATGCTAGATTTCTGTATTATATTTGATTAAAGTTACTGTAGAGCACTGATAGAATGAACTCTCTTGGACATTCTTGGGATGAGGTACGGCAGCACCGGGTTCACGGTCAGGCACAAACTGTTATATATATATATACATATATATATATATCAAGTGTCTGGGATTTTGTCTTGGATGGCAGCCATGTTTAATCTTATAAATAAATCCAGGAATTGTCTGAGTTGTCCCATCTCTGGGAGTTTTCCCAGTGGCTCAGCCTTCCCGTGGGATTTGTCCCAGTGCTATATATAAACACGTGTCATTGTGATGTATTCTGCCGCTGTGTGTTGTAGAGTGGGCCGAGCGGGGACGTGACATCAGTGCCAAGGACCTGATGTCGTCCATCTTCCAGGCGGCCAACCGTCGCATCCGCCGCAAAGATAAGAGCAAGAGCAACGACTCGATCGAGATCGACCCGGACTCGGAGTCGTCGTACAATGAGCGCAACATCGACCACGAGATCGAGCTGCAGCGACTGCGAGACTTACAGCAGCAGTCGGCAGCCACAACGACAGGTGCTTTGACGCGGGAGTCCAGTTCTGGCAAGTTCGATTCACTGTCGTCGTCGCAGTCGATGTCACCATCAGCGTCGCTGCAGGATGCCAAGGAGGTGGCGCCACCTGCTAGTGACACAAAGAAGCCTTTGGCGCCGCCGTCGTATGAGGAGCATCAACAGATGCAGAAACAGCGTGCCAACTGCGACATGACGGCCAAGTCGGCGGCCTCGTTGTTGCCTCTGACGTCAGTGGCAGCGTCACCTGGAAACAACCCTCAGTCGCCATGCTATGCTGTCACACGTTACCCAGCATACCCGGTGACAGAGTTCTCGCCAGGCAACAGCGTCGACGACATCAAGCCGACTGTCCTGCGCAGGTATTCAGCCGACGAATTAGGCAATGTTGTGAAGTGCCACCAGGGGGCGTATTTGCCGCAGCAGCCAACGAATGCTGCAGACGAGCGCGATTTGCCAGTGACCAAGGCCGCGACACTGCAGCAGCAGGAGTGTGCCAAAGAGAGGGCGCTTCAACGGACGAAAGAAATCCTCGAGCAGGACGACAACCTTGACGATCTGCTCTCACAACCTGTCACCACCAACAGGGATTATGCCATCTTGAAGAACACAGACACATTATCGGTGACATCGGATTACTCAACGATGTCGTCTTCGAATGCGACGAGTGAACACAAGGCACCCTGCAAGCACAGCTTCCTCACACAGTACCGGAGCAACTTGTCCACCAGACTGTCTCCCACCACGGCAATGGGCCGCGACACGCTTCCCATGCAGAGTCACTCATGCTCCGACCTGCACCCATCCGACAACAGACAGGTGAAGCATTCCCCCCGTGATGGCGCTGCGTTGTATCCGAAGCTGGTTTCGTCCAAGTCAGGAGAAAGCAGGCCTGTGTTTGAGTTATCGCCGTCTGACGAGGGAACGGTGCGACGACACGGCTCTCTCGATTCGCTCATCGACTGCTATGATCGCGTGGACGGTGGCGCAAGGCCCACTGCTGGCAGCGGAGATGGAGCTGAGGATTTCCTCGAGAGCATCACCGCCACACTCGATCATAAACTCGAACTGATCGCACCAAAGTCTCCCCCACAAGATGGCAGACGGCAGTCTACCGATGCACAGAATTGTGTCGACAGCATGGTCTATGATCGGCCTTTTCGCAACCCTAGTCTTCATCGGACCTTACAGCAGGGTCAAGAGGGTGACCCCAGCGACATGTTGGTGACCTCGTTTAAGCGGCCACCTGGTGACAGTGGTGACTTGAGCGCATGTGAGTATTCGGACGCGATACGCAAGTCGACGGAACAATTATATGGCAGCAATGATAACCTCATTGAACGCAGGCCTTCAGACGGTGCACTGCTGGAGACGCAGCTGAAACGTAAGGCGCGCTCGCCGTCTCCACCATCCACAAGACGGCGCCGGGACGCATCTGATCTGCGCCGCATCAAGCGGCGCCACACGGTGGGTGGCTCTAATGACCTGGAGCATTTCAAGGCCCTGATGCACGTGTGTCAGAGTGGCACGGTGGGAGAGCCGCACAAACCGTCTGCCTGGGAACGCTTGCAACCGCACCACTCACCAGGTGGCGGGCCGCCTGACTTGAAGACGTGGCTTGCGCAGCAGAACCACCTGCGCCACGTCGGGAGTTCGCCAGCATTGTTCAGTGGCGCCCTGCAGCTGTCAGAACGGGGTCTGTCGCCTCACAGCGACGCCAGCCGACTGTCCTCCAAGGGATGGCGGCATCGCTCCGGATTCAGTCGGTCGGCTTCAACTGGCGAAGAACTGCCATCATCGTCATCACTGTCGCCCCCTGGTGGGTGTGCGGGCACTTTCACTTTCGAGTCGGAAGTATGAATGAAAATGGCCTGAACGTGAAATGGCCCGAACCAAGACATAGATGATAACAGCCTCTGACTAGGAACGCCATCTGTGGATGCTGCTGTGAACTATGTTTTGATGTTGTACCTCAGTCGTACGTCAATTGATTGACGCGTCAATGCGTCAAGCGATGCCGCGTCGACCTCTTGTGCAATCAACGCTCTAACCTGCAGTCGAATGTCGATACTAGTCGCAGTCAGTTCCAGTCGTCTTGACCCGCTGACCTGGTCACTGCCTATTTTGGCTTGCCAGAATCTACACCAAAGGATTGTTGTGCGTTGGTTTATGCGAAACTTGGTGGTTGATCACCGTTGCTGTGGTTGATCACCGTTGCTGTGGTTGATCACCGTTGCTGTGGTTTCTCGTCAGTTCTCACTGTTGTCATTTTTGCAACAATGTCGTGTTGTATACTACGATTTTGTGTCATGTAAGATGATAAAAAAAGTTCTTAAAAACTTTACATTTTCAGTGATATTTCTGCATTTTTGTCTGCAGCGAAGTGCAATTGTGGATGTTTTATAGCGGGAGGGGAAATGTTGCGTGGTTCGATGTACCGACGATGTCTCGTGTGGCAACAAGTCCTCAGGTGGTGAAATTTAATCCATCAACACCGTTGTGCATGGAAAATTAATGATTTATTTTAGTCACATTGATACTAAAAAGAAGGCATTACAATTTTGTAGCATCTGTCAATGTTTCGCAGTTGTGTAATGTTAAATTGGCCACAAGTATCCGATATTTGTATACATACATCATACACACGTGTACGTATACATACATTGTACACACATGTACATAAAGTAGTCGTATACATACATCGTACACACGTGTACGTATACATGTGTGTACGTTCTTTTACGTTGTTTTTTATTTTGATAAGCCGTGTCATTCTTTATAAGACTCGAGGATGGAATGAACTCACAGGAAAGTCCTGTCACCTGTTTTTTATTTGAGTGGTTCATCATAATTGTTAAGGCATTTTTAATGATATTCAGGATTGTTGCATAAATACAAACTGCAGACGTCGGGAGTGTTTGAGCTAGTGGAAGAGTATATATATATGAAGTCAACACTGCCTCGTGTTTCGTGTCGAATAACTGCCCTGGGCATTCCATGCATGGGGTTGCTCAAATGATTGATTGCACTTTTTGAATGCGTTCGGTTGTATGGCTGCGAAACAGTGACCATCGAGTTGTTACAGCAACCAGATGTGTCAGTCACGTTAGATGAGCGTGGTCACTCAGCGGTCACTCAGCCCTGATCATGTCTAGACGTGTTCTCTTCAGTGGCGAGATATTGTGATGAATTAGATTTTAAAGTAATGATTAGTGCGGCATATATAGGAAAGACTGACGAAACACAGTGAGAAGTAGGGGAATTATTTACATGTACATCTTATGTATATATATATTTGTGTGTGTATGTATCCATGTATGTATATATGTGTATTGTCTCTTCTCAAGTAATAAATATGTTCGATATTCACACCTTCGATTTTCATCATATCTGCATTCACCCTACGAGAATCTGCAACATTGCAGTGTTACATAAGTAGTTATACCAGCTAGTGAGTTAGGATACAAATATTGTTAGGATTATACACCAGGGTAGTGGTATTGAACCTTTTTGGCAGTTACCCCTTCAGTTAGCCACACACACACAAATTCTCCTTTCCACTTTCTTCATTTTTTAAGAGGGCAAACACGAAAATTAGGAGAAAAAAAAAAATTATTTGCATAATTTCCGCAACATTTTTATTCATGGGTTACTAAAATATAACAGTAACTTAGAAAAAGGGAAGGTGAACAATTCTTATACATTGACGTCACAAGTTAGCACTACTCCAGGGCTGGAAGAGGTGGGTGGGTAACCCACTAGACTGCCTGCATCATGACATCTGCTGTGGAAGTCGTGTGTGATGAAACCAACTGTGAAGTAGCAGTAAATATACAGAGCATACAGCGTCTTTCTACCTGGTGTCTATGCCAGGGGAAGTAAAAGATCCCGCACAGGGGGTAAATGTGCGACCTGTCGTGGACTTGAAGAGTGGTGGTCTCTATCTCTAACCAACAATTCCCGGCGCGTGAGAGGTGCCAAG
Source organism: Lamellibrachia columna (assembly GCA_963662155.1). Taxonomy (NCBI): domain Eukaryota; kingdom Metazoa; phylum Annelida; class Polychaeta; order Sabellida; family Siboglinidae; genus Lamellibrachia; species Lamellibrachia columna. The sequence goes on along the minus strand of OY759261.1, from coordinate 2,250,487 downwards.
CAGGACTTGCAACGCTCTTAAGGAGCCAAGTCCTTGATAGGAAGAAGAACAGCAACAAAAGAAATGTGACGAGTTTAACAAATGTTTCTACAGAGCTTGGTCAATCCAGAGAACATACCAGAGGAACATTTAAACGGCATCATATTTTATTGAACGCAGACATTGCAATATAATTTCGGTGACACATTCACTTGACCGGGGGATTCTGTTGTCTGGGCATGTCTATTGGCCACATGGGTGGGCACGGGTCAAGATTGACCGGCATCCAGTTGTCTTGTATGCAAACAGCCAACCTGAAATCACATTTCAAACACATTATAAAACATTCCATCACTAGCACCTACACATCCATTGTTTAAAGGTACAAATAGTTTTTTATCACATAATAATGGACAAAGTTTATCAGAGTCAAGTGTTCATAGGATCACATGACAGACATCATTAACACCCGCAAAATTACGTACCCTCCACATGCCATGTAAACATGATATTACATACCCTCCACATGCCATGTAAACATGATATTACATACCCTCCACATACCATGTAAACATGATATTACATACCCTCCACATGCCATGTAAACATGATATCACATACCCTCCACATGCCATGTAAACATGATATCACATACCCTCTACATGCCATGTAAACATGATATTACATACCCACTACATGCCATGTAAACATGATATTGCATACCCTCCATATGCCATGTAAACATGATATTACATACCCTCCACATGTCATGTAAACATGATATTACATACCCTCCACATGCCATGTAAACATGACATTACATACCCTCCACATGCCATGTAAACATGATACTATAGACTCTCCACATGTCATGTAAACATGATATTACATTCCCTCCACATGCCATGTAAACTTGATATTACATACCCTCCACATGCATGTAAACATGATATTACATACCCTCCACATGATATTACATTCCCTCCACATGCCATGTAAACATGATATTACACACCCTCCACATGCATGTAAACATGACATTACATATCCTCCACATGATATTACAGACCCTCCACATGCCATGTAAACATATTACATATCCTCCACATGATATTACACACCCTCCACATGCATGTAAACATGACATTACATATCCTCCACATGATATTACACACCCTCCACATGCATGTAAACATGATATTACATATCCTCCACATGATATTACACACCCTCCACATGCATGTAAACATGATATTACATATCCTCCACATGATATTACAGACCCTCCACATGCCATGTAAACACGATATTAATACCCTGCACATACCCTGTAAACATTATATTTTAGACCCTGTAAACATGATATTACAGACCCTCCACATACCATGTAAACATGATATTCACCCCAAAACATACAAATTAAACAGAGAATGGGTAAATTATATTAACAAATTGTGGTTCACTAAAGCACAATTGAGCAGTGAAGATGTCAGACTGGATGTAGTTTATAGTGGTTCACTAAAACACAACTGAGCAGTGAAGATGTCAGACTGGATGTAGTTTATAGTGGTTCACTAAAACACAATTGAGCAGTGAAGATGTCAGACTGGATGTAGTTTATAGTGGTTCACTAAAACACAATTGAGCAGTGAAGATATCAGACTGGATGTAGTTTATAGTGGTTCACTAAAACACAATTGAGCGTGAAGATGTCAGACTGGATGTAGTTTATAGTGGTTCACTAAAACACAACTGAGCAGTGAAGATATCAGACTGGATGTAGTTTATAGTGGTTCACTAAAACACAATTGAGCAGTGAAGATATCAGACTGGATGTAGTTTATAGTGGTTCACTAAAACACAACTGAGCAGTGAAGATATCAGACTGGATGTAGTTTATAGTGGTTCACTAAAACACAACTGAGCAGTGAAGATATCAGACTGGATGTAGTTTATAGTGGTTCACTAAAACACAATTGAGCAGTGAAGATATCAGACTGGATGTAGTTTATAGTGGTTCACTAAAACACAACTGAGCAGTGAAGATATCAGACTGGATGTAGTTTATAGTGGTTCACTAAAACACATTTGAGCAGTGAAGATGTCAGACTGGATGTAGTTTATAGTGGTTCACTAAAACACATTTGAGCAGTGAAGATGTCAGACTGGATGTAGTTTATAGTGGTTCACTAAAACACAACTGAGCAGTGAAGATATCAGACTGGATGTAGTTTATAGTGGTTCACTAAAACACAACTGAGCAGTGAAGATATCAGACTGGATGTAGTTTATAGTGGTTCACTAAAACACAATTGAGCAGTGAAGATATCAGACTGGATGTAGTTTATAGTGGTTCACTAAAACATGATATTACAGACCCTCCACATACCATGTAAACATGATATTCACCCCAAAACATACAAATTAAACAGAGAATGGGTAAATTATATTAACAAATTGTGGTTCACTAAAGCACATTTGAGCAGTGAAGATGTCAGACTGGATGTAGTTTATAGTGGTTCACTAAAACACATTTGAGCAGTGAAGATGTCAGACTGGATGTAGTTTATAGTGGTTCACTAAAACACAACTGAGCAGTGAAGATATCAGACTGGATGTAGTTTATAGTGGTTCACTAAAACACAATTGAGCAGTGAAGATGTCAGACTGGATGTAGTTTATAGTGGTTCACTAAAACACAATTGAGCAGTGAAGATATCAGACTGGATGTAGTTTATAGTGGTTCACTAAAACACAATTGAGCAGTGAAGATGTCAGACTGGATGTAGTTTATAGTGGTTCACTAAAACACAACTGAGCAGTGAAGATGTCAGACTGGATGTAGTTTATAGTGGTTCACTAAAACACAACTGAGCAGTGAAGATATCAGACTGGATGTAGTTTATAGTGGTTCACTAAAACACATTTGAGCAGTGAAGATGTCAGACTGGATGTAGTTTATAGTGGTTCACTAAAACACATTTGAGCAGTGAAGATGTCAGACTGGATGTAGTTTATAGTGGTTCACTAAAACACAACTGAGCAGTGAAGATATCAGACTGGATGTAGTTTATAGTGGTTCACTAAAACACAACTGAGCAGTGAAGATATCAGACTGGATGTAGTTTATAGTGGTTCACTAAAACACAATTGAGCAGTGAAGATATCAGACTGGATGTAGTTTATAGTGGTTCACTAAAACACAACTGAGCAGTGAAGATGTCAGACTGGATGTAGTTTATAGTGGTTCACTAAAACACATTTGAGCAGTGAAGATGTCAGACTGGATGTAGTTTATAGTGGTTCACTAAAACACAGTTGAGCAGTGAAGATGTCAGACTGGATGTAGTTTATAGTGGTTCACTAAAACACAGTTGAGCAGTGAAGGTGTCAGACTGGATGTAGTTTATAGTGGTTCACTAAAAAACTGATTTAATACTTGAATGTAGGAATTGTTGGAATTTGTATTTTTATCACAGAAAACAAACAATGTCAGTTTTGGATGAAAACCAAGCATTGCTATTAGCAATGAAACCAAGGAAGCTCTCCGGATGTGTCACAAGTGACTTAGGGTCAACCAAGGAATCTCTCTGGATGTGTCACAAGTGACTTAGGGTCAACCAAGGAAGCTCTCTGGATGTGTCACAAGTGACTTAGGGTCAACCAAGGAAGCTCTCCAGATGTGTCACAAATGACTTAGGGTCAACCAAGGAAGCTCTCCAGATGTGTCACAAATGACTTAGGGTCAACCAAGGAAGCTCTCCAGATGTGTCACAAATGACTAAGGGTTAACCAAGGAAGCTCTCCAGATGTGTCACAAGTAACTTAGGGTCAACCAAGGATCACTGGTATCAGGTGACACTCACATAGAATCCGTCGAGATGTCGCAGGGATTTTGGCAGTGACGTCGTACCGCTTGCGAGAGCATCCAGTAGGTGGCAGCACATGTGCTCGGGCAGATTGAGACTGTGCACTGTGAGATCTTTGTTCCACTTGTCGGCCAGACTGTAGCAAACATAAACCACTCGTGTCAGACTACTTGATCGACTTCTCACCAGTCAGTCCGTCACAATGGCTTTGCGTAAGTTTGGACCTTATGAAAAAGAGAGCTTAAGGGGCTTAAAAAGTCTGATTATCCCATAGTAGACCCATACTGCTCGGCTGCTGCTTGGTGGACAGTTAATTATTGGCTCAAGGATACAATGTTTTTCACACTTTTGGTCAATAGTGTGCAAGCTAACTACCAACTGAGAAAAACTCAGAAAGGTTGGTATAACCCCTGGATTTTGTTCAAACATTACCCAGCATGGCAGGTTGGCAGGTAGTGTTGTGAGATGGCAATGATTGATTGATGCAATCACACGGTCACAGTGTCTCTTGCCAATAGTGCTACAGTTCGTTGACTGTCATGATTCGGATACTAAACCATTTTATCACAACTGTTGGAAAATAAATATATAAAACTGTATGTGAAAGACTGAACATGATGCTTGTCCAAGTCCCATTATGTCAAAATGCACAATTTTTTTGGTCTGATTATTTTCAATGAAATTGAATTTTGGTGTGATTGAAATGTTCAATTCCAATTACTATTACTTTGCTTTCTATTACTATTACATTGCATTCTGTTCCATCTATTACTATTACATGAACAGTTGTAATCATTACTATTACTATTACATATTACTATTACCCTAGGCCTGATAGTAACGATGGTTGCTATAGTGAATCAACAGGGCTACTTGTGTCTCTGTCCAGATAGTCATGAAACCATCACGATAATATCCCGATAGTAAAACAGCTATCACAATATTATCACGATAATAAAACTACCCCTAGTGGCTGCTACTATTAGAAGAGAAAAATATGTTCGATGGGTTGAATAGGATGAAAACTGGCAGACTTGGAGGTTTATTAAGTGATTAGAATTAATAAGAGAAATGTGTTTGTCCAACCAAAATAACTACAAAATTACTTTTCAGATGCTATTTCGAATTTAGAATAGAAAAGAATTTAGAATTGAAATTCAATTCACTTGTGCATATAATCAAATGTTGAAGAAAATGTTGTGTACAAAATGACACAATGCAGCTGTACACATTACATGTATGTTTAAAACAGCTGTACACATTACATGTATGTTTAAAAAAATGGTAGCTTGCACTGCAGAAATGGTAGGTTCTGTGGAATTGTTGACAAATATCAATCATAATTGATATTTAAACTGTGGTTCTAGTTGGAGACTGCCTGCAATATGGACCTTGCAGTGTTCTTCCGGATGCAGTCTCTGTAGAGAAGTTTAAGCACAGGTTGTGGAGTGACCTTGACCTTCACACCTTGTCCACTCATGTGTCCAGTGTATAGCAATGTGTTGGAGTCCAGCACGGTCAACTGTAACAGGACACTATAGCAATAGGACACTATCAATAGGTCGCAGTCAACTTTAACATTAGGAGACTAAAACACTATCAACCAGACAGTCAACTGTAACATTAGGAGACTGTATCAACAGGACACTACCAATAGGACACAGTCAACTGTAACATTAGGAGACTGTATCAACAGGACACTAGTAATAGGACACATTCAACTGTAACATTAGGAGACTGTATCAACAGGACACTACCAATAGGACACAGTCAACTGTAACATTAGGAGACTGTATCAACAGGACACTACCAATATGACACATTCAACTGTAACATTAGGAGACTGTATCAACAGGACACATTCAACTGTAACATTAGGAGACTGTATCAACAGGGCACTACCAATAGGACACAGTCAACTGTAACATTAGGAGACTGTATCAACAGGACACTACCAATATGACACAGTCAACTGTAACATTAGGAGACTGTATCAACAGGACACTACCAATAGGACACAGTCAACTGTAACATTAGGAGACTGTATCAACAGGACACTACCAATAGGACACATTCAACTGTAACATTAGGAGACTGTATCAACAGGACACTACCAATAGGACACAGTCAACTGTAACATTAGGAGACTGTATCAACAGGACACTACCAATAGGACACAGTCAACTGTAACATTAGGAGACTGTATCAACAGGACACTACCAATAGGACACAGTCAACTGTAACATTAGGAGACTGTATCAACAGGACACTACCAATAGGACACAGTCAACTGTAACATTAGGAGACTGTATCAACAGGGCACTACCAATAGGACACAGTCAACTGTAACATTAGGAGACTGTATCAACAGGGCACTACCAATAGGACACAGTCAACTGTAACATTAGGAGACTGTATCAACAGGACACTACCAATAGGACACAGTCAACTGTAACATTAGGAGACTGTATCAACAGGACACTACCAATAGGACACAGTCAACTGTAACATTAGGAGACTGTATCAACAGGACACTACCAATAGGACACAGTCAACTGTAACATTAGGAGACTGTATCAACAGGACACTACCAATAGGACACAGTCAACTGTAACATTAGGAGACTGTATCAACAGGACACTACCAATAGGACACAGTCAACTGTAACATTAGGAGACTGTATCAACAGGACACTACCAATAGGACACATTCAACTGTAACATTAGGAGACTGTATCAACAGGACACTACCAATAGGACACAGTCAACTGTAACATTAGGAGACTGTATCAACAGGACACTACCAATAGGACACAGTCAACTGTAACATTAGGAGACTGTATCAACAGGACACTAACAATAGGACACAGTCAACTGTAACATTATGAGACTTTATCAACAGGACACTACCAATAGGACACATTCAACTGTAACATTAGGAGACTGTATCAACAGGACACTACCAATATGACACATACAACTATAACATTAGGAGACTGTATCAACAGGACACATTCAACTGTAACATTAGGAGACTGTATCAACAGGGCACTACCAATAGGACACAGTCAACTGTAACATTAGGAGACTGTATCAATAGGACACTACCAATAGGACACAGTCAACTGTAACATTAGGAGACTGTATCAACAGGACACTACCAATAGGATACATTCAACTGTAACATTAGGAGACTGTATAAACAGGACACTACCAATAGGACACAGTCAACTGTAACATTAGGAGACTGTATCAACAGGACACTACCAATAGGACACAGTCAACTGTAACATTAGGAGACTGTCAACAGGACACTACCAATAGGACACAGTCAACTGTAACATTATGAGACTTTATCAACAGGACACTACCAATAGGACACATTCAACTGTAACATTAGGAGACTGTATCAACAGGACACTACCAATAGGACACAGTCAACTGTAACATTAGGAGACTGTATCAACAGGACACTACCAATATGACACATTCAACTGTAACATTAGGAGACTGTATCAACAGGACACATTCAACTGTAACATTAGGAGACTGTATCAACAGGGCACTACCAATAGGACAGTCAACTGTAACATTAGGAGACTGTATCAACAGGACACTACCAATATGACACATTCAACTGTAACATTAGGAGACTGTATCAACAGGACACTACCAATAGGACACAGTCAACTGTAACATTAGGAGACTGTATCAACAGGACACTAGTAATAGGACACATTCAACTGTAACATTAGGAGACTGTATCAACAGGACACTACCAATAGGACAGTCAACTGTAACATTAGGAGACTGTATCAACAGGGCACTACCAATAGGACACAGTCAACTGTAACATTAGGAGACTGTATCAACAGGACACTACCAATAGGACACAGTCAACTGTAACATTAGGAGACTGTATCAACAGGGCACTACCAATAGGACACAGTCAACTGTAACATTAGGAGACTGTATCAACAGGACACTACCAATAGGACACAGTCAACTGTAACATTAGGAGACTGTATCAACAGGACACTACCAATAGGACACATTCAACTGTAACATTAGGAGACTGTATCAACAGGACACTACCAATAGGACAGTCAACTGTAACATTAGGAGACTGTATCAACAGGACATTACCAATAGGACACAGTCAACTGTAACATTAGGAGACTGTATCAACAGGACACTACCAATAGGACACAGTCAACTGTAACATTAGGAGACTGTATCAACAGGACACTACCAATAGGACACAGTCAACTGTAACATTAGGAGACTGTATCAACAGGACACTACCAATAGGACACATTCAACTGTAACATTAGGAGACTGTATCAACAGGACACTACCAATAGGACACAGTCAACTGTAACATTAGGAGACTGTATCAACAGGACATTACCAATAGGACACAGTCAACTGTAACATTAGGAGACTGTATCAACAGGACACTACCAATAGGACAGTCAACTGTAACATTAGGAGACTGTATCAACAGGACACTACCAATAGGACACAGTCAACTGTAACATTAGGAGACTGTATCAACAGGGCACTACCAATAGGACACAGTCAACTGTAACATTAGGAGACTGTATCAACAGGACACTACCAATAGGACACAGTCAACTGTAACATTAGGAGACTGTATCAACAGGACACTACCAATAGGACACAGTCAACTGTAACATTAGGAGACTGTATCAACAGGACACTACCAATAGGACACATTCAACTGTAACATTAGGAGACTGTATCAACAGGACACTACCAATAGGACACAGTCAACTGTAACATTAGGAGACTGTATCAACAGGACACTACCAATAGGACACAGTCAACTGTAACATTAGGAGACTGTATCAACAGGACACTACCAATAGGACACAGTCAACTGTAACATTATGAGACTTTATCAACAGGACACTACCAATAGGACACATTCAACTGTAACATTAGGAGACTGTATCAACAGGACACTACCAATAGGACACAGTCAACTGTAACATTAGGAGACTGTATCAACAGGACACTACCAATAGGACACAGTCAACTGTAACATTAGGAGACTGTATCAACAGGACACTACCAATAGGACACAGTCAACTGTAACAAAGTGCCATGTAGTGGACATTCCTCAAAGTCTTACAGTTGTAGTGGACATTCCTCATGGTCTTACGGTTGTAGTGGACATTCCTCAAGGTCTTACGGTCATAGTGGACATTCCTCATGGTCTTACGGTTGTAGTGGACATTCCTCAAGGTCTTACGGTTGTAGTGGACATTCCTCATGGTCTTACGGTTGTAGTGGACATTCCTCAAGGTCTTACGGTTGTAGTGGACATTCCTCACGGTCTTACGGCTGTAGTGGACATTCCTCAAGGTCTTACAGTCGTAGTGGACATTCCTCACGGTCTTACGGTTGTAGTGGACATTCATCACGGTCTTACGGTTGTAGTGGACATTCCTCATGGTCTTACGGTTGTAGTGGACATTCCTCAAGGTCTTACGGTGGGAGTGGACACTCCTCATGGTCTTACGATCGTAGTGGACATTCCTCATGGTCTTACGTTTGTAGTGCACATTCCTCAAGGTCTTATGGTCATAGTGGACATTCCTCACGGTCTTATGGTCGTAGTGGGCATTCCTCACGGTCTTACGGTCGTAGTGCACATTCCTCATGGTCTTACGTTCCTAGTGCACATTCCTCAAGGTCTTACAGTCATAGTGGACATTCCTCAAGGCCTTACGGTTGTAGTGGACATTCCTCACGGCCTTACGGTTGTAGTGGACATTCCTCACGGTCTTACGGTTGTAGTGGACATTCCTCAAGGTCTTACGGTCGTAGTGGACATTCACGGTCTTACGGTCGTAGTGGACATTCCTCACAGTCTTACGGTCGTAGTGGGCATTCCTCACGGTCTTACGGTCGTAGTGCACATTCCTCATGGTCTTATGTTCCTAGTGCACATCCCTCAAGGTCTTACAGTCATAGTGGACATTCCTCATGGTCTTACGTTCGTAGTGGACATTCCTCAAGGTCTTACGATCATAGTGGACATTCCTCAAGGCCTTACGGTTGTAGTGGACATTCCTCACGGTCTTACGGTTGTAGCGGACATTTCTCAAGGTCTTACGGTCGTAGTGGACATTCACGGTCTTACGGTCATAGTGGACATTCCTCAAGGTCTTACGATCATAGTGGACATTCCTCACGGTCTTACGGTTGTAGTGGACATTCCTCACGGTCTTACGGTTGTAGTGGACATTCCTCAAGATCTTACATTCGTAGTGCACATTCCTCATGGTCTTACGTTCGTAGTGGACATTCCTCAAGGTCTTACGTTCATAGTGGACATTCCTCATGGTCTTACGTTCGTAGTGGACATTCCTCATGGTCTTATGGTTGTAGTGGACATTCCTCAAGGTCTTACGATCGTAGTGGACATTCCTCAAGGTCTTACGGTCGTAGTGGACATTACTCACGGTCTTACGGTCGTAGTGGACATTCCTCAAGGTCTTACGGTCGTAGTGGACATTCCTCAAAGTCTTACGGTCGTTGTGGACATTCCTCAAAGTCTTACGGTCGTAGTGGACATTCTTCAAGGTCTTATGGTCGTAGTGGACATTCCTCACGGTCTTACAGTCGTAATGGACATTCCTGACGGTTTTAGTGGACATTCTTCAAGGTCTTACGGTCGTAGTGGACATTCCTCAAGGTCTTACGGTCATAGTGGACATTCCTCATGGTCTTATGGTCGTAGTGGACATTCCTCAAGGTATTATGGTCGTAGTGGACATTCCTCAAGGTCTTACGGTCATAGTGGACATTCCTCAAGGTCTTACGATCGTAGTGGACATTCCTCAAGGTCTTACGGTCATAGTGGACATTCCTCATGGTCTTATGGTCATAGTGGACATTCCTCAAGGTCTTACGGTCGTAGTGGACATTCCTCAAGGTCTTACGGTCATAGTGGACATTCCTTATGGTCTTATGGCCATAGTGGACATTCCTCAAGGTCTTACGGTCATAGTGGACATTCCTCAGTCTTACGGTCGTAGTGGACATTTCTCAAGGTCTTACGGTCATAGTGGACATTCCTCATGGTCTTACGGTAATAGTGGACATTCCTCAAGGTCTTACGGTCATAGTGGACATTCCTCAAGGTCTTACGGTCATAGTGGACATTCCTCTAGGTCTTACGGTCATAGTGGACATTTCTCAAGGTCTTACGGTCGTAGTGGACATTCCTCAAGGTCTTACGGTCATAGTGGACATTCCTTATGGTTTTATATATTTTGAAGGTTTTTTGTATTATGGGATATGGCGTGCACTTGTCAGCTGGCAGCGAATACAAGGTCACCAGGTCAAAACATGTCTGAAGAGTGACTCCCACAAATATTTGAGTTGTATGCTATCAGCTGTCCAATCAATGTATATTTGAGTTGTATGCTATCAGCTGTCCAATCAATGTATATTTGAGTTGTATGCTATCAGCTGTCCAATCAATGTATATTTGAGTTGTATGCTATCAGCTGTCCAATCAATGTATCCTACACAGCGAGCTCTTTTTTGAGAACGCGCGGCAAACTAGCAAACGTAGATAAGGTTCGATTAGGATCTTCCAGATTTCTGATACTAACTAGTCTTACAGGTGTATCCAGGGTTCACACAGAGTGGGTGGAGTCAAATTCAAGAACATTTGGGGGGGAAACAGCACTTTTTCGAGAACATTTTCAAGAAAAATTTTCAGGAGGGCAACTTTAAAAAATAACTAATTGACTGTTACAATAATACAAGCTAACTGCTCATCAAAGGTTGCCACAATAGCACGAGGCTGCATGACACAGACAGTGTCATCAGTCATGAGTGAATGATAAGTTCATAAGAGTTTGACACTCCCTCGAGTGTGGACAGTTTGACATGTAGATCATGCTTAATGACATCAAGTTCATAACATTTCAGCCTGGCCGACTGTCGCGTAGCATTGCTCTAAGCAATAAGGCTAGTCGTGTTTCTTTTCGGCATTCAAGCAAAAATCATCATTACACTTATTGAGCTCAGAAATGTCATTCTGCAGATGCTGCCTCTTTGTGTTCAGTCTATTTGTCTTCTTTGTGTCACTTGTAGAGAGTCTAGCCTGTTGAGACTCCTCAAGAAACACAGTGTACCTTGAACGAGGTGCTTGGCATGATGTCAGAGGTTCTTGATGTCTACGCCCATCACACCACCGATTGATGTCACCTGATCATTCATGATGCGCTCAGCAAATGTCTGATGACGACGGGTAAAATAAAAATACGGGTTTTTCTTTTTATAAGATGATATTTTTTATAATAAAACTGTTTGAACTGTCTTAGTGACTCTTAATGCACGAGGTCGTGTTTCGGCGAATGTTGTCGACAGCCGAATAGTGAATACCGCCGATCTATGAGATTATATATTTTTAATCTTGACATCGTTGGAAGCGAGCGAGAGTAATTGAAAAGATGCGACATGTCAATGTCAAAGTTCACGACAATCAATGCCTTTTTCGTAAACATGAATAAAAGCAGCGTTCCTGCGATTGTCCCTGAACAGTCCAAGTCAGCATCCTTTGTTACATTGGTGGAGATCCATAATGTTGATGTGCCTGTCGCTAGTAACCGAGACGCTGGCACTCTGCAGTGGCCAAACGCGATTGTGGTAGACTTCGAAACTGAGTCTGATTCAGACTCCGATTCACATACACAATCGGCATGTAGGCCCTACTATCGGCACAGCAGTTTCCCAGTTGCTGAAAGAAAACTCAAATGGCAGGCAAACTACGAACGATTAAGCTGTGCTCAGTCTAGTAAATTCATATTGTTTTTTGTCCAGTAGGCAATACTGAATCTCGATGATTGCTGTTTTATCAAAGAAGTAATGTTTCAATGTATAACTTTCAAAGCCAGTTGTATTACTGAGTGCTATATCTTCTATTTTTATTTGTTGTATTGCTTTACTTTTAGTTTCAAACATTTTATTTTGAGTGTGATTGTAATCATATTTTTTTCCATATGAGACGTATTTGTATGCATGTACTAAAGTCTTAAGATTCTTCAAACATTACTTCCATGTTTATATTTGAAAAATAAAGTTTCAAGTTACTTTTTCATGAACCTTCTTGTGTTGGCTCTTCTTCTCTTACTAATGTTAATATGCAGGGGATAACGCCGACCTTACTGCACAGCTAGTAAGACTCAATTGGGCCAGTAATGGTTAAACCGGACTTGGCCTGCCATTGAAAAAACCTAATTCAGCCAATAATGGTTGTAATTTGACATTTGCTCAACTTGCACTGGCTTACCAGTGCAAAAACTAAATGGGTCAATAATGGTTGTCATTATATCAATCAGCATTGGCTTGTCAGTGAAAAAATCAATTGGGCCAATAATGGCTGTCATAGACACGAACGGCTTCCACAGAAGCCTTTCACACATTTATAAAGTTTTTTTTAATGTTCAAGACTGGCAAAATTTAATTTCTGGCTAAGAGCCTGTTTCTTGTGACTGTCAGCTTTCGTGTGGCTATCAAGTGCATATTTTTGTGTGGCTATCAAGTGCATACTTTCGTGTGGCTATCAAGTGCATATTTTCATGTGGCTATCAAGTGCATATTTTTGTGTGGCTATCAAGTGCATATTTTTGTGTGGCTATCAAGTGCATATTTTCATGTGGCTATCAAGTGCATACTTTCGTGTGGCTATCAAGTGCATATTTTCGTGTGGCTGTCAAGTGCATACTTTTGTGTGGCTATCAAATGCATACTTTTGTGTGGCTGTCAAGTGCATACTTTTGTGTGGCTATCAAGTGCATACTTTTGTGTGGCTGTCAAGTGCATACTTTTGTATGGCTATCAAATGTATACTTTTGTCTGGCTATCAAGTGCATACTTTCCACTATTGGCAATGTTAACCGATTTCATGCATACTTTGCATCATGTTAACTTTGGATTGCGATCCTCCGCGAGCCAATCTTTATATCTATCATACAGATACAGTAGTCATTCATCCCTGAGTTTGCAATCGCCATGAACACAGGGCATTGCGATTACCAAGCAATCACCATGAACACAGGGCACTGCGATTACCAAGCAATCGCCATGAACACGGGGCATTGCGATTACCAAGCAAAAAGCTAACAACTTCTGAAGAAAACAAGACGAAACGATACAATTCAAAACAATTAACTATTTAAAATTATCAAAATGGACGCTGATATATACAAAAAAAATGGCCCAGAAAGACAAAATTTTATACAACCCTGACTGATCAAAGTAACCCCCACTAACCAGGATGTAGGGGACGAGTTTGTTGTCTCTTGGGTCAGTCGTCTCGACAATGAAACGGAAGCTGTTGTATTGGTGCCTCTGATGAAGCAGTATCTCTGCCATCTCAACTCCAAAGTCTGCACTGCTCTCAGCAAACAGACAGTGACACTTGTCAACATTTAAACATCTCAACTCCAGTCTGCACTGCTCTCAGCAAACAGACAGTGACATTTGTCAACATTTAAACATCTCAGCTCCAAAGTCTATACTGCTCTCAGCAAACAGACAGTGACACTTGTCAACATTTAAACAATGAAACAAAATGTTACATGTACATAATGATTGTTGCATGTTGACTAATGTAGCACTATAACCATCTGTGGCTCGACATTATTATTTTGATGCTTATTCATGGTCAGTAATTTCTCTATAAATAGAAACCTTTGTTTACCATATCATTTTCCTGACAAACTTTGTGCAATATTGTAATTACCAACTGCATAAAATATACACTTGAAACTCCTGTTAGTTTTTACTTGATGAATGTCTTAAATGTTAATTTTTCACATTTCATAATTGTGTAAAGCACTATAATATACATTTTATTTTAATCTAACTATAAGCTTACTCAGTACTATGGTGTGTCGGCAACCGCCGGCTGCCTTTTTCAGGAACTGAATTCTGAAGAAGGCAGTTGGCGGTCGCTGAAACAGTTGTAGCAAGTAAACTTTATAGTTGTTATTAAAGAAAATCTATATTATATCAACAACAGGGTGTACTCAACTTGATGGAAATTTTCATGAGTAAAGCATTGTCTACAAAATACTACATCTTCACCAAACACTTACTAAAAAGCAATGACATTTCAAGAAAATATCTTTTAGTTTATCTACTGAAGACTACTTCTACCACTAACATTGTTACATTTACATAAAATCCGAACACAGAAGAATGTTATGTTTAAATTCAAATAAGTTTTGACCCCAAACATAGTAATAATAGTGATCTTATTTATTCTTCCTGGGAAAATAAACTATAGTATTTAGCAGTAGGGTGTTAGCACTGTTACCTGTCCTCTACATGCTGGTGACCCTGTGTGTGTTAGCACTGTTACCTGTCCTCTACATGCTGGGTACCCTGTGTATGTTAGCACTGTTACCTGTCCTCTACATGCTGGGTACCCTGTGTATGTTAGCACTGTTACCTGTCCTCTACATGCTGGTGACCCTGTGTGTGTTAGCACTGTTACCTGTCCTCTACATGCTGGGTACCCTGTGTGTGTTAGCACTGTTACCTGTCCTCTACATGCTGGGTACCCTGTGTATGTTAGCACTGTTACCTGTCCTCTACATGCTGGGTACCCTGTGTGTGTTAGCACTGTTACCTGTCCTCTACATGCTGGGTACCCTGTGTGTGTTAGCACTGTTACCTGTCCTCTACATGCTGGGTACCCTGTGTATGTTAGCACTGTTACCTGTCCTCTACATGCTGGGTACCCTGTGTGTGTTAGCACTGTTACCTGTCCTCTACATGCTGGTGACCCTGTGTGTGTTAGCACTGTTACCTGTCCTCTACATGCTGGGTACCCTGTGTGTGTTAGCACTGTTCTCTACATGCTGGGTACCCTGTGCATGTTAGCACTGTTACCTGTCCTCTACATGCTGGGTACCCTGTGTGTGTTAGCACTGTTACCTGTCCTCTACATGCTGGGTACCCTGTGTGTGTTAGCACTGTTACCTGTCCTCTACATGCTGGGTACCCTGTGTATGTTAGCACTGTTACCTGTCCTCTACATGCTGGGTACCCTGTGTGTGTTAGCACTGTTACCTGTCCTCTACATGCTGGGTACCCTGTGTGTGTTAGCACTGTTACCTGTCCTCTACATGCTGGTGACCCTGTGTGTGTTAGCACTGTTACCTGTCCTCTACATGCTGGGTACCCTGTGTGTGTTAGCACTGTTACCTGTCCTCTACATGCTGGGTACCCTGTGTATGTTAGCACTGTTACCTGTCCTCTACATGCTGGGTACCCTGTGTGTGTTAGCACTGTTACCTGTCCTCTACATGCTGGGTACCCTGTGTGTGTTAGCACTGTTACCTGTCCTCTACATGCTGGGTACCCTGTGTATGTTAGCACTGTTACCTGTCCTCTACATGCTGGGTACCCTGTGTGTGTTAGCACTGTTACCTGTCCTCTACATGCTGGGTACCCTGTGTGTGTTAGCACTGTTACCCGTCCTCTACATGCTGGTGACCCTGTGTGTGTTAGCACTGTTACCTGTCCTCTACATGCTGGGTACCCTGTGTGTGTTAGCACCGTTACCTGTCCTCTACATGCTGGGTACCCTGTGTATGTTAGCACTGTTACCTGTCCTGTACATGCTGGGTACCCTGTGTGTGTTAGCACCGTTACCTGTCCTCTACATGCTGGGTACCCTGTGTATGTTAGCACTGTTACCTGTCCTCTACATGCTGGGTACCCTGTGTATGTTAGCACTGTTACCTGTCCTCTACATGCTGGGTACCCTGTGTATGTTAGCACTGTTACCTGTCCTCTACATGCTGGGTACCCTGTGTGTGTTAGCACTGTTACCTGTCCTCTACATGCTGGGTACCCTGTGTATGTTAGCACTGTTACCTGTCCTCTACATGCTGGGTACCCTGTGTGTGTTAGCACTGTTACCTGTCCTCTACATGCTGGGTACCCTGTGTGTGTTAGCACTGTTACCTGTCCTCTACATGCTGGGTACCCTGTGTGTGTTAGCACTGTTACCTGTCCTCTACATGCTGGGTACTCTGTGTATGTTAGCACTGTTACCTGTCCTCTACATGCTGGGTACCCTGTGTATGTTAGCACTGTTACCTGTCCTCTACATGCTGGGGACCCTGTGCGTGCAGACTCAGTGAGTGTGTGTACAGTCTCACAGCACCTGGCAGCTTCACATCACCATTCTCTTGAGGACACTTGTTAGACCCTGAAAGAAGATTCCATCTTTTTCACAACACAATAGTGTACACGCATGCAAACTGAAGACATTACTACATTATTGGTTCACTATAAGACAGGATCATTTAATTATAAACTGGAGTCAGGACACACAGACTACCTGGACTGCTCCATTATAGAGACGTACAAAAAAGCACATAAATAAAGGAATATACTATGGTTTAAATAAATAATACTATGGTTTATATAAAAAATATGCCTACAATTTGCTTTAGTCCAAAACATGCAGTGATAGTTAAAATAAAAATTTAATTAATGATGTAAAATATTCATAGTAATCATTGATATGAATAAGTTAAACATAGAATTGGTTGTTTAATGATAACATATTTGTGCTCATAATTAATTATTGCAACTTGGACTGAATTGCTTTTTAGTCTGTTTATGGCAGCTTCGATAAACCTATCTCCACATGTTCTGTTCACCCCACCCGCGTGATGCTGTCATCCCACACGCGTGATGCTGTCACCCCACCCGCATGATGCTATCACCCCACCCGCGTGGTGCTGTCACCCCACCCGCGTGGTGCTGTCACCCCACCCGCGTGGTGCTGTCACCCCACCCGCGTGGTGCTGTCACCCCACCCGCGTGGTGCTGTCACCCCACCCGCGTGGTGCTGTCACCCCACCCGCGTGGTGCTGTCACCCCACCCGCGTGTTGCTGTCACCCCACCCGCGTGGTGCTGTCACCCCACCCGCGTGGTGCTGTCACCCCACCCGCGTGGTGCTGTCACCCACCCGAGTGATGCTGTCACCCCACCCGCGTGATGCTGTCACCCCACCCGCGTGGTGCTGTCACCCCATCCGCGTGCTGCTGTCACCCCACCCGCGTGATGCTATCACCCCACTCGCGTGGTGCTGTCACCCCACCTGCGTGGTTCTGTCACCCCACCCGCGTGGTGCTGTCACCCCACCCGCGTGGTGCTGTCACCCCACCCGCGTGATGCTGTCACCCCACCCGCGTGATGCTGTCACCCCACCCGCGTGATGCTGTCACCCCACCCGCGTGATGCTGTCACCCCACCCGCATGATGCTGTCATCCCACACGCGTGATGCTGTTACCCCACCCGCATGATGCTGTCACCCCACCCGCGTGATGCTGTCACCCCACCCGCATGATGCTGTCACCCACCCGTGTGATGCTGTCACCCCACCCGCGTGATGATATCACCCCACCCGCGTGATGTTGTCACCCCGCCAGCGTGATGCTGTCACCCCACCTGCGTGGTGCTGTCGCCCCACTATGTTCCCACAGCGACGACACTTGACATTTGGCACAACTGCCTTGTGACGGCAGCCATCGGTGTCTATGACAGCGCCACCTGGTGCTAGTGATGAGCCACACACAACGAAGTGTGAGTCTGCGACGAGACAGTCACCCTGTCTCGGGGTGACGCCGCAGGGTGTGTTGACAGGGTGAGAGGGGTCTGTGATAGGCGTGTGACAGAACCACGAGTCAGCGTCATCGTACCACTTCTCTGACGGCAGTGGTAGCACCCGGCAGAACCTGCTCTAGGTCAAGGCAAAACAAAATGCCAGACAAACTTAGGATTGATCATAACAATTTTATTGCAAATTACAGTCATGTATGTTGCAATTATTTATTTTAGACTGAGACTTTTTGGTTCAAATGTGACAATGTAATGACTCTAAGAGGTTGGCCCGTTATCCCCAAAATTTGTCTGCATTCTTACATGCACATATGTACATACATGAGCATTTGTACACACATGGATGATTTAACAAGACAAACATTCCAATACTGCAACAGTCTAAGTGTAACACACCCATATCATTATGTAAATTCTGTTTACATCCATGCACCCTGCCAAAGTTGAATAAAAGTGCTAATCTAGCAAAAAAATTGGTGTAAATATGCCAAAGTCATCACCACATTATTTAACATAGGTACAACATATCATTGACTTTTTTATCACAACATGTTTATGAATTTATTAAATATCAAGGTTGCCATTCAACAACCAATCAATGTAAACATGACACACAAGGTGACATGCAGTCGTTGAATGTAAACATGACACACAAGGTAACAATCAGTCATTGAATGTAAACATGACACACAGGGTGACATGCAGACAGTTAATGTAAACATGACACAGGGTGACACGCAGTTATCCAATGTAAACATGACACAGAGTGACACGCAGTCAATTAATGTAAACATGACACCGGGTAACATGCAGTCATTGAATATAAACATGACACAGAGGGTAACATGCAGTCATTGAATGTAAACATGACACACAAGGTGACAAGCAATCATTGAATGTAAACATGACACACAGGGTGACATGCAATCATTGAATGTAAACATGACACAGGGGGACATGCAGACAGTTAATGTAAACATGACACAGGGTGACATGCAGTTATCCAATGTTAACATGACACAGGGTGACATGCAGTTATCCAATGTAAACATGACACAGAGTGACACACAGTCAATGAATGTAAACATGACAAAGGATGACATGAAGTCAATGAATGGAAACATGACACACAGGGTGACATGCAATCAATGAATGTAAATATGATACACAGGGTGACATGCAGTCTTTGAATGTAAACATGACACACAGGGTGACATGCAGTCTTTGAATGTAAACATGACACACAGGGTGACATGCAGTCTTTGAATGGGATCAATGTAGATTGGACATCAGGAAGCACTCGTTCTCACAGAGGACAATAAATGAATGGAACAAATTGTCTACAGATTGTGTAACTGCTAGCAGCGTGAATATGTTTAAAAACAAGGTTGACACATATCTCAGGAGGGCGGGTTATAAGTAGATGAACATTGTTGGACTCTCGATAAGCAAATGGCTTCCTTGTCCACTTGCCATCTGAGCCTTTGGCTTGGATGGCAAATCTTGTTATGTAAACATGACACAGGGTGAAATGCAGTCATCCAATGTAAACATGACACAGGGTGACAGATTTAAATTAAATAGATAACGATACTTTAAAAAATGTGGGTGGTCAAGAAGTTAGTTAGAGAATATTATAATCTATGGTTTATGATAAAATAATCAGACCTTGTACTTTTAAAATAGGAGAGATTAATAGTTGAGGTTGAGTTAATTTACTAGCTCTTATGTTAACATTGAAACATGCATCATACCGAGCATGAACACACATGCACAGATCTTCAGCGAGAGATTGATTATGCATAATTCCCCTTGAATATACACACTGGGAATAACAAATGGTACATTCATAGAACTTACGTGCATCTGCCAATGATTTCCTGGCCACAGGATCTGCAGCTACTTGAGAAGTCTGGCCTCTCGTAGACCTTGAGTGCAGCAGTCACAGACGAGCTGACCGCCGCGCCCTCCAGGATGACCGGTGGTACTTGACCGCTAGCTGTCGTTGTCGTTTGAATGCGGAAATGTAACTCGCTGTCTCCAATCCACTGCAAGCCACGACATGACTTGGGAAGAAACTTGAGAGGATGTAGGTCAAAGGTCACATCACACTTGACCCGTTTCTCACAGGTCACTGTGATTGATGACTCGCCGACTGTCACTGTGGTGACGCCACGGCCACAGCCACGACTTCTGAATAACAAAATGGTATTAAAAAGTATGCTTACGGATACACTTTGCAACAGAATAAGCCGTTTAGCAGAATAAAAATGGTTGGGAAAGAATCATTCTCTATTCCTGCTGCAGATCAGCTTTTTTTATACAAAAACTCTAAATTGTAAAGGTAAAAATGTTTAAACAGAAATATTATTAGAAACCCATAACAGACAGAACTTAACTCTGACTATCGGTTTCACATGGTTCTACATATAACAACATTTAGCTATATTTCAAGTGACATTTGATCTATTGTCAGTATTGAATAAATGATAATTAGATCAATCATTGAATCAATCAAAATGTTGTCTTGGCTGTGCTGTCTGTCACTTGTCACTACGAGTGACACTTGTCACTACGAGTGACACTTGTCACTACGAGTGACATTTGTCACTGCGAGTGACACTTGTCATTACGAGTGACAGTGTCAGTGAAGGTGTCACGTTTACTAGACTAGTACATAGTCAATTGAAACTGACTTGTTGACTTTGTTACCGAGTGATACCCGAGCGCCGATGTCAGTGAACACGTGGATGAGAAGCAATTTCCAGGTAAATCAATTGGCGAGGGACACGTGCAACCTACCTGTCGCCGTCGAACTGCAGCACGATGTGCATCGCCGACAGGTTCGGCTTTAATTCAGCATAAAGACTAATCGCGGATTTATTACCGCCATCGGCGCTGCCAACTTTGCAGAGCTTCGATGAAGTTGCCATTTTAAGTCAGGAGGGGTTTTCCGCCTCGTTCTGACATCGGGATTGCCCAACTAGTCAACATGGCGGCCGTGGAAACGTGTTACACGAGTTGCGGCTATAATCGGACGCCGCATTGCGTCGACTGGGGCAAGAATGGTCTGATCTGTTACGGCGCGTGCTGGTCCGTCGCACTCTACAAACCGGAGGTCCGTTTCAGCTGACAGATTAAAAAGTCACTAAACTAGACCACATAATAATGAGCGA
The DNA here is from genome assembly GCA_963662155.1 of Lamellibrachia columna. Taxonomy (NCBI): domain Eukaryota; kingdom Metazoa; phylum Annelida; class Polychaeta; order Sabellida; family Siboglinidae; genus Lamellibrachia; species Lamellibrachia columna. Next base: position 2,228,768 of record OY759261.1, on the reverse strand, counting down.
TAATATGGGACACAACTAGACCGTCTACAGTAAATAATACTGCGTTCGAGTGCGCTCATGTTTTAACAGTTCATGACAAAGGAGCCCCAGTTGATGACTCGTATTTACGAGTTCACGAGGGTCGTGAACTAGAGATATTTACATAAATATTATGATATCGTGAACTGGTATTCACGAGAATATTGTCCTATTAATTTTTTTTTATAAATTTGCATATTTGCTTTCCAAAAAAGTGACAGGACCTGCTACTAGATAAGTATGAACTCTAGGTAAATCCCATCCTTATTCTCAAATAACTTTTTGTAAGTTTTCCAAAAATTGGCAGTGAAAATATTGTAAGATTATGTTTTTTCCAAAATATTTTTCTCTCAAGACTTTTCATATTGTGTGACCAGAAGTTATTGACATTCTGAATCTTGTCATCTTATCATGCCCAATTAAAATGATCATAGTACAGTAAATAGAAAAAAATTACAGATGTTATGTCACAAGTCACTCAATCATGTCACACGTTGCTTATGTCACAGATCGTGGACGATATGTCTAAAAAAAGGAGCGTTATGTCAAAAAAAAGACGATATGTACTAAATTGTTATAAATGTCATAGTTATGTTTAAAACGCGTCGTTGTGATCAAATACATGTATATTAATCTATGAATCTTCATGTAACTCTGTTTGTCAGACTGCTGATGAACAGTCCACATGTGTAGAACTTGAAAACATTTAATGCTACTACAATGTCATGTAAATAATACCCACAATTCATAGCTAAGATATGGAAGAATCAGATTGTTTTAATGCCACATCTGTCCTGAAGTTGACACCACTTGGAAAGCCATTTTCAACAGCAGGCCCACTGGGGACATATTTACTGGGCACATACAGGACAGGACATGCAGGTGCGTAGGGTCTAAAGGGTTAACTACATACAGGACAGGTGCATGGGGTCTAAAGGGTTAACTACATTTCTGCCAATGTTCATTGTTCAGTTTTCTTGTAGTTTCCGTCGTCGGTAGTGGCGACCCTTGCGGGCCACAAGGGGCGGGTAGAGAGTGTCAAATGGATCAGGAAGTCAAACAATGGTAGGCGACATCATCCTTCTCCTCTCTCAGTAGTTTTGCTTACCTTTTCATGAAATAAAACAATGTTCTGCCAATGAAACCTGTTCAAAATGTAGCATTAAAATACTCCAAGGAAGAAACCCACTTCAACCCAGAAATAATGCTGTGTAAGTGGTTATGGTTGGTCAGCTTCGAAAATAGTGGAATATCTTGTGTACTTATTTATTGGGTAACTGTTTATTTCTATTTAAGAAAACACCAAAATCAATACAGGTATCATTTAGAAAAGTCAAATGCTTTCCCAGACTTCTCATATGTTGTGAGAGAACTTGGACAGTAAGGTGTGTGACACATGTTGACAGTGTCAATATGGTTAAAAAATGTACATACAATGTTACGGTATATTTGACCAGGATGGACTAAACAGACTAAAAAATAGCTGGATTCTGCATATTAAGCCAATGGCTTCCTTGTCCACTTGCAGTCTGGGGCTTCCTTGTCCACTTGCAGTCTGGGGCTTCCTTGTCCACTTGCAGTCTGGGGCTCGCTGTGTTGGTTATCAATCTTCATGGGTTTAATCAGTTGGACCCAGAAATAAAAGCATGAAAGTCAATCTAGTTGGGTTGTAAACTCTTTATGGTTTCCATAAATTGCTAATGTAAACTTTGAAGACCTAACCTTGCACAGTAAGATGTTGGCATCCTACAACTAGTGTTTTAATGTTGAGTTTCAGAGGTCGAAGACGAACTCGTTTCTGCATCAGCAGATTGCAATGCCATCGTGTGGCAGAACAGAGGAACTGGGACAAAGGTAAAAAAATATCACGACAACTGTAGACATTAACTACAAATGTGTATTTTGTTCATTGAAGTAACCACTGTGTCATGTCAGAGATTGTCATGTGTCATGTCAGAGATTGTCATGTGAAAAAAAGAAAACAACGCTATCTGGTCTTATTTGCCAAAGTAGGCATTTTTACTGAACACTTGTGCTATGCAAATATGTAAATTCAGTATTGCATAAAGATTTTGGTTTTGGCAAAAATGACAAGACAATTATTAGAGGAATATATGTGTGTGTGTGCGTGCGTGCGTGCGTGCGTGCGTGCGTGCGTGCGTGCGTGTATGTAATAAGTATTAGAGAAATGTATATATGTAATAAGTATTAGAGGAATGTATATATGTAATAAGTATTAGAGGAATGTATGTGTGTCATTTGTTTCACACTGATTTTTGTAGTCTTACCTTTATTTTTGTAGTCTTGTCTTTGCAATTTGTACCAAATCAAATTTATGCTATTAACGGTTGTAACTGTTTTATCATTGCCTATCATTGCCTATCAGACTGCATGGTTGAGACTTCTAAAGATGTAGACTCATTGCCTATCAGACTGCATGGTTGAGACTTCTAAAGATGTAGACTCATTGCCTGTCAGACTGCATGGTTGAGACTTCTAAAGATGTTTTATCATTGCCTATCAGACTGCATGGTTGAGACTTCTAAAGACTCATTGCCTATCAGACTGCATGGTTGAGACTTCTAAAGATGTTTTATCATTGCCTATCAGACTGCATGGTTGAGACTTCTAAAGATGTAGACTCATTGCCTATCAGACTGCATGGTTGAGACTTCTAAAGATGTTTTATCATTGCCTATCAGACTGCATGGTTGAGACTTCTAAAGATGTTTTATCATTGCCTATCAGACTGCATGGTTGAGACTTCTAAAGATGTAGACTCATTGCCTATCAGACTGCATGGTTGAGACTTCTAAAGATGTAGACTCATTGCCTATCAGACTGCATGGTTGAGACTTCTAAAGATGTTTTATCATTGCCTATCAGACTGCATGGTTGAGACTTCTAAAGATGTAGACTCATTGCCTATCAGACTGCATGGTTGAGACTTCTAAAGATGTAGACTCATTGCCTATCAGACTGCATGGTTGAGACTTCTAAAGATGTAGACTCATTGCCTATCAGACTGCATGGTTGAGACTTCTAAAGATGTAGACTCATTGCCTATCAGACTGCATGGTTGAGACTTCTAAAGATGTTTTATCATTGCCTATCAGACTGCATGGTTGAGACTTCTAAAGATGTTTTATCATTGCCTATCAGACTGCATGGTTGAGACTACTAAAGATGTAGACTCATTGCCTATCAGACTGCATGGTTGAGACTTCTAAAGATGTTTTATCATTGCCTATCAGACTGCATGGTTGAGACTTCTAAAGATGTAGACTCATTGCCTATCAGACTGCATGGTTGAGACTTTTAAAGATGTAGACTCATTGCCTATCAGACTGCATGGTTGAGACTTCTAAAGATGTAGACTCATTGCCTATCAGACTGCATGGTTGAGACTTCTAAAGATGTTTTATCATTGCCTATCAGACTGCATGGTTGAGGCTTCTAAAGATGTAGACTCATTGCCTATCAGACTGCATGGTTGAGACTTCTAAAGATGTTTTATCATTGCCTATCAGACTGCATGGTTGAGACTTCTAAAGATGTTTTATCATTGCCTATCAGACTGCATGGTTGAGACTTTTAAAGATGTAGACTCATTGCCTATCAGACTGCATGGTTGAGACTTCTAAAGATGTAGACTCATTGCCTATCAGACTGCATGGTTGAGACTTCTAAAGATGTTTTATCATTGCCTATCAGACTGCATGGTTGAGGCTTCTAAAGATGTAGACTCATTGCCTATCAGACTGCATGGTTGAGACTTCTAAATATGTTTTATCATTGCCTATCAGACTGCATGGTTGAGACTTCTAAAGATGTTTTATCATTGCCTATCAGACTGCATGTTTGAGACTTCTAAAGATGTAGACTCAGTGTACAAGGCCACTTATAGTTGTTCTGTTGCTTCCAGTCGAGTTGGCTGTTTGAAGCCACCCCTGTGGGGCTGTTTGAAGCCACCCCTGTGGGGCTGTGTCTAATAACTTGGACATTCTGTATTCTCCAGTTTGGAGCTGTCGCCGTGTTGAAGGGGCACTCTGCCACGGTAACCATGGCAACGGGCATGTCTGTTCCGGGGAGCTCTGTTGACTGTACATGCACTCTCATCGCAACAACCTCGGCTGACTCTAGTGTGAAAGTGTGGCAGAGAAAGTCTAGGGGTGGTGAGTGATAATATAGGGTGGTGTGGTGAGTAGATCAAAGAATGTTATGAAATTAGAGTTTAAGCAACAACTTTCATGTGCCTTTGGATGGAGGTCTTGTTAGTGGATGGGAGATTGTGTAGTGTACTTGAAAATAAGATCACATGGTGTTTGAAAGTTATACATGTACAGTGTAACAAGGTATGAAAGCATCTCTCATTCGTTCACCCGGAACTGCCTGCAATGTCATATGTTGAATCAAATTAACAAACTATTTTAAATCGACCATAATCTATTGTCAAGTGCATATCCAAGATAGTATCTGGAGTTGTTATAATGTGGATGGGAATAGTCGATATATTGTAGAAAATATATTAAAGTCACAAACCAGTTCTGTTAATTGTCTAAATATAAAAAAATTGGGTTACTGTTTCCATACAAAGCTAAAAATTTAAAGTTTGTGGAACTCATTGCAAGGCAGCCATTTCTAGGGACAGAGGACCAAGAAGGTTCTAGCTCTGCCTAATTATTGTTTTTTTGTGCCCTATAATAATTTATCTACAAAAAACTTATGTGTTATGGGCAGTAATATTATTGTTGAAGATGAACTTCGTCATGTTTCTGCGTACAAATATTGTTATTTCTTTTATAGAAGAGTTCCACATGTTGCAGTCACTGTCATTTGGATCGGGGTTTGCCCTGTGCCTAGAGTGGATCCTACTGCCTGCAGTTTCAGGTGAGTCATAGATGATCTTGTCACAGTCACCTTTCGCAGCGTCCATTACATTTATGTACAGGGACATAATAGTTATGGCAATAAAACTTCAGTAGCACCTAAACCTAAGCCTAAACATAAACCTAAACGTAAACCTAAGCCTAAACGTAAGCCTAAACGTAAACGTAAGCCTAAACGTAAACCTAAGCCTAAACGTAAGCCTAAGCCTAAATGTAAACCGAAGCCTAAACGGAAAACCAAAACGTAAACCTAAGCCTAAACGTAAACCGAAACGTAAACCGAAACCTAAACGTAAATCTAAGCCTAAACGTAAATATATGCCTAAATATAAGCCTAAACGTAAACCTAAGCCTAAACGTAAACCTAAGCCTAAACATAAGCCCAAACTTAAACCTAAACATAAGCCTAAACGTAAACCTAAGCCTAAACATAAGCCTAAGCCTAAACGTAAGCCTAAACCTAAGCCCAAACTTAAACCTAAACATAAGCCTAAACGTAAACCTAAGCCCAAACTTAAACCTAAATATAAGCGTAAACCTAAGCCTAAACATAAGCCTAAACTTAAACCTAAGCCTAAACATAAGCCTAAACCTAAGCCTAAACGTAAGCCTAAACCCGAGCTCAGATGCACAACAAATGAGAATCATTAAACATGAATATATCATGAACAGTGCCGCACAGAGGTCATTGTCAGAGGTCATCATCAGAACGAGGGACGGCTGAGGGTGTAGGGTGGAAATGTATTGTCGAAAAAATATGTCTTGAGTTTTTCATGAAGGTAATTATAGTTTCAGATGATTTTAAGGTGATGGGGAGTTTTTCCAGATTTTTATGACGTCTGTCTGAAAGGGTGTGTACCTTGAACCTGACTATGACCCTGGCAGGGGTAGTTGACCCCTCTGGTTGTTAACCTAGGGGTTGACTATGGCAGTATGTGTTTTTGTCAACATTGTCAAGCTGTCTCATGTTGACAATCTCATATTCACTGATGTTCACAAATCAGTATTCTTGGATGACATGTTTGGCATCAGTTTTTTATGTGTAATGTTTTTTATTTCTAAATCACAAATATGAATATTTTGGAAAAACAATTTGTAATTGGTTTTTCCTCTGAGACAAACCAGTGATTTCCCTGAGTTGACGTTGACATTGCTTTGTTTCAGTGCCTCTGCTAGCCTGTGGCTGTGACGACCAGAGAGTGCACTTGTTTGTGGAGGACGGCACACAGGTAACTATGGCGGTCAGTGGGTGTTCTACTGTTTCTATGGCAACATTGTTTATCCTTACTTTATGATACTCTTTTAAGGAGCAAACCTGCAGATTGCTGGTTATGTTACGAATCAATATTCCTGTTGTAACAGCTGCACGCTCACTGGTGTATATATTTGATTCATCATATATTATCTCTTCACTATATTAGTGACGTGAATTGTTTCCTGTTTGTAACATGGTGCTACTGTTGACAGCCACTAGGTGGTGTCAACAATACACCAGTGTTGTAATTCTCTACTAGGTGGTGTCATCAATGCACTAGTGTTGTCATTGGCCAGTAGGTGGTGTCAACAATGCACTAGTGTTGCCATTGTCCACTAGATGTTGGCGCCACATACACACTTTTAAGCCAGGTTTATACAAGGCGATATCATCACGTGCGAAAAGCCAGTGTCGTCACCTATGCCCAGATTGTAGCTTGATTGTGCTATGTAAACTGCATGTCGCCGCAGAGCATGGTGGCAACGTCACATGAAATACAACTGTGATATGAATTGGCTTTGACCTTTTCTAACGATGTAGCCATCACCTCTACGCAGCGATGATATCACCTTATGTCAATCCAGCTTTAGTAGTATGCAATTTAGATATACAATAATCTTAAAAAATCTGAGTTTATAACTTCATGTATTAAAGTTTGCATGTATATTGATTATTCCAGCTGACAAAATATATTTAATCACAGTGGCCACCATACTGATTCAGAAGGGATGGTTTGTCTTGGTGTTGTATCTTGAATTTCAAAGTGACACCAGTGTTATTGCATGCATCAAACAATTTATGCACGACTGTTTATCTCAGGTTTATCACAAGTAAAGCATTTCTCCTGGTTGTAGTTTTGCCCTGTGCACCAGCTGTGGGGTCACGAGGACTGGGTGCGTGACCTCACCCTCACTGTCGATGGTAATGTCACATTTCTACTGGTTGTAGTTTTGCCCTGTGCACCAGCTGTGGGGTCACGAGGACTGGGTGCGTGACCTCACCCTCACTGTCGATGGTAATGTCACATCGGTGTATTGGTCTTAAAATGTTAGTGTCCGAGGATGACCACCAGCTAGTCATGTGACCTGACCTGACTTATGAAGTTATCAGTTAGATTGCATTATGATTACTTTAACTGGTAAATTGAAATATATATATTTTGATGGTAAATTGGTAATGCGTGTGCATACTCTTGTATTATGTGTGTATATATAAAATAATATATATATATATAATAGTATATATATTAATATATACTCACATTTATATATATATATATATATATATATATATATATATATATATATATATATATATATATATATATATATATATATATATAAATTAAAATCTTTATGCAATACTGAACTTGGAGTACATTGAGAGACACTTGGCGTACATTGAGAGCCATTTATATTTCATTTCCACTGTATGCGTTGCATTAACCTGCCTTTCTCTACAGTTTAGATTATGTATTGCTTGAAATCAACTCTGCCATGATATAAGTGTCTCTCAATGTACTCCAAGTGACAGTCAATGTAGTCCAAGTGACACTCAATGTAGTCCAAGTGACACGCAGTGTACTCCAAGTGACAATCAATGTACTCCAAGTGACTCTCAATGTACTCCAAGTGACAGTCAATGTACTCCAAGTGACTCTCAATGTACTCCAAGTGACAGTCAATGTACTCCAAGTGACTCAATGTACTCCAAGTGACTCTCAATGTACTCCAAGTGACTCTCAATGTACTCCAAGTGGCTCTCAATGTACTCCAAGTGTCTCTCAATGTACTCCAAGTGACTTAATGTAGTCCAAGTGACAGTCAATGTACTCCAAGTGACAGTCAATGTACTCCAAGTGACTCTCAATGTACTCCAAGTGTCTCTCAATGTACTCCAAGTGACTCTCAATGTAGTCCAAGTGACAGTCAATGTACTCCAAGTGACTCTCAATGTACTCCAAGTGACAGTCAATGTACTCCAAGTGACTCTCAATGTACTCCAAGTGACAATCAATGTACTCCAAGTGACTCTCAATGTACTCCAAGTGACAGTCAATGTACTCCAAGTGACTCTCAATGTACTCCAAGTGACTCTCAATGTACTCCAAGTGACTCTCAATGTACTCCAAGTGTCTCTCAATGTACTCCAAGTGACTCTCAATGTAATCCAAGTGACTCTCAATGTACTCCAAGTGGCTCTCAATGTACTCCAAGTGTCTCTCAATGTACTCCAAGTGACTCAATGTAGTCCAAGTGACAGTCAATGTACTCCAAGTGACAGTCAATGTACTCCAAGTGACTCTCAATGTACTCCAAGTGTCTCTCAATGTACTCCAAGTGACTCTCAATGTAGTCCAAGTGACAGTCAATGTACTCCAAGTGACTCTCAATGTACTCCAAGTGACAGTCAATGTACTCCAAGTGACTCTCAATGTACTCCAAGTGACAATCAATGTACTCCAAGTGACTCTCAATGTACTCCAAGTGGCTCTCAATGTACTCCAAGTGTCTCTCAATGTACTCCAAGTGACTCTCAATGTAGTCCAAGTGAAAGTCAATGTACTCCAAGTGACAGTCAATGTAGTCCAAGTGAAAGTCAATGTACTCCAAGTGACAGTCAATGTACTCCAAGTGACTCTCAATGTACTCCAAGTGTCTCTCAATGTACTCCAAGTGACTCTCAATGTACTCCAAGTGACAGTCAATGTACTCCAAGTGACTCTCAATGTACTCCAAGTGACAATCAATGTACTCCAAGTGACTCTCAATGTACTCCAAGTGACAGTCAATGTACTCCAAGTGACTCTCAATGTACTCCAAGTGACTCTCAATGTACTCCAAGTGACTCTCAATGTACTCCAAGTGACTCTCAATGTAGTCCAAGTGACAGTCAATGTACTCCAAGTGACTCTCAATGTACTCCAAGTGGCTCTCAATGTACTCCAAGTGCCTCTCAATGTACTCCAAGTGACTCTTAACGTACCCCAAGTGACTCTCAATGTACTCCAAGTGGCTCTCAATGTAAGCCAAGAGAATGTCTTACACTGCAATGTACAACAGTCAGGGGCATTCACATTTGTTGACATCTACCTTGTCATACAAAACATACTGGGGGAGGGGGTCAGTGGGGAGGGGGGTCAAGGGGAGGGGAGGTGGTCAAGGGGGAGGTTGTCAAGGGGGAGGGGGTCAAGGCCTGCATGCTAATTTAAATTAATGTCGGTCTACAAAATATGACCTCCATTGCATCATCAATCTGGAAAATGATCAACATTTTAAAGTACAAATTCAGCTGAGAATTAGTAGACTTTGTACAAACTGATAAATGTCAACAATGTAAACGGCCGCTGGTAATTGTTCAGCTTGTGTGTGCAGCCAATAGCCTATTCTACTGATAATTATGTTCCCGCAGACAATGGTGACCTACTTCTGGCGAGCTGTGCACAGGACTACTACATTCGGGTTTGGAGGATCTCACGGCGCCACCTGGAGGGAGAGACAGTATCAACGGAGCAAAGTGTTGATGACCTACTGCACGGAGAGGAGATCAAACTGAAAGACACCATCTTTTCCTTTATACAAAAAGGTACGTGTGACACAGCCACGGTCTGCCTGTTTGAGGAAGAGAAATACAACCAGATCTGGTTCAGAGACTGTTTATGTTTAAATCACTGCAGAAAATGCACCAGAATGAAATAAATGTACCTAAAATAAAAAGTCCCTTCGCATCATGAAAACTGGTGTGAAATGTGAACCTCAGTTAAAATGAAACCATGTTATTTAAGATTATGATAAATCAAAGTCAAAATAAGTGACAAGAGATTTATTCTAGCCTTATTTCTAGGATGTGATAACAGATTATAGCTGACCCCATAAGAAATTGCAAATTATCTTTTGGTATGAAATTTGTCAAAAAGGAGATATGTAAATTTATTCATCCAGCAAAAAAATTTCATCTTAAGAAAGCTAACTTTAAAATATCAAACTCAATTAATTTCAGCACCACTGCATTTTCAGAAAAAAAGTGATGTTTCCTGATGATATGTTGTATAAATACCGGAATGTTGTTATGTCTGTGTTACACAAGCTAAAATGTAACATTGTCTACAATGTTACGTTTGTCATGATTCTAGGCGACTGTATCAGTTATGCAGTGACCTTGGAATCAGTGATGCAAGGTCATGAAAATTGGATCTACAGCATCCAGTGGGAACCAGAGACACTCAAAGGTAAAGTTGGTTTTAATCACTAAAGCGAACATTTTATGTCAACATATATCAGAAGTATGTAAATATACTGTCCTGGTTTAGTGGACTTTGAAACTCATTAATTCATTTAGCCCATCATGAATCCTTCATTAATTTAGCCCATCGTGAATCCTTCATTCATTTAGCCCACCGTGAATCCTTCATTCATTTAGCCCATCATAAATCAGGTTCATTGATGTTCAATCTGCAATGTATAAATAGTAATATGAATAGAAATATTAATGGAAATATGAATAGTAACATGAATATTAATATGAATAAAAATATTAATACTAACATGAATAGAAATATTAATAGTAGTAACTGTATGAATAGTGTTATGAAAAGTAATATGAATAGAAATATGAATAGTAATATGAATATAGATATAAATAGTAATATGAATAGTGTTATGAAAAGTAATATGAATTGAAATATAAATAGTAATATGAATAGTAATATGTGGAGTCATTTTAATAAACTAGTAAGTACTTTTTAAAAAGCATCCTTGTATCAGGTCACTTGTGATGGTGTGGCTAACTTTATGTCATGCTGTATAAAGCTGAACCACTTTAGCCATTTCTTCACCAAATGTTTACTGCATCCATTCAAAAATAATGTTATTTATCAAAAAAATGTATTGGAACGAGCTGGTATGTTGTAGTGGATACTAGATAGGTTCAATTTGTCACGAAATGTGTCTGAAACAAGAGACCAGTGAGAAACATTGAGTTAAGGAACTTTAAGTACAGATTAAAGACCTGTAAGGTATTAATTACAGATTTATCGAAGAACAAAGTGATTCGGTTCCCATTCTTTCAGCTGGAGTGCGCCACCAGCCAATGTGTTTGTTGTCGGCATCCATGGACAAGACCGTGATTCTGTGGAAGCCAGACACACAGACGGGCGTCTGGATCGAACATGTAAATGGGATAATGCATTGTGGGATTGTTTAGTTACTACTGTTTAATTATTCTCGCAGATAATTAATCGTTCTTTATTGAAATACAGAGATGTGTCGGTGAATTTCCAAGTTGCGTTCTGAACTGCAGCAGATCTGGTTTGTTGTGAGACTGTGTAGTAGAAATAAATATGCAGTATTTTTTCTTGTATAGTAAAAATGCAATGATTTAAAGAAATAATTGAAATTACAATAAACTACATGAAATATTGAAGTTTTTCGTCAACACTAAAGCTTTTACTAAGAGCAACAAGTGTAACAATATATCATCTCTTTTATAGCACAATATTTATATTTATTGCACAAAGGGGCAGCTGTGGCCTAGTGGTTGTGAGTTGTGAGTTCAAGACCCACACTGGGAACGGTTTGTTTTCGAAGCTTAGGCAATTTTGTTTGCCCTACTTTGCCTCAGTCTACTCAGCTGCAAATGAGTAGAAACACTGTTTGGAAGGTACCTAAGGCGGAATGACTTTAACTTTATTGCACAAAATAAAATAAAAAACTATGGAATGTTGCAGCTTTTCTATCTAAATTATCAATGTCAGTGCAAACTAGCAAATGGTGTGTTGAATTGTTGTTGTTGCATTTGAAATGTTGTTGTTGCATGTGAATTGTTGTTGTTGCATGTGAATTGTTGTTGTTGCATGTGAATTGTTATTGTTGCATGTGAATTGTTATTGTTGCATGTGAATTGTTGTTGTTGCATGTGAATTGTTGTTGTTGCATGTGAATTGTTATTGTTGCATGTGAATTGTTGTTGTTGCATGTGAATTGTTGTTGTTGCATGTGAATTGTTATTGTTGCATGTGAATTGTTGTTGTTGCATGTGAATTGTTGTTGTTGCATGTGAATTGTTGTTGTTGCATGTGAAATGTTGTTAAGTTTTGCACCTAAATTGTAGCAGTTTTCATGACCACTTTACTGGTCATCAACAGGTTCGCGTGGGAGATGTCGGGGGTAACACTTTGGGATTCTACGGAGGAGTCTTTGGGCCTGATGGACAGAGTATATTGGCATATGGCTACCAGGGAGCATTCCAGATGTGGAGGCAACAAAAGGTAGGTACAGGTTGGCCCCAGTCACCCTGCAGGGTAAACAAATGGTAGGTACAGTGTGGCCCCAGTCACCCTGCAGGGTAAACAAATGGTAGGTACAGTGTGGCCCCAGTCACCCTGCAGGGTAAACAAATGGTAGGTACAGTGTGGCCCCAATCACCCTGCAGGGTAAACAAATGGTAGGTACAGTGTGGCCACAGTCACCCTGCAGGGTAAACAAATGGTAGGTATAGTGTGGCCTCAGTCACACTGCAGGGTAAACAGAAGGTAGGTATAGTGTGGCCCCAGTCACCCTGCAGGGTAAACAGAAGGTAGGTATAGTGTGGCCCCAGTCACCCTGCAGGGTAAACACTTATTGCACCGCTAAAGGTTTAACATTTATGATTCAGTTTACAAAAACATTATTTGTTTTAAAGGCAAATACTACAGGTATACATTTATGGAAGTCTGGCTGGGAAAACTATTTAAATAAAACTTTCTCATTTTCCCAAATTTCTGTTTTCCTTTTCATGTCCAACATTTACCATAAGTCTATTTAATCTGGCCTTTGATGACGTGTCTGCAGTGTATCATACGTTCAATTACAGCATTCTTGTGCACAAGTTATTCCAGATTAATAAAAGACGTAAGATTGACCAAACTGATTCATAACATGATGGCCAGTTGATGTTTGTTTGTGGACCTTGCGGGTGAGCAGATGGCCCAGAAGGAAGAATGGACTACATCAGGACAGCGTTCTTGCTCCCTAGTGTTTAATATCTACACAAATGACCAACCAATACATCCAGAAACCAGAAGTTTCCTATCTGCAGACGATCTCTTTATTGCATTCCAAGAACAGTCCTTCAGAACAGTGGAGCAGTCCCTCACTGATGCACTCGATGGATTAACCAACTACTGCCGTCAACCATCTGCGGGCAAATCTTAAGATCAGGCCTGCAAATTGCCAGCTGGAATGGGAGAAAACTGACTCCCAGTCCCAAGTGTGTCCCTGGGAGTCAGCCTCAGCTACAAACATAATGTCATCAAAACAAAGACAACAGCATCCTAAGGAAACTGTCCAACTCCCAATGGGGAGACAGACCCGGGGACCAGACAAAGTACTGCCCTTGCTCTGTGCTAATCAGCAGCTGAATATGTCTGCCCTGAATGCATGGACCACTCTACACGGTCCAATACTATGATCCCAGTCCAGAACATGGCCTGTGGAGCTACTACTGGTTGCCTCAAACCATCACGAGTGGACGACCTCTATCTGCTATGGGGTATTACTCCACTATGGATGAGAAGGGCATCCTTCTCACAAATAGAGAGAACTAACCAGGAAAGTGATCCTCCCCATCCCTATTCCAATCTATTCCAACACTAGCCAGCGCCCAAGAGGTTGAAGTCCAGGAATAGCTTCCTTCATGGTGTTAAGCCCCTGGATGGTAAACCACCCAGCTGTTAAGCCCCTGGATGGTAAACCACCCAGCTGTTAAGCCCCTGGATGGTAAACCACACAGCTGTTAAGCCCCTGGATGGTAAACCACACAGCTGTTAAGCCCCTGGATGGTAAACCACACAGCTGTTAAGCCCCTGGATGGTAAACCACACAGCTGTTAAGCCCCTGGATGGTAAACCACACAGCTGTTAAGCTCCTGGATGGTAAACCACCCAGCTGTTAAGCCCCTGGATGGTAAACCACACAGCTGTTAAGCCCCTGGATGGTAAACCACACAGCTGTTAAGCCCCTGGATGGTAAACCACACAGCTGTTAAGCTCCTGGATGGTAAACCACCCAGCTGTTAAGCCCCTGGATGGTAAACCACACAGCTGCAGAATAGAGGAGTCCCTGCCACAAAAATCCTGAGAGCCGTGGCCAGCCTAGCAGTGCCTCAACCGCCTGACATCATGTTGTCATGGCAACGCTGGTAGCACAACCTCCACTGCTAGGTGGGTGCGATCCACCTGACACTTCCACCCTTCATTTGCGGTGGACCGTACCAAATTGAGCCAAGTCAAGCAAGTTGTTAGTCCCTGCTCGTCTCTGGGCTGTGTATCCAGGGGTTTGGGTTCATCTGGTATTGTTCTTAGGTAATCATAACAAATGTAGCGACAGGACAAGATCAAAACCAAACCAGTAAGAATCTGCCCGATTCGTTTTCTGCTTAAAAAGTTCCTATTTCTGCTTTTTTCATTAGAAGAGCAGATTGTTGTAAAGTTGTTTGTTCCTCTGTAAACAATCTGTAGTAATCATTGTTAATGCTGATCAAACCTTTACAAAAGAAAACAACAAATAACAAATTAATTTCCCACTTAAAAGCAACATTAGAAAAGATTTTTACTTGACAATTCTTGGTAGATATTGAACACATTCTACTCTGTTGTAGGACACGGGTCTGTGTGTGCCGGTGGTGACCTCTGGTGGTCACTTTGGCCCAGTGCAGGACCTGGTGTGGCAGCCGGACGCTGGTCAGTTTGTGTTGACTGTCAGCGCTGACCAGACGGCACGACTACACGGCTACTGGACTGCAACAGATGACCGCCAGGTGGGTCAGGGCCTTGACCGGTAAGAACACGTTACAGAAACAGGAATGTGCAGTGATTCTCGTTGCTTTGGCGATGAAGTAAAATAAATCTAAAAATTTGGAGGTGAATATAATGTTTTTCATCGGATTTTTTGCACCATGTCAGCCAGAATGAAAAAAAATACCTCAGAATCTCATAACACACTGAACTGTATTAAAGACTTCATGTTGGCCGTGGAGAGCACCCCCAGACTTCATGTTGCCCGTGGGGAACACCCCCAGACTTCATGTTGCCCGTGGAGAGCACCCCCAGACTTCATGTTGCCCGTGGGGAACACCCCCAGACTTCATGTTGCCCGTGGAGAGCACCCCCAGACTTCATGTTGCCCATGGAAAGCACCCCCAGACTTCATGTTGCCCGTGGGGAACACCCCCAGACTTCATGTTGCCCGTGGAGAGCACCCCCAGACTTCATGTTGCCCGTGGGGAACACCCCCAGACTTCATGTTGCCCGTGGAGAGCACCCCCAGACTTCATGTTGCCCATGGGGAACACCCCCAGACTTCATGTTGCCCGTGGAGAGCACCCCCAGACTTCATGTTGCCCCAGACTTTGTAATGAAAAGGAACTTGCTTTATTTATTATTCAACTTCCTTAACTTTTTAACTTGTCTTAACTTGCGCTAACTTATTTTAGCCTTGTTGACACTGTTTTTTAACCTGGATATTGTGTTTGTTATAAATGTTTCATTTATTATCATTATTACTGACTGACAGAGTGGGTCGTGTTTCAGAGTGGCTGGCATGAGATCGCACGACCTCAGATCCATGGCTACAACCTACAATGTGTCACCATGATTGACAGGTGAGTATGTGACCTCTGAACTATTGCTATGATTTAAGTGTGTCAACATGATTGACAAGTTAGTATGTTTCATCTGAACTAGTTGCTATGAATTTCAATATGTCAGCACGATTGACACGTGAATATGTGAGAAAATAGTGGCTCTGTACTAAGATGACCGACGCCCAGAGCTGTACATTCCCTGGTTGAGTTCACTGATGTCACAAGTCTCTGTATGTTCTGCAGATTCTCGTTTGCGTGTGGCGCAGATGAGAAGGTAGTCCGTGTCTTCAAAGCTCCTGGCAACTTCATTGACAACTTCCGTCGTCTCTGCAGAGTTGACACTGACAGAGACTTGTGTGACAAGCAGGTTAGTGTCTGCGATTAGTGTCTGCAATTAGTGTCTGTGATTAGTGTCTGTCATTAAGTTTTTAATTAGTGTTCTCTACAAAGTCTACAGTGCTGTCATCTTCCACAATGTTACGTATACTTCAGAATCATGATCTTTAGTCTTAGGATTGAAGTTGTAAGGTGTGATTATTTGACGGAGAAAAAGAGAAAAAAACAAAGCACTTGATTAGACAAAAGAAAGGTGATAAAAAACAGAAGTTTACAAATGTACACACATACTTGTGCACATGCACGTGCAAGCATGCACACCCACGCACCGACGCACGCACGCACACACGCACATGGGCTAACTTAGCTTGTATGTGTACATTTTACACATTTATTACTACATGAACTGTTTGTTCAAAATACAGCTTGACAAAAATACAAGTATTGTAGGTTGATTAAATATATTAAGAAAATTAAATAAAATTTACCTGTTGTATTACATATGTCCACATGTCTCTAAGTTGTCCTGTTAATATACAAAGTTTGAGTTCTCATGCAGTATTTAGAATGAGGACAACTGCTTGTAGTACTACGAGGGCCTGCCGGAGGGCGCCAGTGTGCCAGCTCTTGGTCTGTCGAACAAGGCTATCTACCTGGAGCAAGTCCCTGCCCAGGACACCCAGCTGTACGGGGCTGGTGACCTCCGACCTCAGTCCAACCCCCAGTACTCAGAGGCATATTTTGCCCCACTTTTGCTTACAGGTGGGTACACCATTTAGGTGTGTGTGTTTAGGTGTGTGTGTTTAGGTGTGTGTGTTTAGGTGTGTGTGTTTAGGTGTGTGTGTTTAGGTGTGTGTGTTTAGGTGTGTGTATGAGTGCTGGTAAATGTGGCCAACTTACTGCATGATAAACATTTGATTGATCATTAACCCTCTCTCCCCCATTGATTCAGCCCACCACGTGTCAGGTTTGTTGATGTTCAGATCTGTAGCGCGTGAATAGTTTAGTTGGATCAGAAAATTGTGAAAATGTGAACAGTCTATGTTATAGTATGTAGAGTTGAACCAGTTTTGTTAAGTTTTCGACGAAATTTGATCGGATCAGGTCAAAACTAATTTAAGTTTGTCTGAAGTTTCACTGAAACTATAAAACAGATTTGTGTCGAAAAAATTTACCAGATAAGAACTTTTAAGGGAGAGTGTTATAACTTGGAAGTTGAGTGAAATAGTGTGGTGAAATGTTTGGTAGAGAAGTAAGGGAAAATGTCAAAGAGATTGAACTCATCTGAACTGGTATTATACATTGGAATTTAGTTAATGTAGCTATAGCTATTGGAACACTGTCATCAGTATCATTGCTATAGCTATTGGAACACTATCATCATATCATCAGTATCATTGCTATAGCTATTGGAACACTGTCATCAGTATCATAGCTATAGCTATTGGAACACTATCATCAGTATCATTGCTATAGCTATTGGAACACTATCATTAGTATCATAGCTATAGCTATTGGAACACTATCATCAGTATCATTGCTATAGCTATTGGAACACTGTCATCAGTATCATAGCTATAGCTATTGGAACACTGTCATCAGTATCATTGCTATAGCTATTTGAAAACTGTCATCAGTACCATAGCTATAGCTCTTGGAATACTATCATCAGTATCATAGCTATAGCTATTGGAACACTGTCATCAGTATCATTGGCTATAGCTATTGGAACACTGTCATCAGTATCATCGCTATAGCTATTGGAACACTGTCATCAGTATCATCGCTATAGCTATTGGAACACTGTCATCAGTATCATTGCTATAGCTATTGGAACACTGTCATCAGTATCATAGCTATACCTATTGGAACACTGTCAACAGTATCATTGCTATAGCTATTGGAACACTGTCATCAGTAACAGGACAGGAACAGGAAATATTTATTCGTCCCAAAAACAACAAAACAGAGTATTCAACACAAAAACCATACAATATATTGCATCTATGTCGACATAAGAAAACGAAGTGTTAAGAATATAGAGTATGGTCTGAAAATAAAAGATAATGTCATATAAGGGACGGGAGACTCCTACTAAGACTAAAAATTAATCGCTAACATAGGAGCCACCCTGTCAATTAATTTCACCCGTTATTAAGATAAAAAAAAATAAAAAAATAAAAAAAAAATACCTATAAATATTAATGCATAATTACTGGGTGAACAAAATTAATATAGATATTAATATAGATATGCCGGTATATTACAAATGCCAATTATATTCCTACAACCAGATATACAAACAGTGATTTTTTTTTTACCAAGGAGGAACGGATACATAGTCAGTCATGTTGACATATATAACAATTTTGGATTGCACATTGTTCAATGTATGTATTCAGATAATAAAGTTTTATATAATTTGAGAAACCGTGTAAACTGTGAGTGGTGACCTTGTCTTTTAATAAATCAGGTGCATTATTTATGGTATGTGGCAAACTGTACCTAAGACTTCGTTTAGCAAACTCGTTATGTACCCTGATCGTATGTATATTATATTGACCACGTGTATTAAAGTTGTGAATACTATTGTTTTGATCAAGTGGTAAGTTTTGCAGGTAGACAGGTAGTTTATTGTTTGAAAATTTATGATATAATTTTAGTTCCTGCAATTTTAGAATGTGCTCTACTTTTAGTAAATTAAGACTTTTGAACAGTGGATCGGTATGAGCATTATATTTGCTTAAACATATAATTCGGTATCATAGCTATAGCTATTGGAACACTGTCATCGGTATCATTGCTATAGCTATTGGAACCCTGACATCAGTATCATTGCTATAGCTATTGGAACACTGTCATCAGTATCATAGCTATAGCTATTGGAACACTGTCATCAGTATCATTGCTATAGCTATTGGAACACTGGCATCAGTACCATTGCTATAGCTATTGGAACACTGTCATCAGTATCACTTCTTTAGCTATTGGAACACTGTCATCAGTACCATAGCTATAGCTATTGGAACACTGGCACCAGTATCATAGCTATAGCTATTTGAAAACTTTCATCAGTACCATAGCTATAGCTACTGGAATACTATCATCAGTATCATAGCTATAGCTATTGGAACACTGTCATCAGCATCATTGCTATAGCTATTGGAACACTATCATCAGTATCATAGCTATAGCTATTGGAACACTGTCATCAGTATCATTGCTATAGCTATTGGAACACTGTCATCAGTATCATAGCTATAGCTATTGGAACACTGTCATTAGTATCATACATGCTGAAGATAATGCTTACTTGAATGATTCATGTTTGACATACATTAACACATAATGACAGTTTGTCAATTTAAGGAGCATGTTAATTGTGTGATACCCAGCATGTTACAAATGTTAATCCGATGAACATAATGTAATTTTAGTTGATGTTGTTTCAGACATTTACTCTCTAATCTAATAAGGATTATGATTTCAACCTTGTGAGTTTTTTCAAACAAATCAATTGCCTTGATTTTTTAGTGGTTGAACTTTTAATTTGAGTAACGTGTAAAATGAAGTCGTGCAGAGATAATGTCCAGATAAAGTCGTGCAGAGATAATGTCCAGATAAAGTCGTGCAGAGATAATGTCCAGATAAAGTCGTGCAGAGATAATGTCCAGATAAAGTCGTGCAGAGATAATGTTCAGATAAAGTCGTGCAGAGATAATGTCCAGATAAAGTCGTGCAGAGATAATGTTCAGATAAAGTCGTGCAGAGATAATGTTCAGATAAAGTCGTGCAGAGATAATGTCCAGATAAAGTCGTGCAGAGATAATGTTCAGATAAAGTCCTGCAGAGATAATGTCCAGATAAAACAAAGATGAGGCTGATGTGAGGCAATTTTTAGTAATAAAACCTCTATAGCACCCAGGGCTGGGTCCAATTACGTAATTGTAATTAGCACCCAAATCGTCAGAAACCCGAGTTCACAGATACAACAAACCAGACTTGTTAAGTTTTATATAATGAACAGGGACGTAAAAAATCATCAGAGCGAGGACTGAGGATTAGGATAGAAATGGAATTTAGAAAGAATAAGTCTTGAGATTTTCAAACTCAGGATAATCCCATGTGCCATGGATATATGTGATGTCACAGTAGGGTATTGCCCATGTGAGGTCAGTAGAGCAAAGAACCCTTTGTTTGTTATATAGTGTGGTGTTTTGTAGAACCCCCGACAGAGGGTGACTTACTGCAGAACACCCTCTGGCCAGAGACGCAGAAGTTGTATGGCCATGGCTTTGAGATATTCACCCTCTCTTGTCACCCCAGGGGTACAGTTCTCGCCTCTGCCTGCAAGGTCAGTCCGTTGGTCATTTGGTGTGGGGTGATTTATGTGATTATTTAATTACCTTAACTAGCAGAAATGCAATGGGATAACTGGGTAGTTTGTATTTACCAAATTTCAGGATATGCAATAGTATCACACAAATATCCATCTATGCCTTGGTACTTGGTACTGCCAGTCAATATCTCTCAACATTGCGACACCCTTCTGACAGTTACAGTGACGTGTAGTCACGCCTTGCCTTTGTATTACGTAACTTGGACAATAAAAAAAGCCGTATGATGTCAACAATTCTACGTAATTGTTTGCATAATGTTGCAGACTATTGTATGTAATAAATACAAAGGGTAATTTGATTGTTCGTAGAAAGAGTGATAGCGTGGTGAATAAAAAAAAATAAAACTGAAATAACCCAACCGTGGGGGTCATGGATGATCCCCTCAAAGTTTGACACACAACATACATAACATACATAACATACATACATAACATACATACATAACATACATACATAACATACATACATAACATACATACATAACATACATAACATACATACATAACATACATAACATACATACATACATAACATACATACATAACATATATAACATAAATACATAACATACATACATAACATACATACATAACATACATACATACCATACATACATAACATACATACATAACATACATACATACATACATAACATACATACATAACATACATACATAACATACATACATACATAACATACATACATACATAACATAACATACATACATACATACATACATAACATACATACATAACATACATACATACATAACATACATACATACATAACATACATACATAACATACATACATAACATACATAACATACATAACATACATACATAACATACATAACATACATAACATACATACATACATAACATACATACATAACATACATAACATACATACATACATAACATACATACATAACATACATACAGTGGATTATAATAAGATTGCAGAAACTGTTCAACTTTGGAGTGTCTTTTCCAGTAAAAAAGGTAAAATTTACTGAAATATACAAGAAAAATATTAATATATTGCAACCTCCATTCTGATGAATCTCTTCACAGTTCCCAGTTCGGGGTATAGCAGCAGTGTTGTTATTACTTTAAATAGCAGCAGTGTTGTTATTACTTTAAATAGCATCAGTGTTGTTATTACTTTAAATAGCAGCAGTGTTGTTATTACTTTCAATAGCAGCAGTGTTGTTATTACTTTCAATAGCAGCAGTGTTGTTATTACTTTCAATAGCAGCAGTGTTGTTATTACTTTCAATAGCAGCAGTGTTGTTATTACTTTCAATAGCAGCAGTGTTGTTATTACTTTCAATAGCAGCAGTGTTGCTATTACTTTAAATAGCAGCAGTGTTGTTATTACTTTCAATAGCAGCAGTGTTGCTATTACTTTCAATAGCAGCAGTGTTGTTATTACTTTCAATAGCAGCAGTGTTGTTATTACTTTCAATAGCAGCAGTGTTGTTATTACTTTCAATAGCAGCAGTGTTATTCTAATGATAATCAATGACCTTTTACTTATGTAACTTGTTAACTGATTTTAGCTCATTGTAATTTATCTTAACTTATTTAATTGATTTTAACTTATCTTAATTAATCTTGACTTATCTTACATATTTTATATTGTTAGCAGCTTTCAGCAGGTTTTCACCTGGATACAAGGCACGTTATAAATGTCTAATTTATTATTATTCTTGATGTTTATCTCTGCGTATGATGTATTTGTTACTTGTACTTACTTATAATGTACTTGTTACTTGTACTTACTTATAAAGTACTTGTTACTTATAATGCACTTGTCAGGCATCCAGGACTGACCACGCAGCCATCACACTGTGGGACGTGTCCACCTGGAGGTCAGTGTGTCGGCTGGAGGCCCACTCCCTCACTGTCACCCGTCTGTCATTCTCCCACCGTGGGGACTGTCTACTGTCCGTGTCACGAGACCGCACGTGGTCTCTGTTTCGTCACCGACCCTCAGAGACTGACGAGGCAGGTTAGAGGACCACCTGGATTCACTTCTTCCAGGAATTAATTATACTAATCTTGTTTGACAAGTATTTTTATGTAATTTACTGCCATATTTGTTAAAGTTAAAGCAAGATTAATAATTTTTTTTTTATTTTACGTGAAACTATTCAAAACATGTTAACAACAAACAGTGTGCATCTGCCAAAAATATGTGTGTTTAACACATTAATGGATTTAAGCTATTTCTGGATTTCTTTCTCTTTCTGGATTATTTTAACTGTTTCACTCTTTATCCTAGAGACACCACATCAGTTTCCTAGAGACGCCACTGTGTCCTTTAATACATACCATGGACTAGACCACATCAGTTTCCTAGAGACACCACTGTGTCCTTTAATACATACCATGGACTAGATCACATCAGTTTCCTAGAGACACCACTGTGTCCTTTAATACATACCATGGACTAGACCACATCAGTTTCCTAGAGACACCACTGTGTCCTTTAATACATACCATGGACTAGACCACATCAGTTTCCTAGAGACACCTCTGTGTCCTTTAATACATACCATGGACTAGACCACATCAGTTTCCTAGAGACACCACCGTGTCCTTTAATACATACCATGGACTAGACCACATCAGTTTCCTAGAGACACCACTGTGTCCTTTAATACATACCATGGACTAGACCACATCAGTTTCCTAGAGACACCTCTGTGTCCTTTAATACATACCATGGACTAGACCACATCAGTTTCCTAGAGACACCACCGTGTCCTTTAATACATACCATGGACTAGTCCACATCAGTTTCCTAGAGACGCCACCGTGTCCTTTAATACATACCATGGACTAGACCACATCAGTTTCCTAGAGACACCACCGTGTCCTTTAATACATACCATGGACTAGACCACATCAGTTTCCTAGAGACACCACTGTGTCCTTTAATACATACCATGGACTAGACCACATCAGTTTCCTAGAGACACCTCTGTGTCCTTTAATACATACCATGGACTAGACCACATCAGTTTCCTAGAGACACCTCTGTGTCCTTTAATACATACCATGGACTAGTCCTCATCAGTTTCCTAGAGACACCACTGTGTCCTTTAATACATACCATGGACTAGTCCACATCAGTTTCCTAGAGACGCCACTGTGTCCTTTAATACATACCATGGACTAGTCCACATCAGTTTCCTAGAGACGCCACTGTGTCCTTTAATACATACCATGGACTAGTCCACATCAGTTTCCTAGAGACGCCACTGTGTCCTTTAATGCATACCATGGACCAGTCCACATCAGTTTCCTAGAGACACCACTGTGTCCTTTAATACATACCATGGACTAGACCACATCAGTTTCCTAGTGACACCTCTGTGTCCTTTAATACATACCATGGACTAGTCCACATCAGTTTCCTAGAGACGCCACTGTGTCCTTTAATGCATACCATGGACCAGTCCACATCAGTTTCCTAGAGACACCACTGTGTCCTTTAATACATACCATGGACTAGATCACATCAGTTTCCTAGAGACACCACTGTGTCCTTTAATACACACCATGGACTAGACCACATCAGTTTCCTAGAGACACCACCGTGTCCTTTAATACATACCATGGACTAGTCCACATCAGTTTCCTAGGGACACCACCGTGTCCTTTAATACATACCATGGACTAGTCCACATCAGTTTCCTAGCGACACCACTGTGTCCTTTAATACATACCATGGACTAGTCCACATCAGTTTCCTAGAGACGCCACTGTGTCCTTTAATGCATACCATGGACCAGTCCTCATCAGTTTCCTAGAGACACCACTGTGTCCTTTAATACATACCATGGACTAGTCCACATCAGTTTCCTAGAGACACCTCTGTGTCCTTTAATACATACCATGGACTAGACCACATCAGTTTCCTAGATACGCCACAGTGTCCTTTAATACATACCATGGACTAGTCCACATCAGTTTCCTAGAGACACCACTGTGTCCTTTAATACATACCATGGACTAGACCACATCAGTTTCCTAGAGACGCCACTGTGTCCTTTAATACATACCATGGACTAGACCACATCAGTTTCCTAGAGACACCACTGTGTCCTTTAATACATACCATGGACTAGTCCACATCAGTTTCCTAGAGACGCCACTGTGTCCTTTAATACATACCATGGACTAGACCACATCAGTTTCCTAGAGACACCACCGTGTCCTTTAATACATACCATGTACTAGACCACATCAGTTTCCTAGAGACACCTCTGTGTCCTTTAATACATAACATGGACTAGTCCACATCAGTTTCCTAGAGACGCCACTGTGTCCTGTAATACATACCATGGACTAGTCCACATCAGTTTCCTAGAGACACCACCGTGTCCTTTAATACATACCATGGACTAGTCCACATCAGTTTCCTAGAGACACCTCTGTGTCCTTTAATACATACCATGGACTAGACCACATCAGTTTCCTAGAGACACCACCGTGTCCTTTAATACATACCATGGACTAGTCCACATCAGTTTCCTAGAGACGCCACTGTGTCTTTTAATACATTCCATGGACTAGACCACATCAGTTTCCTAGAGACACCACTGTGTCCTTTAATACATACCATGGACTAGACCACATCAGTTTCCTAGAGACACCTCTGTGTCCTTTAATACATACCATGGACTAGATCACATCAGTTTCCTAGAGACACCACCGTGTCCTTTAATACATACCATGGACTAGTCCACATCAGTTTCCTAGAGACGCCACTGTGTCCTTTAATGCATACCATGGACCAGTCCACATCAGTTTCCTAGAGACACCACTGTGTCCTTTAATACATACCATGGACTAGTCCACATCTGTTTCCTAGAGACACCACTGTGTCCTTTAATACATACCATGGACTAGTCCAAATCAGTTTCCTAGAGACACCACTGTGTCCTTTAATACATACCATGGACTAGTCCACATCAGTTTCCTAGAGACACCACTGTGTCCTTTAATACATACCATGGACTAGTCCACATCAGTTTCCTAGAGATGCCACTGTGTCCTTTAATGCATACCATGGACCAGTCCACATCAGTTTCCTAGAGACACCACTGTGTCCTTTAATACATACCATGGACTAGACCACATCAGTTTCCTAGAGACACCACTGTGTCCTTTAATACATACCATGGACTAGACCACATCAGTTTCCTAGAGACACCACTGTGTCCTTTAATACATACCATGGACTAGTCCACATCAGTTTCCTAGAGACACCACTGTGTCCTTTAATACATACCATGGACTAGTCCACATCAGTTTCCTAGCGACACCACTGTGTCCATTAATACATACCATGGACTAGTCCACATCAGTTTCCTAGAGACGCCACTGTGACCTTTAATGCATACCATGGACCAGTCCACATCAATTTCCTAGAGACACCACTGTGTCCTTTAATACATACCATGGACTAGACCACATCAGTTTCCTAGTGACACCACTGTGTCCTTTAATACATACCATGGACTAGTCCACATCAGTTTCCTAGAGACACCACTGTGTCCTTTAATACATACCATGGACTAGTCCACATCAGTTTCCTAGAGACACCACCGTGTCCTTTAGTACATACCATGGACTAGTCCACATCAGTTTCCTAGGGACACCACTGTGTCCTTTAATACATACCATGGACTAGTCCACATCAGTTTCCTAGAGACACCACTGTGTCCTTTAATACATACCATGGACCAGTCCACATCAGTTTCCTAGAGACACCTCTGTGTCCTTTAATACATACCATGGACTAGTCCACATCAGTTTCCTAGAGACGCCACTGTGTCCTCTAATACATACCATGGACTAGACCACATCAGTTTCCTAGAGACACCTCTGTGTCCTTTAATACATACCATGGACTAGACCACATCAGTTTCCTAGAGACACCACTGTGTCCTTTAATACATACCATGGACTAGACCACATCAGTTTCCTAAAGACACCTCTGTGTTCTGTAATACATACCATGGACTAGTCCACATCAGTTTCCTAGAGACACCTCTGTGTCCTTTAATACATACCATGGACTAGACCACACCAGTTTCCTAGAGACACCACTGTGTCCTTTAATACATACCATGGACTAGTCCACATCAGTTTCCTAGAGACACCTCTGTGTCCTTTAATACATACCATGGACTAGACCACACCAGTTTCCTAGATACGCCACAGTGTCCTTTAATACATACCATGGACCTCTCCACATCAGTTTCCTAGAGACACCTCTGTGTCCTTTAATACATACCATGGACTAGTCCACATCAGTTTCCTAGAGACGCCACTGTGTCCTTTAATACATACCATGGACTAGTCCACATCAGTTTCCTAGATACACCTCTGTGTCCTTTAATACATACCATGGACTTATCCACATCAGTTTCCTAGAGACACCTCTGTGTCCTTTAATACATACCATGGACTAGTCCACATCAGTTTCCTAGAGACGCCACTGTGTCCTTTAATACATACCATGGACTAGACCACATCAGTTTCCTAGAGACACCACTGTGTCTTTTAATACATACCATGGACTAGTCCACATCAGTTTCCTAGAGACACCTCTGTGTCCTTTAATGCATACCATGGACTAGACCACATCAGTTTCCTAGAGTCACCTCTGTGTCCTTTAATACATACCATGGACCTGTCCACATCAGTTTCCTAGAGACGCCACTGTGTCCTTTAATACATACCATGGACTAGACCACATCAGTTTCCTAGAGACACCACTGTGTCCTTTAATACATACCATGGACTGGACCACATCAGTTTCCTAGAGACACCTCTGTGTCCTTTAATACATACCATGGACTAGACCACATCAGTTTCCTAGAGACACCTCTGTGTCCTTTAATACATACCATGGACTAGACCACATCAGTTTCCTAGAGACACCACTGTGTCCTTTAATACATACCATGGACTAGTCCACATCAGTTTCCTAGAGACGCCACTGTGTCCTTTAATACATACCATGGACTAGACCACATCAGTTTCCTAGAGACG
This sequence comes from Lamellibrachia columna, assembly GCA_963662155.1. Lineage (NCBI taxonomy): Eukaryota > Metazoa > Annelida > Polychaeta > Sabellida > Siboglinidae > Lamellibrachia > Lamellibrachia columna. Next base: position 2,201,176 of record OY759261.1, on the reverse strand, counting down.
CCACTGTGTCCTTTAATACATACCATGGACTAGTCCACATCAGTTTCCTAGAGACACCACCGTGTCCTTTAATACATACCATGGACTAGACCACATCAGTTTCCTAGAGACACCACTGTGTCCTTTAATACATACCATGGACTAGACCACATCAGTTTCCTAGAGACACCACTGTGTCCTTTAATACATACCATGGACTAGTCCACATCAGTTTCCTAGAGACACCACCGTGTCCTTTAATACATACCATGGACTAGTCCACATCAGTTTCCTAGAGACACCTCTGTGTCCTTTAATACATACCATGGACTAGACCACATCAGTTTCCTAGAGACACCACCGTGTCCTTTAATACATACCATGGACTAGTCCACATCAGTTTCCTAGAGACACCACCGTGTCCTTTAATACATACCATGGACTAGTCCACATCAGTTTCCTAGAGACACCTCTGTGTCCTTTAATACATACCATGGACCTGTCCACATCAGTTTCCTAGAGATGCCACTATCTTCTTTAATATAAACAATGTACCCTTGTATTGTCTTATGTCACAGAGCCACTGTACACAAGTTGTCCTGTCTGTACCCTTGTATTGTCTTATGTCACAGAGCCACTGTACACAAGTTGTCCTGTCTGTACCCTTGTATTGTCTTATGTCACAGAGCCACTGTACACAAGTTGTCCTGTCTGTACCCTTGTATTGTCTTATGTCACAGAGCCACTGTACACAAGTTGTCCTGTCTGTACCCTTGTATTGTCTTATGTCACAGAGCCACTGTACACAAGTTGTCCTGTCTGTACCCTTGTATTGTCTTATGTCACAGAGCCACTGTACACAAGTTGTCCTGTCTGTACCCTTGTATTGTCTTATGTCACAGAGCCACTGTACACAAGTTGTCCTGTCTGTACCCTTATATTGTCTTATGTCACAGAGCCACTGTACACAAGTTGTCCTGTCTGTACCCTTGTATTGTCTTATGTCACAGAGCCACTGTACACAAGTTGTCCTGTCTGTACCCTTGTACTGTCTTATGTCACAGAGCCACTGTACACAAGTTGTCCTGTCTGTACCCTTGTACTGTCTTATGTCACAGAGCCACTGTACACAAGTTGTCCTGTCTGTACCCTTGTATTGTCTTATGTCACAGAGCCACTGTACACAAGAGAAGCCTTCACAGACAGGAAGACATCTCTACACACCAGAATCATCTGGTCTTGTGCCTGGTCACATGACGACCGCTACTTTGTCACAGTTTCCCGGGACAAGAAGGTCTGTTTAAAAGAAATTCTTCCATGTTGGTGTGTCGCAGCAACACATGTGTCAACATCGGCTCATGGAAAAGCGAGAAAGGGGTAATAAAAAAGCGGGAAAGGGGTAATAAAAAAGCAGATAATTGCTCATAAAATGCAGGAAACACCCTCTTCCAGTCAGTTGTTGTTGTTAGTGAGTGAAATCACTTGAGACTAAAGAAATGGTCTATAACTGGCTTTGCGTGCAACAAAATAGATCAATTTGACTATGAATTTTTCACATTTTTGAAAATTAAGAAAAAAACAGGAAATGTTTTTATTTAAATGACTACTCATTCATTCCCAGCTATTAGTTAGTTATTTGCATACAATATTTGACATTTTAATCAAAATGTCTGCAGACATCCTATTGCATGTTTGTCCTGTGGTATTTTGTCCCAGATTCTTCCAGAAGGGAGGTAATAATTTGTGGATTTACTTTAAACCGCTAAATTATTTTATATATAATTATCATCATTAGGTTAACTACCATTTTAAAAATAAAGCAGACGCATGTGATTAACTTCTGTATGATAGTCACCTCACCTCGAATATCCTCTTTGGGCCCAGTGGCCCATAAGGCCGAAGTGCACCTCCTCCAGCTCGCTATGTCAGCTGCTACACGTCTGGCTTTGTTCCAGCTGTTCCACCCCAGTATGCATCTTTCAAAGACGTATAATAGTTAATTGTTGGAAATGTTCTTTTGTGGTTTCACTGTTTTTCAAAATCATTCAAAGGAATTTTAATTAATTTGTTTCTACAGGCCATTGTTTGGGGACATCAGCCACCAGGGGGAGCAACATGTCTTGGTGACTACGGAGCATGCTCAGTGCCCTTTGACCTGGGTGATTCCGTCACAGCCGTTGACTTTGCGCCAGTTCTCTGTGATGACAGGTGAGTGTCACTGATGTGACCTTCCGATAACTTCATTCAACATTTCACAACTAAACTAAAATACCAGAATTTCTTGAATTATTATGTTTTACTTTGACATTGTTTTGATGTTATTTTTATGATTACGTATAACTGACTGGGGTTCTACATTGGTTACTAGGTGGGTCTGTCTGTAATGCATTAACACAACAGTAATTTTGTAAAGTGAGCACTCTTTAATATCACCAATAACAAGTGTAGATCAACAATCTTGAGAAAGCTGAAAAGGGCTGATCGAGAGATGATTTAGAGCAGTAATGCTAATTTAAAACACAGTACTAGAGTGCTAATGATTTAGAGCAGCAATGCTAATTTAAAACACAGTACTAGAGTGCTAATGATTTAGAGCAGTAATGCTAATTTAAAACACAGTACTAGAGTGTTAATGATTTAGAACAGTAATGCTAATTTAAAACACAGTACTAGAGTGCTAATGATTTAGAGCAGTATTGCTAATTTAAAACACAGTACTAGAGTGCTAATGATTTAGAGCAGTAATGCTAATTTAAAACACAGTACTAGAGTGTTAATGATTTAGAACAGTAATGCTAATTTAAAACACAGTACTAGAGTGCTAATGATTTAGAGCAGTAATGCTAATTTAAAACACAGTACTAGAGTGTTAATGATTTAGAGCAGTAATGCTAATTTAAAACACAGTACTAGAGTGTTAATGATTTAGAGCAGTAATGCTAATTTAAAACACAGTACTAGAGTGCTAATGATTTAGAGCAGTAATGCTAATTTAAAACACAGTACTAGAGTGCTAATGATTTAGAGCAGTAATGCTAATTTAAAACACAGTACTAGAGTGCTAATGATTTAGAGCAGTAATGCTAATTTAAAACACAGTACTAGAGTGCTAATGATTTAGAGCAGTAATGCTAATTTAAAACACAGTACTAGAGTGCTAATGATTTAGAGCAGTAATGCTAATTTAAAACACAGTACTAGAGTGCTAATGATTTAGAGCAGTAATGCTAATTTAAAACAGTACTAGAGTGCTAATGATTTAGAGCAGTAATGCTAATTTAAAACACAGTACTAGAGTGTTAATGATTTAGAACAGTAATGCTAATTTAAAACACAGTACTAGAGTGCTAATGATTTAGAGCAGTAATGCTAATTTAAAACACAGTACTAGAGTGCTAATGATTTAGAGCAGTAATGCTAATTTAAAACACAGTACTAGAGTGTTAATGATTTAGAGCAGTAATGCTAATTTAAAACACAGTACTAGAGTGCTAATGATTTAGAGCAGTAATGCTAATTTAAAACACAGTACTAGAGTGCTAATGATTTAGAGCAGTAATGCTAATTTAAAACACAGTACTAGAGTGTTAATGATTTAGAGCAGTAATGCTAATTTAAAACACAGTACTAGAGTGCTAATGATTTAGAGCAGTAATGCTAATTTAAAACACAGTACTAGAGTGTTAATGATTTAGAACAGTAATGCTAATTTAAAACACAGTACTAGAGTGCTAATGATTTAGAGCAGTAATGCTAATTTAAAACACAGTACTAGAGTGCTAATGATTTAGAGCAGTAATGCTAATTTAAAACACAGTACTAGAGTGCTAATGATTTAGAGCAGTAATGCTAATTTAAAACACCGTACTAGAGTGCTAATGATTTAGAGCAGTAATGCTAATTTAAAACACAGTACTAGAGTGCTAATGATTTAGAGCAGTAATGCTAATTTAAAACAGTACTAGAGTGCTAATGATTTAGAGCAGTAATGCTAATTTAAAACACAGTACTAGAGTGTTAATGATTTAGAACAGTAATGCTAATTTAAAACACAGTACTAGAGTGCTAATGATTTAGAGCAGTAATGCTAATTTAAAACACAGTACTAGAGTGCTAATGATTTAGAGCAGTAATGCTAATTTAAAACACAGTACTAGAGTGCTAATGATTTAGAGCAGTAATGCTAATTTAAAACACAGTACTAGAGTGCTAATGATTTAGAGCAGTAATGCTAATTTAAAACAGTACTAGAGTGCTAATGATTTAGAGCAGTAATGCTAATTTAAAACACAGTACTAGAGTGTTAATGATTTAGAACAGTAATGCTAATTTAAAACACAGTACTAGAGTGCTAATGATTTAGAGCAGTAATGCTAATTTAAAACACAGTACTAGAGTGCTAATGATTTAGAGCAGTAATGCTAATTTAAAACACAGTACTAGAGTGTTAATGATTTAGAGCAGTAATGCTAATTTAAAACACAGTACTAGAGTGCTAATGATTTAGAGCAGTAATGCTAATTTAAAACACAGTACTAGAGTGCTAATGATTTAGAGCAGTAATGCTAATTTAAAACACAGTACTAGAGTGTTAATGATTTAGAGCAGTAATGCTAATTTAAAACACAGTACTAGAGTGCTAATGATTTAGAGCAGTAATGCTAATTTAAAACACAGTACTAGAGTGTTAATGATTTAGAACAGTAATGCTAATTTAAAACACAGTACTAGAGTGCTAATGATTTAGAGCAGTAATGCTAATTTAAAACACAGTACTAGAGTGCTAATGATTTAGAGCAGTAATGCTAATTTAAAACACAGTACTAGAGTGCTAATGATTTAGAGCAGTAATGCTAATTTAAAACACAGTACTAGAGTGCTAATGATTTAGAGCAGTAATGCTAATTTAAAACACAGTACTAGAGTGCTAATGATTTAGAGCAGTAATGCTAATTTAAAACAGTACTAGAGTGCTAATGATTTAGAGCAGTAATGCTAATTTAAAACACAGTACTAGAGTGTTAATGATTTAGAACAGTAATGCTAATTTAAAACACAGTACTAGAGTGCTAATGATTTAGAGCAGTAATGCTAATTTAAAACACAGTACTAGAGTGCTAATGATTTAGAGCAGTAATGCTAATTTAAAACACAGTACTAGAGTGTTAATGATTTAGAGCAGTAATGCTAATTTAAAACACAGTACTAGAGTGCTAATGATTTAGAGCAGTAATGCTAATTTAAAACACAGTACTAGAGTGTTAATGATTTAGAACAGTAATGCTAATTTAAAACACAGTACTAGAGTGCTAATGATTTAGAGCAGTAATGCTAATTTAAAACACAGTACTAGAGTGCTAATGATTTAGAGCAGTAATGCTAATTTAAAACACAGTACTAGAGTGCTAATGATTTAGAGCAGTAATGCTAATTTAAAACACAGTACTAAAGTAGTTACACAGTTTTCTTTATACAAACTTTATCTAGAGGTTGACATTTTAATTGTGGGGATTTTTCCTAAATGTGGCCATTACATTAAAAATGTAACAAATGTATCAAATGTAGCAAGTAAATAGAATTATCCTGGTGTAGTACAATGTGATGTGTATTTTCTAAGACAAAATGTACACACTAATACAAAGGCTATGTGTATCTGTCTACAAGAATCAGTCATGTGTGTCTGTCTACAATAATCGGTCATGTGTGTCTGTCTTCAGCTACTTGTTGGCATTTGGACTGGATGGTGGAGAAGTTGTGCTTTGCAAGTGGACATCTGACCAACCCCAGACAGTGTCTTCATGGACACAATGTGTCCGACTTGGACACAGGTCAGTGCAGGTTTGAAGAGTTGTGTGGTGTGCATTAGTAGATATATTGACATACATTGTATTTTCAATGTGTAAATGGCCTGATGCCTCACAGCCAATCTGCCCAAATCAATGCGAATTGGCCTGTCTGCCCATATATATATATATATATATATATATATATATATATATATATATGGCCCAATACATTTTGACCCATTGGTACCTATCTAACTAGTACTGCTAGCCAATGTCTACAAATGAACTTAATTTAGTTTGCACATAAAACATCCTAGAAGCAAACATCCAGGCTGTTCAGTGGAGGTCTGTGGAGGTCTGTGGAGGTCTGTTTGTGCAGAACAATCCATGTTACAGTCTAAATGGTGCCTTCATTGAGGCATCAGGGTATGATGTAGTCGGGACACTTGGTGTGGATGGAGGAGGGACACTTGGTGGGGATGGAGGAGGAACACTTGGTGGGGATGGAGGAGGAACACTTGGTGGGGATGGAGGAGGAACACTTGGTGGGGATGGAGGAGAGACACTTGATGTGGATGGAGGTGGGACACTTGGTGTGGATGGAGGATAGACACTTGGTGTGGATGGAGGTGGGACACTTGGTGTGGATGGAGGTGGGACACTTGGTGTGGATGGAGGAGAGACACTTGGTGTGGATGGAGGAGAGACACTTGGTGTGGATGGAGGTGAGACACTTGGTGTGGATGGAGGAGAGACACTTGGTGGGGATGGAGGAGGGACACTTGGTGTGGATGGAGGTGGGACACTTGGTGTGGATGGAGGAGAGACACTTGGTGTGGATGGAGGTGGGACACTTTGTGTGGCTGGCAGAGGGACACTTGGTGTGGATGAAGGTGGGACACTTGTTGCGGATACAGGTGGGACACTTGGTGGGGATGGAGGAGGGACACTTGGTGTGGATGGAGGTGTGACACTTGGTGTGGATGGAGAAGGGACACTTGGTGGGGATGGAGGTGGGACACTTGTTGCGGATGGAGGTGGGACACTTGGTGTGGGTGGAGGAGGGACACTTGGTGTGGATGGCAGTGGGACACTTGTTGTGGGTGGAGGTGGGACACTTGTTGCGGATGGAGGTGGGACACTTGGTGTGGGTGGAGGAGGGACACTTGGTGTGGATGGAGGAGGGACACTTGGTGTGGATGGAGGAGGGACACTTGGTGTGGATGGAGGAGGGCTGACCACCAAAGAGAGAAGAGAGGATGTAGGATGGTGGGACAGACCACAGTTAAGATGGGATGTCTGCATTAAGAGGGATTTAAGAAAAGAGGTTATTGTTGGTACATGCAGTTCTATGAAATCGGGCATTCGTGACATAGGGTTATCTATCAGTATGGCACGGCCAATGAAATTAAGATGTGTGTTCAACAAGGTTTTCCCAGTAAACCACTGGCACGATATTCTTAATTGTAGTTACAAAAGGCTATGATTTAGTAACTATAATAGGTGCATAGGCCAAAAACCATGACTTTTGTTTTGCTTCCTTCTCAATTGCCTGTCTGTCTCAGGTTTGTTGATATTCACATCTATAGTGTGAATAGTTTAAGTAATATATGTAGTAAGTTTAATAAAACATTGTGTACTTCTGTGAAACTCATCAAAATAATTGATTTTGATTATCAAATATATGAAGGAAAATGGTCTATGTAGCCCAAACCAGTTTTAAATCTGGTCCTCCAACTTATTACATTTTTAAATAAGTAGACCTTGGGACTCGATAAAGGTAATTATACATTTATATGGACTTCCAAAGTTTTTGACACTGTACCACATAAGAGGTTAATCAGTAAATTGTATAGTTTCAAAGTTAGGAAGGAAATAATCAATTGGATAGAAGCATTTCTCACAGATAGAAAACAAAAGGGGGCTGTGAATGGAAAAGAATCAAAATGGCACAAAGTGACTTCTGGGATACCTCAGGGTTCAGTTTTAGGACCACTACTATTTGTTTTATATATAAATAACTTACCAGAACTAACAAAGTATGATATATTTTATTTGCAGATAATATATAATAAATAAAAATGACCAGGATATCTTACAACATGACCTATATATTTTAGAGCAGTGGAGTGATAAGTGGTTATTAAAATTTCATTCTGATAAATACAAACATGACTATTGGTAAAAATAATGTTGGGTCAATATTTTATTTTATGACACTAAACACCAAGCATCTGCTCGACACAATTGAAAAGTAGAAAGACTCCTGGTGGTCATTGTAGACACCATTGTAGACACCAATCTAATTTCTAGACAAAGATACATTCTACCATTGTATAAAACAATGGTAGAATGCATCTTGACTATGTCATGGCAATATAGTACCCATCAAGACATAACAGCATGGTACCCATATAAGACATAACAGCATGGTACCCATACAAGACAGCAGCATGGTACCCATACAAGACATAGCAGCATGGTACCCATACAAGACATAGCAGCATGGTACCCATACAAGACATAGCAGTATGGTACCCATACAAGACATGGCAGTATGGTACCCATACAAGACATAACAGCATGCTACACACACAAGACATAGCAGCATGGTACCCATAAAAGACATAACAGCATGGTGGCCATGCAAGACAGCAGCATAGTACCCATACAAGACATGGCAGTATGGTACCCATACAAGACATAGCAGTATGGTACCCATACAAGACATAACAGCATGGTACCCATACAAGACATAGCAGCATGCTACCCATACAAGACAGCAGTATGGTACCCATGAAATACATAGCAGCATGGTACCCATACAAGACATAGCAGCATGGTACCCATACAAGACATAACAGCATGGTGGCCATACAAGACAGCAGCATGGTACCCATAAAAGACATAGCAGCATGGTACCCATACAAGACATAACAGCATGGTACCCATACAAGACATAACAGCATGGTACCCATACAAGACATAACAGTATAGTACCCATACAAGACATAACAGTTTGCTGCACACACAAGACATAACAGCATGGTACCCATACAAGACAGCAGTATGGTACCCATATAAGACATAGCAGCATGGTACCCATACAAGACATAACAGCATGGTGGCCATACAAGACAGCATCATAGTACCCATAAAAGACATAGCAGCATGGTACCCATACAAGACATAGCAGCATGGTACCCATACAAGACAGCAGTATGGTACCCATACAAGACATAACAGTTTGCTACACACACAATACATAGCAGCATGGTACCCATACAAGAAAGCAGTATGGTACCCATACAAGACATAGCAGCATGGTACGCATACAAGATGTAGCAGCATGGTACCCATACAAGACATAGCAGCATGGTACCCATACAAGACATAGCAGTATGGTACCCAAACAACACATAGCAGTATGGTACGCATACAAGACATACCAGCATGGTGCCCATACAAGACATAACAGCATGGTACCCACACAAGACATAGCAGCATGGTACCCATACAAGACATAGCAGCATGGTACCCATACAAGACATAGCAGCATGGCACCCATACAAGGCATATCAGCATGGTATCTTTTTTATACCATGTAGAGCTTTATTATAGCATGTCGAACTTTGTTATATCATGTAGAGCCTTGTTAATAGCATGTAGAGCTGTGTTATAGAACGTAGAGCTTTTAAGCACATATAACTTTGTTATAGCATGTAGAGTTTTTGTTATAGCATGTAGAGCTTTGTTATAGCATGTAGAGCTTTTGTTATAGCATGTAGAGCTTTGTTATAGCATGTAGAGCTTTGTTATAGCATGTAGAGCTTTTGTTATAGCATGTAGAGCTTTGTTATAGCATGTAGAGTTTTTGTTATAGCATGTAGAGCTTTGTTATAGCATGTAGAGCTTTTGTTATAGCATGTAGAGCTTTTGTTATAGCATGTAGAGCTTTTGTTATAGCATGTAGAGCTTTGTTATAGCATGTAGAGCTTTTGTTATAGCATGTAGAACTTTGTTATAGCATGTAGAGCTTTGTTATAGCATGTAGAGCTTTTGTTATAGCATGTAGAACTTTTGTTATAGCATGTAGAGCTTTGTTATAGCATGTAGAACTTTGTTATAGCATGTAGAGCTTTGTTATAGCATGTAGAGCTTTTGTTATAGCATGTAGAGCTTTGTTATAGCATGTAGAGCTTTTGTTATAGCATGTAGAACTTTGTTATAGCATGTAGAGCTTTTGTTATAGCATGTAGAGCTTTGTTATAGCATGTAGAGCTTTGATATAGCACGTAGAACTTTGTTATAGCATGTAGAACTTTGTTATAGCATGTAGAACTTTGTTATAGCATGTAGAACTTTGTTATAGCATTAGAGCTTTTGTAATAGCATGTAGTGCTTTGTTGTACATCCACATTTGCCATTTCTCTGTCAAATCTGGACTGAATCTGGTAAAAAATAATTTAATAGCTTGTCTGACGATTTCACCAAAATTATGTAAAAAATTTGCACAAACGGGTCGGCATGTTGTAGTCGATACTATAGGTTAAATTTTTCACGAAATGTGTCTGAGATGAGATGAACGATAATAAAGTTGAGGAGTGGTCTGTAACAAGTTGAGGAGGGGCTGTAACAAGTTGAGGAGGGGCTGTAACAAGTTGAGGAGGAGCTGTAACAAGTTGAGGAGGGGCTGTAACAAGTTGAGGAGGGGTCTGTAACAAGCACTGCAGGTTCATGTAAGATTGTCACTGTCAAGTCAATGTGCGTTACAGCGAGGCGCACCATCTCACAGTGAAGCAGCTTCGGTTCCGGCCACGACTCGGGGTACTCGGAGACAGGAAGGGATTAGAGGTCAGTAAGCAGCGCCACCTACAGTTGGCAAGTTGCGGGATGGACAATGCTCTCAAGATACACACGATCGACCTCAACAAACTCTGATTAAATAATTGTTGAATGTAGTTGTATACATGTGGATGTTCACTGCGATGTCTAAGTAATTGTTGTGAATTTATTTCCTTTGTATGAAACATGCTATTTATGTGAATCAAATAAATATGATGACACTTCAGAGAAAGTACTTAATTTTTTTTCATAATTGTTACATTCCTGAATAACTACATGATTCTTGTCCGACTAAGAAAGCCCTCTTGACACTGTGTATATACAGAGTTAATTCAATTTCTTCTTCTTCCGGGTACAAGTCAACCCTCTCTTCAAGGCTTATAGACTCGGTGTGTGTGCATACGTGCTAAAGTGCTGTAAGAGAAAGTAATAAAATATTTGGAAGAAAGAAAAAAGATGATAGCGTTCGTGTAGGACTGCAATTTGAGGAGAGGAAAAGTTGATAGCATAAAAAATGCAATATCAATTAATGTTGCAAGCTGGAGATCTTCTATCTGAAAATCGCCAAACTTGGTGCTGTAGCTGCGTTGGCTGGCAGGTTATTCCAATTGGCTATTGTACGGGGTAAAAACTATACTGGATGAATTGCTTAGTGACTATGGGGAGTTGAAAAGCTTCAGAATGCATGTCGGGAGGGTCTCACCAGGGGTATGAGTTGGGGGAAGAGGTCCAGGGCGATTATACCATGTAATGCCTTATAAAACATGATAATTAAGGCAGATGTTGGTTCTCCTTTAAAATTTAAAGTCTGTCAAATTCAGACTCACCGGTGTGTTTAGGGGGGGGGGGGTGACAACTCCAAGTGTATCTGGAGAATTGTTTACATATATTTGATACCAGTAATAATAATAGTTATCCATCCTCCTCAAAAACGTCCCCTGCCAGTGCTAAAATAGATATATAACCACCTAGTGACTAAGTGTGGTACTTGGTGATTATATACAACGTGAATGTGGTGCAGGTTAAAATCGAGATAATTAATGTTATGCTAAGTGCTTACACATCCTGAGTGACCAACCCTCCCTTGAAGGCGTCTACAGTCAGGGATGTGACTAGGCACTGCGGCAGCTAGGTTCTTTAGTGGGACACCAGCTGGGAAGGAGTGCACATAATACGTGTCCTGCAGTAGGAGACGAGGTAGCGTCTGTGTCCTCTGTGAGCTGGTGTGTGACACGACAAATCGTGACTATGTTGGGTGCTGTCTTTCTGTGCTGGGCACGGACCACAGTCAGAATCCGTCCGCCATTACACGATAAAGAGTCCCAAGGAAAACATTAATTGTGCAGTTAGGGTTTATTAGTGAGAGCAGAAATTGTATGGAGGAGTGAGTGGAAGTGATGGTTTTGTGCACAGTAGCATCTAAGCTTTGAAATGGTGCCATTTGTCAGTTGGTATACCAGTTGCGTAAGGACATAGTTGCCACCAGGCAGGGTGTACTCATATTTTGGAAACCGGGGAATTTCATGGCAGAAATGCAGGGGTGTCATGCATTGAAGCAATTTGTGTGAAAAGGAGGTATGTCATTTTCACGAATTTCACACACCATGCAGGTGTCTTAGTGGGTCTGTCATTTTGTGTGAATTAAAAAAAAATGTAGGATAAATGTTCAAAGAAGGTGCAAGAACGTTATAATATGGTCGTCTATGGGAAAAGTAACTGTGGTCCGTGCCCTGCAGCAGAGATTGCCAACCAAGGTTGACCGGTGGTCAGTAGCTCTCAGTCCGTGTTTTGTTGCTACACGTTGTGGCAGTGTGGCGGCAGTATGAGGTCTATTGTTTGCACAGACTAAAAATAGCTCGCATACAGCCGTTCGTAGACTTTGCTGCATTTCACAACCAATTGCAATTAAGCGCCTTTAAGCGGCTTATCTTGCATGACGCTATGGTATGTTGATTCTAAAGCCCTCGATCGCGCCTACGCGAGGTCAGCTCCACCTTTGTCGCGTTAGTTGTTGTTTGCGGTAGCCAGGCGGCAAGATACCGACATATTGCACCACACCACTGATCATGGTGCAATAGGCCAGGCCAATTACTTGTTTGTGGTCTGGACTACAATATAAAAAAACGACAACGATTGTATCAAGAAACGAACATAACATTCCACCATTGTCTGTGTTATTATAAATATTATTGCGATGGCTGTTAGATAAAATACTTACAAAGATGGGTCTATCTCTCAAAAGTCTCAAGTAATCCCTTAGCAGAAAAATCTATATATATATTTATAGAATATTCTATAGGATGTTTGCAGACACAACTGTGTGTGTAGAATTCAGAAAATATTCTTTAGAATAATCTGTAATTTTTGTATAGAATATTCTATATGATTTTAGCGGATATAGCTATATAATTTGTAGTTTATGTAGTGTATAATTCTATACAATTCTGTAAAAAAATTGAAGTAGACATGAACCATTTCTATAGAAGCTCTATTATTCCATTGATTTCTATAGAAGCTCTAGTATTCCATTGATTTCTATAGAAGCTCTAGTATTCCATTGATTTCTATAGAAGCTCTAGTATTCCATTGATTTCTATAGAAGCTCTAGTATTCCATTGATTTCTATGCAATTCTATATTTTTAATACAATTTTATTTTTTTATAAAGGATCAAATGTAATTTGTTTTTAAAATAGAATTATGTTCCCTTATGGAACAAATATATGCAATTTTATAGAATATTCTATGGGACATTTGCGGATACAGCTGTGTATTACATATACTAATTTAAAGAATATGCTGTGCCATTTGTAGCATTCTATTATTTTCTACGCAATATTTTACGGTGCTTTGTAGAATTCTATTATATTATATACAAATCTATAGAAAAATGAAGTAGACGCAAACTAAGTTTATGGAATCTAGTATTTTATTGCTTTAAACACACAATTCTACTATGCTCTGTAGAATTCCACGCACGCACGCACGCACGCACGCACGCACGCACGCACCGGCTACTGTACGGCGGGTTACGATAACGACAGAAGCGACCGCGAATCGATTAATTTAATAAGTTGTCCTGACAAGTTGCAACAGCTCATGAGCATGCCGCGTCAGCGATCAGTACACACGGCACTGTCCAATCAGCGGCCTTTAAAATGACGTCACCGCCTTTACGCGACGGCTATAAAAGAAGGGCGTCGACTAGCAACGGACGAGATTAACATATTCGTTGTAGGACAGGGTCCGTCTCCCGGCACCCACCCGTCGTCATGGCGGACTGGAAGTGGGTGCTGTCACATGCTCAGAAAGATCAACCATGTCACTGAAACGCATACTTCGTAGCCTCTCGGGACATTCATGACCCGAGAACCACCAACCACCGGTCTGTGGCGACGTGCGCCAGCCGCGGCCCCGCTATCGTCCGGGTGACTGGACGCCAGGGGTTTGGCGCACTAGCCGCGGGCCACCTGGTCCACTGCGCGCTGTCCGGCTGTGTAATGTACTGACCGGACGTCGTGGTAGATTAGGTGGCGACTGGACAACTCCGCGATGACCCGTTGATGGGAAGTGAGTGAACGTTTTGCGCTGCTAAGTTAAGTAGGTCATCGCTAATGCGTTGGGTCGATCGATAATTTAAACGCGCGTACGTGATCCTTAATGTCGTATTTAATTGTGTTCAGAGAACGTACACAAGGAGCCAAATCGAACAGTAAATCACGTTCGTGCTGGAAATTGCAGCCTCTCCCAGTTGCGGGCCAGAAGTATTTATAAACGTTGGCTTTGTGCAAAGGTATAGCTACAAAACAGCATTAATTAATAATTTAGAACGACGTACGTGTCCCTATAGTTGTTGACCTCAGTTCGAGCGCCGCGGGACGGGTAATATTTAGTTGATAATTATAATTGAAAGTAAATAGCTTCAGCAACTAAACAAGTTTGATCATTCTTATTTATTTTGAAGTTGTACCGATAAGACGTAGCTTCACGTGTTTGTTTGAATTGTGCTGAGATATCGACATCTACGGTTAGGCCTATATCTACAATGTGTGATCGAGCCGTAATAACTTATCAGATGCGATACAGTGGAAGCGGGTCTATGTGGCGGCTGCGACCAGAGACAGAGACGTCGGGAGACTACGAAGTATGCGTTCACAGTGACATGTTGATCCTACTGGGCATGGTCGACAGCACCTCCGTCCAGGGCACACCGAATGAACCCTGGTGTATCCGTCTAGGGCACACCAAATGCACCCTGGTGTATCTGTCCAGGGCACACCGAATGCACCCTGGTGTATATGTCCAGGGTTGTTCTGTAAACGTCATTTGGTCAATGCTACGCTGAGGCGACATCCTAATAATTGAAGATTCAGATGGCGCTACCAATGCGTGTCGGGAGCACGATTGCGTAGACAACCCGTCGTTGCTTTGGCGGGATCTTTGGGAGAAAGTAAATTTGAATACCACAATTTCACTGTCGCTTGTATTCGGATATTTCTTTATATTTAAGTTTTTAAGTCTTCTTCCTGCTGTAGGATGGAGGCCACTTCTTCCTGCTGTAGGATGGGGGCCACATCACAGTCTGTTCCGCCCTCTCGACAAGTCGTCTCCATCCATCGCGACTCTGTTCACCTCTGCCGTTTCGATGTCTCTTTTTACACTGTCCCTCCATCTTAACACTGTCCATCCGTCTTAACACTGTCCTTCCTCTTTTCTTTCTACCACCTCTTCTGCTTTCCATGATGCATGTCATTCTGATGTTTACATTGATAACATAATGACTTCCTCGTTCTGTACACGTTTTAGCAGATAACAAGTTATGCAATGTTCGCACGTTACGAATAATCTCACAGGGAGAGTGTCAAGTCCGTAGCAAGTGTTTAGGGATGGTATCAAAACACTATACGAAAGGGGTGTTTAATAACACTCCACACGCTACATTGAACTACTTGGACCCTGTGTTTAACTTCATGGTCACCAGGTGGCACTTCATACACCATAACACAAAACTAGAGAGCGATGGATGGGGGGAGTGGAGAGCGAGGGATGGGGTTAGTGGAGAGCGAGGGGTGGGGGTGGAGAGCGAGGGGTGGGGGGAGCGGAGAGCGAGGGATGGGGTGGTGGAGAGTGAGGGTGGGGGTGGAGAGCAAGGGTGGGGGTGGAGAGCGAGGGGTGGGGGGAGCGGAGAGCGAGGGATGGGGGAGTGGAGAGCGAGGGATGGGGGAGTGGAGAGCTTTTAAAGAATCTAAAACCATACAAAGAGCCAGGCCCTGACCAAATAAAACCTTTCATTTTGAAAGAACTGCATATCGAAATAGCCCCAAAATTTACACATGTTCGAATATATCTCTATCATCAGGAATCATACAAGAAGACTGGAAAAATGCAAACGTTAATCCCATTTTCAAAAAGGGACAAAGCAATCAGGCAGCAAATTACAGCCCTATTTCACCCACCTGCATTGTTTGCAAACGTTTAGAACACCCGATACAAAGAAACATCTGGAGTCGAATAATATTCTTTAAAAAATCAACAAGGTTTTCGTTCACGTAAAACTCAATTAGGTGAATCTATACACTACATCAACATACTGATCAAGGTATACACACTGACAACGTGATTTCTGTAAGGCCTTTGACAAGGTGTCTCAAACAGATTATTATAAAAAAACTACAGCACAATGGAATCAACAGCATTACTCTAACACGGACTGAAGACTTTAACAGACCGTAAACAGATAGTAGTGATAGATGGTCAATCATCTCAAAAATCTCCAGTAACACGAGGGGAGCCACGAGATTCTGGACTTGACCCAATTCTCTTTCTTGTTTACATAAATGACCTCCCTGATAAAGTCACGTCAAACGTACAACTTTTTCCAGATGATATTGTCGTGTATATAGAATAGTACAAACCAGAAGTTACATTAATCAACTACAAAATGATTTAAATACATTAGCAACATGGGAACAATAACGGCAGACGGAATTCCATCCAGGGAAATGTAGAATTATTAGATTTGTAAGAAATGCTAAACTTTCGATTCTCATTATTCATCGAGAGGCCAACACCTACAGGTAGCGAGTAGTGTCACATACCTAGAGGTGGTGAGTAGTGTCAAACACATAAAGGTGGTGAGTAGTGTCACACACCTAGAGGCGGTGAGTAGTGTCACACACCTAGAGGTGGCGAGTAGTGTCAAACACATAAAGGTGGTGAGTAGTGTCACACACCTAGAGGCGGTGAGTAGTGTCACACACCTAGAGGTGGTGAGTAGTGTCACATACGTAGAGGTGGTATGTAGTGTCACACACCTAGAGGTGGTGAGTAGTGTCACACACCTAGAGGTGATGAGTAGTGTCACACACCTAGAGGCGGTGAGTAGTGTCACACACCTAGAGGCGGTGAGTAGTGTCACACACCTAGAGGTGATGAGTAGTGTCACACACCTAGAGGCGGTGAGTAGTGTCACACACCTAGAGGCGGTGAGTAGTGTCACACACGTAGAGGTGGTGAGTAGTGTCACATACGTAGAGGTGGTATGTAGTGTCACACACCTAGAGGTGATGAGTAGTGTCACACACCTAGAGGCAGCGAGTAGTGTCTAACACCTAGAAGTGGAGAGTAGTGTCTAACACCTAGAGGTGGTGAGTAGTGTCTAACACCTAGAGGTGGTGAGTAGTGTCTAACACCTAGAGGTGGTGAGCAGTGTCAAACACCTAGAGGTGGTGAGCAGTTTCAAACACCTAGAGGTGGTGAGCAGTGTCAAACACCTAGAGGTGGTGAGCAGTGTCAAACACCTAGAGGTGGTGAGCAATGTCAAACACAGAGGTGGTGAGCAGTGTCAAACTCCTAGAGGTGGTGAGCAGTGTCGAACACCTAGAGGTGGTGAGCAGTGTCAAACACCTAGAGGTGGTGAGCAGTGTCAAACACCTAGAAGCGGTGAGTCTTGTCACGCACCTAGAGGCGGTGAGTAGTGTCACGCACCTAGAGGCGGCGAGTAGTGTCACGCACATAGAAGCGGCGAGTAGTGTCACACACCTAGAGGTGGAGAGTAGTGTCTAACACCTAGAGGTGGTGAGTCGTGTCTTACACCTAGAGGCAGCGAGTAGTGTCTAACACCTAGAGGTGGAGAGTAGTGTCTAACACCTAGAGGTGGAGAGCAGTGTCTAACACCTAGAGGTGGTGAGCAGTGTCAAACACCTAGAGGTGGTGAGCAGTGTCAAACACCTAGAGGTGGTGAGCAGTGTCAAACACCTAGAGGTGGTGAGCAGTGTCAAACACCTAGAGGTGGTGAGCAGTGTCAAACACCTAGAGGTGGTGAGCAGTGTCAAACACCTAGAGGAGGTGAGCAGTGTCAAACACCTAGAGGTCGTGAGCAGTGTCAAACACATAGAGGTGGTGAGCAGTGTCAAACACATAGAGGTGGTGAGCAGTGTCAAACTCCTAGAGGTGGTGAGCAGTGTCGAACACCTAGAGGTGGTGAGCAGTGTCAAACACCTAGAGGTGGTGAGCAGTGTCAAACACCTAGAGGTGGTGAGCAGTGTCAAACACCTAGAAGCGGTGAGTCTTGTCACGCACCTAGAGGCGGTGAGTAGTGTCACGCACCTAGAGGCGGCGAGTAGTGTCACGCACCTAGAAGCGGCGAGTAGTGTCACACACCTAGAGGTGGAGAGTATTGTCTAACACATAGAGGTGGTGAGTAATGTCTAACACCTAGAGGTGGTGAGTAGTGTCTAACACCTAGAGGTGGAGAGTAGTGTCTAACACCTAGAGGTGGAGAGTAGTGTATAACACCTAGAGGTGGAGAGTAGTGTCTAACACCTAGAGGTGGAGAGTAGTGTCTAACACCTAGAGGTGGAGAGTAGTGTCTAACACCTAGAGGTGGTGAGTCGTGTCTTACACTTAGAGGCAGCGAGTAGTGTCTAACACCTAGAGGTGGAGAGTAGTGTCTAACACCTAGAGGTGGAGAGCAGTGTCTAACACCTAGAGGTGGTGAGCAGTGTCAAACACCTAGAGGTGGTGAGCAGTGTCAAACACCTAGAGGTGGTGAGCAGTGTCAAACACCTAGAGGTGGTGAGCAGTGTCAAACACCTAGAGGAGGTGAGCAGTGTCAAACACCTAGAGGTGGTGAGCAGTGTCAAACACCTAGAGGTGGTGAGCAGTGTCAAACACCTAGAGGTGGTGAGTAGTGTTACACACCTAGAGGCGGTGAGAAGTGTCACACACCTAGAGGCGGTGAATAGTGTCACACACCTAGAGGTGGTGTGTAGTGTCACACATCTAGAGGTGGTGAGTAGTGTCACACACCTACTAGAGGTGGTGAGTAGTGTCACACACCTAGAGGTGGTGAGTAGTGTCACACACCTAGAGGCGGTGAGTAGTGTCACACACCTAGAGGCGGTGAGTAGTGTCACACACCTAGAGGCGGTGAGTAGTGTCACACACCTACTTGAGGTGGTGAGTAGTGTCACACACCTAGAGGTGATGAGTAGTGTCACACACCTAGAGGTGGTGAGTAGTGTCACACACCTAGAGGTAGTGAGTAGTGTCACACACCTAGAGGTGATGAGCAGTGTCAAACACCTAGAGGTGGTGAGCAGTGTCAAACACCTAGAGGAGGTGAGCAGTGTCAAACACCTAGAGGTCGTGAGCAGTGTCAAACACATAGAGGTGGTGAGCAGTGTCAAACACATAGAGGTGGTGAGCAGTGTCAAACTCCTAGAGGTGGTGAGCAGTGTCGAACACCTAGAGGTGGTGAGCAGTGTCAAACACCTAGAGGTGGTGAGCAGTGTCAAACACCTAGAGGTGGTGAGCAGTGTCAAACACCTAGAAGCGGTGAGTCTTGTCACGCACCTAGAGGCGGTGAGTAGTGTCACGCACCTAGAGGCGGCGAGTAGTGTCACGCACCTAGAAGCGGCGAGTAGTGTCACACACCTAGAGGTGGAGAGTATTGTCTAACACATAGAGGTGGTGAGTAATGTCTAACACCTAGAGGTGGTGAGTAGTGTCTAACACCTAGAGGTGGAGAGTAGTGTCTAACACCTAGAGGTGGAGAGTAGTGTATAACACCTAGAGGTGGAGAGTAGTGTCTAACACCTAGAGGTGGAGAGTAGTGTCTAACACCTAGAGGTGGTGAGTCGTGTCTTACACTTAGAGGCAGCGAGTAGTGTCTAACACCTAGAGGTGGAGAGTAGTGTCTAACACCTAGAGGTGGAGAGCAGTGTCTAACACCTAGAGGTGGTGAGCAGTGTCAAACACCTAGAGGTGGTGAGCAGTGTCAAACACCTAGAGGTGGTGAGCAGTGTCAAACACCTAGAGGTGGTGAGCAGTGTCAAACACCTAGAGGAGGTGAGCAGTGTCAAACACATAGAGGTGGTGAGCAGTGTCAAACACCTAGAGGTGGTGAGCAGTGTCAAACACCTAGAGGTGGTGAGTAGTGTTACACACCTAGAGGCGGTGAGAAGTGTCACACACCTAGAGGCGGTGAATAGTGTCACACACCTAGAGGTGGTGTGTAGTGTCACACATCTAGAGGTGGTGAGTAGTGTCACACACCTACTAGAGGTGGTGAGTAGTGTCACACACCTAGAGGTGGTGAGTAGTGTCACACACCTAGAGGCGGTGAGTAGTGTCACACACCTAGAGGCGGTGAGTAGTGTCACACACCTAGAGGCGGTGAGTAGTGTCACACACCTACTTGAGGTGGTGAGTAGTGTCACACACCTAGAGGTGATGAGTAGTGTCACACACCTAGAGGTGGTGAGTAGTGTCACACACCTAGAGGTAGTGAGTAGTGTCACACACCTAGAGGTGATGAGTAGTGTCACACACCTAGAGGTGATGAGTAATGTCACATATCTAGCACTTATAAGTAACGGTGATTTATCATGGAATACACCATTAGAAACATCACAGCCAAGGCAAGTCGGACACTAGGATTCATCAAACATACTCTTCAAATAAATTCTTACAACATCAAGAAACATATACTATGTCTATGGCAAGTAAGACCAAATGTCGAGTAGCTTTAACTACATATTAATATTTATGTATAAGATGGTAAACAACATTGCATATACGAATATAAAGCAATACCTCTCTCCAGTGACTCGAACTTCCAGATATACACACTCCTTTAACTATATTCAACCCTGTACTAAAACCAATTCATACAACATGTCATTAATTCCCAGAACTATAGGAATAGTCTTCTATAAGAGGTGGTGCATGTCCCCACGTTAGAGACTTACATGTCTCGACTGGCTCCTAGCTCATGTTTCCCCGTAGCGCACCCTATGTAACATTCTTCTATTAGATGACATAGCATTTGGAAGAAAAAATCGCCAACAGCGCCAACGTTTCTCGGGCCCGCAACTTTCAAGGCTGATACTTATAATTGTTCATGATGTATTAATGCTGGAACAGCCATACATACATTGCACGAGTTGTGTTGGTTCTCGCAGTCATTAGTTGCGTTGCAATCGTTACGCCTTCACATAAAACACATCTAATTGCTTTTTAATTATCCAACAGATGGCGGCATTGATAACTTATAACCGATGAAAAATTATTTTCTAGTTACTGCATCTAATGGTAGCATTGGCTACCTATGGCTCAAATGTTTCGACTAGCCAATAATAGCCATCGTTTCAAGATGTTGCCGCACTGCAAATAAGCCTCGATTATCCAGGTTCCGTGCTGTGGTGCCACCGTTTGTAACATATTTCATCACCTGGATGCAATGCTTACTTTTCATCGTGACCGAAATTAATTAGCTAATTACGATGTCATCCGGGCATTTGGCTAATTCATAAAATAAGAGTGAACTTTTTATCAGTTTATACGATGCAATGCAATTTTATCAGTTTATACGATCGAATTAACTTTAAACTTTGATTATACTGACACAATTAAATATCAGACTGAAAAGTAAAATCAGGCAAAAATGCTTAGTGCAGAACAGATAGGCAGAAAGTAGACTAACGTAATCAACAAAACAACAAAACAACAGAACAGATAGGCAGAAAGTAGACTAACATGATCAACAAAACAACAAAACAACAGAACAGATAGGCAGAAAGTAGACTAACATGAACAACAAAACAACAAAACAACAGAACAGATAGGCAGAAAGTAGACTAACATGAACAACAAAACAACAAAACAACAGAACAGATAGGCAGAAAGTAGACTAACATGAACAACAAAACAACAAAACAACAGAACAGATAGGCAGAAAGTAGACTAACATGAACAACAAAACAACAAAACAACAGAACAGATAGGCAGAAAGTAGACTAACATGAACAACAAAACAACAAAACAACAGAACAGATAGGCAGAAAGTAGACTAACATGAACAACAAAACAACAGAACAGATAGGCAGAAAGTAGACTAACATGAACAACAAAACAACAAAACAACAGAACAGATAGGCAGAAAGTAGACTAACATGAACAACAAAACAACAAAACAACAGAACAGATAGGCAGAAAGTAGACTAACATGATCAACAAAACAACAAAACAACAGAACAGATAGGCAGAAAGTAGACTAACATGAACAACAAAACAACAAAACAACAGAACAGATAGGCAGAAAGTAGACTAACATGATCAACAAAACAACAAAACAACAGAACAGATAGGCAGAAAGTAGACTAACATGAACAACAAAACAACAAAACAACAGAACAGATAGGCAGAAAGTAGACTAACATGATCAACAAAACAACAAAACAACAGAACAGATAGGCAGAAAGTAGACTAACATGATCAACAAAACAACAAAACAACAGAACAGATAGGCAGAAAGTAGACTAACATGATCAACAAAACAACAAAACAACAGAACAGATAGGCAGAAAGTAGACTAACATGAACAACAAAACAACAAAACAACAGAACAGATAGGCAGAAAGTAGACTAACATGATCAACAAAACAACAAAACAACAGAACAGATAGGCAGAAAGTAGACTAACATGATCAACAAAACAACAAAACAACAGAACAGATAGGCAGAAAGTAGACTAACATGATCAACAAAACAACAAAACAACAGAACAGATAGGCAGAAAGTAGACTAACATGATCAACAAAACAACAAAACAACAGAACAGATAGGCAGAAAGTAGACTAACATGATCAACAAAACAACAAAACAACAGAACAGGTAGGCAGAAAGTAGACTAACATGAACAACAAAACAACAAAACAACAGAACAGATAGGCAGAAAGTAGACTAACATGATCAACAAAACAACAAAACAACAGAACAGATAGGCAGAAAGTAGACTAACATGATCAACAAAACAACAAAACAACAGAACAGATAGGCAGAAAGTAGACTAACATGATCAACAAAACAACAAAACAACAGAACAGATAGGCAGAAAGTAGACTAACATGATCAACAAAACAACAAAACAACAGAACAGATAGGCAGAAAGTAGACTAACATGAACAACAAAACAACAAAACAACAGAACAGATAGGCAGAAAGTAGACTAACATGATCAACAAAACAACAAAACAACAGAACAGATAGGAAGAAAGTAGACTAACATGAACAACAAAACAACAAAACAACAGAACAGATAGGCAGAAAGTAGACTAACATGATCAACAAAACAACAAAACAACAGAACAGATAGGCAGAAAGTAGACTAACATGATCAACAAAACAACAAAACAACAGAACAGATAGGCAGAAAGTAGACTAACATGATCAACAAAACAACAAAACAACAGAACAGATAGGCAGAAAGTAGACTAACATGAACAACAAAACAACAAAACAACAGAACAGATAGGCAGAAAGTAGACTAACATGATCAACAAAACAACAAAACAACAGAACAGATAGGCAGAAAGTAGACTAACATGATCAACAAAACAACAAAACAACAGAACAGATAGGCAGAAAGTAGACTAACATGATCAACAAAACAACAAAACAACAGAACAGATAGGCAGAAAGTAGACTAACATGATCAACAAAACAACAAAACAACAGAACAGATAGGCAGAAAGTAGACTAACATGATCAACAAAACAACAAAACAACAGAACAGATAGGCAGAAAGTAGACTAAAATGATCAACAAAACAACAAAACAACAGAACAGATAGGCAGAAAGTAGACTAACATGAACAACAAAACAACAGAACAGATAGGCAGAAAGTAGACTAACATGATCAACAAAACAACAAAACAACAGAACAGATAGGCAGAAAGTAGACTAACATGAACAACAAAACAACAGAACAGATAGGCAGAAAGTAGACTAACATGATCAACAAAACAACAAAACAACAGAACAGATAGGCAGAAAGTAGACTAACATGATCAACAAAACAACAAAACAACAGAACAGATAGGCAGAAAGTAGACTAACATGAACAACAAAACAACAGAACAGATAGGCAGAAAGTAGACTAACATGATCAACAAAACAACAAAACAACAGAACAGATAGGCAGAAAGTAGACTAACATGATCAACAAAACAACAAAACAACAGAACAGATAGGCAGAAAGTAGACTAACATGATCAACAAAACAACAAAACAACAGAACAGATAGGCAGAAAGTAGACTAACATGAACAACAAAACAACAAAACAACAGAACAGATAGGCAGAAAGTAGACTAACATGAACAACAAAACAACAAAACAACAGAACAGATAGGCAGAAAGTAGACTAACATGAACAACAAAACAACAAAACAACAGAACAGATAGGCAGAAAGTAGACTAACATGATCAACAAAACAACAAAACAACAGAACAGATAGGCAGAAAGTAGACTAACATGATCAACAAAACAACAAAACAACAGAACAGATAGGCAGAAAGTAGACTAACATGATCAACAAAACAACAAAACAACAGAACAGATAGGCAGAAAGTAGACTAACATGAACAACAAAACAACAAAACAACAGAACAGATAGGCAGAAAGTAGACTAACATGAACAACAAAACAACAAAACAACAGAACAGATAGGCAGAAAGTAGACTAACATGAACAACAAAACAACAAAACAACAGAACAGATAGGCAGAAAGTAGACTAACATGATCAACAAAACAACAAAACAACAGAACAGATAGGCAGAAAGTAGACTAACATGATCAACAAAACAACAAAACAACAGAACAGATAGGCAGAAAGTAGACTAACATGATCAACAAAACAACAAAACAACAGAACAGATAGGCAGAAAGTAGACTAACATGAACAACAAAACAACAGAACAGATAGGCAGAAAGTAGACTAACATGATCAACAAAACAACAAAACAACAGAACAGATAGGCAGAAAGTAGACTAACATGATCAACAAAACAACAAAACAACAGAACAGATAGGCAGAAAGTAGACTAACATGATCAACAAAACAACAAAACAACAGAACAGATAGGCAGAAAGTAGACTAACATGAACAACAAAACAACAAAACAACAGAACAGATAGGCAGAAAGTAGACTAACATGATCAACAAAACAACAAAACAACAGAACAGATAGGCAGAAAGTAGACTAACATGATCAACAAAACAACAAAACAACAGAACAGATAGGCAGAAAGTAGACTAACATGAACAACAAAACAACAAAACAACAGAACAGATAGGCAGAAAGTAGACTAACATGATCAACAAAACAACAAAACAACAGAACAGATAGGCAGAAAGTAGACTAACATGAACAACAAAACAACAAAACAACAGAACAGATAGGCAGAAAGTAGACTAACATGAACAACAAAACAACAAAACAACAGAACAGATAGGCAGAAAGTAGACTAACATGAACAACAAAACAACAAAACAACAGAACAGATAGGCAGAAAGTAGACTAACATGATCAACAAAACAACAAAACAACAGAACAGATAGGCAGAAAGTAGACTAACATGATCAACAAAACAACAAAACAACAGAACAGATAGGCAGAAAGTAGACTAACATGAACAACAAAACAACAAAACAACAGAACAGATAGGCAGAAAGTAGACTAACATGAACAACAAAACAACAGAACAGATAGGCAGAAAGTAGACTAACATGATCAACAAAACAACAAAACAACAGAACAGATAGGCAGAAAGTAGACTAACATGATCAACAAAACAACAAAACAACAGAACAGATAGGCAGAAAGTAGACTAACATGATCAACAAAACAACAAAACAACAGAACAGATAGGCAGAAATTAGACTAACATGATCAACAAAACAACAAAACAACAGAACAGATAGGCAGAAAGTAGACTAACATGAACAACAAAACAACAAAACAACAGAACAGATAGGCAGAAAGTAGACTAACATGATCAACAAAACAACAAAACAACAGAACAGATAGGCAGAAAGTAGACTAACATGATCAACAAAACAACAAAACAACAGAACAGATAGGCAGAAAGTAGACTAACATGATCAACAAAACAACAAAACAACAGAACAGATAGGCAGAAGGTAGACTAACATGATCAACAAAACAACAAAACAACAGAACAGATAGGCAGAAAGTAGACTAACATGAACAACAAAACAACAAAACAACAGAACAGATAGGCAGAAAGTAGACTAACATGAACAACAAAACAACAAAACAACAGAACAGATAGGCAGAAAGTAGACTAACATGAACAACAAAACAACAAAACAACAGAACAGATAGGCAGAAAGTAGACTAACATGATCAACAAAACAACAAAACAACAGAACAGATAGGCAGAAAGTAGACTAACATGATCAACAAAACAACAAAACAACAGAACAGATAGGCAGAAAGTAGACTAACATGAACAACAAAACAACAGAACAGATAGGCAGAAAGTAGACTAACATGATCAACAAAACAACAAAACAACAGAACAGATAGGCAGAAAGTAGACTAACATGATCAACAAAACAACAAAACAACAGAACAGATAGGCAGAAAGTAGACTAACATGATCAACAAAACAACAAAACAACAGAACAGATAAGCAGAAAGTAGACTAACATGATCAACAAAACAACAAAACAACAGAACAGATAGGCAGAAAGTAGACTAACATGATCAACAAAACAACAAAACAACAGAACAGATAGGCAGAAAGTAGACTAACATGATCAACAAAACAACAAAACAACAGAACAGATAGGCAGAAAGTAGACTAACATGAACAACAAAACAACAAAACAACAGAACAGATAGGCAGAAAGTAGACTAACATGAACAACAAAACAACAAAACAACAGAACAGATAGGCAGAAAGTAGACTAACATGATCAACAAAACAACAAAACAACAGAACAGATAGGCAGAAAGTAGACTAACATGAACAACAAAACAACAAAACAACAGAACAGATAGGCAGAAAGTAGACTAACATGAACAACAAAACAACAAAACAACAGAACAGATAGGCAGAAAGTAGACTAACATGAACAACAAAACAACAAAACAACAGAACAGATAGGCAGAAAGTAGACTAACATGATCAACAAAACAACAGAACAGATAGGCAGAAAGTAGACTAACATGATCAACAAAACAACAAAACAACAGAACAGATAGGCAGAAAGTAGACTAACATGAACAACAAAACAACAAAACAACAGAACAGATAGGCAGAAAGTAGACTAACATGAACAACAAAACAACAAAACAACAGAACAGATAGGCAGAAAGTAGACTAACATGATCAACAAAACAACAAAACAACAGAACAGATAGGCAGAAAGTAGACTAACATGATCAACAAAACAACAAAACAACAGAACAGATAGGCAGAAAGTAGACTAACATGAACAACAAAACAACAGAACAGATAGGCAGAAAGTAGACTAACATGAACAACAAAACAACAAAACAACAGAACAGATAGGCAGAAAGTAGACTAACATGAACAACAAAACAACAAAACAACAGAACAGATAGGCAGAAAGTAGACTAACATGATCAACAAAACAACAAAACAACAGAACAGATAGGCAGAAAGTAGACTAACATGATCAACAAAACAACAAAACAACAGAACAGATAGGCAGAAAGTAGACTAACATGAACAACAAAACAACAAAACAACAGAACAGATAGGCAGAAAGTAGACTAACATGAACAACAAAACAACAGAACAGATAGGCAGAAAGTAGACTAACATGATCAACAAAACAACAAAACAACAGAACAGATAGGCAGAAAGTAGACTAACATGAACAACAAAACAACAAAACAACAGAACAGATAGGCAGAAAGTAGACTAACATGAACAACAAAACAACAAAACAACAGAACAGATAGGCAGAAAGTAGACTAACATGATCAACAAAACAACAAAACAACAGAACAGATAGGCAGAAAGTAGACTAACATGAACAACAAAACAACAAAACAACAGAACAGATAGGCAGAAAGTAGACTAACATGAACAACAAAACAACAAAACAACAGAACAGATAGGCAGAAAGTAGACTAACATGATCAACAAAACAACAAAACAACAGAACAGATAGGCAGAAAGTAGACTAACATGAACAACAAAACAACAGAACAGATAGGCAGAAAGTAGACTAACATGAACAACAAAACAACAAAACAACAGAACAGATAGGCAGAAAGTAGACTAACATGAACAACAAAACAACAAAACAACAGAACAGATAGGCAGAAAGTAGACTAACATGATCAACAAAACAACAAAACAACAGAACAGATAGGCAGAAAGTAGACTAACATGATCAACAAAACAACAAAACAACAGAACAGATAGGCAGAAAGTAGACTAACATGAAC
The DNA here is from genome assembly GCA_963662155.1 of Lamellibrachia columna. Taxonomy (NCBI): domain Eukaryota; kingdom Metazoa; phylum Annelida; class Polychaeta; order Sabellida; family Siboglinidae; genus Lamellibrachia; species Lamellibrachia columna. Next base: position 2,172,772 of record OY759261.1, on the reverse strand, counting down.
AACAAAACAACAAAACAACAGAACAGATAGGCAGAAAGTAGACTAACATGAACAACAAAACAACAAAACAACAGAACAGATAGGCAGAAAGTAGACTAACATGAACAACAAAACAACAAAACAACAGAACAGATAGGCAGAAAGTAGACTAACATGATCAACAAAACAACAAAACAACAGAACAGATAGGCAGAAAGTAGACTAACATGATCAACAAAACAACAAAACAACAGAACAGATAGGCAGAAAGTAGACTAACATGATCAACAAAACAACAAAACAACAGAACAGATAGGCAGAAAGTAGACTAACATGATCAACAAAACAACAAAACAACAGAACAGATAGGCAGAAAGTAGACTAACATGATCAACAAAACAACAAAACAACAGAACAGATAGGCAGAAAGTAGACTAACATGAACAACAAAACAACAAAACAACAGAACAGATAGGCAGAAAGTAGACTAACATGAACAACAAAACAACAAAACAACAGAACAGATAGGCAGAAAGTAGACTAACATGAACAACAAAACAACAAAACAACAGAACAGATAGGCAGAAAGTAGACTAACATGAACAACAAAACAACAAAACAACAGAACAGATAGGCAGAAAGTAGACTAACATGAACAACAAAACAACAAAACAACAGAACAGATAGGCAGAAAGTAGACTAACATGAACAACAAAACAACAAAACAACAGAACAGATAGGCAGAAAGTAGACTAACATGATCAACAAAACAACAAAACAACAGAACAGATAGGCAGAAAGTAGACTAACATGATCAACAAAACAACAAAACAACAGAACAGATAGGCAGAAAGTAGACTAACATGAACAACAAAACAACAAAACAACAGAACAGATAGGCAGAAAGTAGACTAACATGATCAACAAAACAACAAAACGCAGACACAGCTGGAGCGTCGCAGCAGCCCTTATGAAAGTATACCATCGTGCTCCGTGCTAAATACTATGGAGTTTTGAAACAGGTGAGCCATGCATGGTACACCATACATTAACCATACACAATATAATATTATAAAAAAGCATGGTCTACCACAGTTTACCATGTGAAGTCATGGTATACCGTGGTATACCATGTAATTCCGTGGTATATTTTCATAAGGGAGGAAACGCGAGAGAGCAGACGTTGCGTTCCGTCATGTCTTTATCGGTCGTGACGGCCTCGGTGCGTGACCAGGCGTCACTGTGACTCTTGAACGCCTGTGTAAATAAATACAAGGATATAGGCTGGTGGTCTACGAATGCAGGTTAATAATTTGCTTTCACTGTCAGTCACGGTTACGACAACGACTGCTCACTTCGTTCACAGTGTACGAGTTCTCCCCATGTCGGAATGTACGAGTTCTCTCCATGTCGGAATGTACGAGTTCTCTCCATGTAGGAATGTACGAGTTCTCTCCATGTCGGAATGTACGAGTTCTCTCCATGTAGGAATGTACGAGTTCTCCCCATGTCGGAATGTACGAGTTCTCTCCATGTCGGAATGTACGAGTTCTCTCCATGTCGGAATGTACGAATTCTCTCCATGTTGGAATGTACGAGTTCTCTCCATGTTGGAATGTACGAGTTCTCTCCATGTCGGAATGTACGAGTTCTCTCCATGTCGGAATGTACGAGTTCTCTCCATGTAGGAATGTACGAGTTCTCCCCATGTCGGAATGTACGAGTTCTCTCCATGTCGGAATGTACGAGTTCTCTCCATGTCGGAATGTACGAGTTCTCTCCATGTAGGAATGTACGAGTTCTCTCCATGTCGGAATGTACGAGTTCTCTCCATGTCGGAATGTACGAGTTCTCTCCATGTTGGAATGTACGAGTTCTCTCCATGTTGGAATGTACGAGTTCTCTCCATGTCGGAATGTACGAGTTCTCTCCATGTCGGAATGTACGAGTTCTCTCCATGTAGGAATGTACGAGTTCTCCCCATGTCGGAATGTACGAGTTCTCTCCATGTCGGAATGTACGAGTTCTCTCCATGTCGGAATGTACGAGTTCTCTCCATGTAGGAATGTACGAGTTCTCTCCATGTCGGAATGTACGAGTTCTCTCCATGTTGGAATGTACGAGTTCTCTCCATGTCGGAATGTACGAGTTCTCTCCATGTTGGAATGTACGAGTTCTCTCCATGTCGGAATGTACGAGTTCGCTCCATGTCGGAATGTACGAGTTCTCTCCATGTCGGAATGTACGAGTTCTCTCCATGTCGGAATGTACGAGTTCGCTCCATGTCGGAATGTACGAGTTCTCTCCATGTCGGAATGTACGAGTTCTCTCCATGTCGGAATGTACGAATTCTCTCCATGTTGGAATGTACGAGTTCTCTCCATGTTGGAATGTACGAGTTCTCTCCATGTCGGAATGTACGAGTTCTGTCCATGTCGGAATGTACGAGTTCTCTCCATGTCGGAATGTACGAGTTCTCTCCATGTTGGAATGTACGAGTTCTCTTCATGTCGGAATGTACAAGTTCTCTCCATGTCGGAATGTACGAGTTCGCTCCTTGTCGGAATGTACGAGTTCTCTCCATGTCGGAATGTACAAGTTCTCTCCATGTCGGAATGTACGAGTTCTCTCCATGTCGGAATGTACGAGTTCTCTCCATGTCGGAATGTACAAGTTCTCTCCATGTCGGAATGTACGAGTTCTCTCCATGTTGGAATGTACGATTTCTTTCCATGTCGGAATGTAGGAGTTCTCTCCATGTCGGAATGAATTAATACATTTTTTATTACACTATTTTGCTCACATTTTTAGACAGAAAGTTGTATAAAAAAATCAGAATGATAATAAGTTTATATTAAGATGAAAACAAAATAGTTATTTTTGTTACTGACTCTTGAATTTTTTAATTATTTCAGTGATCTCTCCAAATGTGACATTTGGAAAACAGTGCTAATATTTTAAGAACAGTGTAAAAAACAATTGTTTTTAGTTCCTATGTTTGAATTTGCGTTTCGAGCTTCGGACCAACATTTCACTGTATATAATAGCGCCAAACGAGCGGGGCCCGTTTTCGGTAGAGGGCTTTATTCGTAGATAAATCCCTGAGATGCAAAGCTAGGAGGGTAACGTACAAACACATCACAACGGACACTTGCAATGACGTGACAAGTCGTAAGCAACAATAGCATGACCTAGCTAACCAATAGCTAACCAATAGCTAACCAATAGCTTAGGCCTTATATCACATCGCCAGCTGTCCATTTTGAATTTATAATCAAGTTGTGATAGCGGTGACATGATGAGTGGCGCCCACTGTCGGGGAGCGTGCTTTCCAGCGCGTAGAGTGCGTGGCGCATCTAGGGAATGATTCGAGAACTAGATCCTTGAGCGTCGTGCATAACATTTGTTGAAAAACAATCGAGGCGTTTTGTCTGCGGACTCCCGCATATGTGTGTGTGCGCGCGTGCGTGCGTGCGTGCGTGCGTGCGTGTGTGTGTGTGTGGTTGTGTGGCTATGACGGCTAAATTAGTACACTAACTACAACTGAACCAACGAACAATGTCCAACACAACATGGTGTTTATTGCAGCCAGTTATAATATTTCAAGCACGAAACAACTCTAGGATATGTAAAATAATACGACATCATCGACTCATTGACGCAAGACGACGTGTTATGACGTATTCCACGGTCCAACTGTGTCGGTGTTGTCACACTGAGGGACACAACCTTCATCTCTATGGAGCTAAGACACAACCGTGGTTGACCGGATCATACACCAAGGCATCACACGGCTTATTATAACACACGCCGTTAGCGTCACACTGGATGAACATGTGGGGATCCGGTTGTTCATAGTAGAAGCCATTGACATCCGTGTTCGACTTGAAGCACGGACTCCGTGTGTCACAGGTGTACACCAAAGCTGCAAACACGATGAAGACATGCCATTATAGAGTATGTCGATAAGGCAGTAATCATGACAACTCTTTTAGTAATGTATTTTAAGCGCCTCTGAGCAGATTTTATGTCAGGATATACTACGCTATATAAATAAAATTTACCAAATCAGTTATAAAAATGCCAAGCATTCAGTGACAATATTTTTTTTATTTTAGAGGCAAATAATATCCTGGAATAAAAAAGGAGAATTACTAAAAATATCTTGCATATTTGTTATTGATATCACAATCATAGGAACCCCGAAAACCATAAGTTTGACTATGTATTGCATGCAATTTTTGCAATAAAAAATCTAAATTTCTAGCCCGGTTCTCGATTAAATATTCAAGTAGTCACAGAGAAGACTAACTAAATGAGAGAGATGATAATGTTTACGGGGTGCTCACAAGAGGTCGCTACTTACCACAGTTGCCGCCAGTGTAGCCTGAGCTGCAGACGCAGACAACGTCACTGCCCACGGGACATCTGCCGTTATTGAGACAGTCAGTGTCTGCTGCACACTGGAAGGCTGCAACAAGTTAATCTTACGTGAAATGACACATATAAATGAGTAGTTTATTAACATTCCAAACCTTTGTTGATTTCATTTGTGCCACAATTTGTCAGTTCATTGGCCGATTAATGATATTTATTGAAATAAATATTATTTGTGTGATAATATGTTCATAAGAACGAGCGAGAATAATGCATGATATATGTTATATTTACATGACTCAATATACTGCTTACTTGACACTTTCTGACAAACGCATTATTATTATTTTTTTTCCATTTTTACGACTGAAAGACAATGCTGCATTCGACATAAGGGTATAATTAATGTGATGTCACTTCTATTTCAAAATAATGTATAATCTCACTTGGACAATAATATTATACAATTTAATCTGGACAACAAACAATTTGAATATCTGTATGCTTGGAATATTGTTAGAAAATGCATTTGAACAATGTAACTTGCACAATAATATAACAACAAATAACAATAATGTAAACATTTTATTAGAAACACCAGTGTCATTAGAAACACCAGTGTCATTAGAAACACCAGTGTCATTAGAAACACCAGTGTCATTAGAAACACCAGTGTCATTAGCAGTCTGTTTAACATACGCCTTGTTTTTATTGCCGTTAAGTATGACACTCTGCTGATACTTCATTTTAAAACTGCATGATCATTCTGATTATCCGGGTGAGGAGAGCGATTAACCGAGAACGTTCAAAAGAGCGATTTAGTACTCTCCTCGGTGTGGCAAACGGGGAAAAACGATGGAACTCACAATCAGTTTATCTCATCATAGTTATCACTGCATGTGTGGCATTTACAGAAGTAAGCTTAAAATGTATGTTTAGCGTAACAAACGTGCTCAAACTGTTAATTTTAACATGGAATTTTGCGAGAAGGCCTGGAAAACGGACATTTGCACACATTTATTCACACTATATAATTTTTGTAACAGTTAATATGTGCCAAAACAATTAATAAATATAACTATTCTCTACCTGTTTCGCAGTGGTCTCCGATGTATTGATCTGTGCAGTGACAAGCGTTCCCGTAGCAAGTCCCGCCGTTCTCACAGTCACTGGCCGAGAAGCACGTCCCAGCTGGCGACACAAACACATCAACATTTGATTAAACAATATAATACATAAAAAAGAAACATGTATAAAGTCATATATCAAATGATTAAACATATTGACAAAATCGAAAAAGAATGACTGAATATGATTGATACAATTTCAAGTTAAGGTCAAATTGCACAGTCCGCTCATAATTTCGTAGAATGACACATTTGCATGGCCGTTATCAATCGACGCGTGGCACAAATATACGTATATTTACACATACTTAGCTGGCAGTTAGTTCCAGAGAAGCCGGCTAGACAGGTGCACGTGTACGTGTGATCTCCGTCGGTGCAAGTGCCGCCATTCTGACACGGATTGTTGGCGCAGTCGTCGGCGCCATCTAGAATATTTGTTATTATTAGTATCATTACAGTATTAATGCACTACTGTAATTTATCATGTAAACTCTATATGCATAACTAAAGTGTGATCGAATTTATTAAAAACAACAACAATACGTATATTTATGGGTGACTACACAAGTGGGGGAACCCTTCGTGTCCTTAGCAATTACATATTTAAAAAAAATCGAAATACAATACAAAAGCCACAAAATATTTCCATAAATGTTTTATATAACTACTTTTCAAAAAAACATTTGTTATATTAGACGCACCAAAAACCGTGTAAATATGTCGTGTAATTACGTTCCCAAAATTCGCTGAAGCACAAACAAATGTGGCAGCAAAAACTCAAAGAGAACTATGAGAACTAGGAAAGCATCTTCTCCATTGTACATTTCAGCTATGTTAAACGCAATTGAAGAAAACTTAAATTTTGTTACACATGTCCCCCAATTCTAAATTCACTGTATGACGCATCCAGTTTTATAAAATGAAAAGGTCACGATATATCTTATAATTTGCATGAATACAGAACATGATGCTAGCTGAGAATTATCCAGCGTGAGAATCGTTTGCAGAAATTGGCGCAAAAGAAAGAATTTTAATAACTAATGGAGACCAGCTGAACGTGTCTACTACATTATGCGAATCCGTAAAGGCGCATGAATGGTTCAGCACATTACTTCAAGTTATGGAATAATTTACAAAGCTCCTGGGCCAAAATAATGCGAAAATTATTGGCAAATAAAATATAGAGATTGTACACTCGGTCAAAGCCCACTCCGTCACATTTCAGCGATTGAAGAATGAAAATGTCCAATGTCGATTTGCTTTCTGAACTCGCATATTACGTGACAACATGTCCATAAATTTAATTGATCTGAATATTGTATCAGATCAGAGGAGGTTTATTCCCCCACATTTTGTGTGTATATCATTGTAAGGGGGTTTTACTCCCACACTTTTGTGTATATCATTGTAAGGGGGGTTTATTCCCCACCTTCTGTGTATATCTTGACAGAACATCTGATCGTATACAAGTACATATTTTAAATTCAAATAATCCACCAAATATTTCCGTATATGTTTTATGTAACTATTTATCAAGTGGTATCACCTGTAATGATAAACATTAAAAAATAACATTTGCTATGCTAAATGAATCAACAACCGTGATAACTATGTCGTGTAATTACGTTCCCAAAATTCACTGAAGCACAACCAAATGTGGAAGTAGAAACTCAAAGAGAACTATGAGAAGCATCTTCTCCATTGTACATTTCAGCTGTGTTATGCGCAGTTTATAACAACTTTCATTTCTCTAACTGGTCCGCTCTTTGTAAATTCACTGCGTAACTCGTACTGTTTTACAAAATGAAAAGTTTAAGACATATCTTATAATTTGCATAAATACTGAAGATAGCAAAACATGATGTCAGCAACAAATTGTCCAGCGTGAGAATCGTGTGCAGAATGTGGCACAATTGAAATATTGTTTTTGCGGTTAGTAACTAATAAAGAACAGCTGAAGGTGTCTACCCTATTATGCGATTCAGTAAAAGCACACGAATGTGTGTTGCAGCACATTACCTCAAGTTATGGAATAATTTACTATGTTTCTGGGCGAACATATGTTATTGGCAAATAAAACATGGATATCGTCCACTCGGACTAAATCTATTCCGTCACATTTCAGGGATTGAAGAATAAAAATGTCCACTCCGCCAGGTTATGTGGTGTGACAGGGTGGACGTCGTCACCCACATTAATAAAGACATGGACAATTTATTAAAACATTTGAAATTGTAAAGTATTGTATAATACAACGAGTTATATATATACATCTTTTTTTTTATAGAGATCGTCATTGTGAGTGTATATGGAAATGGATTCGCCATCATACATACTTAGCTGGCAGTTAGTTCCAGAGAAGCCGGTCAGACAGGTGCACGTGTACGTGTGATCTCCGTCGGTACAAGTGCCGCCATTCCGACAAGGATTGTTGGCACAGTCGTCGGCGCCAACTAAAATATTCGTAATTATTTATACAATTACAATATTAATGTAAGACTGCGATTTATCATTGATATTGTATACGCATAATCGTATTGATCGGTTTATATTTATACAGGTGGTTGTGTTACAATAGTATTGATTTCGGCCAGTTATTTCACAAAACATCCAATCGTATACACGTACAAAGGAAACGTACTTTACACAACATCTGGTCGTATACACGGTCAAAGCAAACGTACTTTACACAACATCTGATCGTATACACTTCCATAGATAAAGTATTTTACACAACATCTGATCGTATACATGTCCATAAAAAGTACTTTACAGAACATCTGATCGTATACAAGTACATATTTTAAATAAGGAATAAAGATCGAAATACATTAAAGTAATCCACAAAATATTTCAGTATATGTTTTATGTAACTATTTATCAAGTGGTATCATCTGTAATGACAAACAATAAAAAATAACATTTGCTATGTTAAATGAATCAAAAACCGTGATAACTATGTCGTGTAATTACTTTCCCAAAATTCACTGAAGCACAACCAAATGTGGCAGTAGAAACTCAAAGAGAACTATGAGAAATACGACAGCATCTTCCCCATTGAACATTTCAGTTATGTCAAGCGCAATTGAAGAAAACTTTAATTCCCCCAATTCTAAATTCACTGTATCACGCATCCAGTTTTATCAAATGAAAAGGTCACGATATATCTTACAATTTGCATGAATACAGAACATGATGTTAGCTGAGAATTATCCAGCGTGAGAATCGTTTGCAGAAATTGGCGCAAAAGAAAGAATTTTAATAACTAATAGAGACAAGCTGAACGTGTCTACTACATTATGCGAATCAGTAAAGGCGCAAGAATGGTTCAGCACATTACTTCAAGTTATGGAATAATTTACAAAGCTCCTGGGCCAAAATAATGCGAAAATTATTGGCAAATAAAATATAGAGATTGTACACTCGGTCAAAGCCCACTCCGTCACATTTCAGCGATTGAAGAATGAAAATGTCCAATGTCGATTTGCTTTCTGAACTCGCATATTACGTGACAACATGTCCAGAAATTTAATTGATCTGAATATTGTATCAGATCAGAGGAGATTTATTCACCCACATTTTGTGTGTATATCATTGTAAGGGGTTTTACTCCCCAACTTTTGTGTATATCATTGTAAGGGGGGTTTATTCCCCAACTTCTGTGTATATCTTTATAAATACTCTATCTTGCACTATATACATATAATTATGTACGTTTGTCTGCACATAGGTATCGTTTCCTTTTTCGTATGCTGTCGCTTTGCATAAGAGCAGCAAAGGCTTTTGGTAAAGACTGTCTTTGACAGTTTGTTAGCTACAGTAGAAAATATCAGTAATGTGAAATCTTATCAGGCATTGTTTACTAATTGGTCATACACACCAGCTTAATCAGTAATGTACCAGGCTGTGCACAATCTGTGGCAGACATTGTCACTATTATTGTGTGCACAGCGGCAATCCTTGTTGGATATGAATAACATTGGATTGCCCGTTACCAATCTACCAAGTAGTTGGTGTATTTATACAAACAGAGAAAGAGCTGCAAGAGTGTGTCCTCATTTCATTATAAACACAAATACACCGGGAATCAACGGGGTATCGAGCTGCGAAAAAACATAAGAAATGAAAATGGATTCACAATCATACATACTTAACTCGCAGTAAGCTCCAGAGAAGCCGGCTCGACAGGCGCATGAGTACGTGCCAACTCCGTCGGTGCAAGTGCCGCCATTCCGACATGGATTGTTGGCACAGTCGTCGGCGCCAACTAAAATATTTGTTATTATTAGTACAATTACATTATTAATGTTCTACTGTAATTTATCATGGATATTGTATATGCATAATCGTATAGACTGCTTTCTATTTGCACTGGTGATATGTTGCAGTGGTATCGATATCGGCCAGTTATTTAACAAAACATCCAATCGTATACACTTCCACAGAAAACGTACTTTGCAAAAAGTCTGGTCGTATACACGTTCACAGAAAACGTACATTCCACAACATATTATAGAATACACGAACACTGGAAACGTACTTTCCACAATATCTGATTGCATACACGTCCACAGAAAACACACAGTTCACAACATCTGATAGTGTACACGTCCATAGAAAAAGTACTTTACAGAACATCTGATCGTATTCAATTACATATTTTAAATACGGAAAAAAAAGATCGAAATACATTCAAATAATCCACCAAATATTTCCGTATATGTTTTATGTAACTATTTATCAAGTGGTATCACCTGTAATGATAAACATTAAAAAATAACATTTGCTATGCTAAATGAATCAACAACCGTGATAACTATGTCGTGTAATTACGTTCCCAAAATTCACTGAAGCACAACCAAATGTGGAAGTAGAAACTCAAAGAGAACTATGAGAAGCATCTTCTCCATTGTACATTTCAGCTGTGTTATGCGCAGTTTATAACAACTTTCATTTCTCTAACTGGTCCGCTCTTTGTAAATTCACTGCGTAACTCGTACTGTTTTACAAAATGAAAAGTTTAAGACACATCTTATAATTTGCATAAATACTGAAGATAGCAACACATGATGTCAGCAACAAATTGTCCAGCGTGAGAATCGTGTGCAGAATTTGGCACAATTGAAATATTGTTTTTGCGGTTTGTAACTAATTGAGAACAGCTGAAGGTGTCTACTATATTATGCGATTCAGTAAAAGCACACGAATGTGTGGTGCCGCACATTACCTCAAGTTATGGAATAATTTACTATGTTTCTGGGCGAACATATGTTATTGGCAAATAAAACATGGATATCGTCCACTCGGACAAAATCTATTCCGTCACATTTCAGTGATTGAAGAATAACAATTTCCACTCCGCCAGGTTATGTGGTGTGACAGGGTAGACATCGTCACCCACATTAATAAAAACATGGACAATTTATTCAAACATTTGAAATTGTAAAGTATTGTATAATACAACGAGTTATATATACATTTTTTTTTTTATAAAGATCGTCATTGTGAGTGTATATGGAAATGGATTCACCATCATACATACTTAGCTGGCAGTTAGTTCCAGAGAAGCCGGTCAGACAGGTGCACATGTACGTGTTTTCTCCGTCGGTACAAGTGCCGCCATTCCGACATGGATTGTTGGCACAGTCGTCGGCGCCAACTAAAATATTCGTAATTATTTATACAATTAAAATATTAATGTAAGACTGCGATTTATTATTGATATTGTATATGCATAATCGTATTGATCGGTTTATATTTATACAGGTGGTTGTGTTACAGTAGTATTGATATCGGCCAGTTATTTCACAAAACATCCAATCGTATACACGTACAAAGGAAACGTACTTTACGCAACATCTGGTCGTATACACGGTCAAAGCAAACGTACTTTACACAACATCTGGTCGTATACACGGTCACAGCAAACGTACTTTACACAATATCTGATCGTATACACGTCCATAGATAAAGTATTTTACACAACATCTGATCGTATACACGTCCATAAAAAAGTACTTTACAGAACATCTGATCGTATAAAAGTACATATTTTAAATACGGAATAAAGATCGAAATACATTAAAATAATCCACAAAATATTTCCGTATATGTTTTATGTAACTATTTATCAAGTGGTATCATCTGTAATGATAAACAATAAAAAATAACATTTCCTATGTTAAATGAATCAAAAACCGTGATAACTATGTCGTGTAATTACTTTCCCAAAATTCACTGAAGCACAACCAAATGTGGCAGTAGAAACTCAAAGAGAACTATGAGAAATACGAAAGCATCTTCCCCATTGAACATTTCAGTTATGTCAAGCGCAATTGAAGAAAACTTTAATTCCCCCAATTCTAAATTCACTGTAACACGCATCCAGTTTTATAAAATGAAACGGTCACGATATATCTTACAATTTGCATGAATACAGAACATGATGCTAGCTGAGAATTATCCAGCGTGAGAATCGTTTGCAGAAATTGGCGCAAAAGAAAGAATTTTAATAACTAATAGAGACCAGCTGAATGTGTCTACTATATTATGCGAATCCGTAAAGGCGCATGAATGGTTCAGCACATTACTTCAAGTTATGGAATAATTTACAAAGCTTCTGGGCCAAAATAATGCGAAAATTATTGGCAAATAAAATATAGAGATTGTACACTCGGTCAAAGCCCACTCCGTCACATTTCAGCGATTGAAGAATGAAAATGTCCAATGTCGATTTGCTTTCTGAAATCGCATATTACGTGACAACATGTCCAGAAATTTAATTGATCTGAATATTGTATCAGATCAGAGGAGGTTTATTCACCCACATTTTGTGTGTATATCATTGTAAGGGGTTTTACTCCCCAACTTTTGTGTATATCATTGTAAGGGGGGTTTATTCCCCAACTTCTGTGTATATCTTTATAAATACTCTATCTTGCACTATATACATATAATTATGTACGTTTGTCTGCACATAGGTATCGTTTCCTTTTTCGTATGCTGTCGCTTTGCATAAGAGCAGCAACGGCTTTTGGTAAAGACTGTCTTTGACAGTTTGCTAGCTACAGTAGAAAATATCAGTAATGTGAAATCTTATCAGGTATTGTTTACTAATTGGTCATACACACCAGCTTAATCAGTAATGTACCAAGCTGTGCACAATCTGTGACAGACATTGTCACTATTATTGTGTGCACAGCGGCAATCCTTGTTGGATATGAATAACATTGGATTGCCCGTTACCAATCTACCAAGTAGTTGGTGTATTTATACAAACAGAGAAAGGGCTGCAAGAGTGTGTCCTCATTTCATTATAAACACAAATACACCGGCAGTCAACGGGGTATCGAGCTGCGAAAAAACATAAGAAATGAAAATGGATTCACAATCATACATACTTAACTCGCAGTAAGCTCCAGAGAAGCCGGCTCGACAGGCGCATGAGTACGTGCCAACTCCGTCGGTGCAAGTGCCGCCATTCCGACATGGATTGTTGGCACAGTCGTCGGCGCCAACTAAAATATTTGTTATTATTAGTACAATTACAGTATTAATGTACTACTTTAATTTATCATGGATATTGTATATGCATAATCGTATAGTCTGCTTTCTAGTTGCACTGGTGATATGTTGCAGTGGTATCGATATCGGCCAGTTATTTAACAAAACATCCAATCGTATACACTTCCACAGAAAACGTACTTTGCAAAACGTCTGGTCGTATACACGTTCACAGAAAACGTACATTCCACAACATATTATAGAATACACGAACACTGGAAACGTACTTTCCACAACATCTGATTGCATACACGTCCACAGAAAACACACAGTTCACAACATCTGATAGTGTACACGTCCATAGAAAAAGTACTTTAGAGAACATCTGATCGTATACAATTACATATTTTAAATACGGATAAAAAAGATCGAAATACATTAAAATAATCCACAAAACATTTCCGTATATGTTTTATGTAACTATTTATCAAGTGGTATCACCTGTAATGATAAACAATAAAAAATAACATTTGCTATGCTAAATGAATCAACAACCGTGATAACTATGTCTTGTAATTACGTTCCCGAAATTCACTGAAGCAAAACCAAATGTGGCAGTAGAAACTCAAAGAGAACCATGAGAAGCATCTTCTCCATTGTACATTTCAGCTATGTTATGCGCAGTTTATAACAACTTTCATTTCTCTAACTGGTCCGCTCTTTGTAAATTCACTGCGTAACTCGTACTGTTTTACAAAATGAAAAGTTTAAGACACATCTTATAATTTGCATCAATACTGAAGATAGCAGCACATGATGTCAGCAACAAATTGTCCAGCGTGAGAATCGTGTGCAGAATCTGGCACAATTGAAATATTGTTTTTGCGGTTAGTAACTAATAGAGAACAGCTGAAGGTGTCTACTATATTATGCGATTCAGTAAAAGCACACGAATGTGTGTTGCAGCACATTACCTCAAGTTATGGAATAATTTACTATGTTTCTGGGCGAACATATGTTATTGGCAAATAAAACATGGATATCGTCCACTCGGACTAAATCTATTCCGTCACATTTCAGTGATTGAAGAATAAAAATGTCCACTCCGCCAGGTTATGTGGTGTGACAGGGTGGACGTCGTCACCCACATTAATAAAGACATGGATAATTTATTCAAACATTTGAAATTGTAAAGTATTGTATAATACAACGAGTTATATATACATTTTTTTTTTTATAAAGATCGTCATTGTGAGTGTATATGGAAATGGATTCACCATCATACATACTTAGCTGGCAGTTAGTTCCAGAGAAGCCGGTCAGACAGGTGCACATGTACGTGTTTTCTCCGTCGGTACAAGTGCCGCCATTCCGACATGGATTGTTGACACAGTCGTCGGCGCCAACTAAAATATTCGTAATTATTTATACAATTACAATATTAATGTAAGACTGCGATTTATTATTGATATTGTATATGCATAATCGTATTGATCGGTTTATATTTATACAGGTGGTTGTGTTACAGAAGTATTGATATCGGCCAGTTATTTCACAAAACATCCAATCGTATACACGTACAAAGGAAACGTACTTTACACAACATCTGATCGTATACACGTCCATAGATAAAGTATTTTACACAACATCTGATCGTATACACGTCCATAAAAAAGTACTTTACAGAACATCTGATCGTATAGAAGTACATATTTTAAATACGGAATAAAGATCGAAATACATTAAAGTAATCCACAAAATATTTCAGTATATGTTTTATGTAACTATTTATCAAGTGGTATCATCTGTAATGATAAACAATAAAAAATTACATTTGCTATGTTAAATGAATCAAAAACCGTGATAACTATGTCGTGTAATTACTTTCCCAAAATTCACTGAAGCACAACCAAATGTGGCAGTAGAAACTCAAAGAGAACTTTGAGAAATACGAAAGCATCTTCCCCATTGAACATTTCAGTTATGTCAAGCGCAATTGAAGAAAACTTTAATTCCCCCAATTCTCAATTCACTGTATCACGCATCCAGTTTTATCAAATGAAACGGTCACGATATATCTTACAATTTGCATGAATACAGAACATGATTTTAGCTGAGAAGTATCCAGCGTGAGAATCGTGTGCAGAAATTGGCGCAAAAGAAAGAATTTTAATAACTAATAGAGACAAGCTGAACGTGTCTACTACATTATGCGAATCAGTAAAGGCGCATGAATGGTTCAGCACATTACTTCAAGTTATGGAATAATTTACAAAGCTCCTGGGCCAAAATAATGCGAAAATTATTGGCAAATAAAATATAGAGATTGTACACTCGGTCAAAGCCCACTCCGTCACATTTCAGCGATTGAAGAATGAAAATGTCCAATGTCGATTTGCTTTCTGAACTCGCATATTACGTGACAACATGTCCAGAAATTTAATTGATCTGAATATTGTATCAGATCAGAGGAGGTTTAATCCCCCACATTTTGTGTGTATATCATTGTAAGGGGTTTTACTCCCGCACTTTTGTGTATATCATTGTAAGGGGGGTTTATTCCCCAACATCTGTGTATATCATTATAAATACTCTATCTAGCACTATATACATATAATTATGTACGTTTGTCTGCACATAGGTATCGTTTCCTTTTTCGTATGCTGTCGCTTTGCATAAGAGCAGCAAAGGCTTTTGGTAAAGACTGTCTTTGACAGTTTGCTAGCTACAGTAGAAAATATCAGTAATGTGAATTCGATCAGGTATTGTTTACTAATTGGTCATACACACCAGCTTAATCAGTAATGTACCAGGCTGTGCACAATCTGTGGCAGACATTGTCACTATTATTGTGAGCACAGCGGCAATCCTTGTTGGATATGAATAACATTGGATTGCCCGTTACCAATGTACCAAGTAGTTGGTGTATTTATACAAACAGAGAAAGGGCTGCAAGAGTGTGTCCCCATTTCATTATAAACACAAATACACCGGCAGTCAACGGGGTATCGAAAAAACATACGAAATGAAAATGGATTCACAATCATACATACTTAACTCGCAGTAAGCTCCAGAGAAGCCGGCTCGACAGGCGCATGAGTACGTGCCAACTCCGTCGGTGCAAGTGCCGCCATTCCGACATGGATTGTTGGCACAGTCGTCGGCGCCAACTAAAATATTTGTTATTATTAGTACAATTACAGTATTAATGTACTACTGTAATTTATCATGGATATTGTATATGCATAATCGTATAGACTGCTTTCTATTTGCACTGGTGATATGTTGCAGTGGTGTCGATATCGGACAGTTATTTAACAAAACATCCAATCCTATACACTTCCACAGAAAACGTATTTTGCAAAAAGTCTGGTCGTGTACACGTTCACAGAAAACGTACATTCCACAACATATTATAGAATACATACACGAACACTGGAAACGTACTTTCCACAACATCTGATCGCATACACGTCCACAGAAAACGCACAGTTCACAACATCTGATACTATACACGTCCATAGAAAAAGTACTTTACAGAACATCTGATCGTATACAATTACATATTTTAAATACGGAAAAAAGATCGAAATACATTAAAATAATCCACAAAATATTTCCGTATATGTTTTATGTAACTATTTATCAAATGGTATCACCTGTAATTATAAACAATAAAAAGTAACATTTGCTATGTTACACGCATCAAAAACCATGATAAATATGTCGTGTAATTACGTCCCCAAAAATCACTGAAGCACAAACAAATGTGGCAGTAGAAACTCAAAGAGAACTATGTGAAGCATCTTCCCCACTGTACATTTCAGCTATGTTATGCGCAATTTATAACAACTTTCATTTCTTTCACTGGTCAGCTCATTGTAAATTCGCTGCGTCACTCATCCAGTTTTAGAAAATGCAACACATGATGTCAGCAACGAATTGTCCAGCGTGAGAATCGTGTGCAGAATTTGGCACAATTGAAAGATTGTTTTTGCGGTTAGTAACTAATAGAGAACAGCTGAACGTGTCTACTATATTATGCGATTAAATAAAAGCACACGAATGTGTGTTGCAGCACATTACCTCAAGTTATGGAATAAGTTACTATGTTTCTGGGCGAACACATGTTATTGGAAAATAAAACGTGGATATCGTCCACTCGGACAAAATCTATTCCGTCACATTTCAGCGATTGAAGAATAAAAATGTCCATTCCGCCAGGTTATGTGGTGTGACAGGGTGGACGCCGTCACCCACATAAATAAAGACATGGACAATGTATTCAAACATTTGAAATTGTAAATTATTGTATAATACAACGCAATATATATATATATATATATATATATATATATATATATATATATATATATATATATATATATATATATATATATATATATATATATATATATATATATATATATATATATATATATATATAAAGATCGTCATCGAGAGTGTATATGGAAATGGATTCACCATCATACATACTTAGCTGGCAGTTAGTTCCAGAGAAGCCGGTCAGACAGGTGCACGTGTACGTGTTATCTCCGTCGGTGCAAGTGCCGCCATTCCGACATTGAGTGTTGGCACAGTCGTCGGCGCCAACTAAAATATTTGTAATTATTGATACAATTAAAATATTAATGTACGACTGTGATTTATCATTGATATTGTATACGCATAATCGTATTGATCGTTTTATGTTTACACAGGTGGTTGAGTTACAGTAGTATTGATATCGGCCAGTTATTTCACAAAACATCCAATCGTATACACGTACAAAGGAAACGTACTTTACACAACGTCTGGTCGTATACACGTCCATAGATAAAGTATTTTACACAACATCTGATCGTATACACGTCCATAAAAAGTACTTTACAGAACATCTGATCGTATACAATTACATATTTTAAATACGGAATAAAGCTCGAAATACATTAAAATAATCCACGAAATATTTATGTAAATGTTCTATGTAGCTATTTATCAAGTGGTTTCACCAGTAAATATAAAAAATAACATTTACTATGTTAAACGCATCAAAAACCGTGTAAATATGTGGTGTAATTACGTTCCCAAAATTATCTGAAGCACAAACAAATGTGGCAGTAGAATCTAAAAGAGAACTATGAGAAATAGGAAAGCATCTTCTCCATTGTATATTTCAGCTATGTTATGCGCAATTTATAACAACTTTAATTTCTCTCACTGGTCCGCTCATTGTAAAGTCACTGCGTAACTCATAGTGTTTTACAAAATGAAAAGTTTACGACACATCTTAAAATTTCCATAAATACTGACGATAGCAACACATGATGTCAGCAACAAATTGTCCAGCGTGAGAATCGTGTGCAGAAATTGGCGCAAAAGAAAGAATTTTAATAACTAATAGAGACTAGCTGCACGCGTCTACTACATTATGCGAATCAGTAAAGGCGCATGAATGGTTCAGCACATTACTTCAAGTTATGGAATAATTTACAAAGCTCCTGGGCCAAAATAATGCGAAAATTATTGACAAATAAAATATATAGAGATTGTACACTCGGTCAAAGCCCACTCCGTCACATTTCAGCGATTGAAGAATGAAAATGTCCAATGTCGATTTGCTTTCTAAACTCGCGTATTATGTGACAACATGTACAGAAATTTAATTGATCTGAATATTGTTTCAGATAAGAGGAGGTTTATTCCCCCACATTTTGTGTGTATATCATTGTAAGGGGGTTTTACTCCCCCACTTTTGTGTATATCATTGTAAGGTGGGTTTATTCCCCAACTTGTGTGTATATCATTATAAATACTCTAGCTAGCACTATATACATATAATTATGTACGCTTGTCTGCACATCGGTATCGTTTCCTTTTTTGTATGCTGTCGCTTTGCATAAGAGCAGCAAAGGCTTTTGATAAAGACTGTCTTTGACAGTTTGCTAGCTACAGTAGAAAATATCAGTAATGTGAAATCTTATAAGGTATTGTTTACTAATTGGTCATACACACCAGCTTAATCAGTAATGTACCAGGTTGTGCACAATCTGTGGCAGACATTGTCACTATTATTGTGTGCACAGCGGCAATCCTTGTTGGATATGAATAACATTGGATTGCCCGTTACCAACCTAACAAGTAGTTGGTGTATTTATACAAACAGTGAAAGGGCTGCAAGAGTGTGTCCCCATTTCATTATAAACACAAATACACCGGCAGTCAACGGGGTATCGAGCTGCGAAAAAACATAAGAAATGAAAATGGATTCACAATCATACATACTTAACTCGCAGTAAGCTCCAGAGAAGCCGGCTCGACAGGTGCATGAGTACGTGTCAACTCCGTCGGTGCAAGTGCCGCCATTCCGACATGGATTGTTGGCACAGTCGTCGGCGCCAACTAAAATATTTGTTATTATTAGTACAATTACAGTATTAATGTACTACTGTAATTTATCATGGATATTGTATATGCATAATCGTATAGACTGCTTTCTATTTGCACTGGTGATATGTTGCAGTGGTATCGATATCGGCCAGTTATTTAACAAAACATCCAAACGTATACACTTCCACAGAAAACATACTTTGCAAAAAGTCTGGTCGTATACACGTTCACAGAAAACGTACATTCCACAACATGTTATAGAATACACGAACACTGGAAACGTACTTTCCACAAGATCTGATTGCATACACGTCCACAGAAAACACACAGTTCACAACATCTGATACTGTACACGTCCATAGAAAAAGTACTTTACAGAACATCTGATCGTATACAATTACATATTTTAAATACGGAAAAAAAAGATCGAAATACATTAAAATAATCCACCAAATATTTCCGTATATGTTTTATGTAACTATTTATCAAATGGTATCACCTGTAATGATAAACAATAAAAAATAACATTTGCTATGTTAAATGAATCAAAAACCGTGATAACTATGTCGTGTAATTACGTTCCCAAAATTCACTGAAGCACAACCAAATGTGGCAGTAGAAACTCAAAGAGAACTATGAGAAGCATCTTCTCTATTGTACATTTCAACTATGTTATGCGCAATTTATAACAACTTTCATTTCACTCACTGGTCCGCTCATTGTAAATTCACTGCTTAACTCGTACTGTTTTACAAAATGAAAAGTTTAAGACACATCTTATAATTTGCATAAATACTGAAGATAGCAAAACATGGTGTCAGCAACAAATTGTCCAGCGTGAGAATCGTGTGCAGAATTTGGCACAATTGAAATATTGTTTTTGCGGTTAGTAACTAATAGAGAACAGCTGAAGGTGTCTACTATATTAGGCGGTTCAGTAAAAGCACACGAATGTGTGTTGCAGCACATTACCTCAAGTTATGGAATAATTTATATGTTTCTGGGCGAACATATGTTATTGGCAAATAAAACATGGATATCGTCCACTCGGACTAAATCTATTCCGTCACATTTCAGGGATTGAAGAATAAAAATGTCCACTCCGCCAGGTTGTGTGGTGTGACAGGGTGGACGTCGTCACCCACATTACTAAAGACATGGATAATTTATTCAAACATTTGAAATTGTAAAGTATTTTATAATACAACGCGTTGTATATTTTTTTTTATAAAGATCGTCATTGTGAGTGACTATGGAAATGGATTAACCATCATACATACTTAGCTGGCAGTTAGTTCCAGAGAAGCCGGCCAGACAGGTGCACGTGTACCTGTTATCTCCGTCGGTGCAAGTGCCGCCATTCCGACATGGATTGTTGGCACAGTCGTCGGCGCCAACTAAAATATTCCTAATTATTAATGTACGACTGCGATTTATCATTGGTATTGTATACGCATAATCGTATTGACCGTTTTATATTTCCACAGGTGGTTGTGTTGCAGTAGTATCGATATCGGCCAGTTATTTTGGAAAGCATCTAATCGTATACACGTACACAGGATACGTACTTTACACAACGTTTGGTCGTATACACGTATACAAGAAACGTACTTTGCACAACATCTGATCGAATGCTCGTGCACGGAAAACGTACTTGACACAACATCTAACCGTGTAAACGTGCACAGAAAACATACTTTACACAACATCTAACCGTATATACGTACACAGAAAACGTACCTATCATCAGATCGTTTACACGTCCACTGAAAACGTCCTTTCCACAACATCTGAATGCATATACGTACACCGAAAAAAGTACAGTGCAGAATATCTGACCTTAAGCCCGCACACAGAAAACGTACTTTGCCAAAAATCTGCTTGTATGTTTGGTATTCGCACTGGTGGTTATGTTGCAGTTGTATAGATATCGTCGAGTTATTTCACAAATCTGCTTGTATGTTTGGTATTCGCACCGGTGGTTATGTTGCAGTTGTATAGATATCGTCGAGTTATTTCACAAATCTGCTTGTATGTTTGGTATTCGCACCGGTGGTTATGTTGCAGTTGTATAGATATCGTCGAGTTATTTCACAAATCTGCTTGTATGTTTGGTATTCGCACCGGTGGTTATGTTGCAGTTGTATAGATATCGTCGAGTTATTTCACAAAACATTCACTCGCATACACGTACGCAGAACACGTACTTTCGACATCTGATCGTGTACACGTTCGCAGAAGACATAATTTGTACAACATATGAGAGTATGCACGTCCACAGATAACTTACCTTACACAACATCTGATCGAATGCACAGAAAGTGTATTTTGTACATTTGATCGTATACACATACACGTAATCCGCAAATTACACAACATATGACCAGATATACGTCCAAAGCAAATGTACTTTGTACAACATCTTATAGCATACACGTCCACAGAAAACGTACTTTGCAGAACATGTGGTCGTATTCACGTATATAGAAAACTTACTTTGCACAACATCTGGTTGTTTACACAATGCTTGCTTGTGTGATTTGTGTTAATCTGACAGATTAAACAATTTACTGTCGGTTTGTCTTTGTATTGTGCATACAACATAGTTGACATATTAGCTTGTGTTTGCCGTCTCGGTGTTAAGCTCTCCACTGTTACACGTCGACACTTATGTGTGTCATTTAACTCTGCACTGTTACACGTCGACACTTATGTGTGTCATTTAGCTCTGCACTGTTACACGTCGACACTTATGTGTGTCATTTAGCTCTGCACTGTTACACGTCGACACTTATGTCTGTCATTTGCAAATTATTAACGTATGTTATTATTAGCAAATTACACATTCGAAATAAAAATCCCACCCCTATGCCTGTACCTGGCCTCCCAGTGTGTATGTTTGGCTCGTTGATTACGTGGACTTACCGACTGGTGGTGGCCTTGTTTCGAGGCAGTTGCTCATAGGGCGTACCTCGTAGAATTTGCCGCAGTTTTTCGATTGGTCGCAACACCATTTCTTGGGCAGCACGTCGTGAACTCGGTGTTCGGCGGGGTTTCGCGGGTGATACAAGAACAGCCGACCTCCGCTGCCGTCCTTTACCGTAATGAGTGCACCCACGGTGTTGTAGCAACAGTACTGCAACAAGTACAGGTCTCGTGGATACAACTCGTGCACGATGTGTGGCTTTGTCAGTCGCCGACACGTAACTGGTTGGTACCAACTTCTTGCTTTCGAGCGACTTCCTCGTCAACTAGACTCATATGTTGTCACAATGAATAAACAAGTTGTGCTTCCTTGAGATTGCAATAGCTAATTGAACACACTGTGGCTCTAAACGAATGCATGTGATCTAATTGATCTAATCACGAATATCAGTTTCAGGGCAGAACGAGGATGATGTATGTTATTACAGAACACAGGTATATTACCTCGTGTACGCTAAGTACACGACCAACCTCGTGTACCCTAAGTACAGGACCCACTTCGTGTACACTAAGTACAGGACCCACCTCGTGTACGCTAAGTACAGGACCCACCTCGTGTACACTAAGTACAGGACCCACCTCGTGTACGCTAAATACAGGACCAACCTCGTGTACCCTAAGTACACGACCCACTTCGTGTACGCTAAGTACACGACCCACCTCGTGTACACTAAGTACACGACCCACCTCGTGTACCTTAAGTACAGGACCCACTTCGTGTACACTAAGTACAGGACCCACATCGTTTATACTAAGTACAGGACCCACCTCGTGTATGCTAAGTACAGGACCCACCTCGTGTACCTAAGTACAGGACCCACCTCGTGTATGGTAAGTACAGGACCCACCTCGTGTACCTAAGTACAGGACCCACTTCGTGTACGCTAAGTACAGGACCCACTTCGTGTACGCTAAGTACAGGACCCACCTCGTGTACACTAAGTACACGACCCACCTCGTGTACGCTAAGTACAGGACCCACCTCGTGTACGCTAAATACAGGACCCACCTCGTGTACGCTAAGTACAGGACCCACTTCGTGTACGCTAAGTACACGACCCACCTCGTGTACGCTAAGTACAGGACCCACTTCGTGTACGCTAAGCATACGACCCACCTCGTGTACGCTAAGTACAGGACCCACTTCGTGTACGCTAAGTACAGGACCCACCTCGTGTACGCTAATACAGGACCCACCTCGTGTACGCTAAGTACACGACCCACCTCGTGTAAGCCAAGCGCAGGACCCACTTCGTGTACGCTAAGTACAGGACCCACCTCGTGTACGCTAATACAGGACCCACTTCGTGTACGATAAGTACAGGACCAACGTTGTGTACGCTAAGCACAGGACCCACCTCGTGTACGCTAAGTAGAGGACCCACTTCGTGTACGCTAAGAACAGGATTCACCTCGTGTACGATAAGTACAGGACCCACTTCGTGTACGCGATGGAGACAACCCACTCCAAGTGCGTTAGGCACAGAGCCAGCCTCAATATAGGAAGAACGGGTTTCACCTCGAGAAGTGTAAGTTCTAAAACCTCTTTCTGGTACATGAATTGCATCATGCCTTCTAGGTACATACCCGTTTATGCTAAGTGCAGGATACACTATTGTGTGGCTGTTAAACATACGACATTCGGACACACGCACATATGCACACACTGATACATGTACGCACGCACGGTTCGTACGTACGTGCGTACTCACGAACACACACACACACACACACACACACACACACACACACACACACACACACACACACACACACACACACACACACACACACACACACACACACACACACACACACACACACACACACACACACTCACACACACACACACACACACACACACACACAAACACACACACACACACACACACACACACACACACACAGACATATTAGGGTGGTCCAATTTTGTTGTTAAAATGTTTAAGTCTTACCCTCCATTTGCTGCCATTCGCATAAAAACACTCCTTCAAAAACTGCATATTATTTATGAGTACCTTCATAACTTAGACCGTCCGCCTGTATATAAATGGCTGTATTCTATAGCGTCCACACCGTTGAAGGTAGTGTCGCGGGATAGTCAAATATAAAGTCAACGGATGATCAATGTGACAAACTAGATTGGAACATTTTAAGACAGAATACAAAGAGAGCGTGTCCGCACTAAATACAAAGAGAGCGTGTCCGCACTAAATACAAAGAGAGCGTGTCCGCACTAAATACAAAGACAGCGTGTCCGCACTAAATACAAAGAGAGCGTGTCCGCACTAAATACAAAGAGAGCGTGTCCACACTAAATTCAAAGAGAGCGTGTCCGCACTAAATACAAAGAGAGCGTGTCCGCAGTAAATACAAAGAGAGCGTGTCCGCACTAAATACAAAGAGAGCGTGTCCGCACTAAATACAAAGAGAGCGTGTCCGCACTAAATACAAAGAGAGCGTGTCCGCACTAAATACAAAGAGAGCGTGTCCGCAACAGATACAAAGAGAGCGTGTCCGCACTAAATTCAAAGAGAGCGTGTCCGCACTAAATACAAAGAGAGCGTATCCACACTAAATACAAAGAGAACGTATCCATACTAACTACAAAGAGAGCGTGTCCGCACGAAATACAAAGAGAGCGTATCCGCACTAAATACAAAGAGAGCGTGTCCGCACTAAATACAAAGAGAGCGTATCCACACTAAATACAAAGAGAGCGTATCCACACTAAATACAAAGAGAGCATGTCGGCACTAAATACAAAGAGAGCGTGTCCGCACTAAATACAAAGAGAGCGTGTCCGCACTAAATTCAAAGAGAGCGTGTCCGCACTAAATTGCGAAGAAGTAGATGACTTATTTGTTGAGCTTTAACAAGCACACTCTATAACAGTTGTTCCTACTTGCATACGAAAAGTCATCACAGTGTTGATTTCTTATTTCCCGAAAGCCGTGTAACTTTATTTAGAACGACCATATAGATATAACAAAGCCCAAGGAGAAAGAGAAGTGTGAAAATTTCTTGTTGTTTCACGCCGTCGCCCGTCCAAGTGACGAGCCGAGTAAGAAACCAGTCATCGCCCGTCCGATATGAGAGATGGACAAGTGACGAGCCGAGTAAGAAACCAGTCATCGCCCGTCCGATATGAGAGATGGACAAGTGACGAGCCGAGTAAGAAACCAGCCATCGCCCGTCCGATATGAGAGATGGACAAGTGTCGAGCCGAGGAAGAAACCAGCCATCGCCCGTCCGATATGAGAGATGGACAAGTGACGAGCCGAGGAAGAAACCAGCCATCGCCCGTCCGATATGAGAGATGGACAAGTGACGAGCCGAGGAAGAAACCAGCCATCGCCCGTCCGATATGAGAGATGGACAAGTGACGAGCCGAGTAAGAAGCCAGCCATCGCCCGTCCGATATGAGAGATGGACAAGTGACGAGCCGAGTAAGAAACCAGTCATCGCCCGTCCGATATGAGAGATGGACAAGTGACGAGCCGAGTAAGAAACCAGCCATCGCCCGTCCGATATGAGAGATGGACAAGTGTCGAGCCGAGGAAGAAACCAGCCATCGCCCGTCCGATATGAGAGATGGACAAGTGACGAGCCGAGGAAGAAACCAGCCATCGCCCGTCCGATATGAGAGATGGACAAGTGACGAGCCGAGGAAGAAACCAGCCATCGCCAGTCCGATATGAGAGATGGACAAGTGTCGAGCCGAGGAAGAAACCAGCCATCGCCCGTCCGATATGAGAGATGGACAAGTGACGAGCCGAGGAAGACACCAGCCATCGCCCGTCCGGCATGAGAGATAGGCAAGTGACGAACCGAGGAAGAAACCATAGAAAGAAGACAGGCGAAGCGAAACTAGCGAAATGGGAGAGAACTGAAAACTATCAAAACTCAATATGTTAGTAGTTGTTCTCTGATTCGTGAGATCAAGCTAGCCGGAGTTGACTCTAAGCCCAGTGGCCCGTATATCTCACCTGACTCGGCTGTTCACTTGGCTGCCGTTCGTAGTAACACAGTCGAATTTGTCTAGGTTTGGCCACGTAGTTCTTCCAATCGAACTTCCATCGACCGTCGGCTATGAGCAGCGGCAGGTCGCACGGACAAGGCAGAGTTTTACTCAACCGCAGTTCGATGTCGCTCAGCTTATCTTTCTCCGCCTGGTACCACCGCATGCACTTCGTGTGACCGGTAGATGCAGGTGAACGCGTGAGTGGAAAGAAGTATTTGCCCACCTCGCCTGCAAACACGACACAACTAATTCATCAAACACATATCAGTTTATCTATCCATCCACCCATATATATATATATATATATATATATATATATATATATATATGATATCATGTATCTATCTTACAATCCATCCATCTATCTATACATCCATCCATCTTTATGTTTCCATACATGTCTAAAACTCACCTCAAACATGTATTCGATCTTACATTGCTATTTCTGACATTAACTCATTACAAAATTCATACATTCCCACTTCTTACAATAAATACTGAACACTGGAGTTTTCGGTCAATCATTCTCCCGGACATAATTTCACGGACACAAATACATATCGAGCCAGAAAAAAAAACAGTTTCCTTTGAAACCAACTCGAGCCATGCGACATGCTCACCTGTGTTGCCGACGATATCTGCAATGCGAAAGGCGCTCGTCGTGTTTGACATCCATAACTGTTTCCATTGGGTCTTCCTCCAGCGAGTCTCATAGTAGCCGATGGTGCTAGGACGCCTGTGCACAGTGCGATCCCAGCCGACTGACTCGTACAAATAGAGCACATACGTCTTCTTCTTGTCCCTGTCACTCATGAAGACGAGTTGGTACGTGCTCGGCTGTAAATGACAAGGTGACGGAACTACACACCGTTTGTAGTAGTACTCGTGTTGAGGTAATCTATTGGGATTATTCTGTTAATTTGATACATGTCACAACACACGTGAACATGATATGTTACGAGACTTGGCAGTGACATACACAACGACCTATTCTATAAAATATTAGAACATCTATTACTGAGTACACTGAATAGCAAACTATAACGTAAAACCTCTGCTACTGCTAAGCATTTGTTGACAAAAGACAAATGATTAAATGTTTAACCCTTGTTTAACCGACGCCCTAGCATGGATTAGGTCACGTGATTGCACTAGCATGGATTAGGTAGGGCAACAACAACGAACTTATAAACTGTTTGTAGTAAAGTGTGGGTTGATTTATTATCCTATCTTCCTAACACCATATACAGGGCCTGTAGACATTCCTTATTACTTGCGTTGAATATTATTTATTATGTGTCATTCAACTTTCATTCGATTTATCCAGCCAATTGTTCTTGTACCGTAGTGACGATCTGCCGAACGATCATCTTAAAACGTATACGTATAAGTGTCATCTTAAACAAACGTATACATATAAGTGTCATCTTAAAACGTATACATATAAGTGTTGTCTTAAAACGTATACCTATAAGTGTCATCTTAAAACGTATACATATAAGTGTCATCTTAAAACTTATACATATAAGTGTCGTCTTAAAACGTATACATTAGACATTTTAATTAATTCAAATTGTTTTGAAATGATGGACATTGCTTTATAATTTCTTTTTAGTGTTATATACATTTTAATTAGTGTTTAGTTTTTATATTAATTTATATAGTTTACATAAAAATTTTTTAGTACAGTATTAGTTTAGTTTAGTTTATATAATTTACATACACATTTTTGGTACAGCATTTATTTATTTATTTTTATATTAGTTTACATAATTTACATAGTACTGTACGTCTTTAAACCAGTGTTTAATTTGTTTAAAATTAATTTATATAATTTACATACAAAGGTTTAGCATTGTAAGTCTTAAAACCAAAGTTTAATTTTATTTATATAATTTATATAATTTACATTCCTCTTTTTAGTATTGTACGTCTTAAAACCAGTGTTCAGATATAGATATTTTAAATAAGTTACAGTTTATCTATTTATATTTATTAATATACATTTATTATATTTCTTGTACAGCGCATCGATCCGCCATGCGGGAATTAGCGCTATAGAAAAATAGTATTATTATTATTATACATATAAGTGTCATCTTAAAACGTATACCTATAAGTGTCATCTTAAAACGTATACATATAAGTGTCGTCTTAAAAAAGCATACATATAAGTGTCATCTTAAAGCGTATATATATAAGTGTCGTCTTAAAATGCATACATATAAGTGTCATCTTAAAACTTATACATATAAGTTTCGTCTTAAAACGTATACATATAAGTGTCGTCTTAAAACGTATACATATAAGTGTCATCTTAAAACGTATACATATAAGTCTCATCTTAAAACGTATACCTATAAGTGTCATCTTAAAACGTATACAGATAAGTGTCGTCTTAAAAAGCATGCATATAAGTGTCATCTTAAAGCGTATACATATAAGTGTCGTCTTAAAATGCATACATGTAAGTGTCATCTTAAAACGTATACATATAAGTGTCGTCTTAAAACGCATACATATAAGTGTCATCTTAAAACGCATACATGTAAGACAGCATTTGCCAATAATTCAAATAATTTATTTTAGTCTCATAACTAATATAGTTACATGCATGTTTAATAACTTATTGTATTTTATTGTTAGGTTATTTTGGATAAGTCTATGCATTGCACATGCTCAGGTTTTAAATACCTTATCTTATTTAATTGTTGTTGTGCTTTATTACTTTTTTATTAATATTAATTTTAAATATAGTATACATACGTATTCCGATGAGTTATACACACACTTCTTATCCTATATGCTAGCTGGGTAAGCATGACGATTGTATAGGTGTAAGCCATTTATGCTTTAACAATTTTAATAATTTTGTATTTTATGCGCCCTTGAATATATACACGTATATTCCGGAGATACGTCGCTATACAAATAAAATAATAATAAAATATTATTATTATTATTATTATGTTGTTACAAACGTAACAGTTTTACTCTTACACAAGAACAGTTTATGGTAAGTAGGCCTATGCCGTGTCTAAGCATATTAGTCGTGATAAATATGTGCACCAGCAAGTATAATATTAAATAATATACCTGGTCACGTTCGGAGTCGTAGTTCAACCGAGGTAGTACTTGAAACCACGTGACCACCAGTACCCAGGTAGGGGTGACGTCCAATTCACCTGAGTACTTGACGATGTCTTCTTTTGCTTTATTCATAATTTGGTCTTTTTCCGCTCGCTTGGTAGCGTCAGAAGTGGTCTTTTTACTGTCGTATACGTGATAGAACGTCTTCCCGCGGGAGCAGTCGTTGTCAGTCCACAACGGAGCTAGGATAGCGAAGCCATAGCGCCTGGAGTGCTTCTTCACTTTTGGCGTCATTGCCTTCCTGATGTCTACTGGAGTTCTGAAGTTTGATCTCTGGGATAGCGTCACGTAGCCGTGCGTGTATACCTATGTAGGGTAAACAATGGCTGACTGACAGAAGACAACCTATGTAGGGTAAATCAACAACAATAGCACAAGTCACGGACAGACACGATATTCTGATCTATGTAATACATGTGATATTCTGGTATAATATGTAATACCTGATACATAATACATGTGTTCGTATGTGTGTGTTTGTGTGTGTGTGTGTGTGTGTGTGTGCGTGCGTGCGTGCGTGCGTGCGTGCGTGCGTGCGTGCGTGCGTGCGTGCGTGCGTGCGTGCGTGCGTGCGTGCGTGCGTGCGTGCGTGCGTGAGTGCGTATGCTCGTTGAAGACGGCAACTGAATGCTGAACATAAAAAATATGAAATTGAATCAATCAACGATCTAGAATGAAACACTTTTCAAAAGAAATTATTAGAAAATCGCATACAAGCAAACTATGTGGAGGGTTTATTGGCGTACCAAAAATGATGAAGACTACACAAATTCCAAAGAGGCCCTTAAAGCAGTTATGAATGAATGAACTCCACAATCTGTCAGCAAAAATTAGCATATATATTAACAATATGGCGGCAAGAGTTGTTGTGCATATTGGGCGGGCTACACATAGATGTGAAAATGTGTTGGACTCTCGATAAGCCAATGGCTTCCTTGTCCACTTGCCATCTGGAACTTGTTGCTTGGGATGGCAATCTTGTTAAATCTATGTCACGAGTAAACAAAACGTACGAGATAATGTTGGACCACAAGAAGAAATCACTAAGTAGATAGATGAGGGATCACCAGTAGATATTATCTATTTAGATTTTCAGAAAGCTTTCGACAAAGTGTCACATACAATTCTACTACTTAAATAAAAAAAAACCATGGTATCGTGGATGGCATAATCAGCTGGATAGAAAAATGGTTGACTGACAGAAGACAACGTGTTGTTGAAGATGGGGAGGTTCCAAACTGGAAGTATTAGGATATTTATTATTCTTAATATATATATATATATATATATATATATATATATATATATATATATATATATATATATAGTGGTAACGTTAAAAACTATGTAGTTCAAAAACATTACAAAACGATCTAGACAAATTAGTGAAATGTTCTGCAAAATGGCGGACGTTATTACATTTTATGAAAGTTATATGCCCACACACATGATACGGTGACTTACATGTAAACTATGAAATGGGAAATACTGTTCATGGTATTACCACAAAAGAAAATTGCCTAGGAGCAACAATACTTGCTGATGTGAAAAGTTTCAGAGCAGTGTGGCATTTCAGCTTTAAATGGTAATACAATTCTTGGGTTGATTAAGATAAATACAATTATACATCTGTGTAAAGCAATAGTTAAGGAAGCCTCATTTAGAGTACTGCATGAAAGCTTGGAGATCATATCATAAGAAAGATATAGATACGCTAGGACGAACACAGAGGAGAGCAACTAAAATGATTCCAGAATTGAGAGACTAGTTATGAAGAACGCCTAAAAGAATGTGGTTTAACAACCTAGAGATAATGAGGTTAATATGAGATCAAATTAACGTTTCTGAGATGGGTATGAACATATTGACAGTAATATACACGAAAATGAACAACTGTAAGACCCTCGATTAGCCAATGTCTTCCTTGTCCACTTGTCATATGGGTCTTATGTATGCATGTGCTTACGTACGTACGTATGTGTATGTGTGTATGTGTATATATACCTAAGTACGTTTGTTTGTATGTATGTATGTATGTATGTATGTATGTATGTATGTATGTATGTATGTATGTATGTATGTATGTATGTATGAGTATATTTGACGTGTGTATGTATGTATCATATATGTGCATAATACTCCAACACTGCAGGTACGTCTGATTATTTATATAAACACACCTAGTATGTACTTATTTGACAGCGCTGTGAAGGAACATAGGTGTTGATATATGTCCTTACCACAAGTTGGACAGCGCTGTGAAGGAACATAGGTGTTGATATATGTCCTTACCACAAGTTGGACAGCGCTGTGAAGGAACATAGGTGTTGATATATGTCCTTACCACAAGTTGGACAGCGCTGTGAAGGAACATAGGTGTTGATATATGTCCTTACCACAAGTTGGACAGCGCTGTGAAGGAACATAGGTGTTGATATATGTCCTTACCACAAGTTGGACAGCGCTGTGAAGGAACATAGGTGTTGATATATGTCCTTACCACAAGTTGGACAGCGCTGTGAAGGAACATAGGTGTTGATATATGTCCTTACCACAAGTTGGACAGTGCTGTGAAGGAACATAGGTGTTGATATATGTCCTTACCACAAGTTGGACAGTGCTGTGAAGGAACATAGGTGTTGATATATGTCCTTACCACAAGTTGGACAGCGCTGTGAAGGAACATAGGTGTTGATATATGTCCTTACCACAAGTTGGACAGCGCTGTGAAGGAACATAGGTGTTGATATATGTCCTTACCACAAGTTGGACAGTGCTGTGAAGGAACATAGGTGTTGATATATGTCCTTACCACAAGTT
Organism: Lamellibrachia columna; assembly: GCA_963662155.1. NCBI lineage: Eukaryota > Metazoa > Annelida > Polychaeta > Sabellida > Siboglinidae > Lamellibrachia > Lamellibrachia columna. The sequence continues at coordinate 2,140,417 of OY759261.1, read as the reverse complement.
GGACAGCGCTGTGAAGGAACATAGGTGTTGATATATGTCCTTACCACAAGTTGGACAGCGCTGTGAAGGAACATAGGTGTTGATATATGTCCTTACCACAAGTTGGACAGCGCTGTGAAGGAACATAGGTGTTGATATATGTCCTTACCACAAGTTGGACAGTGCTGTGAAGGAACATAGGTGTTGATATATGTCCTTACCACAAGTTGGACAGTGCTGTGAAGGAACATAGGTGTTGATATATGTCCTTACCACAAGTTGGACAGTGCTGTGAAGGAACATAGGTGTTGATATATGTCCTTACCACAAGTGCCCTTGTTTCCGAAATGAAAAGTTTCACTCCTCTTGGTATCATGATTGCTGGAGACTGACCCCAGAGGTCACTGCGACATCCGACTACTCTGTCCCCCCGTGTCGTCCCATAAGGGTAGAGTCTTGGCTGACCTACGGGATAACAAGTTTTTTTTGTTTAATTTAATCTAACATGGGGGCGTTTTCACCTAAATGGTACCCATTTAGTCCCACGCAGCCTCAAGAAATCAAAGTGTTTCTAGTATTTGGTTCATGTTATTGTCCAACACTATAGATGATATTACAACAACAGTGACATTTTAGGAGCATTCCGTTATATATATTTCATAAACAACTGGCTTCGAAGTTAAATGTGCAAACTGGAGAGGACATTTCTTTGACAATAATATACCATCATCATATGAGGTATATGTTAACTATTTTAATACAAATGACAATTTTGAATAAAACAATATAATGTAATAAGAAAAATATACTCGTGAACTCGAGCTCAGCAGCGCGTTAAAACCAAACGATTAGACAATCTCAAATATAACAGTTGAATGAGGAGCTAAGGGGGTTAAGCGAAGACAAAAAGGTGGATCTTCAGATGACGTTGGATTATTGCTATATTTCATATAAACTTGGAAAGAGGGAGTTCCAAACTAACAACCAGGGAGTTCCAGTGAGTTTGAGCGGCCATGGTTTCGGCATTTGTTTTAACTCTTGGGATAACAAATATATCATAACTAGCTGATCGAAGCTGTCTACACTTTCTTGCAGGATTTAACAATGAATATATTGTGTGCTTAGATGAGCAGTGATTTGATCAAAAAGAGTAATTTCTGGGCTTACTTCACACATTCTAACACACGGGCTTCCTGAGATAATGAAAATCAGATGAAAATAATAATTAATTAATCTCATTATGTTCAATGTTAACTAACTGCATTGATAAAACAGACACCATACATTGTCATGCTGTCGAGCTTCAAATGAATTCAAAATCTCGATCAAAATTGTAAGATGTCACATTACATCAGTAATGCCCAAATGTTCTGGAGTGGACATTTGTTTAGCGCATGATATGCTAGTGTGGCATACACGCTTCTTATGACATTGAAAACAGGATGAAAATTATCTGAAATTGTTAACTAACCTCATTATTTTCCAATATTAGTTAAGTACATTGATAGAACAGGCTAAACACATTGCTATGTTGTACTGACCTGTAAACAGAGCTGACTATATGTGTTACTAGTAGGACGTCATTACTTTTTAGTATTATTTTGGTGTCTTTTTGGTGAGGACATTCCAATTTTTGCTTAAAGGAAAATACACCATTAAATACAAATTGACTTTAAGCCGTACATAATATTACTTACTACTCCAACTTGCATCAAATGTGTCACGTTTAGTTCACTGATTGATGCAAAATCTAAAAAATGTGTTGTTTCTGGAGAACTCGCTTCTTAGTGTTCCTGTGCATGTTTTAATGCTAACAAAACTGAAGTGGGACTAAGGCATGTGTTACAAACTAAGGCATGTGTTACAAACTAAGGCATGTATTACAAACTAAGGCATGTGTTACAAACTAATACATGTGTCACAAACAGCACTGAGCAGTTTTTCTTAACAAATATTTGATGTATCTTAGTGACATTTGGCCTCATGGTTCGTTATATGGCCACTGCATGATAATCACGCTGAATTAACAATACACAATGAATTGTTTGAATACAATGAGGGAAAGTTCGTTTTGACAAATGGTACCCTTTACCCGTAGTCAAATATATATAACATTCCATGCATATCAGATCAGGGTTTAGACGACGTCAGAAAATTATTTTCGCCGTGAATGACGAAAGTTATAAGCAATTCAACCAATTGAATCAACACTAGAACAACACAACATGAAACCTTATGCCTGCTTAATGTGCCGTTTGTGAGACGATCACTCACTTTCCACGGCTTTGGTGTATCCTGCCAACAACAACAGCGTCGTCAGACGAACCCATGGTGACACTTGGCTAGTCGCCATCGCGGCACAAGCCTGTCCCTAAAACATTAAACAGTAGCATCAGGAATTGTTGATGGGTGGGTGAAAACAATACCATACCGATGCTCTTTCACGTGCATGTACATTATATATAAGTCTCTTTCATATCTATTTGTATATTGTTCTGGATCAAATCGTCAAAATATAATATTTCTTGAAATTCTAAAAATCCCAATTACAGGAGGCTAAATCTGACTATTTAGGGTAGTTAATTGTAACTCCACATATGGTAGCTAAGAAAATAAAGGCAATGGTGGATGATAAATCACCTGGAGTGGATGGAATTCCTCCAAAACAACCAATGGAAACAGAAGAACAAATTAATATACCACTTAAATTATTTTTAAAGGGTTCGAGAAACAAGTTAGATAATTACAGACCAGATAGTTTAACATCGGTGATTTGTAAATTATTAGAAAGGTTAATCAAAGACCATATGGTGGACTTCCTTGTTAGGCATAAATTATTAAATACATATCAACATGGATTCCCAAAAGCGAGGTCATGCTTAACAAATATGTTATGTTTTTAGGGAGAAATCACTAAGTGGATAGATGAGGAATCACCAGTAGATACTTAGATTTTCAGAAAGCTTTGGACAAAGTGCCACATCAAAGATTACTACTTAAATTAAAAGCCCATGGGAATAGGGAATGGCATAATCGACCGGATAAAACAATGGCTGACTGACAGAAGACAGGTTGTTGTAGTAGATGGTGAGGTTTCAAACTAGAAATAAGTTTTGAGTGGGGTACAGCAACGATCAGTATTAGGACCTTTATTATTCTTAATATATATGTCAATGACTTTGACGAAAATATAACAAGCAACGTACTGAAATTTGTGGATGACACAACAGTTTTAGAAGGGTCAACAATGATGGTGATTTACAAAACGATCTAGACAAATTAGATAAATGGTCTGAGAAATGGCAGATGTTGTTCAATTTGGAGAAATGTAAATGCCTACATAAAAGTCACGGGAACTTGGATGCAAACTAACTATAAAATGGGGGATACTGTTCTGGGTACTGCTGTAAAAGAAAAGGACTTAGGAGTTACAATAAGTGCTGAAATGAAAGTGTGATATTGCAGCTTCAAAGCGTAATCAAATTCTTGGGTTGATTAGGAGAAATATAACATACAAGGATAAAAAGTTAATTATACTTCTGTATAAAGCAATAGTTAGGCCTAATTTAGAATACTGTATACTAAAGTAAGAAGAAGACCTGTACAACTTTATTGACCCAACAAAGGCGGTGTGCCTTGGTCGTTGACGTGGTTCAGAGGCTGCCGTCCGCTCATCTGTCCATCAAATAACCCTGCGTCATTTACTCTTCCCAATCTACATAAATTATACTTTATTTGACACAACATTTACCATCATGTTTGTAGATGACACAAGCATCTTTATTCAAGGCAAAGACATCCTTGAAATGGAAAATGAAGTGAACTCTGAAATAAAAAAAAACTACCTCTATGGCTTAAAATGAATAAACATTCTATGAATAAACATAACACACACACAATGACCTTTAGTAATATGTACAGTATAAGAGAGAGAGAGAGAGAGAGATAGATAGAGAGAGATAGAGAGATAGAGAGAGAGAGATATAGAGAAATAGAGAGAGACACAGAGAGAGAGAGATAGAGAAAGATATATATATATATATATATATATATATATATATATATATATATATATATATATAGAGAGAGAGAGAGAGAGAGATAGAGAGAGAGAGAGATAGAGAGAGATAGAGAGAGAGAGCGAGAGGAGAGAGAGAGAGAGAGAGAGAGAGAGAGAGGGAGAGAGAGAGATATATATATATATATATATAT
>OY759261.1:2038726-2133726 GCA_963662155.1 Lamellibrachia columna | reverse complement strand
CGGGAGGGAGTCGAGATAGATGCGCTTGCACAAACTCTATATTGAATAAACGTTCAATGTTCTATATGTATAAAGTCAACATTGCATAATAATTAGACCCACAGTTTCACTCACTTGTTGCAATCTTCTATGATGTGATCAAAGTAAACTGTTAGAGAACGTCGTGTCGTGTTCTAGTCTGAGTTGTATGTTTTAGATGGTGTGATTCGTACTCAACGAAGCATTTGCATAGACAACACTCGGTGTCGAAAACGATCATGTATTATATGTGCCCGGATGAGGTGAAATTGCTAAGTTTGCGCATGCGTCATCACCGGGCCTGGTGATTCGCTAAACCGATGTCATTCTTAACAGAAGCCCCTCCTAGTTGGTATTAAGCACCAGTAGTTGTTTGTCAAACGCAACTTCTTTCACGTATCAACTAATAGTATCAAGTCAATGTTAGGCGACTGTAGTATGGAAAGAAATACTAATAGTATCAAGTCAATGTTAGGCGACTGTAGTATGGACAGAAATACTAAACCTACGGGAAATATACGGTTATTGCGAAAACATGACGGTATGCATAACGACACATTTAATCACACGCATGTCATTAAAATGTGGAGATCGATGACGTTGTTGGTCAAAAGTGTCCGCCACTTCTGTCGAAAGGTGGTAAACACGGCAAACCAAAAAAACCAAACCAAAACCTACCAAAATGTTGAGGTACTGCTACGTTTGTATGTTGATGCGAACACTTACGTAATGATGTGAACAAAATATTCGTTCACTTCCTATACTACGTTACGGATTCGATAAACATTTGATATTCATTTGCAGTATGTGGGTCTGGAAGAAGTGATTTTACCAGTTTCAGCCTGCAAAGAAACCAGCAGAAACCCAATATAGTTTGTCACAGTTTTAAATACGTTGAGCGAAATGTATATTTTCAAAATTGTGTTGGTGTATCGCCTTGTCGGTGTATGTACTTGTATGGGCATGCACGCAGTGTTGCAAGTGCTGAATGAACGTAGTGTTGCGCTTGATCTATGCGTCAGAGGACTAAGACCCTGTTAAAATCCAACGGCTGTTCACCTGCGCCGTAACGGCGTATCAATGTCTACTGTACAAGCGTTGGATCGCCTATCTATTTGTCTGTTAAGTGAAGAAGATAAATCCATCTGCTGTCGATTTGAAACTTCGGTTCATTCCACTTTGCATGTGTCTTTCGAGTGTCACCCACCAGCTGGCTAAGCTAGGGGAAGTAAAATATCCCAGGTAAATATGTAGCATGTCGTAAACTCATTGTTTCTAATCTGAACATAGAATGGACACTGAGATAGCAAGTGCGTAGTCAATCATCCTACTGCACTAATCTGAACATAGAATGGACACCGAGATAGCAAGTGCGTAGTCAAACATCCTACTGCACTAATCTGAACACAGAATGGACACCGAGATAGCAAGTGCGTAATCAACCATCCTACTGCACTAATCTGAACATATAATGGACACTGAGATAGCAAGTGCGTAATCAACCATCCTACTGCACTAATCTGAACATAGAATGGACACTGAGATAGCAAGTGCGTAGTCAAACATCCTACTGCACTAATCTGAACATAGAATGGACACCGAGATAGCAAGTGCGTAGTCAAACATCCTACTGCACTAATCTGAACACAGAATGGACACCGAGATAGCAAGTGCGTAATCAACCATCCTACTGCACTAATCTGAACATATAATGGACACTGAGATAGCAAGTGCGTAATCAACCATCCTACTGCACTAATCTGAACATAGAATGGACACTGAGATAGCAAGTGCGTAGTCAAACATCCTACTGCACTAATCTGAACATAGAATGGACACCGAGATAGCAAGTGCGTAGTCAAACATCCTACTGCACTAATCTGAACACAGAATGGACACCGAGATAGCAAGTGCGTAATCAACCATCCTACTGCACTAATCTGAACATATAATGGACACTGAGATAGCAAATGCGTAATCAACCATCCTACTGCACTAATCTGAACATAGAATGGACACTGAGATAGCAAGTGCGTAGTCAAACATCCTACTGCACTAATCTGAACACAGAATGGACACCGAGATAGCAAGTGCGTAATCAACCATCCTACTGCACTAATCTGAACATATAATGGACACTGAGATAGCAAGTGCGTAATCAACCATCCTACTGCACTAATCTGAACATAGAATGGACACTGAGATAGCAAGTGCGTAATCAATCATCCTACTGCACTAATCTGAACATAGAATGGACACTGAGATAGCAAGTGCGTAGTCAAATATCATACTGCACTAATCTGAACACAGAATGGACACCGAGATAGCAAGTGCGTAATCAACCATCCTACTGCACTAATCTGAACATAGAATGGACACCGAGATAGCAAGTGCGTAATCAACCATCCTACTGCACTAATCTGAACATAGAGTGGACACCGAGATAGCAAGTGCGTAATCAACCATCCTACTGCACTAATCTGAACATATAATGGACACTGAGATAGCAAGTGCGTAATCAACCATCCTACTGCACTAATCTGAACATAGAATGGACACTGAGATAGCAAGTGCGTAGTCAAACATCCTACTGCACTAATCTGAACACAGAATGGACACCGAGATAGCAAGTGCGTAATCAACCATCCTACTGCACTAATCTGAACATATAATGGACACTGAGATAGCAAGTGCGTAATCAACCATCCTACTGCACTAATCTGAACATAGAATGGACACTGAGATAGCAAGTGCGTAATCAATCATCCTACTGCACTAATCTGAACATATAATGGACACTGAGATAGCAAGTGCGTAATCAACCATCCTACTGCACTAATCTGAACACAGAATGGACACTGAGATAGCAAGTGCGTAATCAACCATCCTACTGCACTAATCTGAACATAGAATGGACACCGAGATAGCAAGTGCGTAATCAACCATCCTACTGCACTAATCTGAACATAGAGTGGACACCGAGATAGCAAGTGCGTAATCAACCATCCTACTGCACTAATCTGAATATAGAGTGGACACCGAGATAGCAAGTGCGTAATCAACCATCCTACTGCACTAATCTGAACATAGAGTGGACACCGAGATAGCAAGTGCGTAATCAACCATCCTACTGCACTAATCTGAACATATAATGGACACTGAGATAGCAAGTGCGTAATCAACCATCCTACTGCACTAATCTGAACATAGAGTGGACACTGAGATAGCAAGTGCGTAGTCAAACATCCTACAGCACTAATCTGAACATAGAATGGACACCGAGATAGCAAGTGCGTAGTCAAACATCCTACTGCACTAATCTGAACATATAATGGACACTGAGATAGCAAGTGCGTAATCAACCATCCTACTGCACTAATCTGAACATAGAGTGGACACTGAGATAGCAAGTGCGTAGTCAAACATCCTACAGCACTAATCTGAACATAGAATGGACACTGAGATAGCAAGTGCGTAGTCAATCATCCTACAGCACTAATCTGAACATATAATGGACACTGAGATAGCAAGTGCGTAGTCAATCATCCTACAGCACTAATCTGAACATAGAATGGACACCGAGATAGCAAGTGCGTAGTCAAACATCCTACAGCAATAATTGTTGATATGAAAGTAGCATGTCGTAGACTCACTGTTTCTAATCTGAACATAGAATGGACACTGAGATAGCAAGTGCGTAATCAACCAATCTACTGCACTAATCTGAACATAGAATGGATACTGAGATAGCAAGTGCGTAATCAACCACCCTACTGCACTAATCTGAACATAGAATGGACACTGAGATAGCAAGTGCGTAGTCAACCATCCTACAGCACTAATCTGAACATAGAATGGACACTGAGATAGCAAGTGCGTAGTCAAACATCCTACTGCACTAATCTGAACATAGAATGGACACCGAGATAGCAAGTGCGTAATCAACCACCCTACTGCACTAATCTGAACATAGAATGGACACTGAGATAGCAAGTGCGTAATCAACCACCCTACTGCACTAATCTGAACATAGAATGGATACTGAGATAGCAAGTGCGTAATCAACCACCCTACTGCACTAATCTGAACATAGAATGGACACTGAGATAGCAAGTGCGTAATCAACCACCCTACTGCACTAATCTGAACATATAATGGACACTGAGATAGCAAGTGCGTAGTCAACCATCCTACAGCACTAATCTGAACATAGAATGGACACTGAGATAGCAAGTGCGTAGTCAAACATCCTACTGCACTAATCTGAACATAGAATGGACACCGAGATAGCAAGTGCGTAATCAACCACCCTACTGCACTAATCTGAACATAGAATGGACACCGAGATAGCAAGTGCGTAATCAACCATCCTACTGCACTAATCTGAACATAGAATGGACACCGAGATAGGAAGTGCGTAATCAACCATCCTACTGCACTAATCTGAACATAGAATGGACACCGAGATAGCAAGTGCGTAATCAACCATCCTACAGCACTAATCTGAACATATAATGGACACTGAGATAGCAAGTGCATAATCAACCACCCTACTGCACTAATCTGAACATAGAATGGACACCGAGATAGCAAGTGCGTAGTCAAACACCCTACTGCACTAATCTGAACATAGAATGGACACCGATATAGCAAGTGCGTAGTCAAACACCCTACTGCACTAATCTGAACATAGAATGGACACTGAGATAGCAAGTGCGTAGTCAAACATCCTACAGCACTAATTGTTGATATGAAAGCTTCAGAGCAGTGTGGTATTGCAGCTTCAAAGGGTAATCAGATTATTGGGTTGATTAGGAGAAATATAACACACAAAGAAAAAGAGGTTATTATACTTCTGTATAAAGCAATAGTTAGACCTAATTTAGAATAATGTATACAAGCTTGGAGACCATATCGTAAGAAGGATATAGATACGCTTGAACGAAGAAAAAGGAGAGCAGCTAAAAGAACCGATTCAAGAACTGAGAGACCTTAGCTACGAAGAACGCCTAAAAGAATGTATGTGGTTTCGCATCCCTAGATATAAGGAGGTTAAGAGGATATCAAATTGTTTCTAGGATATTGAATGGGTATGCAAATATTGATAGAAATATGTTTTTCTCACTCAATAAAGATAGTAGAACTAGAGGAAAAGAGGTAACATTAGTAAAGGATTTGTGTAGATTGGATATCGTGAAGTACTTGTTCTCACAGAGGACAATGAATGAATCGAACAAATTACCCACAGATTGTGTTGCAGCGTGAATATGCTCAGAAACAAGGTTGACACATATCACAGGAGGCGGATTACACATCAGTCGATAATTCAAAGTAATTTATTATACTGCAACATAGTGTCCATTTTGAATACCCTAACAATGCAAAAAGGGCGTCAAGCATAGGGGGTGACACCCCTTCGTGAATTCGCATGCCTTTGTGAGAGATCATCACTTTATGCTTGTACTTTTATTCATATCAAACATATTTACAGGAGTTGCCAAAATGCCACCAAGAAAGTCAACACTTTAAAAGTAATCCGTTACTCAACAACACAGTGTCCATTTTGAATACCATGACACTTCATCAATCGCCTCACGCACACACTGCATTCTTTGAATGTGCATTCGTGTCCGATACAATTACTCATGTTTTCGACCGCAATGCACAACTATATTTGTCACTGTCACCAAGGAACGCCTCATTCGTGAACGACAAACGGGAAAACATACACACAAACACACACACAAACACACACACACACACACACACACACACACACACACACACACACACACACACACACACACACACACACACACACACACACACACACACACACACACACACACACACACACACACACAAAAACACACACACAAACACACACACAAACACACACACACACACACACACACACACACACACACACACAAACACACACACACACACACACACACACACACACACACACACACACACACACACACACACACACACACACACACACACACACACACACACACACACACACACATCACCAATAAAACGTTGATATATGAATGAATGAACCTTTATGAACGAATCTTTATTTTTGTTTCAACAACAACAATAGACAGACATAGTAGAATAACGTTTCATAAATATACAATTGTCGAAAAAAGGCAAGAAGGAGTGTAATTCTTATGTTACTTGCCATATTACAATTGTACAATTGTACGCATGTGACATATTGTCTTGGTTTTGTTTTGAAAACATGGTACATCTTAATGTTCATGTACATTTAAGGCAGGCCGAATGTGAAGTAGTACATTTAATTACGCCCCAAGCAAATTTTAATTTGCAGTCAATTTAACGAAAACCACCTCAATAAATTGAGATCAAAAGTATTATTTTATAACCCTAACCACAGTAATTTTTTCACCATAAATAGTTACATATCAGATACATAACTATTCAAAATATTAGCCTTATAATTTATTTTGAAAAGATGAATATCCCGACAACATTTTTTTAACTATCAAGATAATTCCATAATTGATAAACTCATCATTTGCATTAGTACGTGCAAAATTGTGAATGAATGTGTAATTGTGTCGGAGTACATACACATATTCGTGCTGACTGAAAAACTGTTGTACATACGTTGCCAATAGATTGTGATATGCCTTAAGCGTAATAATACCAATTCTTAACCCCACAATATCTGGTACTTTAAGAATGCGAAGATTATAAAATAGCCTAGATGTGTGATCCAACCTCTTTGCACCACAAAGTAACCTTATTACCTTTTTCTGTAACAAGACAAAACAATCAATATTTGTAGCATAGGTGTTGCACGTGTACATAGTTACACAACACTTCCATAGTTTAGATTCCACCAAGGAACGTTAACAATGTAAAAATACATGAACCATTGGGTAACAGTAACCACAATCAAATACATTTTGACATCAATGTAACATCAGAAAGTAAAAATAAAAAACATATAGGAGAAACTTCCACAAAGGTAACTATAAAGATATGAGAAATTACTTAGCAAAGCTAGATTGGAATAACATGCTGATGAATAAGACCGCAATTGAATGTTGGAATATTATAAAATATGAAACTGAGAGTATCATCGATAATTTGTTCCCTTGAAAAAACAAGGCTATTAGAAGCTATTAGAAAAATAGTGTGGAGGGTTTATAGGCGTACCAGAAAGGATGAAGACTATGCAAATTACAACGAGGCACTTAACCTAGCTACAACTAAAATTAGAAAATCTAAAAGAACCTTTAAAAAAAATTGGCAGGTAATATAAAAATTACAGCAAGAGTTTCTATGCTTATGTAAGGAGTAAACAGAAACTTCGAGATAAGGTCGGACCACTGGAAAACAACAGGGGAAACATAATTTCAGACGGGTTTCAAATGGCAGAGATCCTGAATGGGTATTTCAGCTCAGTTTTTACCACAGAAGATATCAGCTCACTTCCAGTTCCGTTTACTAAATTTGAGCAGTGAGTTTAACATCAGTTGTATGTAAATTACTCGAAACATTAATTAGAGACCACATGGTGGAATTCCTTGTAAAACATAGATTAATAAATTCATCTCAACATGGGATCCTAAAACCAAGGTCATGTCTAACTAATATCTTATGTTTTTTATAAGAAATTACAAAGTGGGTAGATAACGGGTCACCAGTGGATGTAATCTACTTAGATTTTCAGAAAGCTTTCGATAAAGTGCCACATTAAAGATTGTTACTTAAACTAAAAACCCATGGCATAGGTAATGATGTACTCAACTGGAGAGAAAAGTGGCTTACACACAGAAAACAGAGAGTAATAGTAGATGGTGAGATTTCAAACTGGAAATCTGTTTTGAGTGGGGTACCACAGGGATCAGTATTAGGCCCTATACTGTTTTTAATATATATATATATATATATATATATATATATATATATATATATATATATATATATATATATATATATATATATATATAAATGATTTGGAAGATGACATATCTAACAAAGTACTCAAATTTGCAGATGACACAGAAATATTCAGAAAGGTTACTAATGATACAGATAAACAAAGTTTACAGGATGATCTAGATAAATTAGTTAAATGGTCAGAAAAATGGCAAATGTTATTCAATTTTGGGAAGTGTAACTGTATACACATAGGACATGGAAACATGGACGAAGAATATAAAATGATGGATGCTGTACTAGGTAGAACCACACAAGAAAAGGACTTAGGAGTAACATTTAGTGCTGACATGAAAGTTTCAGAGCAATGTGGGATTGCTGCTTCGAACGGAAATCAAATTCTAATTAGGAGACCTATCATGTATAAGGAGAAACAGCTAATTGTACCCCTGTACAAATCAATAGTTAGACCACATTTGGAATAGTGTATTCAAGCATGAAAGACATATCGTAAAAAGGACATAGACAAGCTAGAAATAATAAAATGAAGAGTAACTAAAATTATTCCAGAATTGAGATACCTTAGTTACGAAAGTCGCTTATTACAATGTGGTTTGATAACACTAGTGACCAGGAGACTAAGAGGAGACCAAATAGAAGTGTTTAAAATAGTGAATGGTTATGAGGATGTTGACAGAAACATCATCATAACATCATAGCACCAGAGGACACAAAGCAGCATTAGTTAAGGAGCAGTGTAGGTTGGAGATGATAAAGTACTCTTTCTCACAGTGGATGATAAATGAATGGAACAAACTGCCAAATGATTGTGTTAATGCTAGTAGTGTGAATATGCTTAAAAATAGAATTGCCTGATATTTGATAAGGGCGGGCTACACATAGATGAGATAATTGTTGGACTCTCGATAAGCCTGTGGCTTCCTTGTCCACTTGCCATCTGGAACTTGTTGGTTGGGACGGCAATCTGGTTAAATAGTGTTGTTAAAATTTGTCATCAATCAGAATACCTAAAACGTTAGTGACGTTAACTCTATCATGTGCTTCTGTATTGATCTTTATGGAGATGTTTGAATTCAGTTTGCGATTTTGAAACATCATGTAATTTGTTTTTGCAGCATTTATTGATAACCTATTTACAGCAAATTATACATGCAGCTTATCCAACTCTGTGTTTGTCCTTCGGATAAGTTTATTTAAATTACTATCACAGTAAAACAGGTTTGTGTCATCAGCAAATAAAATTAACTTAAATACATTCGAAACATTACAAATGTCATTCATGTAGACGATCAATAGCTTTGGTCTGAAATAGAACCTTGAGAAACACCACAACATACATTTAGTTTGTCTGAATTACAATTTTTATACCGAACAAATTGATTTCAATTTTCCAAATAACTCACTATCCATGTGCAATACCCGCGCTCACCATAGCAATACATTTGTGTATGTCTGAGAGGGTGACTGTTAACAAGAAAGTGTGAAATTACATCGTTCCAGAAACACCCTAAAGCACAGTTTGTTGCAATCGGCTCTCACGACAACCAGGAGACATAGATGTGAATCCTAACATAATCTAACGTTGCAACAAGCAACGGAGATGGGCAAAATACGATTTTGGTTTCACTCATGTCAGCCTAATTTACGGGTGCCATCCAAAAAGTCGACAGCTTAACGCAATTTCCTACGCAGCCATACAGTGTTTACTTTGGCTACTCTTTGGACACCCTTCGTGAATTCGCGTGCCTGTGTGAGAGACTGTACTTTCACTCACATCAATCCAATGTAAAGCGCCATAAAGAAAGTCGAAAAAAAAAAGTAATTTATTATTAAGCAACACATTATCCATCTTGAACACCCCATCCGTACAAAAAGGCTTCAAAGAACGCACCGTCGACTAGTGTTTATGAAAGTGCGAGCCTGTGTCAGAGACGTTCATTCATTTATAATTATGTTTAACACCGCAATGTGCCGCGACGCCGTTTATTGTCCCGGGGAACGCCCAACTCGCAGATGTTATTCATTCGCCCGTGTATGATTGCATAGTGTATTTTTTCAAGGATGTAGCACTGCGAAATTACGATTGATACATCATATAATATAGTCGTTGGACAGCCTGTTTCTAGCTAGCCTTTTGGGTATCGAAGTTGTCCGCCATAACATAAATTCCCTTTTTACAATAAAACAGTCCAATATGTCGGCGCACCGTTTCCATTGCAGTAGCTGCTGAGATTCGACGCCATTTTATGTAGGACGTAGACATGCAGAAAGAGGATAGATTGTCACAAAAATGGAAAAACCACGGACACATACAATGGAAATCTCTAGTGGGGTGAACGATTTTCGAAAAGGCTGTAGGTGGATTCGAACCCTGGTTGTCTCGATTGACAGTCCGGCACTCCAGCCGCCGAACCACCGCGCCGTTGTCGAACAAACGCCTCCAGTGAGACAGTTGTAGGTCACAGAGCGACGCGTTTAAGAAACAACTGAAAAACTATAGTTCCAGCGATATTCCAAAAAACGGTCCAGTGAAAGCGACTTCCACCAAACACACGTGACATATACGCACAAGAGATCACAGGTCCCATTATGGGCATATGCGTCCTAACCTCACCTCAGGTTACGTTACTCATACCTGGTGATTCTTGTGTTGCTCGTCTCTGCTCATTTTCTGTTGCAATAATATGTTTTTTTCTTGTATGGGTACAGGCTGCTATGTCTCGTATGGTCACCAGGATGCTATGTCTTGTATGGGTACCAGTCTGTTATGTCTTGCATGGGCACCAGGCTGTTCTGCTATGTCTTGTATGGGCGCCAGGCTGCTGTCTTGTTTGGGTACCATGCTGCTATGTCTCGTATGGTCACCAGGATGCTATGTCTTGTATGGGTACCAGTCTGTTATGTCTTGCATGGGCACCAGGCTGCTCTGCTATGTCTTGTATGGGCACCAGGCTGCTGTCTTGTTTGGGTACCATGCTGCTACGTCTTGTTTGGGTACCATGCTGCTATGTCTTGTTTGGGTACCAGACTGCTATGTCTTGTATTGGTACCATGCTGCTATGTCTTGTATGGGTACCAGGCTGCTATGTCTTGTTTGGGTACCAGGCTGTTATATATTGTTTGGGTACCAAGCTGTTATATCTTGTTTGAGAACCATGCTGCTATGTCTTGTTTGGGTACCATGCTGCTATATCTTGTATGGGCACCAGGCTGCTATGTCTTGCATGGGTATCAAACTGCTATGTCTTGTATGGGTACCAGGCTGCTATATCTTGTATGGGTACCAGGCTGCTATGTCTTGTTTGGGTACTAGGCTGCTATATCTTGTATGGGTACCATGCTGCTATGTCTTGTTTGGGTACCATGTTGCTATGTCTTGTTTGGGTACCATGCTGCTATGTCTTGTTTGGGTACCATGCTGCTATGTCTTGTTTGGGTACTAGGCTGCTATATCTTGTTTGGGTACCAGGCTGCTATATCTTGTTTGGGTACCAGGCTGCTATGTCTTGTTTGGGTGCCATGCTGCTATGGCGTAGTCAAGGTGTGTTTTTACCACTGTTTTATACAATGGCACGAATCTATTTTTGTCTAGAAATTGGAAAGTTCTTCGAATTATTGTTGCCATCTTTGTTGATTTGTTTACATTATGATTATTGTGATCATCAAAGAAGCTTTGTATAATGACCACCAGGAGTCTTTTTGTTTTTCAAGTGTATCGAGCGGATGCTTGGTGTTGCTTAGTGTCATAAAATATTCAATTGTCCCAGCATTATTTTTTTTCCAATAGTCCTATGTTTGCATTTGTCAGGATGACATTTTAATAACCACTTATCACTCCACTGCTCCAAGATATTTAGGTCATACTATACTGAAAGTTTGGGTGAATCTCTTGCAAAAATTTTGAAAAAGTGACAGAAATAGAATACAAAATAATAACAAGAAAGAATACATCCACTGGTTCTGTCCACCATTCGATGCGCTAGTAATGAACACCTTTAACATTGAAAAACAATGTGAATAACGATGAGAGAAATTATGCTGAACATAGTATAAGGCAGCTGTAGGAAGACATCAAAGCAAAGGTTGACGAGACAATAGTTAGCGAAATGATTAAAGAAACAAACTCTCTCTCGCTCTCGCTCTCTCTCTCTCTCTCTCTCTCTCTCTCTCTCTCTCTCTCTCTCTCCCTCCCTCCCCCTCTCTCTGTCCCTCTCTCTCTCGCTCTCTCTCTCTCCCTCTCCCTCTCTCTCTCTGTATGTATCTCTCTCTCCCTCCCTCTCTCTCTCTCGCTCTCTCTCTCGCTCTCTCTCTCTCTCTCTCCCTCCCTCCCTCCCCCTCTCTCTCTGTCTCTCTCTCTCGCTCTCTCTCTCGCTCTCTCTCTCGCTCGCTCTCTCTCTCTCCCTCCCCCTCTCTTTGTCTCTCTCGCGCTCTATCTCTCTCTCTCTCTCGCTCTCTCACGCTCTCTCTCTCTTTCTCCCTCCCCCTCTCTGTCTCTATCTCCATGTCTCTCTCTCCCCCTCTCTCTCTCTGTCTCTCTCTCTGTGTCCCTCTCTGTCTCTCTATCTCTGTCTCTGTATGTCTGTCTATCTCCCTCTCTCTCTCTCTCTCTCTCTCTCTCGCTCTCTCTCTCGCTCTCTCTCTCGCTCTCTCTCTCTCTCTCTCTCTCTCTCTCTCTCTCTCTCTCTCTCTCCCTCCCTCCCTCTCTCTCTGTCTCTCTCTCTCCCCCCTCTCTCTGTCTCTCTCTCTGCCCCCCTCTCTCTCTCTGTCCCTCTCTGTCTCTATATCTCTGTCTCTGTCTGTCTGTCTATCTCCCTCTCTCAGTGACTATATAGTTATAATATAGTTATAGTGTGTTGGTGTTTTTGGCTGTCGGCTGCATCTAGATTATAGGCCTATGGCTATGCTATGTTAATCCTAGTGATAGTTGCTCCATCTAACAGGCCTAGGAATCACCAATTAGCGACCGGAGTCTGCCCTGGTCAACATTTCTAATTAAATAAATTAGTCTTGATCCCAGAATTGTGACTTGTTTCCTTAGCCTTAACAACATCATATTCTACCTTTCGAATGTTTTGTCTTTTTAAAGTCTTCCTTCCATATCATTGAGCGTATAAGATGTTTTTTTCTTTGTACTAGTCACTTGTTTATTATATTTGCCTACACTGTTTAAAGATAAATGCTATTCTCTTGAATATGATGTTGGCAATACCTATAAACAAGATTATTCATCAGCAATAGTATAAGAATGAGCTTTTCCAAAACCCCAGCTTTCGTTTTTCTTTTCTTGGTCTATGTACACACAGAACATTTTATACATAATCAAGTTGTAACCCATCATTTAAGTCGTCTCTCATCCTCCTTCTTACAGGTAATGTTTCTATAAATCCTTGACCCAAAAAAAAAAAATGTGCTTTGCCACTAAAAATCTTGGATCTGTCCATTATAAGTGTGCTGCCCTTTCTCTCCTGATATCATCTAAGCACCATAGACATTTTAGACATGGCTATCAGCTTCAGATATATCAGCCTGTCTTGCTTACATTTATCCATATGAATGTTGTCTATACCATCACCCCCGCCGTTCAGATAGGGGTGGTGGAGTCGCCTTTCTTGTACATGAAACATATAAAGTAGAACTCGCTGGCTGGGGAAACTAGTGTGTCAGATGATTTTTTATATTTTTTTCTTCATAACATGCTGGGATATACTGAACTAAATATCAACACCACAAAAAAATCACCCGACACTAAAGTCATATTTCGCCAATCCATCCTTTAAAAATGCAGTCTTTTTGGAAATCATCTATAACTAAATCATCAACTTAAACCAGCAAATATCAGCGTTAACGAAGTTTATCGTGCATTTGACACGAACAGAAATGGGCTATTATGTCGGCAAAATTTAGGGGACATGTCAATATTAAAAATGGCCATTATGTTTGAGTCAACAATACATAAAACGCCAGTGAAAAACCGTAAATTTCAACACAAAAACAAGCATTTGTTGAAATTTGTTAAAATATGGTTTGAGAAAAACTACAACACTCACGACGTTGCAATTTTGCTTATGAACGCATCTGACGTGCACGCAACGTGATACAGCAGTAAACTACGATTGGTTAAGGGTTTGTATCAAAAATACACTGCCACTTTAGGCTCTCGTTCAACTTTTGCTTAATTCATTCACGGTGGTGTAGCAGACATAATTGGTTCATGTTAAGCAAAATCTGCGATAATCAGTTACACTGTCATATTTATATATATGTCATTTATTCCTTTGGGGATTTCCTCAAAACGATTAAACTTTGTTTTTAGTGGCTATTTTTTCACATTTACATTGTTTTTAAATAGCTTGTAACATAACCAAATAAATGAATACCTCCAATTTTTTTAATCTGGTATATTATATAGTATTTCAACTACAGTCTATGAAGAAATGGTTAATTTATCTTAGCAATTTCTAGTGAAATTAATAAATTCAAGACAAGCATATAATAGCCACCCCAGCTATACCTTAAGGTAAAAAAAATCATGGTTTTGGAGCTATGTACCTATAGCAGAAAATAACAACTAACCATGTGCAACTAAAATCAAGAATATCACGGCAGTAGTTTACTCAGAATGTGTTCTAAAAGTGGGAGATTCCGGTCACTTCTTCCATTGAACGAAGGCTGACTTGTCAACCAGCGCGACCGATAAGCGCATGAATAGTTTTATGAAAATCGTGTAATGTAGACTACGCGTGACGTATTAAGTGATGCACACCCACTGAACCAATGCAAAGTCTCAAACAAAAGTGCTGTTATTCAGAAAGAGGACTAGTTTAGTAAACAAGGCCAAGTTATATTACATAATTTGAGTTTGGACGCATACAGCATGGCCATATCCTATGGGCAAGTATAGACATAGGTATATACAAATATATTTTAATTTTGCGAGACACACATCACGTAGGGTTATCTAACAGTATGGCGCAGCCACTCGTCACGTAGGGTTATCTAACAGTATGGCGCAGCCACTCGTCACGTAGGGTTATCTAACAGTATGGCGCAGCCACTCGTCACATAGGGTTATCTAACAGTATGGCGCAGCCACTCGTCACGTAGGGTTATCTATCAGTATGGCGCAGCCCATGGAATGAATTAAAATGCTGTGTGTTAAAAAAATTCCTAGTAAACCACTGGCGTGATATTTTTAATTGTAGTTACAAATGGTTATGTTTTAGTCACTCCTATCGTTCATATATTACATATATTTCTTCTCGCTTAAGAAAGATAGTAGAACTAGAGGACACACATTAGCATTAGCGAAGGGCGGGCTATACTTCAATGAAAAATATGTGGACTCTCGATAAGCCAATGGCTTCCTTGGCCACTTGCAATCTGGGCTGTTATCTTGGATGGTTAAGTCAGTATTCGTTGACAACTCAACATGACTGCCAGTCCGAGCTGCACGCTTGTAACATGACGACTGACATCACTGGTGACGAAGCTTGTAATCATCGTAGCCCCCAGGGTGTTGTCCAGCGTCAGGGTAACTGCTGCAAGGGTCACCCCTGTTACCCCGGCGCTGTTGTTATACCCCAGTCTTTGTCGTTGCGCGCAGAGTATGTGTTTCTTTCTTGTAAGCAACATTCCGTCTATGATATTTCCAATTAGCTTCAAATGCCTCGAGCGCGACAATAATCTATTTCATCTTCAATAATACTGGTCAGATGTTTCAATCCTGAAGACCAGAAGTGACAGGTCTGGCTTGAAGACACAGCAATGGCAGGTGATCACTGTTACATATATAGGTAAGTTCTAATAAAGTCGTTGAGACCGTTCAAATCGCTTTCCACTTCACCCCTGGCAGATTTATTCCTCCCAATATCAACTCGAGTTCTCCGGGAAGCATTAATCCACTCTGCAGTTACTGCACGAAGACTATTAATTCACACAATTTACACACATTACTGTATATTGACAGATACTCATATATGTAGCTGAGTGAACTGAACTAACGTGGCCAAGCTTTGAATCAATAGCGAGATAATTCGAACCCGGGTTGTCTCGACTGAGAGTCAGAGCTGGTAACCACTCCGCCCCTGCTCCACACATATCACGTTCATATTTCGCGTTATTTGATTGTCCAATCCATCAGTGCGAGCAAGAAACGGGTTCGTCTTAATTCACATAATACGAAGACCACATGTGACGCTACGACGGAAGGCGGCACTTTAAAGTCAATTACGCAGCAAGACGACGTCAGTCAGGGGATATTGATGCGGGTGACAACCCAGCGTGCGTTCCTTACACGTCATCGTGAATTTACGAGCCTGTGTCAGAGATCATCATATTTTACAATGATTTTCTACAAAATATGTTGTCAACTGTTGGTGGAGAACATATACATAACGACGACACTTTAGTTGCCAAATGAAAAAATAGTCGCCAACGCGTTGGCAGCTGAAGAATCGGTATGTGTGTGGCGGGCTTTAGAGCAAGACTACGGTACTTAACCTTAGACGTCGCTGTGACGGCGAGCTACGGTACTTACCTTTGGACGTCGCTGTGACGGCGAGCTACGGTACTTACCTTTGGACGTCGCTGTGACGGCGAGCTACGGTACTTACCTCTGGACGTCGCTGTGACGGCGAGCTACGGTACTTACCTCTGGACGTCGCTGTGACGGCAAGCTACGGTACTTACCTTTGGATGTCGCTGTGACGGCGAGCTACGGTACTTACCTCTGGACGAGGTCAGTGTCCCGGGGACGGCACGAGATCAGTGTCCTGGGTACGGCGCTAGGTCAGTGTCCCGGGGACGGCACGAGGTCAGTGTCCCGGGTACGGCGCGAGGTCAGTGTCCCGGGGACGGCACGAGGTCAGTGTCCCGGGTACGGCACGAGGTCAGCGTCCCGGGGACGGCACGAGGTCAGTGTCCCGGGTACGGCGCGAGGTCAGTGTCCTGGGTACGGCACGAGGTCAGTGTCCCGGGTATGGCGCGAGGTCAGTGTCCCGGGGACGGCACGAGGTCAGTGTCCCGGGGACGGCGCGAGGTCAGTGTCCCGGGGACGGCACGAGGCCAGTGTCCCGGGTACGGCACGAGGTCAGTGTCCCGGGGATGGCGCGAGGTCAGTGTCCCGGGTACGGCGCGAGTTCAGTGTCCCGGGGACGGCGCGAGGTCAGTGTCCTGGGTACGACGCGAGGTCAGTGTCCCGGGGACGGCGCGAGGTCAGTGTCCTGGGTACGGCACGAGGTCAGTGTCCCGGGTACGGCACGAGGTCAGTGTCCCGGGTACGGCACGAGGTCAGTGTCCCGGGTACGGCGCGAGGTCAGTGTCCTGGGTACGGCACGAGGTCAGTGTCCCGAGCTCGTCACAACCGACGACAAACAGAGGCCGATTCATGAACAATACACGAGCCGCCCTAGCCGCCGTTGACGCCAGGGAGCCGCGCTTCTTCCAGCGCTAAATAGATTTCGGCGGGACGATGTCTGTGTGACGGTGTTATTGTGACAACGTTAGTGTGACGGTATTACAGTGTGAGGTTTATTTTTGACGATGTTAGAGTGACGATTATGTGTGACAGTGTTAGTGTGACAGTTTTTGCAAGCGCACCGACCCCGGCCGTCTGTACGCTGTGTGCGGTAAATGTGAGATAAGGAACCACTGTGAGTTTTTGCTAACGCGCCAACGTTACCCGATATATGCGGATCGCCGTAGAATTTAAATAGATACATATATGTATCATGACACTTGCGAGTGGACAGAATGTTACGAGTCCATTCCAGCAAGATGTGTGGTCTAGTTGATGCCGTAGGACGTCGTCTCCCGAAGATTGTCTGAGAGAGCTAGACGGGAGGTGTGCTGTAGACGGGAGATGTACTGTAAACGGGAGATGTACTGTAGACGGGAGGTGTACTGTAGACGAGAGATGTACTGTAGACGGGAGATGTACTATAGACGGGATATGTACTGTAGACGGGAAATGTACTGTAGACGGGAGGTGTACTGTAGACGGGAGATGTACTGTAGACGGGAGATGTACTGTAGACGGGAGATGTACTGTAGATGGGAGATGTACTGTAGACGGGAGGTGTACTGTAGACGGGAGATGTACTGTAGACGGGAGATGCACTGTAGACGGGAGATGTACTGTAGACGGGAGATGTACTGTAGACGGGAGGTGTACTGTAGGCGGGAGATGTACTGTAGACGGGATATGTACTGTAGACGGGAGATGTACTGTAGACGGGAGGTGTACTGTAGACGGGAGGTGTACTGTAGACGGGAGGTGTACTGTAGACGGGAGGTGTACTGTAGACGGGAGATGTACTGTAGACGGGAGAAGTACTGTAGACGGGAGATGTACTGTAGACGGGAGGTGTACTGTAGACGGGAGATGTACTGTAGACGGGAGGTGCACTGTAGACGGGAGGTGTACTGTAGACGGGAGATGTACTGTAGACGGGAGAAGTACTGTAGACGGGAGATGTACTGTAGACGGGAGGTGTACTGTAGACGGAAGATGTACTGTAGACGGGAGAAGTACTGTAGACGGGAGGTGTACTGTAGACGGGAGGTGTACTGTAGACGGGAGGTGTACTGTAGACGGGAGATGTACTGTAGACGGGAGATGTACTGTAGACGGGAGATGTACTGTAGACGGGAGGTGTACTGTAGACGGGAGATGTACTGTAGACGGGAGAAGTACTGTAGACGGGAGGTGTACTGTAGACGGGAGGTGTACTGTAGACGGGAGGTGTACTGTAGACGGGAGATGTACTGTAGACGGGAGATGTACTGTAGACGGGAGATGTACTGTAGACGGGAGGTGTACTGTAGACGGGAGGTGTACTGTACTCAGTGTTCACTCAGTATTCACTCAGTGTTCGACGATTCTTCCCAGGTCCGCTCGTTCTTGGGCATGTTACAGTTTTGAAATCAGCAGGTGAAATACCGTAACAAATACAGTAACAAACCACCAAAACAATACTTCATATAGCAAAAGAAGGATCCGGATCATTTCAGTAAAGCCAACTATTTGGGTATGGAACTGTTTTTGTGATGGTATTGACATACACATTTCCAGCGTAATTGACACCAATTTATTCAATATATCATGAAACACAGCTATAATCTAATTCAATTTGTTCAGTTAACATATTTGCTGATGATGTGAATACAGCATAATACAGGTTGATGTGAATACAACATAACACAAGTTGATGTGAATACAACATGACACAAGTTGATGTGAATACAACACAGCACAAGTAATATATAACTGACTCAACGGGTGTGGTGTTTAGTACACAGGCCACATACCGGTGTGTTGCTAACAGGACACAAGGGAGAGATAAAATTTTGAAAGCGAAGGCAAAGGTAAACATAAAGGTAAGTTCTAATATAATTATTAAGGCCACGAAAAACGCTTTCCACCTCACCCCTGACAGACCTGTTTCTTCCAACACCATACCGACTTCTCGGGGAAGCTTTCAGGGACGCAACAATTACTGCACTATTATTTAACATAACATCCATCACTGTCTCATAACAGGTGCTCGTTTATGTAGCTAGGTCAACTGTAGCAACGACGCGTGAACTAAATTGTTCATGCTTCGAAACGGCATCAAGAAGTTTCGAACGTGGGTGGTCTCGATTGAGAGACCGATGTTCCAACCACTGCGCCACTACGCTCCACAGATCACATTCACGTTTCGCGGTATTTGAATATGAAATCCATTAGTCCGGGCGAGAAACGGGAGTGTTGTTGTGTCTTAAGTCACACGCACCAAGCTCACACACACGACATGACGTCACAACGGAAGTCTGTAAAGTAAACTACACAGCAAGACGACGTCTGTGGTGAGATTGATGCGTGTGCAACAGAGACAGCCCAGCCTGCGCTCTCTGTACTCTCTCCCGAGTTTATTGTGAATCACTCACACTGCTTCTGTGGAAGGACGTGCTCTGGCACAAATCTACCTACACCTGTCTTGACCGAACAGCGCGACTAGTCGACGTGCTCTGGCACAGATCTACCTACACCTGTCTTGACCGAACAGCGCGACTAGTCGCCGTGCTCTGGCACAGATCTACCTACACCTGTCTTGACCGAACAGCGCGACTAGTCGCCGAATGACGCATCAACCAAAGACATGTTTAGCGACCTAGCACTGTTGACACAACAACAACAGGAATCGAGGCAGATGTGTAGAAAACATATCTCCGACATGTTTTACCTAAATTATAATACTAACTGTGGAATATCACTAGATTTTTTGACGACAATAGGAATGATGTACACAATTAGGCCCTGACTGTCTAGTGACTACACTAATATATTCTCACCGCTTTATTTGTTATTCATTCCAACTATTTGCGGCTAGTGCAACAAAATAAAAATATATGCTTGCAAATGTTTATATTACAAATATAGCGTCGTCTTACTTCCATGCAATTATCTATAACACTTGGTTGATTCAATGGTACACTCGCTGGACCATCAACAGACGGGTCAACTCTCTGTCATTCGTACGGAGTCTCCGTTATTCTGATATACTCCCTAAATCTCCGTCTCGGAGATTGAAATTTCTGTCATCGGACAATAATTAAAAATGTTCCATTTACTATGAATTATCAATAAAATCATTCGTTGACATAATCCCAGAACAGGGTGCTTACACTATTATGTCGTACGATACCGTAGTATAGGACAGAATCGGACCAAAATCGCACGTTTAACAACTGGCCAGGGAAGAATGCCAGAAACCCATTCACAACAGCGATACGTACGCACTTTATCGATTTTGCTGTATAGATTGAATAATTCGCTCAGGTACAATTAATTTTTGGCTTACGGTTACAGTTGCCTCTTTGGATACTCTCATAGTAGGCTACACCTGAAGTCATCATCAGATGTTTTACAAATATATTTGAAGTAAAGTAGTGTCTGGCGGAAGGTCATTACTTCCCACACGTAAAACAATGACGACTCCGAGCGGGCCTTTTCGGTAGTAAGTAAGATTGAGTAAATGCCGTTCGAAGGCAAGTATGTCGTCGGAATCAAGCAGGAAGAATTCACTGAGGAAGACAATGGGGGTCATATAAGGTCACAACTAGTGCGCCACCTGTCTGTCGCGGCGGTCACTGATCGGCCACTGCTTCAACAATCGCACCGACTGTCGTAGACGTGGAACCAGTTTTACGACACGAGCGATTTTTTCCCGATTATGTCGAATGACACCGTATTGTACGACATAATCAGGAAAAATCGCCCGTGTAAACGGTCCTTAAGCACAGGAGACCGACAATTGTTGCCCTTCTCTCGGTAACGATCATGCGTGATGTTGAACTGGAGCTACGACTAACAAATTACGGGAAGCGAGACTGCTCTAACAGCAAGCACAGGCAGAGGAGGTTGGCATGCTCTGCGCATGCGCGAAAATCGGGTCATATTATTGACCGCCGGAAGTAGCGAACCAGTCTGTTTACAGGGTTCGACGGCGAAGGTAGACCTTCATCAGTGTCCGCTTTCGTTCCGTAATCTCAAACTAATCACTCGTCTGTTATGGTGACATCATGCATTATACTATTAAAACGCTTGACACTTTGTTGGTACTCTGCTTTTGTCTTTAAAACAAATTAATTAACGTGCATTTCCCTTCTCGAAAACAGCCCCCCCGGGCCAGTGTTGTAATGGGACCCTGTTGTTGCAAAGCTCTTTGGTTGCAACATTACAGCACATTTTCGCAAACACAATTAAATTCAACAAATCACAAAGCAATTCAATAACCTAAAACAAGTACTTATATTAAGTACAATCTGTTTTTACATGGTTTGATACATAATCACAAGAACTATGTATGTTATTAATGATTGCTTCTAAAGAATAAATATATTTTAGGTGAATTAAGCTTGAATAATTTTATTACTCAAAATGTTCATTGCAGAGAAAGTAACTGCATTGCTTAACAAACACAGTGAAACCAGATAATAGTTATGTATTATCCATTGCAGTGGCGTTGCAAAATTAACTGGATACTCAAATCACAAAGTTATTAAAATAAATAAGTACAGATCAATTATCATTTATAGTGAGGGAATCTTTATTATAAGTAAACGAATTTGGTACAGATATGTAAAAAATTATAATAAAATTTATTTTTTTAAATACAGATTCTGCATTCTGGTCACTGCCATATTCGTGCAGTCCAATATAAATGTCTAGTCCATCACTGTGCTACATGAAGTAGACCCAATACTCAGCATTGCTCCATTAATTCAAAACTGCTTTCAGTTGTTTGTGGTTCCATAAATCCACGTGATACACTTTCCATGTTTCTTCAGATCCATGATGATGCGAGTGATTTCACCATAGCTTTGAGACATGATGGCTACAATAATTATAACAACTTAGTGTCCAAGTGGATGATAACAATAATTGCATTCATCATAATATAGGATATGTTTAAATGGAATTTTCATATATGGCTACAAACAAAAGAAGAAACTGAGACATCACTACTTGCATTTCTTTGTTGTTTCTAACATTAAAGATTGTAAGTTCAAATTAGTATTTTTTTTTAAATTGAAGTATTAAATTGATGTCAATATTGAAGTGTATATGTATTATTCCAAGAATCAAACACCATTTAATATTTTCATGAGGTCACCCTGTGTCTTGACTGAAATTATAACTATTTTATTTCTATGTGGAATTGACAATTAGAATTGGTACTTTTGAAGTGGAATTATAAGTGATATGCTATAATTGGTGTGTAATTAGAATTGTTATATCGTTAATGTAATTGACCCATACTCTGATAACAAGTGACATGAATTGATGACTCAACCAGATTAGCATTATATACATGACGTAAAAACCATTGAACTTCTAGGATAAGCTTAGTTGCTCATGTTTGTATTCTTTTCAGTTTGTCAATGTTCTTATAGTATGTCGTCTGTGCTCGTGTGCAGTATTCTAATGGAAACATTCTGTTCAAAATGTGAGCAACATTCAGAAGGGTGTTATTCAAATGCTTAACAAAATATCAGTTCACATGTCCCATTCACATAATGATTTCAGGGGAATAGCACACATGCTTATGCTTTACGCAACGTACATGTAGAAGGGGAACATTGTGCTTGATATTTTCTAAGTACTAAGCAACATTATCCTCCTATGCACTGTGGCATAAGGATAAGATGATAAAAAATGCACTTTTGTGAATATATATATATATATATATATATATATATATATATATATATATATATATATATATATATATGTGTGTGTGTGTGTTGAGCAGATTTTTGGGAAAACAAAGCAACCTTTAAGATGACATTACAACTTTTTACTGATCAGAGAAACATGTTTTTTTAAACAATGCAACATTATTTTTTGGTAATTTTGGTAATGGGAATCTCATATTAATTTTTTTTACATTTACAAATTTTGTGTTTAAACATTTAGCTATTTTGCATTGATCTTGAACAGTAATCACTATTATAATTAATTAGATGAATTTTTACAATCGTAATAATTATATGTTTACTGCATACATATCTAAGCAAAGCCAAAGGTTGAAAACATGCAATGAATTCCATATAATATTACGAAAACGCAGTTGAAAAAATAACTCTTGCATGCGGATGCGCTTAATTAGCCACATGTATTACTGTGACCTTGTGGCGTCGCCAATGACAAATGTTCTACGCTATTAACAGTGAATAGGTCTCTATACACACCGGATGACACTGACAATGTCAGACACATGGTCTCCGGAATTAATCCTTCGGAACTAGTCACGTACTACTGACAATGTCAGTGACAAACAGTTTGTCGAAGGTTTTTCAATAATTCATACGTGATCAACAGTGTTATGAATGAAAGTAATGCGATAATTTTATAATGTTATTACGTTTTGTAAGACGTATACATTTCAGTGTCAGCCACGTGAAAACAGGGAACATTACTTGCGACAAATTCCTAACGTGTATATTGTAATAGACAACGCACGGCAATAATGCGCCTGGGCGATAATGGGTGATAATAGGAATGGGCACGAATGCGAAGAACAAATTAATACACTAATCATCCGGTTCTTTTTGATTCTTTTAAACTTAGATACTACATTTCACAAAGAATATGTTGGATTTTCAATATGGTTTATATCTCTAACGATTAATGAGTATTTTGCAATTTGATTTTGCTTGCGAAAACACGTGCGCTTGTTTTTGTTAAGTTCAACTTACGAAATCTAATCACACACATCCTGAAAATAACGACGATTGCGACAGTTTGTTTCCTTCTTTATAAATAAATCAATGTACAGCCACGTACCAATATAAATTATAAGACATTATAAATTCATTTCACGCAGCAGTTACACATGAGCCCGTAAAACTAACCAAGTAGGCGGAGCTTAACATGTAAACATCTACTGCGCATGACACGAGCCTGTCAACCTTCTCTAATGCACAGGCTCACAACGTAATAATTAACTTGTCTCTGTAAATAGATACGTTATTTCTTTTTTTTAGTCGTATTTGCTTTGTTTTCTTCGACGGGTTACATGCGCATGGGTGTTGTCATCGGTCGCGGTCTGCGAGGTGACCAGATGTGAGGCAGTCGGGCCTGCGCGGGGCGGCATCGAATGACTGATAATGTCAGTCATTTTGATCGTGACAGGTTGACATGTGTGCGACAACGTTGCCATCTGTTGTATGCATCAGCGACTGTGGCTGTTGCATCGATATCGAGAGGTTGTGCTCGATTAATTATATCCCGTTACTGAACGCTTGTGTGCATGCATGCATGCATGCATACATGCATGTAAGCATGCACGAACACGTATATGAATACATGACTATGTATGCGGGTGTACATTTCGTGTTTTACAAGTAATTTGCTATGCGTTTTGACGGGTACAGAAAGCATCGCACAGTCGTGGTTATTTAGCAATCTTAAGTGTAATGTAAATCTGGACAATTTGGTATAACGAGTAGCGCCTCTGGTGGATAGCTTGGCAACAATTATGCTTCCACATATTATTGTAAAACCTGTCTCGGACGGCCTCTGTTTTCGGCGACCACCAGTCTTGGGCGATCAAAATACTAGTCACGGAATGATCAAAACAGTAATACACATGCAATAAGGGACCACCTATAAAACACATGCAATAAGGGACCACCTATAAAATACATGCAATAAGGGACCACCTATAAAACACATGCAATAAGGGACCACCTATAAAACACATGCAATAAGGGACCACCTATAAAACTCATGCAATAAGGGACCACCTATAAAACTCATGCAATAAGGGACCACCACAAAACTCGACCATCGTCCACATACATTAAAGTATTATGTTGACGACAATACGATGTTTACGCAAATAAAAGTAGGCCCTGAATGACTACTGTTTTATAACTATTTGCGGATAGTGCAACATGACAACAAGATATGCAGGTTATGTTCACCCGATAGGAGCGGACGGAAAACCTAGATAGCCGAAAGTCGATGGAGAAAATTAGATCGCTAACATTATTTTTTTTACAGAAACACACGTGTTATTTTACGTTGAAGCCTTTGTTAATACTTGCCGGTTGTTGCACCGGTAATAAAAATACGATAACGGACAGCGCATCGTGGTGTTATCTTTCTCAACATACTGTCTTGTATGACCACCTGTCTTTAGAGAGCACGTTGGCTGCACAGAATGGGCGGTCTCCTATGACAGGTCCTACAGCAACGGTGGGAGAGATAACTATTTATTTTCCCATTGGCGAGAATGGTACTGCTTTTTAATGCTTTTTACAAAATTATATTTTTAATATTCTGAAAATAAACTATGGCAATATTTATTATTTCAACAAACTGCGGGGCAAAATTATTCTCTTAGTTTTTGTCTCCAGAAAATCAACATACAATATACTCCCTTTGAAATTACATCATGTCTTCATGCGCAAGATACCCTACAGTCTCTGACACAAGATACCCTACAGTCTCTGACACAAGAAACCTTACAGTCACTGACACAACAGACCCTACAGTCACTGACACAAGAGACCCTACAGTCACTGACACAAGAGACCCTACAATCACTGACACAATATACCCTACAGTTACTGACACAAGAGACCCTACAGTCACTGACACAAGATACCCTACAGTCAGTGACACAAGAGACCCTACAGTTACTGACACAACAGACCCTACAGTCACTGACACAAGAGACCCTACAGTCACTGACACAAGAGACCCTACAGTCACTGACACAAGAGACCCTACAGTCACTGACACAAGAGACCCTACAGTCACTGACACAAGAGACCCTACAGTCACTGACACAAGATACCCTACAGTTACTGACACAAGAGACCCTACAGTCACTGACACAAGATACCCTACAGTCACTGACACAAGAGACCCTACATTCACTGACACAAGAGACCCTACAGTCACTGACACAAGATACCCTACAGTCACTGACACAAGAGACCCTACAGTCACTGACACAAGAGACCCTACAGTCACTGACACAAGAGACCATACAGTCACTGACACAAGAGACCCTACAGTCACTGACACAATATACCCTACAGTCACTGACACAAGAGACCCTACAGTCACTGACACAAGATACCCTACAGTCACTGACACAAGAGACCCTACAGTCACTGACACAAGAGACCCTACAGTCACTGACACAAGATACCCTACAGTTACTGACACAAGAGACCCTACAGTCACTGACACAAGATACCCTACAGTCACTGACACAAGAGACCCTACAGTCACTGACACAAGAGACCCTACAGTCACTGACACAAGATACCCTACAGTCACTGACACAAGAGACCCTACAGTCACTGACACAAGAGACCCTACAGTCACTGACACAAGATACCCTACAGTCACTGACACAAGAGACCCTACAGTCACTGACACAAGAGACCCTACAGTCACTGACTCAAGAGACCCTACAGTCACTGACACAAGAGACCCTACAGTCACTGACACAAGAGACCCTACAGTCACTGACACAAGAGACCCTACAGTCACTGACACAAGAGACCCTACAGCCACTGACACAAAATACCCTACAGTCACTGACTCAAGAGACCCTACAGTCACTGACACAAGAGACCCTACAGTCACTGACACAAGATACCCTACAGTCACTGACACAAGAGACCCTACAGTCACTGACACAAGAGACCCTACAGTCACTGACACAAGATACCCTACAGTTACTGACACAAGAGACCCTACAGTCACTGACACAAGAGACCCTACAGTCACTGACACAATATACCCTACAGTCACTGACACAATATACCCTACAGTTACTGACACAAGAGACCTTACAGTCACTGACACAAGATACCCTACAGTCACTGACACAAGATACCCTACAGTCACTGACACAAGAGACTCTACAGTCACTGACACAAGATACCCTACAGTCAGTGACACAAGATACCCTACAGTCACTGACACAAGAGACTCTACAGTCACTGACACAAGATACCCTACAGTCAGTGACACAAGATACCCTACAGTCACTGACACAAGAGACTCTACAGTCACTGACACAAGATACCCTACAGTCAGTGACACAAGATACCCTACAGTCACTGACACAAGATACCCTACAGTCACTGACACAAGAGACTCTACAGTCACTGACACAAGATACCCTACAGTCAGTGACACAAGATACCCTACAGTCACTGACACAAGAGACTCTACAGTCACTGACACAAGAGACCCTACAGTCACTGACACAAGATACCCTACAGTCACTGACACAAGAGACTCTACAGTCACTGACACAAGATACCTACAGTCACTGACACAAGAGACCCTACAGTCACTGACACAAGAGACTCTATAGTCACTGACACAAGAGACCCTACAGTCTCTGACACAATATACCCTACAGTCTCTGACACAAGAGACCCTACAGTCACTGACACAAGAGACCCTACAGTCACTGACACAAGAGACCCTACAGTCTCTGACACAATATACCCTACAGTCTCTGACACAAGAGACCCTACAGTCACTGACACAAGATACCTACAGTCACTGACACAAGAGACCCTACAGTCACTGACACAAGAGACCCTACAGTCACTGACACAAGATACCTACAGTCTCTGACACAAGAGACCCTACAGTCACTGACACAAGAGACCCTACAGTCTCTGACACAATATACCCTACAGTCACTGACACAAGAGACCCTACATTCACTGGAAACGCACAAGTTGACAGCCAGCCACTTGAAATGTTGATATGGGAACAACAAATGTGTCGTGGTCGTCAAATATGGCCACAATCTCTGTTCCCAAAAAATACAGGCAGCAACGAATTGCCAAAAGGCGATAACGTCGTAAAATCACTGAAACAGTGAAACAGTTACCCCACCTAGCGATCATGTTTCAAACCTATATTCGACGCACGGCGTGAGTTATTTCCAATCGCGTCAGTGGCTAATGTCCGTATCAAATCGACAACACCGACTCACATGCAGTCGGGCGTCAGACTGGACGGGCAGTTAGCTGACGCACTGAACTTGGTGACTTGTGTTGTATTTACATTGGACAAGTACGGCGTCGATGGAGCCAGAACGTCTTGGCGAGCACGTTTTTCAAAGGTTGATATCGGGCGACACATTGACGCGGTTACCGAAGCGAAGGACGTCAACGCGTCGGTCATTGAGTTGCTATATACGACGACAATTGATTTCAACGTGTATGAACGCGTTCAGCCGCGTTCATGGGAGTGTCTCAATTGAAGGTCGATCGTTCTCACATGTTAGGCAACTTACGTGTCAGCATGTCAATGCGTGGCCGACTTTATTGTTTAGTGCGTTTTAGTATTGATCTGCAAACTGTTAGTTTAGTAGGTGTTTCATAGTTCCGTATTACATGAAATTACACGAAGCCGTTATGTAAAATACCAAACATTTATAGTTGGCTTCATTTAATATTAAATGACAAATATACATATAAGCATCAGCGTGGTTGAGAAACAATGTCCATGGACAAGTTATACAGTCCCTAATCTACCTGTAGACGGGTCCGTATCGTAGCCGGGGCAAGGGGCATGCCCTGTGCAGACCGGTGTGCACCTCCGTGTGGCGTGGTGATCAGTAGAATACTGCTACATTATTATTGAGTAATGTTCTCTTTATCGACAACCTGCTTCATGCAGAGGTTGGTCTTCTTTTGCCCCCCAATTGGCTGCACCATGCTGGGATGACTGATGTGGCATCAGGTTCAATCAGGTCTTTATGTCAACAACAACAGCAACACAACACAAAAAATAGCAAAACATCAAATCTAAACAACAGTCTTGATGTTGAAAAGGACAAGAAGAAGTGTGTCATTGATAACACTTGCCCAATTACCATAAATATAACAAGAAGTAAATAATTACAGTATGCGAGATATATGATTACAACTTAACTGATTATATTTCAATATGAATGATGAAATATTAGTATTTAGACTAGATAGTCACCGTAGCGTAGTTCAAGAATAACAACATGTAGTAAAGACCAGCATAAACAAAACAATATTTTTTTGTAGTTGCAATAAATAAATATTTATGCAGCAAAACTGTTACGTTTATACTACAAAATGTTAGCAGCGTATTTTTTTAAACGATGAACGCTTTTACAACATAGTAATGATCTTTCAAGTGAGTTCCATAGTATTACACCTTTAACTGAAATACACATTCACTTTAAACTGGTACGATCATAATTTGTTTTAAAGTTGTCTGGTTACATATACAGACTTGTACAATGTAAACAACGTTTGTATATTCACTGGTAGCAAATTGTTATTTACGTTGTACATAATAAGTGCAGTTCGTAATTCCACAATATCTGGTACTTTCAGGATATGTAACTCGGAGAATAGACCAGAAGTGTGGTCTAAACTCTTAGCTCTACAAATTAAACGCACAACCTTTTTTGTAACAATACTAATTAGTAGCGTATGTATTGCCCCATATTTCGATGCAGTAAATTATGTTTGGCTGAAAGAGAGAATGGTATAATATAAGCATTCCACATGTGTCAATGACAAAGCTGGCTCTATACATTATGGCACAACTCTTAGAGAGTTTACATTTTATCATAGAAATGTGTTTTTGTCCACGTTAATTTATTATCAGTAAAACACCTAAACATGTTGTGTATTCAATCTTCCTAATTTCTTCCATACCTATATATATAGAGACGTGTGTCTTTAAAATACGATTACCAAAAAACATATAATGTGTATTTGATATATTGAGAGATAGCCTGTTTACTGCAAAGCATACACGTAACTGTTCTAATTCAATATTTGTCAACCGGACAAGATCACCTATATCACTATTACTGTAGAACACGTTGGTATCATCTGCAAATAAAATGAACTCGAAAATGTTTGCCTTTACAAATATCATTTATGTAGATAATAAACAACTTCGGAAAAATAACAGATCTTTGATATACACCACAATATATTTTGAGTACTTCTGATTCACAATTATCATAGTGAATAAAATTACATCTGTTTTCCAAGTAACGCATAATCCATTTATGTGCAACACCATGAATGCCATAAAAATATAATTTGCTTGCCAATATATTATGGTTGACGGTATCAAATGCTTTCTTAAGGTCAACAAATATGCCAATGTCATAGTTATTATTATCAAGAGAAGTAGTAATTTCTTCAACCAATTCTATTAAGGCATGTGATGTTGTTGTTATGTTTGATCCATATCCATATTGACTAGGGCTGAGTATATTATATTTATATAGAAAACTATCTAACTTATCACTGTACAATTTCTCCAGGATTTTTGAGAATTGGGGCAACAAAGAAAATAATAGGTCTGCAATATGTAAACACACCCTTCTCACCAGACTTATAAATGGGGAATAACTTTAGCTGTTTTCATTTGATTTGGAAATATTTCAATGTTAAAAGAAACATTACATATGTGCTTCAAACGTTTTTATAATACGAGCAATAATGTTCTTAACCATGCTCATGTTTAAATCATTACAATATGTTGACATTTTGCTCTTACAATTGTGAACAGTTCTAACAATGTCTTGGTCATCAACATGACTTAGAAACATGCTTTTATCAAGTTCTTTTCCCAAATAATCAAAAATAGATACATCCTTTTTTAGGTAGAGTAATTTCTTTTGCAAGATTGGGTCCAACAGGAGCTGGTTGAATGCTCCATGCTGAGATGACTGATGTGTCATCAGTTGTGGAGCTGGTTCAATGCACCATTTTAGTAGTAAGGACTTTGACAACATAATATGTTGTCAAAGTCTTTACTACTAAAATTATCATGTGTTATTCGAAAACTCGCTGATCACGCCAGGAACACTGTATAAGATGCTACTGTAGTGTGAAGTTTGTCGATAATGTTATTAAAAATCATAGTCAAGCCATTGTAAGAATTCATAAAAAAACTTTCTATGTCTAATGAACTTTTTATTATATTGTTACAACGTTTTATTATGTTATACGATGTGAACGTACTCACGTAAAACTCACCCCGGTGACACGCCAGATGAGGGCATGCTGCATGCAGTGAAACAAGTTGTGATTCATGGGAGATCCATTAATCGAGTTGCTCTGAACCTAGACATGTCCCATCATGCGTTAGCAAGATATGTCAAGATGTATTTAAACGGCCAAGGTATATATGAATTGAACACGAACAAAGAAAACGAAGAAAATTAACGTATCGATTATTTAAAAAAAAATCAGCAACCGAGAAAGTGGCATTTGAACATGATTTGCGGAACGAAAAGATTGTGTCACCTGGCGTGAGAAAAGATTGTGTCACCTGGCGTGAGAAAAGGGCAGATCACATCTTCACACCTGCATCTTACACTGTGCGCATGGATCAATGCACATAACAATATCACTCCGCTAATCTTCATTTTCCCACGTGTCCACTTTCAAGAACACATGCTCAAGGAGCAGTTGGAGTTGCAAATAAGGTAGGGTGGATGAACAGTGACCGCGCTGTATTTGGGTCATTCAAACGATGTTACAACTCAGCGTGCAACGTATGGATGCTGAACCACCCTGGCAAACCACTCACGATTTATAACATCGCTGCTATCTCGCAGTGTGCATATCCCAATGTGTTTGTGCCAGCATACATTCACTTGGGATTTCGAGTAAGTGGTGTGTTCCCCTTCAATACAGATGTCTATTGTGAGGATGAATTTCTTGCGTCTACGGTGACAGGACAACCTACGCTGACAGGACAACCTGCATCGGGTGAAAATGAACCGCCTCCTTCTGTCCCGTTGCAGTAACAAACAACACCACCTCCTGTCCCGCAGTAGTTGCAGACAACACCGCCTCCTAGACCACTACAGCAAACAGCACCGTATCATATCCCTCAACATATGACAGGACATCAACATCGACAGATTCGTTGCAGTACTCGCCATGCGACTTCATGCCTTATCCGAAATTAAAGCCACGAACACAGCATGTTAAAGGAAGAAAACGTGGTCGATCGTGTATTTGGACTGACGCACCTAAGAAACAACAACTCACTGAAGACATGCTGAAACAGAATAGGCCTAAGCCACCGAAGATTACAACGAAAACATCATGTAGACAAATAGAAGTTCGGCTTCACTCAGATTCATGATGCAGACGAAGTAGTAGCAAACCTACCGATGATAGACAGTGGTGATATGATGCAACCACTCTTGCTCCCAATGATTACGTCATGGTGAAGCTTGCGTCTAAGAAGGCCATACGCCACGATGTGGGCATGATTGTTAAACCCACAGATACATTTGTTGACGAGTTGTAAGTTACCTTTCTGAAATGTAGCAAGAATGGTGTTACTGCGAGACATACAGCCCGCACAAAATGTGGGTGTTTAGTGTCCACTTATCTCACCAACGATGCACCGTTGTGAGAACACGTACACAGTGTAGGGCAAATATAGCCTACGGAATAGGCTTACGGGGCATGATTTGTTAACAATGAAAGTGTTTGAAGGACAAATTGTGTAATTAGTTGCCTGTCGCTAGAAACTTAAACGTGTAAAAACCAAATTTTACGAATTAGATAAGTTACGCAATGATAACTAGCCTTAATAGTTTGGTACATCAAACAGTTAGTGCCCACGGTATGTGATATCACTTAATATCATATGTGAAAATAGTTTAATTTTTTTTATGTAAAATATTTTATTTGAACCTCATCTCGATTTTTCTATATGATATGTCAACCAACAATACATATTATGGTGGAGCCTAACTTACAATTTTCCATTGTATGATATATTTTGGCACTGGCGGAATAAAAAAACGTGCATGGTGCCCCGGTCTCCCCTACAGCTGTAAATAATCTGCCCACAAAACTGATAATGGTCATCCTTCTTTAATTATTTGCATCTGATTAAAAGCTTAATTGGCTTAAAAAATTGGCTTAATAAATGTACACTTTCCTTATCTAGGAATAAAATCATTATGTTAAGACCAAATTGAACAATGCTGTAATTGCTGGTACCATCTTAGAAGTGGAATCGTTAAAACATTAATAAATTATTACATCATAATTAATTGTTTTTTTAAACTAAGTGTAGCTTTTAATATATCTTCGTCAGTAAATGGAGCATTAATTAAGTTAATGTCTTCATAAGTTCATATGAACTGATTGGCCGTGAAGGACTTGACTTAATTGTGTTCACCACCGCTCTTTCCGGTCCTCTTCAGCTTTGATGGTTTTTACAGCATT
Organism: Lamellibrachia columna; assembly: GCA_963662155.1. Taxonomy (NCBI): domain Eukaryota; kingdom Metazoa; phylum Annelida; class Polychaeta; order Sabellida; family Siboglinidae; genus Lamellibrachia; species Lamellibrachia columna. The sequence goes on along the minus strand of OY759261.1, from coordinate 2,099,967 downwards.
CAGCCCTGTCCTTCTCGTGATCTCATCCACCGGGTCACTGTGTCGTCCAGATATGTCGCCATACAGCACACATCATGCTTTTAACACCAAACGTATTACGCCCTTATTCCTTGCATTGTGGCCAACTACTCGGGCTTCCTCTCCACAACTAGTATCAAGAATCGACAGTTGTTTTGGATTGTACTTGGCGCCAAGTCGTTTGTTTTCTTTTTAATGATGTTTATAACCAACAACGTTCTATAATCATGACAATAGCAACATAGTGCAAACATTGGAGTATTACCCGCATGCATGTATTAAGTGAAAGGATAAAGAGTCGGCGCCACCTTCATTATATCTAACTGTGATGTATACATACATGTTTGGATTATGTAAAGAAATATGAAGAAATAATGAAGAATCAAATACTCGCCCATCCCTTATCTCCCATGTTCGAGCGGCGTCATATGTATTAAAGCCATGATGACATTATAGCGAATTATATATATATATATATATATATATATATATATATATATATATATATATATATATATATATATATATATATATATATATATAATTATATATATATACATATATACATATATACATATATATATATATCTTTCATCTATTACTTAACACAATCCGTAACTAAATTCCAATAAGTTTTAGGATCTTTCTCTGTAAGACTCCTAATCTCTTTTTCAACATATAACTTCACTTACATTGAAAACGGGCTTCGAAATGCACCATTTAAATACGTTGAAGACTGATGTAATAATTAATTCATGTCTTAGCGCTTCAACTTTTAGGACGGTACCAGCATTTACAGCATTGTTCAGTTATTTCTTAGAATTAGGTGTTATTCCTAAGTCATGAACGTGTGAATTTATTAAGCCAATTTATAACAATAAAGGTTGTTTTGCAGATGGAAATAATTATAGGAGGATACCCATTAAAATAACATGTTTTATACCCTGCTGATGCTTAATGTTGATACCTTGCTGATGCGTAATGGCAGAAACCTGAGCTTGTTTGCTACAGGAACACACAAAGAGTAACTGTTGTTAAAGGTCATTTAATAAATGCATTGTGATAATAAAATACATGTATCGATGAGAAATAGCTGGTACAAACATGTTCAATATCATACATATAAATCGATGAGATATAGCTTAATCACCAACACAAACTAGCTCATCGAGAAAAGCAATTATTAAATGACATGTAAAAGTAGCAAAGGTGGGGCGATCATTTATCCCACAGTACATAATCATGATAACACAGTACGCAACACGAGAACATTGGTGGTAGAAAGGGGAGGATGGTGGGAGGAAAAACGTCCAATGTGTTGCTTCAAGAAAACACGACTTGCGTAGCGAAGTTTGCAACACAAAGGGACAGGGTTTAACTTGTCACGTTGTCACATGACGTTTTTGGACTAAAACCATTTCGCGTACTCCGGACTGTTTCTCGTGTTGCGGACCGCAACAAACATAGCAAAGTAGATTCTCGCCTCACATTATATAAATACTATTTTTTCAAGTGTAAAAATATTCATTTATACCCTGCTGATGCTTAATGTTGATACCTTGCTGATGAGTAATGGCAGAAACCTGAGCTTGTTTGCTACAGGAACACACAAAGAATAACTGTTGTTAAAGGTCATTTAATAAATGCATTGTGATAATAAAATACATGTATCGATGAGAAATAGCTGGTACAAACATGTTCATCGAGAAAAATATCATACATATAAATCGATGAGATATAGCTTAATCACCAATACAAACTAGCTCATCGAGAAAAGCAATTATTAAATGACATATAAAAGTAGCAAAGGTGGGGCGATCATTTATCCCACCAGGCCTCCAAACCCCACCCCAGGATTCTGCCAAAGAATCAACCTATTACGAAATAAGTCCCCCTAACAATTGTACACTCAATATTACGCAATGCATACAGACAGGCTATATGGCAATGAACGCCATTCACTACATAATAACACATAAATGTGCTTTACAACATAGTCAGTGAGATTGCATAACAACCAACCACTGGTATTAACTGTCCCAGACACGCTGTAATATGGATGTCACTGTCAGTCATACTGTAACAGCCATCCCACACAACAGCCGAATAATATGGACCAATCATTATGAAGCAGGTGCCAGGGTGATATCAGTCGTGCTCTCAAGTGTTATACTGCATGCGGTGGATGCCAGTCATGCTGCAATAACCACCGCCTACAGCTATTGCCAGGTAGTATGGCAAAATTAGGCATTCCAATAGGTATAGACAAATCGACAATTGGTGTATACAATGAATGCCAGTCATACTGCAACACTCACTGCACACAGCAACGGCCTGGTAATATGGAGAAGTAAAATCAGCCAATCCATACCAAAGAAAATTGCGCAATATTGCATAAATAGACAAATTGATGCATGCGATGAATGCCAGTCATACTGCAACATTCACCGCACACAGCAACGGCCCGATACTATGTAAAAACAAAATCAACCATTCCTCACCAAGGAAAATTGTGCACCATTGCCCAAATAGGCACAGTGATGTATGCGATGAATGCCAGTCATACTGCAACATTCACTGCACACAGCAACAACTTGATATTATGGACATGTGGAATTAACCATTCCAGGCTAAGGAAATTGTACGATAATGCAGAAATAGGCATATTTCTGCCTACGATAGATCATGGTTTGTTCATCTGCAGCATAGGGATTCGAATATACCGTTTAAAAGCTGCAGACTTCCACCTTCCCATTGCTTGGATCTGTGGTTCACTTATCCCCATATCAGCTGCTGTGGTAGCAGCATCGATTCGAAAATTGTGTGCTTTATATTTGGTTGGATCTAGTCCTGCCCATTGCAAAGCTTTGCCTAAGTATTGGCAGAAGTAATTTCGAGAAACAGGGGGTGCATTCGCAAATGCAAACAGTGGCCCTTTAAACGGGCCACGGTCCTTCAGGAATCGAGACAGAGCTTGTACTGGACAGTACCCATCATTAGTATGGGAAATGGATAAAGTGACTGGTCGTCCAGAAGTGTTGTGCTTAAAATGAGACATGACTAATATAATGTCTGTGCTAGAAATGATCACGTCTCCTAACTGTATGACTAAGTCACCCCTGGTACGAGAATGAACGGTTATTTCCTCTATTCGTAGAAAAGCATGAAAGGCCAATAAAAACATGCTTTGCAACATGTTTCGCAAATAGGCAGAAGAGACAATATATTTTGTTGCGTCAACAATCTTATGAAGGACTGTAGGGGTAATTGGAAGACGTGTGTCCGGTTTACCCGACAGTTTGTGAGCCAAAGATAGTAATTTTTGTATAACAAAAAGCTGGGTTGGGTCAACTTGACCAGCTAATTTATGGATACCATTTGACAGTGTCCAGTTCAATGCCATGTACAGTGATGATTGTTGATGGTAAGCACGTTTTCTTATGTTTGATTGGAATAGAGAGCTCATCCGCAAGTGCCATAAATCGATTAAGATCCTGCAACAAACTCACCGAATTAGGAGGGCCAATGAAGATGAAATCATCTAAAATGTGTGACACGGGCAAAGCACCCCTTGTCTTTATGACCCACTGTAGAGCACAAGTCAACCTTTCGAAGATGCGACATGATTCCGCACACCCCTTCGGCAAAGATCGGTCATAATAGAAGTGATTATCCCAAGTGAAACCAAATAAATAGTAACAAGACGGGTGGAGGGGAATGATGCGAAAGGCATCCTCGATATCAGTCTTGCCTATCAATGCTCCTCGACCAAACTGACTCAGCAGAGTAATGACCTGGTCTAGGGTTTCATAGCGAACTGTGGTGAAATGCTTTGGGATGTAGTCGTTAATGGAATTTCCGTCTGGGTATGACAGGTCATGAATAATGCGAAATTCATTAGGCTCTTTCTTTGGCACTATACCAAGCGGGGAACACTGATAATTAACAAATGGAGGTGAAAGGAAAGGACCAGCAATACGTCCAAGGGCAAGTTCCTTCGCAAGTTTCTTTTCCACTACATCCTTATGATGTGAAACATATGGATGTTTTTTGGAGAAGCGAAGAGAAGGTGTGCCAAGGTAATTGATATGAAATCCATGGGTAAAGCCTTGTATGAGGACATTAGTTTCTGTTTGGTCATAGCCTTGTAGGGCATGTTGTAAACATTTAGGGTTTACTTGTGTGGGGAGTGCTGTGCTTGGGACAGGAAGTGGAAGGGTAAGGTGCTTGACATTTGGCACAGACACGTTTGAACCTGCACGTTTGGAGACACATTTGCCCCCTCGCTGGTACACCCAGCAGTAACCGGCCGGAAAGGGCTGAGTGCGACGGGATGGGTTGTGGGAGGCAGTAGCTGGAGCACGACTGGGCCCCCCCGGACCTGCTTTGCATACATGCACTTGAAAAACAAGTCCCTCCTAGTATAGTCCACCTGGTCCGCAGCGTCGGATTACCCACCACTGGCGGCATCATGAGGTCTGGAACAGCTATCGGCGCAGCAGGGACATCTACAGGCGCAGCAGGGACATCTACAGGCGCAGCAGGACCGGCAACCGGCACTGCAGTACGATCGTCACGCAGCTGCTTCAAAACTTCTCTCGTGACGATGGCCACCATCTCAGCTGTGCTGGTCGAGACCGTCGGCGGGCCCCCATCAGGGATAACACTCTCATCGTGTCCGCCAGCAGCAGAGCTGACGCGACGACGTCGTCTAACGGGCGGTGCAGGCATGGGTGGAGCAGTCTCGGCAGCACGTTTCCGGATGGCTGCTCTGCGTTGTGACGGCTGACTTACCGCAGCCCCTCTCGTTGTGGATGTACGTCCACGTGGCATATTACAACAAGGCAGCGGAAGGCCAGGCACTGCATGCATAAACACTGCAATAATGATGCCATTATGGTGAGTGGACAGTACTGGACTACAGAAGAGTGACTGCTCACAGGAACACATAATGGGATCATAGTACAAACAGCACAATGACAGAGACACAGCTATGCAACCTGTCTATGTTTGCATGAACACAAAGTAAAATGATCACATGACAGAGACACATTTCTGCAACCTGTCAATGTTCGCATGAACACAGAAAGTAAAATGCTCACATGACAGAGACACATTTCTGCAACCTGCCAGTGTTCGCATGAACACAGAAAGTAAAATGATCACATGACAGAGACACATTTCTGCAACCTGTCAGTGTTCGCATGAACACAGAAAGTAAAATGCTCACCTGACAGAGACACATTTCCGTAACCTGTCAATGTTCGCATGAACACAGAAAGTAAAATGCTCACATGACAGAGACACATTTCTGCAAACTGTCAGTGTTCGCATGAACACAGAAAGTAAAATGCTCACCTGACAGGGACACATTTCTGCAACCTGTCAATGTTCGCATGGACACAGAAATTAAAATGCTCACATGACAGAGACACATTTCTGCAACCTGTCAATGTTAGCATGAACACAGAAAATAAAATGCTCACATGACAGATACACATTTCTGCAACCTGTCAATGTTCGCATGAATACAGAAAATAAAATGCTCACATGACAGAGACACATTTCTGCAAACTGTCGATGTTCGCATGGACACATAAATTAAAATGCTCACATGACAGAGACACGTTTCTGCAACCTTTCAATGTTTACATGGAAAAAAAAATGAAAATGCTCACATGACAGAGACACATTTCTGCAACATGTCAATGTTTGCATGAACACAAAGTAAAATGCTCACATGACAGGTACACATTTCTGCAACCTGTCAATGTGCGCATGAACACAGAAAGTAAAATGCTCACATGACAGAGACACATTTCTGCAACCTGTCAATGTTCGCATAAACACAGAAAGTGAAATGCTCACCTGACAGAGACACATCTATGCAACCTGTCAATGTACGCATTAACAACACAGAAAGTAAAATGCTAACATGACAGAGACACATCTCTGCAACCTGTCAAAGTTTGCAAGAACAAACCAAAAAGTACATTGTTCACAGGACATAAACCCTGGTCCGTGACAAGTCATTGTTTGCAAGAACGAAATGAGAAAAACACAATTGTGAAACAACAGGGCAGAAAATAAATGGAGGTAACGCAGTATACATGCACAATGGCAAATGATTGCAGACATTAAAATTGATGAGCAACAAACATGGCAGCCCCCCGCACACTCCGCACATATTTGCGCATACCAGCATCATTCAGATGTACCCCAAATCGGTCAAAATACTGAGGCCAGTTGGCGTGCATGCCACGGTGTCGCCAATAGTGAACATGGGGCAGGTCTGTGGTCAAAGCATCCAGCGTTCGATTGACCACGAAACGAGCGCTGTTAAAATCGGCACGAGTTTGAAATCGTGACCGCCCAGTCGGCGGCATTATTACACGCGGGAGGACCTGACACACAACCACCTCGGCAACCGAGTCTACAGCCGCAACAAGCTTGGCGAAATCCACGATCCGCTTGGCAAGATTGACTGGATCAACATGAGACGCCGATAAATCATTAGTTCCTATGTCAAGTATGACTCCCCGTACAGCGAGATCGCGGACCAGTGGTAATTCATGCAATAAACCGTCCAGGGTGAGGCCCCCTATGCCACGGTAAAATACATTTGAAAATTGTTCAGAATTACCTAAGTCTGCACTAACCACTTTATTAGTATCGTTACGACGAAACATATATTCCTGCAGACGACTAACAAAACTATGACCAAGAATTAAAAGGTCGGAGTTGCCGTCCATAGCTGAACAATTTACAACGAAAACACAGCCGAAATTGGAATACAAAATGGCGGCGCATAGTTAAACAAAGGCCGAAGACATAAATTGTACGATAACTCAAGGATAATCACATCAATATAATGCAAACAAGGCGTTTAATTTAGATATAATGTAGGCACAAAGCCTAAAATATAATATACTAAGTTGAAGTGATACTAACATTGAAATCTTCTAAGGAAAAAAGTCCAATGTGTTGCTTCACGAAAACAGCAGCAGCAGCAACAGCAGGCAGAATCACGCGATATGTCGATGGAAGGAGTTGCAAAGAAATGACTATTCTTGGCCCTCTGATATAGTATTTGACAAAACAATGGAACAAACAAAGACACATTAGTCATTATGTCTAGAAAATAATGCAAACTGCTGACGTAAGCCATCCAGAACAATAGCACATCTGTCATAATTGAAAGCAATGCGATAAACGTGTCAAAGAACTGTCAGAAAACCGTCGGTGGAAACAACAAGACATCCGTCATTTGGAAAAAAACGAGGTCGGAGCGTACTCAGCGAGCGTTGCATAAAGCCGTATATAATATAGTTCGTGGACATTTTAACATCATAAAGTCAGAATGCATTGTCCTATTCATTATAGTGGAGGAAGGCATATATTGTCCAATTTCTACGTCTGCAGAATCGTGGCCTGGAGTGGTGAATTTAAAACGGTCGAATCCGTGCACCAGTGGCGAAAATGTGTGTACCATGACGGTCTGGAGACAGCAGAGAAAATGCTAGCCACACGGACTGGTCTACAGGCATAATACTTGATCAAGACCATCCAAGAGAAGGCACATTTACGCACGGAATGGAACAAACAGAGACGTTCGATTATGTACGCGTTGGTTGCTATTAAATTTCGTGATGCAAGTCTACGCACGTTCCTGTTAGACACGCGACAATCTCCATTAAAGGAATGTGTAAGATGTAGGGAGGGTTATTGGAGTATGCTCACTAATACTGGACAGCCAGGGTAGAATATGCTTGGTCAAATTCTCATGCAAGTACGACAGTTCATTCGAAAGCAGAGCCCGCGAATCGAGCACGGATAAGTGCCGCGAGTTATCGAGGGAAAGGCTGAGTGCATTACGGTCTCTCATTTCATGCATGCCGAGACAGGGCTGTGTGCGTTACAATTGCGCGCCATCAACACGAACCAGCGCTTCATAAGCCGGCCTGCCAGATCATTACGTCATAACCACTCTGAACGCGTCGTCAATAACTCTCCAGTCTACACGACACAGGAAGCACCATGGCTACGCAGCATTTCGTGGACAGTCAGACGCCACAAATGAACGTGTCGCGCCTGCAGAGCGAAGTAAGTAACGGGACTTATATATTTAATCGCCCTTTAACAATGATCAAATGTGCCACGCAAGATAAATACATCATCTACGCATCTTGTCAGCATTGACTCAAAGGTGTGCAATTGGATGGTAATGGCTACTATTGTCCCGTCCACCAATGGCAGCGTGTTCCCGTGTACATGTTCGCTGTGCGTGTCCTACTGTCCAACTGGGAGGGCAGAGAAACGTGGACAGTAATTTTCGATGAATTGGCGACAAAGGTAGTGGGGTTCATTGCAACGCCTACACGGGTATGACGTTAGATGCAGACCGTAATGCCTCACTGTCGCTGCTCCGAGGGCCCTGTGTCGTGGTCACCATTAAGAAATGTGTAAATTACACGTATGTGAATTACACCGTGTCAGAACTGGAAGTGGTAAGTTCGTAATTTTCTTTGCAGGAAGAAAACGGCAAAGAGGATGACGTCATTGTACCCAACGACGAGGCTATGAGCTCCAGCATTAGTAAAGTACAGGCATGGCTAGATAGTAACAGCAGCGTCCACTATCTATGCTGCTTCATGCATAATTATGTCACACGGCGACGACGATGATGATGATGATTATGCTATGCAGAAGGCTGATGCTGTTATATTAACTGATAGCAACATCAGTAGTTGGGTGCGATGGCATACCGGTTAGAATGCCGGATTCTCAGTCGAGAGAACCCGGTTTCAAATCCCACTGCGGTCGCTTCGAACCTTTGGCAAGTTTGATCACCCCACGTTGCAGTATACATGAGTACCTGTCAATACAGAGAGTGGTGGATATGTGAAAGAATAGTCTTCGAGCAATAATTGCATCGTGGCTGAATGCTTCCCAGAGAAGTTTAAATGACCTTGGATTGAACAGATGTGCCAGGGTGTGAAGTGTAAAGGGCTTTCAGCAGTCCCAAGGACTGGATACCGCGCTTTATAAGAAATTACCTTTACCTTTACATGGAGGCAACGGTGGGTGGTATAGATAAAACAATTCAAGATCGTACGGAAGCCATCTTTAACCAGCAGTCTTTCGACACAGCGTTAGATGTGGCCTGTGTCCGTTATGTGTGTGATGAGTTGTGTCACAAGACGCCTATCATCGTTGACGTCACAGCCGCCACCGACGTCATCGGTGACGTCACAGTTGCCACCCTCCTCGGCTGTCGTCGCCGCCGCCGTCCACACCCCAGCCGTCGTCGTCGTCGTCACCACCATTCCACCGCTCTTTGGCGTAGAGGTAAACGCTCGTAAGCCAGAGATCAATGTCGAGGTATGAAAACCCATAAACCTCACCTATGTAATCCTCGTATATAAGTCGGTCCTTTCATAGCAACGCAGTATATATATATATATATATATATATATATATATATATATATATATATATATATATATATATATATATATATATATATATATATATATATATATATATATATATATGTGTGTGTGTGTGTATTTCATACACAACATTTGTACTGATTATATTTAATAACATTTTCACGTGTTGTATTCCTGCTAGTGACACCGCTCTATAGAGACGTCCAATATAGTGGTGCCCCTAGTTGCCATTACCGTCTGCTCACGCCTTAGCATACACCACCACCAAGCACGCACGCTCGTACGCACGCTCCATGCGTGATATGTAGATGTACTGAGGGCCCGTGGTCTTTCAGTTGTAGGCGCCACTATCAACATGAAAGGATATATATGCTGCCACTGTGGCCTCGTACTCGACACGTATGCAGAGCTACGACGTCAGGTGTAGAGTCACGCGACACTATCATTCGATGAACACACGTAATCGGTAGTGTCACCAGCAGGGGTACCCTCTAACGACCACGTAAAGAGGGCGAAATACGTGTGTGAGGAATGCGGTGTAACGTTCGGGAGATGGGACTCCTTACAGCATCACGTAAGGTCTGTTTGTAGTCGACGTTGTCGTAGTCGTAGTAGTAGTCTTTGTCGTAGTCGTTGTAGTAGTAGTCGTAGTCGTAGAGAAAACACCACCACCTACATGTGCAAGAAATGTGGACGGAATTTTGATACACGTCAACACCTGACCAGACACGCACGAACCTCGTGTGCCGACATCAACAAGCCGCCATTACCGAAGAGATCGAAATGAGAATACACCACACCCCGCCTACTTGTTACCGAAGAAGATCCCATCGAACCACCCATTCGACTTCCCTTCTCCGACATTCTGTCGACGGAACTGATAGACGTCGTTCGAGAGCACTGGTCGACCATCAGGACACGCGTATCGAGAGGTCCCATCCAGTGTAGGTACGATTACAGATTAACTACACTAGACAAGACTGTTCTAGAGGTTCCTTTGAATATCAAGTTCCAGGAACATACCCACTCTTTCAAGATAAACCTCAGTTACGGGTTCGTTCTCAGGAACAAGAACACGGGACGATACAAGTATTATCATTCCTCTTACAATTGCTGTGGACGGAACCTTGACGAGGCCAGTCTCATCACCAACAGCAAGGATGTTGACGCCTTTCTCGAACGCATCCGAGAAACCGACGTCTTGCAGTGGGCCATCAATGAAATATCGGATTCTGCGTGGGTGTGCGAACTCGTGATCAATGTCACCTTCTTCGTCAACCGCTTCATCGATCATCCTATAGGTTGTGTAGGCGTGACCCTTTCGCCCTACATCAAGAAGAAAAAAGCCGTCATCGGTCTGGAAAGGGAACCAGTCCTTTCCAAGAAGAACAATGATAACCTGTGTCTCTTCCGGTATCGTCCCTGCACCGAGGAGGTGACGTACGACGGTTGGATCCGTCGGTGAAGACGCTGTACGAAGCATACGACCAAGGCGATGTAGCCATGGACGATTTTGCCGGGGTCACGCTAGATGACCTCTACCTTGTAAAAACTACGTTCGAGACAAATGTGTGCGTATACATGCTCGTCGAGTCAGATGAAGAGGATGGAAAGATCACAGCCGAAGTCGTCCGTCGATCGTTATGCCATTACCCCGACACATTACGCGTCAACCTTCACGAGAAACACTTTTCCTACATCCAAGTTGTACGTATGTACTCTCACTCTTATCGATGTCGAAACTGCGGTGACTCGTTATGGAAATACGTATACCACCTACACAAACACGACCGTACGTGTAAGGGGGGTGTGCGCCGAGTTTATCCGGGTGGCGTGTACCAATCGACTCTGTCAGTGTTCGAACGTCCGGACGACGAGAACATTCGAGTCTCCAAATCGTTGCGCTACTACCCGTGCCGCGCAACCTTTAACATTGAGTGTTGGTTTGACACCACAAAGGTTCACTGGGTAGCACGTCACGTCCCGTTGAGCGTTCCTAATACGCTACTTCCTGTTCACGTCAAAGACAGAGGAACAACAAAAAGAAGACAAAGAGAAAGAAGAGAAATATGGTATCGGGTCCTTTTTCGTCATCAAACGCAGCAGCACTTTCATGTGTCAACGGATCAGTTGAAAGACACGACCAATTACATTGCCCCGGGGTTCAGCTATGACCAGTATTATATAGCGTACGGATGCGAGGTCACGAAAAGTCATTTCCCGTAAGAGTACATGGACTGTTTGGAGAGGCTCGACGACACCGCTCTTCCACCGAAAGAGACCTTCTTCAGTCGACTGGAGAACGAGGGTATTTCCTACGAAGATTACGAGGCGTGGCGCGAGAACGGTATGACGACTTTCTCGTCTGGTTCAACAATCGGGATGTGGTTCCCTTTCTAAAGGCCATTCACATACAGTTTGCCTTCTACCAGTAACGTGGCATAGACATTTTCAAGCAAGGCATCAGCGTACTTGGTCTGACCTTGCTCTCCCTGTTCAATGACCTTCCGAAGAAGTCCTACTTTACGCTCTTCAACGAGAAAAAGAAAGATCTGCATCACCTCGTCAAAGATCACGTGATCGTCGGTGCGTCCCTTATTTTTCACCGCTGTCACGAGAAAGGGGTCACCAAGCTTCGTCAGAACGAGTACGGAAAGGCCGCTCGACCGTGTCGGTCGATCGTCGGGTACGATGCCAACCCTCTGTACTTGTGGTCGCTCGTGCAAGACATGCCGATGGGATGGTACACGCGACGACGGGAAGAGAACGAGTTCCGGCCCGAATCAGCGCAGCTGTACGGGCAGATGGCTGCGGAATGGTTGACGTGGGAGTCCATACGCACGGGACGCGCCATACGACATCAGATCAACGGTTGAGAGAAGAGAATAGGCAAACATCGGGTGGACGTGTGGAATAGTCAAACGAACACGGCGTATCAGTTCCATGGGTGTTACTACCATGGTCACCCGTGCATCCGAGAAAAGGTGAATGCCGTCAACAAGAATCCCATGCCTTAATTGCTCGCCTAGACCCGAAAGAGCACCGCCTCCCTACGTCACTTTGTCAAGGTCGTCGTGCTATGGGAATGCGATTGGAAAGAGGTGAGAAGAGGTAAGGTCGTGAAAAAGTGTCTGGATGCTGCGATTCGTCGGCGACGACACGCGCGGTGGTCGATGAAGTCACTACAGATCCTGACCGTCGTGCGTGACTGAACCGTGTTCGGTATGATCGAGTGCGACGTTTGCGTACCGGAAGCATTGTGTGCGCACTCGGCCGAGATGCAGCCCGTGTTCAAGAACATCCATCTGACGCGCGACGATCTCGGTCAGTTCATGCGCCGATACGCCGTAGAATACGGCATCATGGCGACTCCGCGGCGCATGCTCGTGGGCAGTTATCGAGGCGATACGATCTTGCTCACCACGCCCCTCTTGCGATGGTACCTGGACCACGGACTCGAGGTGACGCTTGTCTAACAGGTCATCGAGTACGATCAGTTCCCTTGCTTCCGGCGGCTCGGCGATGCAGTGTCCACGACCCGGCGCGAGGGAGACGACCACCCACACAAGGCCATCATCGCGGACACCATGAAGTTGCTGGGGAACTCGGGCAACGGGAAGTCCATCACCAACGTGGACCGACATCGTGGTCAACAATAGACGGGTCCGACAACTCGACGTCGTCGTCGACGATGCGTTTGAGATAGAGATGAACAAGAAAACCGTCACGAACGCCTTGCCCGTACACGTGGGATTTTTCGATCTGCAGTACGCAAAGATGCCCACGTTCCAGTTCTATTACGACTTGATCAACAGGTACCTGGAGCGCCCTATGTTCCAGTATTGCGAGATGGACACAGTCAGCGCCTATTTGGCCTTGGCCGGTGAGTCCGCCGATGACCTCGTGACCCCGGAACTACGAGAACATTACTTCCGGAACCGCTCCGAATGGTTCCCCTCCGAATTTTGCGCCGAACATCAGAACGAGTACAAGAGCTGTCGACTCGCCGGTCGCCTGTGGGTCGGTGAGGAGGCGTGCGAAGAGCGCAAGGCAAGAGGACATCGGGTCTGCTCAAGGTGGAGTGGTCTGGTGAAGGTTTCGTGGGATTGTATAGCAAGGCGTACTATTGTTTCGGAGCCACCGACAAGTACAGCACCAACGAACTGGGCAAACGTCACAACGACATCGATAAGGACGCGTTCCTAGAGGTGCTCGCCAACCGTCGGAGAGGAAGTGGAAAGAACCGCGGGTTCCAGGTGCGTCACTCGACCGTGTTGGCATACGTGCAGGAACGGTCGGTCCTCACCTACTTCTACGCCAAATGCGTGGTGCACGAGGACGGGCTGACCACAGGCCCGGTGGAAGTGTAGAAAAGGCAATGCACTGCTGCCGTCTTTCATAAGTGACCATGGACGCACGATGGAAACATCCTTTCACGTGCATCCGACGGGATGCGGCAGAAGTACTTTCGTGACGCGTATGCTGAGTCACACTGCCGCGATGATCGATCGACCCCCCGAAAAGATCACGTGGTGTTACGGAGAATGGAAATCCGCTTTCGCCACGATGGATTTAGTCGACGTGTAGTTCGAGGAAGGGCTGCCGAGCGCGAGCATGTTCGATTCGGCAACGAGGAACCTTATCATCATAGACGATCTTATGGCGGAAACGAACGAAAGGGACACGACCTTGTTCACTAAAAATGTCATCACAGGAATATGTCCGTGCTGCATCTCGTACAGAACATGTTCCCTAAAAACAAGGATATTCGTACCATTAGTCTGAACTCTCAGTACCCCGTGGTGTTCAAGATTCATCGTGACGCATCACAGATGTCGCACTTGGCTCGTCAGATGTATCCGGGGCGCGTGAAGTTCGTACAAGAGGCTTTTAAAGACGCCACGTCGGTACCGTAAGTTATCTATTGGTCGATCTCAAACAGGACACACCCAAGGATATGCATCTGCGCACGACCATCTTTCCAGACAACGGTGTTCAGTACGTGTACTTCCCGAAAGTGTAAAAAGACCGAGTGCGTGGATCGTCTCTTCATTCGCACCATGTCTGAACTGGTGAAGAGGCATATTTTGTGTATACAGGCACTGAATAGATACAAGCGCACCAAACTGAGAAGAGCCATCATCGCCAACGCCTACATCGATCTTCTTTGTGCACTGGCCGAGTGTGCCTACAACATAAAAAGAACATACCATTGACCGAATTACAGAGGCAGCGTTTGAACAAATACAGAACGAAATTACGCGAGTTGTCTCAGAGACGAGCGCCCGCCCCCAGGAGGAGACGCATCTTCAACCGCAGTTCGGCGATGGTCAGAGCGGGGGCTTCCTATCGGCCTTCCTAGCGCCGTTGGCAAGTTCGGTCTTTCTACCCTTGCTCCGAGAGGTGCTGCTCAAGAAGTAGAGATGGAACACGCACGGAAAATGGCCTTGGTGGACCCGCGACTGCTGGACACCTTTCGCTCACACCACCACCACCCCCGACTGATACCCTAGGTAAGAAAGTGCAAGCACTCGATGAAGAGATGATGTCAATCCTCGATAGAAAGGACCTCGACGACAGGACCAATGTAACATTGTATAATCAGGTGTTACAGTGGTACAACGTCTTGTCCGATAAACATATCAAGGAACCGGTACGCGTCGTCGCGGTGAACGAGTCGATGCCAGCAACACCGGCGGCGGCGGCGGCGGCGGCGGCGGCGGCGGCGGCGGCGGCGGCGGCGGCGGCGGCTGAGGGAGCAGTAGGAGCTCCTAGTAGCGGCATACAGGCCGACGTCGTGGGCACTTTTCCCCAAACCATGCAGGCCAAAGCCAGACGTTTGATGGAGCATCTCAAAAGAGATATAGCGTGGACCACTCGTGACGAACTGATCCACGAGGGAGTTCCGATTGCCGGAAGCAAAGTGGTGGATCTCGTAAATGATCTGATGCGTAAGAGAAAGTCCGATCCGATGGGATGGCAGCCATTTGCACAACAGCTCCGAGCCATCAACCTGCCTATGGAGTTGGTCGGTAACGCTGCAACGAGAGCCTACATACGTCTGGTGGTGAATCCTTCTCTTCGAGCAGCAGCAGCAGCTACTCCTGGAACTGCTGCTGGTAGTGCAAGAATATCACTCAGTTGGACACCCCTCGTTCATCGCCGCAGTCAGATGGAACATTCGATGCTCACCCCTCCCTCGGAACGACGCAAGGCTTTGGCGTCATTGGATAATTGGGAAGACTTTTAAGGCGGTGCGCTACGTGTCCATAGCACAGTGTGCGCTGCGGTGAGCGATCCACAGGACACGTACCGTTCTGTCATTGTTGCGTTACTTTGCGGTGGCCGATATTACAGTCTCTATTCGGGGTATGGTTTCACTAGACTGTCGAGCCATCATGGTGTGCGTGGCAGTGTGTGTCATACTGTACGTCACCGTACTCGTCACTTGTCAAGAACCGTGCTGCGAAGTCAACATATCCTCCACCGCCAACGCATCGGACGTCTTTTAATGGCACCGAAGAATAAACAACTCGAAAGGGTATACTTCGATCCGAAAAGGGTGGCAAGTTACAGCGGAGTCAACGCCTTGCGACGCGTCACGCGCGTGCCGAGGAAAGTCGTCGAAGAATGTTTGTTGGAATAGGACTCCTATGTCCTACACAAACCGACGAGAACTCGTTTCAAGAGACAACGCGCCGTCGTGGGAGGTCGACTTCAGCAGTGGCAGGCCGATCTAGTCGATTTAAAAAAATGACAATAACGGTATGAGGTTTCTCCTCACGGTGATCGACGTCTTCATGAAAGTGGCCTGGTGTTTTCCGCAGCGTCGTTGGTGATAGCGTTGAAAAGTACGTTCACCAAAGGCTGGCAAAAGACGTTGCAAACAGATAAAGGACTTGAATTTTTGAATCGTTCCGTTCAGGCTCTGTTGAAGAAATACGGCATCCACCACTTCTACACTCACAACGAGGAGACGAAGGCGAGCATCGTCGAAAGATTCAATCGGTCGGTGAAGACGCGCATGTGACGATACTTGACGAAACACCAGACGTGGCGATACATCGACGTCCTAGAAGATGTTGTGCAGTCGTACAACTACACCCACCACCGCAGCATCGGCATGGCTCCGTCACAGGTGCGTGCGAAGAATCAAGAAGGGGTGTTGCAGCGCCTGTACGGTCACGGTGGTAAGGGCGTGCCCAAGTTCCGTGCGTCAAATCGCATGCGCATCAGTAAGGTTAAGAGACTGAACGAAAGAGGCTACAAGGCAAATTGGAGCGAACAGATATTCATGATACACGAGGTTCATCCCTCCGATCCTCCCGTGTACCGATTCATCGACGATCTCGGTGAAGTGCTGGACGGAACCTTCTACGAACCGCAGCTGCAGAAGGTACCCGTCTAAAAAGTGTACCGCATGGAATCGGTACCGCAACGCCGCAAGGTGGGTAGACGAACGGAGCCTTTGGTGAAATGGTACGGCTACCTCTCCAAATTCAACAGCTGGATCGATGCCAAGGCCCTCCTCTACTATAAAGACAAGCCGTGCGTCTGTCGTCGCTTCATTCGAACGAAGACAGACGAGTTCTTCGCCACCACCACTGTCATAGGCGAAGAAGATGAGGAGGACGCAGAAGACAGTACTGACGCGCAGAGCAACAAAGACAGCTCTCCTTGGCATCTGTTCGGTACCGTGTGTCCCAAAGAGGAGATAGTGTTTCTGTGCCAAGTCATCATCTTGTATACGGTCATCTTCATTAGCATTTTAAACCTGACGACCGGTTATGAGAATTATAATTTGTGGACGGCCCTGTTGAGTAGTTCGTTGGGTTACATGCTGCCCAATCCCACTTTGAGACGCAATGGCGATTGATTTCTACCTGACTCTACCTAGCAACGTTTCCAGGAAGATGTATCCCGACAATACATTGGCACATTACATCACGGACTTGCCTCATCGTATCGATCTTTCTGGCGAGTGGGAGTGCGGGCTGGCAGATATAAATTACCGGCATACTTGGTACAACGTTACAGAGGAAGGTACCTGGTTCTTATCCCGAGTGCGAAGTTAGCCGCTGGGTATTACAAAGGTCCTGTAGCATTGATGTACCATATCAACCAGGGGCTGAAAAGTATGGAGACAGATAAGGTACGAGCTTAATTGAGCTAATGCCCCATCACTCAAAAAATGACGTTGCATATGGCATCCGTCACCATGTTCACCATACCTTACCGCAGTGCGATGGGACCCGTAAGTCGGTGGTCACCAGTCCGCCGGCAGCAGCAGCAGCAGCAGTAGCAGCAGCAGGCGGCACACGCGAGTACGTCCACCCGAGATTCGGTGTCACACCATCAGCCAGCGTGGTTTTGCCACCTAGTGAGACTCCCCATGTTTCGTACTCCTTCCGTAAAGAGGCCGATAACGTGGTGAGCATGGCTCGAGGGTTCCTTACCATCTACATCTACGCGGACGTTGTGGAGTCTCACACCTTTGTTGCGGTCCCTCCCGGTTCGTGGGAGTCACGGCGCCACGGTATCTGATCGGTTCACTAACGTCCACTACGTGCCCCTGTTGTACACACACTTCAAGTCGATCGAGATCAATAGAAGAGACGACACAGACCGGCTCGTGCCATTCGAGTACGATAGAGTGAAGGTGACGCTTCAATTTCGATGGCGTAGGACCGGACTGTTCTGAAGATGAATTACAACGACTATAATGCGCGTCCGTCGGGTGGTGCACTGCCCTACTTCGCCGGTGCCCGATACCATCGATGTCACGGACGTCTTGTCCGGACAGAGCATAAAAAGGCAGCCAAACGACGAGTCACGGATGCTGGTAAAAACCTGTTGAGTGGCCTTTTGAACCCTGGCGTGCGACCTCGAAAACGTATAAAACTCGCGTCTGCGAAGAATGGAGTCACTACAGTGGCGATACAGCGCAAGATACAGACGCCCAAGAAACGTGAGGCCGACACATTCGACGATGGCGTTCGTGCATAGACAGTTGTGCGAGGGGGTCAAGAGCGAGCTGGATCTCTTTACTGTACCCCCGACTCAGAACAGCATCGTCGACAGCCATATAGTGGAACATCAGCCCATGGCCTCTCTCGACTCGGGTGGACCGATAGAATTATTGATATCGGGAGACGATTACCTGGATCTCGCCAACACGATACTACTCGTACAGGCGAAGGTGACCCGAGCCGATGGGGCCGACCTCGACCGTGGGCCCGGTGTATAACTGGCTGCATTCCCTGTTCGGTCAAGTCGACGTCTACCTGACCCCTTTGACCAATGTGTATCTTGCCTACATAGCGACGCTGCTGACCAGCGAACATCATACGGAGTCGGGTCTTCGACATGATAGGCCGTCTCCATGTGGACCTGTTTCTGCAGGATATTTCTTCATCAACGGCGTCTACTGGGGCGCAGTAAGTCCGCGTTTGCGCTCATGGCCGGTGGTGCCAACCCCGATTACAAAATAACCATCATCAATGCCACCTTGTTTGCAAATAAGGCTTCACTGTACCCGTCCGTGCAGATGGCGCACATCAAGGCCCTCGAGAAGAGCACGGTCAAGTATCCGATGCGGTCAGTCGACTGCAAGGTGTAAGCCATTCCCGCGGGCGCCCGATCGAACACGCACGATAACCTGTTCCTCGGCACTCTGCAGAAACGTCTGGCGCTGTGCTGCATTGATAACGATGCGTACAACGGTTCGTACGACAAAAATCCGTTTCACGCCATCAACTTCCTCGTAGTGTACGTGGACGGGCGACAGATGCCACCCAAACCTTTCCAACCGAATTTCGACGACAACCTCTTCATCAGGAGCTGCATGAACATGTTCTCCTCGATTGTTGAGGTGTGGCAGGACGAGGGGAAAGGACTGTGTCGCAGCGACTTCCGGCACGGCTACACCTACTTCGGTTTTGACCTGACCCCGGACGAGTGCGATGGAACCTGCTTCCATCTGGTACAAAAGGGCAACCTGCACATCCAGATGCATTTCCGTGATGCACTGCATACGCCGAGTTCGTGTCCGTGCTGGAAATAGACAAGAGCGACAACAACATCTGCGACTACTGAGACGGACCCTCTGCAGATCGCCACCAGACTACTGCCGATGGACCACGCACCACGTCGAACTTTCGGGGCGTCTTACCCAAAGACGGACTATCTACGACGATAGACGCTTTGCCGGTCGCCTTCGTGTGCAACACTGACGACGGCGACGAACCGGGTGAACATTGGAAAGCGCTGTACCTGGACGCCGATGGATGCGGCGAATTCTTCTGCTCATACGGTTTGCCGCCACGACACGCGGCGTTCCGCACCTTCATGAACGAACATTGTTCCGAGTGGACTCATAGTAGCAAGAGACTTCAGAGTCCTTTGTCTATCGTTTGTGGACAGTATTGTGTAGCTAAGATTGCCGCGTATTTGATTGGCTTAAACAGCTGAGACAGGTTAGACTGTACTATCTTTTATCTTACATCGATTGAGTGTCTGGCGAGGTGGACACACCCCTAAGTTCACGACCTCTGGAGTGGTAGTAAACACCCGCAAGTCGCCTCATCATCACCATTGAGTCACTGGCGGGGTGGACACACCCCTAAGCTCACGACCTCTGGCGTAGTGGTCAACACTCGCAAGTAACGTCATCACCGTACCCGCCATAGTTGTAGTCTTAGTGGTATTACACGCTACCCTTGTTGTATCATGCTTGTGTGTTTTTCAATGAGATACGTGTGCACTCGTACAATGCCGTGTTTTGTTCGTTTCTCGTTTCCTCGTTAGGCCCTTTGATCCCTGTTAATGACTGATGTTCGCCGCCGCCGCCGCCGCCGCCGCTGCCGCCGCCGCTGTCGCCGCTCGTTTACGTCGCATGACCTCTGACCTCTATTACAGGACACCTTGACCAGTCCTTTCGAGGCTATTGAGCGCTCATGTCGCTCGTGTAGTACTACAGCCGACGGGGGCGTTGATGTCCTGTGAACGATATTACACCTCTTTCCCCATACTCCCAGCGGGTTTTCCCCAAAAATCTATTTTTAGTAGCCATCGAAATATGGGACCCATCCTTCAGGATTCAGATGCACTCACTAACTACTATAGTCCTATCAAATGTATTGGAAAAAGTAGTTGCTAATCGCCTTCACGAACATATGTATATACATCACTTATCAAATGATCTACAGTCTGCATATGAACTATTTCACTCATCAGAAACGGCTCTTCTCAAGATACACAATGATATAGTTGTCAATATGGACAATGGCAAAGTCACAGCACTCACTTTACTAGACCTCTCAGCTGCTTTCGATATGCTTAATCATGTAATCCTCTTACAAAGCTTTCATTGGCATTTTGGCATTTCTGGCACAGCTCTTCGGTGGTTCAAATCATATTTTTCAGACAAACACCAAAGCAATAACATATCTGGCACATTATCTTCCGTTCTTAGTGCAGCAAGGATCTGTCCTTGGCCCTGTTCTGTTTAGCTTATATACTACGTATCTCAGCCAAGTCATTATTAATCATAATCTCAGTCATTACCTGTATGCTGACGACACACATGTTTACATATCACTTTCACAATCAAATGCACAAGAATTTGTTTCGACTTTAAGTGATTGTCTTTCTGATATCTCATTTTGGATTGAATCAGATAAGATAAAGCATAATCCAAATAAAAGATACCTTATTATTAGTGGCACTAAGCAACAGCGAAATAGGGTCATCAGCCATTTTCCAGTTAAACTGCAGTGAAACATTCCCATCAGATAATGTTCTTAATCTAGGTGATGTCTTTGATAGTAATTTAAACTTTCGCCTGCGTATTTCTCAAGTATGTAAACTTGTTTCTATCATATATGTGATCTCTGTCGAATTCGGTGTCACATATATATATCTACTGCTAAAACAATATCAACGGTATTAATTAGTAGCCGCCTTGACTATTGTAATTGACTACTAAATAACATTGTTAAAAGAGACTTGGCTAAACTCCAACGAGTACAACATTGTCTCGCACGTGTGGTTCTCAGGACGCCTCGGTTTTCACCACCACAACCACTACGTACACAGTTACACTGGCTTCCTGTTACTTATCGAATTTCTTTTAAGCTGTCCACTCTTACACATCGTGCTCTATCTACACAACAACCACCCTACTTGGCTAGTCTCCTGCATCTTTCAAATATCCCTAGGCAGCTCAGATCATCAATTTCACAAAAACTTAATGTGCCTAAAACAAAACTTAACTTGGGCAAACAAGCTGTCTCTGTCGCTGCGCCTAGGGTCTGGAATTAACTCCCCATCACATTGAAAACATCTGAAACTATAGCTATCTTCCAAAAAAAAATTAATAACATATTTATTCCAAATTGCATTTCCACAATAAATCTTCGGTTGCCCCTCGTTCTGATAATGACTTTTGCGCGTCCCTGTTCACGATTATGCTCAATGATTCTGTTTTGTTGCGCCTTTGAGCTCAGGTTCTTGAGAATATAGGCGTCATATAAGTTAATTATTATTACTATTATTATTATAAGAAGCAAACAAAACGTGTGCGTATAGACGGATCATGTCATCCAGCGACGCGGACTCTGATACACCTCAGCCAGCGATGCCGACATGATAGACACAAGCATCATGAGCAAAGTCATAGTGATAGGAATCAAAGAACTGGAGTACATTATAGAATATGTAAAGGCCGAGGCTGAAAGAATTATGCAATGGCCGATGTGTGTTGATGACATTATTGGTGGAATGATCGAGAACGTAGTAGGCCTACTGTGGAGAGAAACGCGGGATGCACTGTTAGGTATGTTACGGCAATAATATGGTGTTCAGTGAAAGGAAGCATGTGGAACATTAATAGTAGTAGTAGTCTTTAGGAAATATTATATTGAACACTACAGATTTATGAAGTATTAGTTATGAATGAGGTAGGTATTAATGCGTAGTAACAACTTCACACTGCTTCATCAATATTATTGTAGTTCATGTATTAATATGAACTGTAAATGATTCCTATTAAACCGCTCGATTTACCCGAGGAGACAGAAAAATTAACAATGAAAAACAGTGTATCTATACTCTCAGTTTACCAAATTCAGACGTCGTCACTAGAGGCGCTATAATAAAATAATATAATAAATACCCAATACGCTTTACCATTGGTTCAACTTGCTAAGCCAACCTCCGTCCAAACCGCTGGACACATCTGCAAATTAACTTTTTGGAGCTGGGTCCATCCAGGGTTCCCAGGGTTCTTCCCGTTCCCGAGTTTCGTTAACCTCCGAGGTCAAAGCAATTTAGCAAATGTGAGGATTAGAGGATGGGAGGAAGTGTTTTTTAACATTATCATCAAATGTCAGGAATAGAGAATTAGAGGAAATGGTTTAAACATAATTATCAAATGTCAGGATTAGAGGCGGGAAGGAAGTGCTTTAAACATTATCATCAAATGTCAGGATAATATGAGGGGAGGAAGTGCTTTAAACATTATCATCAAATGTCAGGATAATATGAGGGGAGGAAGTGCTTTAAACATTATAATCAATCTTTGGCACAATATGGACCTTGTCAAATCCACTTGGGTGGATTAGCTACAAGCTTTTTGAACCCTGCTTTTTGCTAACCTGGGTGTTTAATATATCAATTAAAAAGCGCCCTAATGACTTACTACAATTAATTATTGAAAACTAATTAAATCAATCTAGCATATACTTTACATTTCTATGTTCACACAATACACAGTACTATCATATGTGTCATGCTAGTGGATGCAACTATTTCTGACGTACATTGAGATGCTGGCCAGTGGTTCACGCCTGCTTCCTGACTAGGTCATGATTCACACAGTGAGCCCTCGATTGTGATGCCCTCTGACGTATTCCAATGACATTGTGGCCGTCTGACGATAGGCTGTTACTGACACTAGACAAATTTATTATAATCATTGCTGTATGGAAATATAATTTGTTTATTTATTTATGCGCCTAGTTATAGGTAAGGTAAATATAGTAGAATCATATAAGCTACGTGAAAACGAAGATAATTGTCTGATTTCTGTTGCGAATGGGAAAGCCCACAACTACCACGTTGTGGGCGATAATACTATTAATAGCAAAATCTGCCTTGATACATTGTCATTTTAGTACGTCATTGTAGTAATTTCGTTGTTGTAAAGAAGTAGTAGCGTACGTGTTGTAATTACGAGGGTGCCATTAAGAATGGGACCATACCTGCATACGGCAGTAATGTGTTTTATGTGGTATTTAGTATGTCAATAATTTTTGTTACTGTTAGATCCGGTGTCGGTGGCCAGCTCGACGCAAGGAATCGGTACCTATTGGAGGCATAGCGAGAATGGCAAGGTGCTAGGATTGATGTTTGGTGTGGCTCAAATATATATTGCGTAGTCAAGTCGGATTGTGTTTTGTACCGATGTGACTTTAAACAACAGACCACTACGAATCTTCACAGTTATGTATGTATTTAAGCGGACTTAGTTAATACTGTTGTTATTTACATGAGGCATACATTTTGTTAAAATGAATTCGTAATTAATACGGTTGTAATCCAATGGGGCTGCAATTAGCAAAATGTTAACGTTCAGCCATAATTAGTACGTGCCATATTAGGAATACATAAGTGAAAATATGTTTATGTTTGCGGGGTTGATTCTGGCTTTGAAATAAAAGGGACAAGCGAATGTTTCTTGATTCAACTAGCCCCGCTACGCATACATACTTACGTACGTACATACATACATACATACATACATACATACATACATACATTGAACGAGCTTTGTTGCTTCTCCCAGTCATTAGTTGGGTTGCAATCGTTGCGCGTTCACATCCTTCAATAAAACACATCAACTGTTGACTAATAACACCATCTGTCGAACGGCTTTGCTTTTTTAATTATCCAACAGATGGCGTATTTGGAATTGATAACCAATGACATGTTACTGCATATAACGATAGCCTCGGCTAACTATAGCCCTAATGTTTTGATTAGCCAATAATAGTCATCATTACAAAATGTTGTTGCACTGCAAACAATCAAGTAAATGCAACAATGCCCCAAAAATGTAGCCATGAAACTGTGTCTGCAAGCTTGTTACATCAAATATGACGAAATTAACGAATGTTACAGTAAATTAATTAAAACTGATACATAATGATATTTGCACCGGCAATCCAGAATGCACGGACGGGCAAGTTGCGTAAAGTATAAAATCAAAATAGCAGTTTGTGCTCCTTTCCCACAAATTATGGGTGGTTTATTATTTCAGAAAATGATGTCCCTGGCAAAATTACATTGTGTTGTTCAGCCGTATAATGTAGCTTTGATGCATAACTGAAAAGGTGGCTCCAATGTGACATATTTTCTTCAAGCGAAATTCGATCAAATCTGACAGAAAGGTGAGCATATCGCGTCTTACCGACTCTAGGTTTTGTACATAGTCATAATCATAGTCATAGCATGCATTGTCATAGCCAAAGTCATAGGGGGCCTAAAGGTCAATTGTCATTTCCGATATCACAAAAATACGAAGATATTTTTGCGCAAGGAATATATATTATAAATCACTAATAGTAATTTAATCGATTCAGTGCAAATAAATTGTTAGAAAGTTTGTGTTTATTTTTAATTAAATACATGCAATTATTGACGACAAAACAACGCTACCGAACAAAATTGGTACGCACGTGCATGGCAAGTATTATAATACTGGTCGGGGCTTTCTGCTATACAAGTATATGGATCATTATCGCGAAAAGTGCCCAATAACGGTAACGTAACGTGTAAAAAATATTTGTTTAATTTGTATTGTTTTTTTCCACTAGTATGATTCATATTTTTATGCTAATGCACACAAGAAGCAGCAAAGCTTGAGCTGAAACATTTGTGCAGAAATTCCGAGTTTAATATAATTATTGTGCCATATCTTTACCAATCTATAAAGTGACTGCAGTGTACCGTGATAAGGAGAATGTTTGATAAAGGTAAAGCCAATTTCTGATAACGGTAAAGACATCTCAGCCACAACCTTGATCTAAATATAGAATCAAAGTTAGCTCAAAGTGTCTGCAACTGCAAGTGTCCCCAGCGAATGACACTGGTTGTATTGAACCACCAAAATACACGATTGCAGCAATTTCCAGGTGTACAACAACTGAATTTCACATGTGTAAGCTTCCTAAAAAAATATTATGGCGCAAATTCACTAGGTGGGATTCTGTTGTAGGGGGTTCCCTTACATGGCCTGTGAACTGAAATGTTGAGTAATTCTATAACCTAGCTCAAGTATGACGTCATAATTATATAATTCTTGCATAATTACATGTTATCTTAACGTCGTTGGAAACCATTTTCAAATACCTTTCCAATGATACCTCAAATGCTATGGTCAGCAGATATGTGTTGATACAATGGACTACTGTCTATCCCTACCCCGTCCTTACTTTCAAGCTTTGCGGATGACATTGGTTGTATTAAACCACCAAAAATACACAGTTGCAGCAATTCGCAGGTGGCAAACAACTGAATTTCATATGTGTATGCTATGAGCTTCCTAAAAAATATTGTGACGTAAATTCCCTACTTGGGACTCGTTGTAGGGGTTCCCCAATCTGGCTTGTGGACTAAAATGTTGAGCAATTCTATAACTTTGTTCAAGTATGATGTCATAATGATGTCATTCTTTCATAATTATATGTTAACTGTAACACCTTTGGAAAGTATATTCAAATACCTTTCCAACAGTACCTCATTTGCTATGGTCAGCAGATATATGTTGATAAAATGGACTACTATCTTTCCCTACCCCCGTCCTTACTTTCGAACTTTGCGAATGACACTGGTTGTATTAAACCAGCCAAAATACACGATTTCAGCAATTACCAAATTGCAAACAACTGAATTTCAATTGCGTATGTTATAAGCTTCTTAAAAAATATTGTGCCGTAAATTCCCTGGGGGGAGGGTTTCTCTTATCTGGTCCATGGACTACCATATTCTCTTAATCAAGCCACTCCAATTCAATTCAATGTGCAGGTTATGTTACACGATTTTTTTTACATTTTGTAAATGTGAACAAATAGCCACAAAATGGGAAATTATATCTTTTTGAGAAATTCCACAAATAAATAAATGACACGTAATATAAGTGTGACAGTATCACTGATAACTTTGAGATAGATTTTGGTATGCATAAACAAAATACGTCTACTACTCCACCGTGAAAGAATTAAGCAAAAGTTGACGCATGCACGCATGCGCGTGTGTATGTACGTGCGTACGAACGTATGTAAGTATATATAATATGTATGTATTCATGTATGCGTGTGTGCATGTGTGTGAGTGCCTGTGTTTGTGCACTAGTGCCCTGCACGGGCCGGGCTTTGGGCCAAGCTCAGCCCGGCCCGCAGCCCGCGGGCTGGGCCGGGCCTCTACACATTTGCGCGGGCCGGGCCTGGGCTTACATTTTGCGGGCCCGAGCTGGGCCTGGGATGAAAAATATTAACCACATCGGGCTTGGGCCTGGCCTGGAACTAATAAAACTATTAATACAAAACCTAGATTGTTTATTTTAATATTAATAAAAATTTATAAAAAATTGTATTTTCGGTTAATGAATGTTTAAAATTATTTCTTTAGTATTACATTGTTGCAAATTGAGACTTTTCATGGAATTATGAATAACACCAGCGCTTTATATATTGGAATTTAGTTTAACCTCTTTTCAACAATGGGACTTTCAATGATATAATTATAATAATGTGCATTCTTTTAATAGAGACATTTCATATAATAGCAAATTAATGCATAGTATTGCATACACAATACACACATTACACAGCACGTATTACTACTACATAATACATGCAGAATACAGATGTTACAGATGCATATTTTTGGTATGAATGTAGCCTTTTGCATAAATCTAATGGCCCCATAAGTTCACTTGGCTGGAAGTAGCCAGCCCCAAATATTTACTTTAGACATATTTGCAGAGGAAATCAAGCCATGATTAACCATCAGTGCTTCACCCTTTGACCCTACCAGTGGACATTCTATTGTCTTACCTCCAAATGTTGCCTGACTGAATGACCTGCTCACTGGCAGCTGCCAACCGCTCAGTGCCCACCCTAGTTGGTAGCTGGTATTTTTCAATTGTGTTAACTAGTGTCTACTGTTTAGTGTCTACACTTTCCCCAGTACTGATTCATTCACACTTGTGCCAATGCACACATGTCTGAACCTGATCTGTCTCAGGCTAGTGGCTGCAGGCCTGCTGGAAATATCACTGGGTGTCAGTGCAGTGGGTGACATTTAAGTGAAATATCAATTAATACCAAATTAACTGCCCTTACTGGTAACATTAATTAATTAAATTAAGTTAACTTAGTTGAGCTAATTCAATTAACAACTTAAATTAGTGTTATGGTTTGCATTAGGATTAAGTTGGGGTTAGATAAACAAATATCCTACCCTAACCATAAGCCAATAAATTAAAGCCATACATAAAAATATGTTACGATACTTAATAGCAATAACTATAAAAAGTTTATTATTTTTCTTCAGGACATTCGTCCGTTTGAAGCAGTTAGTTGTGCTGGATTTCTAGAACTCGTCCAGCACACTATGGACAGTAGACAGCAGACTAGCAGACATTATACAGTGTTCATATATTATTTGTGTTATGTTATTTAATAAAACAATACGTATGTATTACAGTATATTTGTGTTTCGTTTTTATTATAAGATAATAGGTTTATTTTTTTTTTAAATTAGCGGGCCGCGGGCTTGCGGGCTTACCCGTCTTTGACCCGTGGGTATGGGCCGGTCCTGGGCCTGAAACGTGCGGGCCGGGCCTGGGCCAAACATTAACGGTCTGAATCGGGCCTGGGCCTAAATCCAAGCT
Organism: Lamellibrachia columna; assembly: GCA_963662155.1. Classification (NCBI taxonomy): domain Eukaryota; kingdom Metazoa; phylum Annelida; class Polychaeta; order Sabellida; family Siboglinidae; genus Lamellibrachia; species Lamellibrachia columna. The sequence continues at coordinate 2,071,542 of OY759261.1, read as the reverse complement.
TGCGGGCCTGGGCCGGGCTGGGTTTTAAGAATTTTTGCGGGCTTGGGTCGGGCCTGGATTATAACTGATAATTACGGACCGGGATTTGGCTCAAATTATAGGCCCGTGCAAGCACTAGTGTGCACATATGAGCGTGTGTTTATATTAACTGCAACTGAACCAACGAACAATGTCCAACACAACACGGTGTTTATTGCAGCGAGTTATAATATTTCAAGCACGAAACAACTCTAGGATATGTAGAATAATATATACGACATCATCGACTCGTTGACCCCCGACGACGTGCCACGGCGTATTTCATGATCGAACTGTGTCGGTGTTGTCACACGGGGTTGTCACACGGAGTTGTCACACGGTGTTGTCACACTGCTGGACACAACCTTCAATTCGCCTGAGCTAAGACACAACCGTGGTTGACCGGGTCATACGCCAAAGCACCTCACGGCGTGGTCGACATGAAACACGGACTCCGCGTCACGGTTCAACTGCTGGTGACACAAAGACATTAACATTTGATTAAACATTGACACTAGTGCTACATCGCCACACCAATATCATCGAACTATGTCATTTTGTAATAATATATAGCACATAAACATGTATAAATGAATTTATGCAAGTTTTATGAAATAACCAAGGCAGGTCTTCGCTAAACTTGCCCTGGGTGTCCAAAACTACACCGGAACTATTTGGCCAAATAAATTGTATTACTCCGCGCTAGCCAGCCAATCACGGCTTAGCGGAAACCAGTTCAAACCGGAGCCATTAGCTTGAATCTTTCACTCCTGCTCCAGTCTCTGCATTGCGAAGTTGTGTCTAAAATTTGTCTCTCGAAACACTTTGGTTTTTACCAACCGTCGTTACGTCTTCAAATACGTTTTGAGAGTCCACACTTCGATCTGCGACTACTGACTTGCAGGAGGAAGATCGCCTCAACACTCGTTTCAGCTCTTGTTTCGTTATGTGTTTAAACTTCCCGCAATCGGCCATTCACTATGTCGGCGGCGAAGTCGGATCTAGATGTGCTTGTGCCTGGGCATAGCCACGCGTATTGGTTGGGCGCGTTCATAGAATCTGCGGGTCTACTTTACGACTTAGAAGGACTAGGTCACACCTGTACAGTTCGTTTTATGGGTCGAAGGGGAGCGTCCATTAAAACATTCCGATAACCGGCGACCATGACCCGGATTTCTGTCCGCGTCCCCGACATAGTCATTACCCTTCTTGGGGGCAAAGATCTAGATGGGAAGTTTCCCCCACCTCCAGAGGCAGTAGGGTCGCAACTAGGTAGACTAGGTGATGAATTGTTAGCTTTAGGGGTCCGTCAGGTATGTCTTTGCCAAATCGACCGCCGCAAGAAATAGCGCCATTTCGATTTTGATACGGGAGCGGCTCGCGTTGCATCCGTTAATGCTGCGTTATGAGCCATAAGTACCTTTGGAACAGCCCGGCGAAGGTTTTCCGCCAAGATGGCGGGCATTTATCCGATATAGGAAATTTCCGGCTGTTCCGCAGCATTCGGGGGGCATTTTCAGAGCAGTTAGCCGGGTTGTCCAACCGGGTTGACCGATGCCTAAGTCAGCACACTATTCGCTAACCCCGCGAAACTCAGACCATGTTGTTTTCCGTTTCATCCTCACTAGTTCGGGTATTTAACTTAAATCATCGACTATTGTTACTTCACTGATATCCCGTGCCCCAGGTAAGCCCTGCCCCCCCGGGTTACTTATTAATACGGGTAACATGCAAATTTATCCACAACCAAGATACGTTTCATTGTCGAGCGCTAATTGCTGGCAAAGTATTCATAATTAAGGGGTTTATTACACATTTTAGCTTTATTACAGTCTGAACAGCATTCGCCTCAGTACCAATGATGACTCAAATCATGGTGACTCTTGGTTGTATTGTGTGTCATCCCCGGACATTGTTCCCCTCTTTATATATGTCGCCATGGGTGATGTTCCCATATTTTCTCGCATTGACACACACCCAGTTATGCGTCTCCATGGGCGGTGTTCACTTTAATGATGATATTTACACCTCGACGTTCCTAAATTGTGGGCAGCGATCCCATAACAGTCCATGATGACACTTTACGCGCTCGTGGGCGGTGCCCCCGAATGTTTGTGGTGACATGTAGCGTCTATGTCGCAGTACACGTTGTTCTTCCAAATGAAGATGATTCCAAATTTGTGTTTGTGTCACCAGGTTCATTGTTCGATTTTATAATAATATTGTTGTCATTGCTATTATTAACAGTGACACAACGTTTTAATGCGATGACACTTTTTTTGCTATCGTGGGAGGTGACCTCCACCTTCTGGCAATTTTGCGTTGAGGTACTTTCGTGGGCGGTGACCCCCTGATTAACTGTGTTTGCAATTTCTGCATTGATCTACTATCGTGGGCGGTGTCCCCTAACTAACTGTGATTATAATTTTGCTTTGATCTACTATCGTGGGCGGTGACCCCCTACTTAACTGTGATTCCATTTTGTGGTGATCTATCGTGGGCGGTGACCCCTGAGCGGTGACCCCCTGGGCGGTGACCCACTGGGCGATGACCCCCTGTGATTCCATTTAGTGTTGCTATTATAAACAGTGACACAACGTTTTACTGCGATGACACTTTATTGTTATCGTGGGAGGTGACCCCCAACTTCTGGCAATTTTGCATTGATGTACTATCATGGGCGGTGACCCCCTAATTAACTGTGATTATAATGTTGCATTGATGTACTATCGTGGGCGGTGTCCCCTAACTAACGGTGATTATAATTTTGCATTGATGTACTATCGTGGGCGGTGACCCCCTAATTAACTGCGTTTGCAACTTTGCATTGATCTACTATCGTGGGCTGTGACCCCTTAACTAACTGTGATTCCATTTTGTGGTGATCTAACGTGGGCGGTGACCCCACAGGTAGTTTTCATGTGTGCTTTTCATGGGTAGTGTGGTGGCAGTTTCCAAGTGTTTAGCTGTTCACTCAGTATTGGCTCTTCCACAATGTGTTATAGGATGGCTTAATCTAAAAAGAAAGTGGCCATCCACCAAAACCTGCTTCGTATTCGATCGTGGGGGGGAGGTCTGTAACGCAGCCACCTGTCGCTACACACACACGTGTAGACGCTGTGGTGGCCCCTACTCAGCGGCATGGTGCTATAGGCAACAAACCCAACCCAATCCTGCCCGACCGACATCAGCCACCGGCAACCCTGCGGCCCAATTAGACTGCCAGTTCGCGACCAGCCGTTTTCAGGAGATAGTATGCCTACCCCAGTCTCTCCTGACGCACTCAGATATGTCCTTGTCGGTTACAATCATAATATTGTTGCGTATCTTCTCAATGGCTTTCAACACGGTTTCAGAATTGGCTGCTTTGGCACAACAAGTTAAAGGAGTCACCAATTTGAAGTCTGCCGTCGAATTCCCTGCAGTAATGTACAACAAGATATCGAAGGAGCTGGCGCTAGGCAGAATCTTAGTTCCATTTGATGCGCCACCCCCCAGTGATCCTACTTATCCTACCCAGAGGGTTCCTCTGTAAATGATTTAATTCCCAAGGAAATTTCCGCTATCCAATACGCAACTATACAGGATGCAATTAGGCTCATCAAACAGCAACCCGGTAATCAGGTCTTTATGGCTAAAGTGGACATAGAATCGGCTTTTAGGATTATTCCAGTCTCACCACTGGACCGACCATTTCTGAGTTTCCAGTGGAAGGGTAAGTTTTTCATAGATGCTGTCCTTCCGATGGGGGTCTCCAGCGCTTGTTCGATCTTTGAGTCTTTCAGTACAAAGTCCAAACTGGGAGCGACTGCGATCGTTCATGTTATCGACGATTTTCTGTGTATTGCCCATTCTCGTGCGAAATGCGAGCAAGATATACAAGCTTTTGTTAATATTTGCCTCGAACTCGGGGTTCCCTTAGCACCCGGTAAGACAGTGGCTCCAACTCGTGTCATCACTTTTCTCGGCATTACTCTAGATACAGTGTTTATGGAACTAGACTGCCAGAGGATCAGTTAGAGAAAGCTAAGACACTGCTGGAATAATTTCAGAGGCAACAGAAAGTAACCCTTATAGTTCTGCAGTCACTCGTTGGCATCCTGAATTTTGCTTGTACAATTAGTGTGCCAGGTAGAGCTTTTCTGAGAAGGATCATAGATATGACAGTAAAGGTCCAGCAACCCCGTCACCACATCAGGTTGACTCGTTAGGCGAAACTCGATCTACAGGAATGGCAGGAGTTCTTGCTTCATGTTTGCAGGCAGGTGGAGTTCAGATGTTTTTAGAAAGTATATCAGAATTGCTTAACAGGTTAGGTCGTGGTGGGGTGGTCACAGGTTTTATGTGACCTTGTGGCGAAATGGCCCCACCTGTTTGTAATTAAATTTGTGTATTGGTGGTGGAATGTCTGTATTCTTTGCATTACATGTTCATGACGACTTCTTGATGTATATATGTTATCGTCATGCTTGTAGGAATGTGGGCTCTGAGAAACTTGCCGGACGGGGCTGTACATGTGTTCAGTTCCTGTCTGGTTTGCTTTGAGGAGCTCACATGTTCTTCCCAAAGTGGCTGCGTGATAAGCAGTCCACTTTGCAATAAAAACGTCATTTATTTGGCCCGTTTCAATTCTCTACTACATCGGACTTGTGTTGGTTATTGCATAAAGTGAAATTTTAGCATATTATAAAAACAATTATCAAGTCAAGGTATAGTTGCACAGTCAGCTCATAATATCTTGGAATTACACCTTTGTACGGGTGATATCAATCCACGCGAGGCAAACTATACGAATAATTATTTACACATACGTATCCCGCAGGTAGTTCCATAAAAGCCGGTCGGACAGGTGCACGTGTAATTATCTACGTCGGTACAAAAGCCATGCTGACCATAACCATGTTACAATATCCTAATGGCACTGGTGGTTATATTGCAGTCGAACTACCACTACTCAGAATTATGACAGAACATTTATGATCGTATTCACTTTTACAAAAAAGTACTTCTTTATATTTATGTGTGTGATTTTATGTTCAGCACTTCGATATAAAACTTTCCTATCGGTCTCTATTTGTATCATGCATTAAGCATAGTTGATATATTAACTTAATAGTGTGGAAGGAATGATTGTCCAAGAGTTTTAAGCAAAAATATCATGGAACCTAAAATTGCAATACAAAAAGCTGATTTTTGCACCACTGATCCATGGAAGGGTCTAGAGTAACATACTAAAGATCAGCATGAATCCACCTAGAGCTAAGCTCAGAATATAAGAGTCGTCAGAGATAGCGGCAACCCGTCGATTAACTATATAACTTCTGAACCACTTATGCTAGAGGGTAAATGTTAGTGTCTAGGATATGGTTTTCCAACATGCAATATCTAACCAACACCACAAAGTCAGTCTAGAATAATCATGTATATATTTATTGTTTTACTCTAATCAGGTGCGAAACCGCAGGAAACGGTTAGAGTAGAGTAACACATTCCGTCAGGTTACTGTTGTACTTGGTTGAAACAAAAGTGTGATGCCATATATGGATCTACATTGTTGTAGCATGTCTCAGAGGTCTATTGAATGTGGTCTGATTTCGAAATAAAGTTGACCACATCCTGAAGAAGAAATGGGCTGCACAAAATAGTGGACACTCGGTGGACGGGATTATTAAAATGGCAGCTATGCGGGTCAGGAACGCAATCAGGATTACAGCATATGAAACTTATGTATTTCCTGCCATAAGCAGCAGAGAGTCTCTTGTTGTGCCTGCTCCCACAGCTCCTCTCAGCATAAGACCAACCCAGTGTCTGATGATAATGATGAAGGTGAATGGAGGCATCGTTCACGGTTGAGGCATCACGGATTCTACCATGATAAAGTGCACTTCCCCAAAGTATTCCGATATGTGCAACGCTCGAGGAATTCGCTGGTGTAAACTCATTTATATCCGACCAGCGCCGGCATTTTAGAACTGAACCTAATCGATATCTCAACTGGAGTAGTCACGGCTGTGTCTCGTCAACTGTGATGATACTTTCGAAGTTGGAAGAGTTGCAGCAGCACATTTGGTCGGGGTGCCATTGACCGGGTTATGAACATGGCTGCACGGGCTCAGGAGCTTACTGTACGATGCCAGCATGAATCCACTAGTCCCTCAACACATCTTTCTCAGGAATCCAAGTTAGCTAACCAACAAGACATGCCTCATCTTAATTATTGCCACAATATATTGCAAATTATTCTGTCAAATACCAGCAGACTGAGGGAGACGCGGACAGGCTGATTGTCTCAACCGACCAGGAGGTTTCCTATCCAGTGCATGTTTTCGCCACAGACACTGACATCCTGGTAATGCTGGTGAACTAGGCCAATTGCACACACGTGTACATGGAGCGAGGCCTGACTTCCTGTGTCAACGTTTCTGTTTTGGGTGTGACCGTGTGTCAGTGCTCTTCTGCAAGGGTAAGAAGTCTGTGCTGCACCAGGTGAAAGAGAGTTTGAGCAACATCGTCTACTGTTTGCTGCAGTGGTGTTAGTGTGCTCCACATCGGTCGCTACTGTCGAGATCCGGCTCATTCGGAGAGAGAAAACTCTGTGATCGTTGGAAATATAATTTAGTATTTAGTAGTTTTGAACAATTCAACTACAATTGGCATCGTGCCTTGTATACGTGACTTAACCAGACCCCAAGAGTCAGATGGCTCTCTCTGGCCAGATGCCTGTCAGTTTTTACAGTCTACGCCATCTGGAGGCCAAATTTCCAGAGTACATTTCCCCAAATAGCTGTTCCTGCCTGTTTGTATGGCTGTTATCAATCCACGCGTGGCACAACTATACGTCGAACTGCCACTAGTTAGAATCATAAAAACATATTTATGATCGTATTCACGTCTACAAAAACGTATTTTTTTGTAATATTTATGTTTATTTATTATGTGTAATTTTTTTTCAACACTTCGTCTTAGAACATTCCTATAGGTTTCTCTTTGTATGATGCATTAAGCATAGTTGATATATTAGATTTATGTACATAAGGCACAAAAAAACACAGACAAACATAAACTTAGATTAATATAGTATTAGATTAGCGTTGCACGGGTTGAAAAATCAGCCTTGTGTACACTGGCCTACAGTGATCTTTGTTTTATTGTAGCAGTGCGCAGCAATGTTAGTACAATGTAGCAAATATTCCACAAAACAACATATCTGGATAGATACCATGTTACTGAAATGTAGCTAGTGTTTGTCTATTATGTTATGCATAGACGCTTTCTATCCAAAAACACTTCTATGTGGTACAAAACAAATATAATAACTTGAGCCATCTAAAATATTTGTAATTATCAGTACAATTACAGTATTCGTGATCTATTGCAAGTTATCACGGATATTGTGTTGGCATAATCGCATTGACTGCTTTGTATTTGCACTGGTGGTATGTTGCAGTCGTGTCGACACCTTTCATCACAGAATATCCAATCGTATACACGTCCAAAAAACGTACTTTGCATAACATCCAGTTGCATACACGTCCAAAGAAACGTACTTTGCATAACATCCAATTGCATACACGTCCACAGAAAACGTACTTCACATAGCTTTAAATTGTATACACGTCCACAAAAAAACGTACTTTACACAACATCTGATCGTATACACGTCCACATAAAACTTACTTTAGTTAATATATGATCGTATCCACGTCCACAGAAAATTTACTTTACATAACATCTGATTACATACACATCCACAGAACACTTACTTTACACAATGCTTATTTGTGTGACGTGGGTTCATATGACGGATTTAACACTTTTTTCCTCGGTTTGTATTGTGCATACAACATTGTTGATATATTAGCTTGTGTATGCCAACTCGGTCTTCACCTCTCCACTGTTATTATTATCATAGGTTATAATTGATAAATTACAGTAAATGTTCGAAATAAAATCCATTCCACATGCCCATTCCTGACCTCCCAATGTGTATGTTTGGCTCGTTAATTACGTAGACTTACCGACTATTGGTGGCGTGGTTTCGAGGCAGTTGTTCTTCGGGCGCACCTCGTAGAATTTGTCGCAGTTTTTCGATTGGTCGCAGCACCATTTCTTGGGCAACACGTCGTGAACTCGGTGTTCGGCTGGGTTTCGCGGGTGATACAGGAACAGCCGACCTCCGCTGCCGTCCTTTGCTGTGATGAGCGCCCCCACGCGGTCGTAACAACAGTACTGCAACAAGTATAGGATTCGTGAATATGACTCGTACTTGGTCTGTGGTATTGTCAGTCGGTGAAACTTTTAATGCAGTACCGTGACTGGTTGCTACCAACTTCTTTCTTTCGAGCGATTTCCACGTCAACAAGACTCATATTGTCACAATGAATGGCAAATAAACCTGCATTAACTAATTAACCACATTGTGGCTCTGTGCGAATGCATGTATGTGTTCAATTTAGTTAATTCACGAATAACCGCAAGGCAGCACGAACATGACGTATATTATTACAGAACACAGGTATACTATGTATTGAACCCATCCCATTTATGCTAAGTACAGGATCCACCTCGTGTATGCTAAGTTCACAAACAACCTCGTGCATGCTAAGTACAATATCTACCTCGTGTATGCTAAGTCCACAAACAACCTCGTGTATGCTAAGTACAAGATCCACCTCGTGTATGCTAAGCCCACAAACAACCTCGTGCATGCTAAGTACAGTATCCACCTCGTGTATGCTAAGTCCACAAACAACCTAAAAAGTATGCTATGTACAGGATCAACCTCGTGTATGCTAAGTCCACAAACAACCTCGTCTATGCTAAGTACACGACCCACCTTGTGTGTGCGAAGAACACTATCCACTCCCAGTGCGTTATGCATAATACCAGCGTCAATATGCTAAGAACAGGATCCTCCTCAAGAATTATAAGTGCAACAACCTCATCATGCAAGTACACGAGTTGCATCATGTCTACAAGATACACATCAGTTCATGCTAAGTGCAGGATACACCACGTCTATTGTAAATATATGATCCATCTGATGTATTTTAACACAGAACACTTCAAATAGTCTACGTGCATGGCATATCTCATGAATGTAAGTGTGTGACACCCGAAGTATGCTAAAAAGGCGACCCGCTTCACGAACGATACGTAATGGACATCATATGGGTATTAAGCATAAAGCTTGCGGGCCTGTTCTTTGAGTGTGAAATACACTTTAATTATTTAGGTCGGTATCATACTATCATATACATACTATCCATCCCTTCCGCCCATCCGCCCATCCGTCCATCCATTAATTTACTCATCCGCCCATCCATCCATTAATTTACGCATCCGTCCACCCACCCACCAACCCACCCACCATCCATACATCCATCCATCCATCCATCCGTCCATCCAATAATTTAACCATCCATTCGTCCCTTCAATAATTTACTCAAACATCCATCCATACACCCCGTCCATTAATTTACTCATTCAACCATCCAATAATTTACTCATCCATCCAGTCATCCATCCACTAATTTATTCATTCATATATCCATCTACTAATTTAATCATCCATCCATCCATCCATCCATCCATCCTTCCATATCAAAGACAATGTATCCGGACATACACAAAATACACCACATGAATTTGAACAAAGTAGAAATGTCGTGCGCACGCACACACGCACGTACGTTCGCACGCACCCACGAACGCACGCATTTCTTCCCTCCCATTTGGTGCAATTGGCAGAAAAAAACACTGCTTCCAAAATTACATATTATTTAATTTCACCTGCAACATTTACACAGTTTTCTTGTATATAAATGACTGTATTCTATAACGTCCGTACCGTTCAAGGTAGTGTCGTGGGATAGTTCAAACACTCTGGTCTGTGAATCTCAAAGATCAAGTCAACGGATGATCAATATAAATAACTAGATTGGCGCATTTTAAGACAGAATACAAACACAGCGTGTCTACACTAAATCCACCAAGAAATTCGTGGGAAGTCATGTTACAAAGAGGTATATATGATTTGCTTGTACAACTTTTCCAATCACACTCAATAACGTAATAGTTTAACAAGATTTAACAAGATTGCCATCCCAAACAACAAGTTCCATTTGGCAAGTGGACAATGAAGCCATTGGCTTATCGAGTGTCCAACAATGTTCTAATCTATGTGTAGCCCGCCCTTATCAAATATCTGTCAATTCTATTTTTAAACATATTCACACTACTAGCATTAACACAATCATTTGGCAGTTTGTTCCATTTATTTATCACCCACTGTGAGAAAGAGTACTTTCTCATGTCTAACCTACACTGCTCCTTAACTAATGTTGCTTTGTGTCCTCTGGTTCTACTGCCTTCTTTAAGTTTGAAGAACATATTCCTATCAACATCCTCATAACCGTTCACTATTTTAAACGCTTCTATTTGATCTCCTCTTAGTCTCCTGGTCTCTAGTGTTGTCAAACCACATTGTAATAAGCGACTTTCCTAACTAAGGTCTCTCAATTCTGGAATCATTTTAGTTGCTCTTCGTTGTATTCTTTCTAGCTTGTCTATGTCCTTTTTACGATACGGCCTCCATGATTGAATACAATATTCCAAATGTGGTCTAACTATTGCTTTGTACAGGGGTACAATTAGCTGTTTCTCCTTATACATTATATTTTTCCTAATTAGCCGTAGAATTTGATTTCCTTTCGAAGCGGCAATCCTACATTGCTCTGAAACTTTCATGTCACCACTAAATGTTACTCCTAAGTCCTTTTCTTATATGTTTCTACCTAGTACAGCATCCTCCATTTTATATTCTTCGTCCATGTTTCCATATCCTATGTGTATACATTTACACTTCCCAAAATTTAACAACATTTGCCATTTCTCTGACCATTTAAATAATTTATCTAGATCATCCTGTAAACTTTGTTTATCTGTATCATTAGTAACCTTTCTGAACTTTTGTGTCATCTGCAAATTTGAGTACTTTGCTAGATATGTCATCTTCCAAATCATTTATATATATATTAAAAACAGTATAGGGCCTAATACTGATCCCTGTGGTACCCCACTCACAACCGATTTCCAGTTTGAAATCTCACCATCTACTATTACTCTCTGTCTTCTGTGTGTAAGCCACTTTTCTATCCAGTTGATTACATCATTACTTATACCATGGGCTTTTAGTTTAAGTAGCAATCTTTGATGTGGCACTTTATCGAAAGCTTTCTGAAAATCTAAGTATACAACATCCACTGGTGACCCGTCATCTACCCACTTTGTAATTTCTTCTAAAAAAACATAAGGGAATGGTTAGACATGACCTTGCGTTTAGGAACCCATGTCGATATGTATTTATTAATTGATGGTTCACAAGGAATTCCACCATGTGGTCTCTAATTAATGTTTCGAGTAATTTACATACAACTGATGTTACACTCATTGGTCTGTAATTATCTGGCTTGTTCCTCGATCCCTTCTTAAATAGCGGCGTAATATTTGCTTCTTTCCATTCTGAAGGAACAATTCCTTCTTCTAGTGACAAGTCAAACAATTTTGCATGTGGTGTACTAATTTGCTCAACAATTTCCTTAAGCAGTTTTGGTGGTATCCCATCAACTCCAGGTAATTTATTATCTTTCAGCTTCTTAATTTTCTGTGCTATCATTTCAGGAGTTGCAAATGAGCTGAAATACTCATTCTGGACCTTTGCCATTTGAAACCCGTCTGAAATTATGTTTCCCCTGTTGTTTTCCAGTTGTTCATGCGTGTTTTCGAAGAGCAATCATAGTGTTAATTTCTCATCATCCGGAAGCCGTGTAATGCCAAATTCAAATTGGAACGACCATTTAGATAAAACGACGCCCACGAAAAAATGAAGTGTTCAAGAAAAGTCAACTTTTTTGTTGTTTCGCGCCGTCGCCCGTCCAATATGAGAGATGGGCAAGTGACGAGCCGAGGAAGAAACCATCGTAGAAAAGACAGGCGGAGCGAAACTCACAACATAGGATAGAAATGAAGACTATCAAAATTACACTGATTCGTGAGATCATGCTAGCCGGAGTTCACGCTAAGCACAGTGGCCCGTATATCTCACCTGACTCGACTGTTCACTTGGCTGCCGTTCGTAGTAACACAGTCGAATTTGTCCCTGTTTGGACACGTAGTTCTTCCAATCGAACTTCCAGCGACCGTCCTTTATGAGCAGTGGTAGGTCGCACGGACAAAGCAGAGTTTCTCTCAACCGCAGTTCGATGTCGCTCAGCTTATCTTTCTCCGCCTGGTACCACCACATGCACTTCGTGTGACCGGTAGATGCAGGTGAACGCGTGAGTGGAAAGAAGTATTTGCCCACCTCGCCTGCAAATATGACACAATTAACACTACCTGCCTGTTTGACGGTCTGTCTGTATATATGTATATATATAGTTGCCTATATATCCATAAATCTGCCTATCTATCTATGTGTATATCTGTGCCTATGGATATGTCTGAGAGAGAGAGAGAGAGAGAGAGAGAGAGGGAGGGAGAGAGAGAGAGAGAGGGAGGGAGAGAGAGAGAAAGAGAGAGAGAGAGAGAGGGAGAGATTAAACAATCAGTTTTTTGAAACTCCAGCAATGCCACATGCCCACCTGTGTTGCCGACGATATCTGCAATGCGAAAGGCGGTCGTCGTGTTTGACATCCATAACTGTTTCCATTGGGTCCTCCTCCAGCGAGTCTCATAGTAGCCGATGGTGCTAGGACGCCTGTGCACAGTGCGATCCCAGCCGACTGACTCGTACAAATAGAGCGCGTACGTCTTCTTCTTGTCCCTGTCACTCATGAACACCAGTTGGTACGTGCTCGGCTGTAAATGACCAAGTGACGGAACTACACACTGTTTGTAGTAGTGCTCGTGCTGAGGTAATCCATTGGGATTATTCTGTTAATTTGATACATGTAACAACACACCTGAAAATGATATGTTACTATTTAAATGTCTAATTAGTTTGTTTTTTTCGTTTTTGGATAGTACCGACTTCTGAAAAAAGTGCATACAAGAGGCAAATATATAGCCCCTTAGTTAAACGTATTTCTAAACAATATATACAAGCGAGGCTTGCAGTGACAAACCCAACTATATACAGACAGACATCTATACAACATTTAACCATCAATTATTTAGTACACCGCATAACAAACAATACAGTAAAACCTCTTCTAAGTATTTCTTGATATTAGAGCAAACTAGTTGTTCTCCGAGAGGTCACACGATTAAATGTTAACACCTTGCTGAGTCAACGTATTAATATGGATTAAGACAAGTGATCGCGTATAGCAACAACAAAGATAATGTTTGTTTGTTTAGTAGTGTATGGGTTACACTGTCAACTGTTATTACTTGTGTTAAATATTAGTTATTATGTGTTGTTCAATCTGCATACGAATTATCAAGCTAACTGATCTCGTATGATAATGATGATTTACCGAACTGTATCCTTCCCACAAGACTCTTTCAAACGTTTTAAATGTCATCTTAAAACATTTAAGATGACATTTACATTCAAGGCAGCATTCGCCGATCAATCAAATAATTAAGTTTAGTGTCATAGCTAATGTTGCTACATGCATGTTTAATATTATTATTGCATTTTATTGTTACCTTATTTTGGATAAGCTTAAGCGTTGCACATGCCCATTTTTTAATACCTCATCTTATTTAATTTTAGTTGTTTTATATTACTTTTTTAATAACATTTAATATAGTATACTTAAATGTTCATATGATTTAAACACACAATTAATATCTCATTATGTACATTCCGGAGATACGGCGCTATACAAATAACATTAGTATAAATATTATTATTTTATTGAAACATAACAGTTTTACTATTGTACAAAACGTTTATGGTAGGTACACCGTATCTAAGTGTATTAGTGGTTATAAATACATAATATGTGCACCAGCAAATATAACATTAAATAATATACCTGGTCACGTTCGGAGTTGTAGTTCAATCGAGGTAGTACATGAAACCATGTGACCACCAGTACCCAGGTAGGGGTGACGTCCAATTCACCCGAGTACTTGACGATGTCTTCTTTAGCCATATCCATGATTTGGTCTGTTTCCGCTCGCTTGGTAGCGTCAGAAGTGGTCTTTGTACTGTCGTATACATGATAGAACGTCTTCCCGCGGGAGCAGTCGTTGTCAGTCCACAACGGAGCTAGGATACCGAAGCCATAGTGCCTGGAGCGCTGCTTCACTCTGGCCGACATTGCCTTCCTGACGTCTACTGGAGTTCTGACGTTTGATCTCTGGGATAGCGACACGTAGCCGTGCGTGTATACCTATGCAGGGTAAATCAACAACAATAGTACATACCCCTAAAAGACATGATATTCTGATACATATAATACAGGTAATATTGCGTGCGTGCGTGCGTGCGTGGTGTTGTATGCGCCTGCGTGCGTTAAATGTTTTAATGTGTGTGTGTGTGTGTGTGTGTGTGTGTGTGTGTGTGTGTGTGTGTGTGTGTGTGTGTGTGTGTGTGTGTGTGTGTGTGTGTGTGTGTGTGTGTGTGTGTGTGTGTGTGTGTGTGTGGCGTGCGTGCGTGCGTGCGTATGCTTTGTGCGTATGTGTATACGTATTATGTATGTATGTATGTTTGCACGTATGTATTGGTGTGCGTGTATGTATACGTATGCATGTGTGTGTTTGAATATGTATGGATGTGAGTGTGTGTATATATGTATGTATTTGTGTGTATATGTATGTACCATTATATATACATAGCAATCCCTCACCGCAGGTATATCAGATGATTTATATACACACATCTAGTATGTACTTATTTGACAGTGCAGTGAAGGAACATAATTATTGATGTCTGACTTTACCACAAATGCCTTTGTTGTCGAAATGAAAAGCTTCACTCCTCTTGGCATCCGAATGGTTGGAGACTGACCCCAGTGGTCATTGCGACACCTGACTTTCGTGTCCCCTCGAGCCAGACCATAAGGGTAGAGTATTTGCTGACCTAAGGGATAACATGTTTATGTTTCAGTTAATCTTATGTCAGGGCGCTTTCACGTAAAGGGTACATATTTAGTCACATGCAGCCTCAAAAATCAAAGTTTTCCCATTATTTGGTTCATATTATTGTCTAACACAATAGATGACGTAATAGATGACGTTACAATAAGACTAATTTTTAGGAGAATGCCGTTATATATATATTTCCTAAACAATTGGCTTCAAAGTTAAGCTATACAATTTTCAATGCGGAGAGGACATTTCTCTGACACTACTTATATAAATTACAGTCCTGAATAACACAGTATAATACATTAAGAACAGTTTGCACTGAAATCCTCAAGAACACGAGCTCAGCAGCGCTTCAATACGTTATATTAACTATTTGGGTAGGACTATAATTAAATTGCATTAAACAAATTAAATTGGCGCCCTCGAACTCTGCGGTACAAATGCAACTGTACTCGTTGGTTAGATCTGCACAACTACCGCCATTTTCACAAGGGTTGCTCGCACATTCGTCGATATCTGTGAAATTATATTATCCAGTGAGTACAATTTTGTTTGTATAATGGTAATGCAATGGCTGAGTAGAACAGTAAAAAAAGTAACATAACAACTACTATTTACATTAATACAAATACAACTATTACTACTACTACAACTACTACTATTAATGATAATAATAAAATAATAATAGTAATAATAGTTCTGCTAACACTACTGATGTTGCTACTACAACAACTACTACAACAACAATAACTACTACTACTACTATTGCAACTACAACTACTACTACTACTACTACTACTATTATTAATACTAATACTAATAATTATATTATTAATAATAATAATACTACAACTACTACTAATACTACTACTAATACTACTACAAATGCTACTAAAACTACTACTACTACTACTAATAATAATAATAAAAATAATTATACTACTAAATAATAATAATAATAATAGTAATACTACAACTACTACTACTATTACTACTGCTACTATTACTACTAATGTTAATTATATTACTAATACTATTACTACTACAATTACAACCATTACTGCTACTACTACTACTACTACAACTATTAATAATAGTAATACTGTTAATGCTGCTGCTACTACTACTACTACTACTACAACTACAATTACTTCTACTGCTACTTCTACCACAACTTCTACAATTACTACTAATATTACGGCTACTGCTACTAATGCACATATATTTAAAAACAATAATAAGTGTTAAACTAATTGGGTATTATTATAAATAAATTGCATTAAACCAAATTGTTATTCTGAATAAAGTTATCTTTAAGTTAACATAAACAATTCTTACCTGCTTCACAGTTGGCGCCCTTGAAACCTGCGGCACATATGCAGCTGTACTGGTCGAGTAGATCTACACAGCTGCCGCCATTCTCACAAGGGTCGCTGGCACATTCGTCGATATCTGTGAAATTACAGCATCCAATGAGTAAAACGTTTGTTTTCTAATGGAGATTGAAACAAATTTGCCATCCAAGCCAAAGGCCCATATGACAAGTGGACAAGGAAGCCATTGGCTTATCGAGAGTGTAACCCGCCTTCCTGAGATATGTATCAACCTTGTTTTTAAAAATATTCATGCTGCTAGCAGTTATACAATCCGTAGACAATTTGTTCCTTTCATTTATTGTCCTCTGTGAGAAAGAACACTTCCTAATATCCAATCTACACTAATCCTTTACTAATTTTACTTCATGTCCTCTAGTTCTACTATCTTTCTTGAGTGAGAAATACATATTTCTATCAATATTTTCATACCATTCAATAGCTTAAAAAACTTCATTCTGATCTCATCTTAACCTCCTTGTCTCTAGAGTTGTTAAACTACATTCTTTCAGGCGTTCTTCATAACTAAGGTCTTTCAGTTCTGGAAAAAATTTAGTTGCTCTCTTCTGTATGCGTTCAAGCGTATCTACATCCTTCGTACGATATGGTTTCCACGCTTTGATACAGTATTCTAAATGAGGTATAATTATTGCTTTATACAGAGGTATAATTAGCTTTTTTCTTTGTATGTTATGTTTCTCCTAATCAACCCACGAATTTTATTACCCTTTGAAGCTGCAATACCACACTGCTTTGAAACAGTCATATAACTTTCACATAACACCTCAGTCGATTTTTTACAGCAGTATCCATAATAGTATATCCCATTTTATATTTTACATCAAAGTTCTCATGTCCTGTATGTAGGCATCTACATTTCCCAAAATTTAACAACATCTGCCATTTCTCATACCATTACACTAATATGTATAGATCGTCTTGTAAATGTTGTTTATCTCAATCAGTGTTCACTTTTGTAAACACTTTTGTGTCAACCGCAAATTTGAGTACGTTACTTGGTATACTGTCGTCTAAATCATTTATATGTATTAAGAATAAAGGTTCTAATACTGATCCTTGTGGTACCCCACTCAAAACTGATTTCCATTTTGAGACTTCTCCATCTACTACAACTCGTTGTCTTCTGTCAGTCAGCCATTGTTCTATCCAGTCAGTTATGCTATCCCCGATACCATGGGCTTTTAATTTAAGTAGTAATCTTTGATGTGGCACTTTGTCAAAAGCTTTCTGAAAATTTAAGTAGATAATATCCCTCGTCTATCCACTTAATGATTTCTTCCCAAAAAACATAACCTAGTTGATAAACCTGACCTCGCTTTTAGGAATTCATGTTGAGATGATTTTAATAATTTATGCCTAACAAGAAAGTTCACCATATGGTCTTTAATTAACCTTTCTAATAATTTACAAATCACTGACGTTAAACGCATTGGTCTGTAATTCTTACCTCCTTCACATTTAGCACCATGGAAACCTGCGGCACAAATGCAGCGGTACTTGTCGATTAGATCTACGCAGCTGCCGCCATTCTCACAAGGGTCGCTGGCACATTCGTCGATATCTGTGAAATTACAGCATCCAATGAGTAAAACGTTTGTTTTCTAATGGAGATTGAAACAAATTTGCCATCCAAGCCAAAGGCCCATATGACAAGTGGACAAGGAAGCCATTGGCTTATCGAGAGTGTAACCCGCCTTCCTGAGATATGTATCAACCTTGTTTTTAAAAATATTCATGCTGCTAGCAGTTATACAATCCGTAGACAATTTGTTCCTTTCATTTATTGTCCTCTGTGAGAAAGAACACTTCCTAATATCCAATCTACACTAATCCTTTACTAATTTTACTTCATGTCCTCTAGTTCTACTATCTTTCTTGAGTGAGAAATACATATTTCTATCAATATTTTCATACCATTCAATAGCTTAAAAAACTTCATTCTGATCTCATCTTAACCTCCTTGTCTCTAGAGTTGTTAAACTACATTCTTTCAGGCGTTCTTCATAACTAAGGTCTTTCAGTTCTGGAAAAAATTTAGTTGCTCTCTTCTGTATGCGTTCAAGCGTATCTACATCCTTCGTACGATATGGTTTCCACGCTTTGATACAGTATTCTAAATGAGGTATAATTATTGCTTTATACAGAGGTATAATTAGCTTTTTTCTTTGTATGTTATGTTTCTCCTAATCAACCCACGAATTTTATTACCCTTTGAAGCTGCAATACCACACTGCTTTGAAACAGTCATATAACTTTCACATAACACCTCAGTCGATTTTTTACAGCAGTATCCATAATAGTATATCCCATTTTATATTTTACATCAAAGTTCTCATGTCCTGTATGTAGGCATCTACATTTCCCAAAATTTAACAACATCTGCCATTTCTCATACCATTACACTAATATGTATAGATCGTCTTGTAAATGTTGTTTATCTCAATCAGTGTTCACTTTTGTAAACACTTTTGTGTCAACCGCAAATTTGAGTACGTTACTTGGTATACTGTCGTCTAAATCATTTATATGTATTAAGAATAAAGGTTCTAATACTGATCCTTGTGGTACCCCACTCAAAACTGATTTCCATTTTGAGACTTCTCCATCTACTACAACTCGTTGTCTTCTGTCAGTCAGCCATTGTTCTATCCAGTCAGTTATGCTATCCCCGATACCATGGGCTTTTAATTTAAGTAGTAATCTTTGATGTGGCACTTTGTCAAAAGCTTTCTGAAAATGTAAGTAGATAATATCCCTCGTCTATCCACTTAATGATTTCTTCCCAAAAAACATAACCTAGTTGATAAACCTGACCTCGCTTTTAGGAATTCATGTTGAGATGATTTTAATAATTTATGCCTAACAAGAAAGTTCACCATATGGTCTTTAATTAACCTTTCTAATAATTTACAAATCACTGACGTTAAACGCATTGGTCTGTAATTCTTACCTCCTTCACATTTAGCACCATGGAAACCTGCGGCACAAATGCAGCGGTACTTGTCGATTAGATCTACGCAGCTGCCGCCATTCTCACAAGGGTCGCTGGCACATTCGTCGATATCTGTGAAATTACAGCATCCAATGAGTAAAACGTTTGTTTTCTAATGGAGATTGAAACAAATTTGCCATCCAAGCCAAAGGCCCATATGACAAGTGGACAAGGAAGCCATTGGCTTATCGAGAGTGTAACCCGCCTTCCTGAGATATGTATCAACCTTGTTTTTAAAAATATTCATGCTGCTAGCAGTTATACAATCCGTAGACAATTTGTTCCTTTCATTTATTGTCCTCTGTGAGAAAGAACACTTCCTAATATCCAATCTACACTAATCCTTTACTAATTTTACTTCATGTCCTCTAGTTCTACTATCTTTCTTGAGTGAGAAATACATATTTCTATCAATATTTTCATACCATTCAATAGCTTAAAAAACTTCATTCTGATCTCATCTTAACCTCCTTGTCTCTAGAGTTGTTAAACTACATTCTTTCAGGCGTTCTTCATAACTAAGGTCTTTCAGTTCTGGAAAAAATTTAGTTGCTCTCTTCTGTATGCGTTCAAGCGTATCTACATCCTTCGTACGATATGGTTTCCACGCTTTGATACAGTATTCTAAATGAGGTATAATTATTGCTTTATACAGAGGTATAATTAGCTTTTTTCTTTGTATGTTATGTTTCTCCTAATCAACCCACGAATTTTATTACCCTTTGAAGCTGCAATACCACACTGCTTTGAAACAGTCATATAACTTTCACATAACACCTCAGTCGATTTTTTACAGCAGTATCCATAATAGTATATCCCATTTTATATTTTACATCAAAGTTCTCATGTCCTGTATGTAGGCATCTACATTTCCCAAAATTTAACAACATCTGCCATTTCTCATACCATTACACTAATATGTATAGATCGTCTTGTAAATGTTGTTTATCTCAATCAGTGTTCACTTTTGTAAACACTTTTGTGTCAACCGCAAATTTGAGTACGTTACTTGGTATACTGTCGTCTAAATCATTTATATGTATTAAGAATAAAGGTTCTAATACTGATCCTTGTGGTACCCCACTCAAAACTGATTTCCATTTTGAGACTTCTCCATCTACTACAACTCGTTGTCTTCTGTCAGTCAGCCATTGTTCTATCCAGTCAGTTATGCTATCCCCGATACCATGGGCTTTTAATTTAAGTAGTAATCTTTGATGTGGCACTTTGTCAAAAGCTTTCTGAAAATTTAAGTAGATAATATCCCTCGTCTATCCACTTAATGATTTCTTCCCAAAAAACATAACCTAGTTGATAAACCTGACCTCGCTTTTAGGAATTCATGTTGAGATGATTTTAATAATTTATGCCTAACAAGAAAGTTCACCATATGGTCTTTAATTAACCTTTCTAATAATTTACAAATCACTGACGTTAAACGCATTGGTCTGTAATTCTTACCTCCTTCACATTTAGCACCATGGAAACCTGCGGCACAAATGCAGCGGTACTTGTCGATTAGATCTACGCAGCTGCCGCCATTCTCACAAGGGTCGCTGGCACATTCGTCGATATCTGTGAAATTACAGCATCCAATGAGTAAAACGTTTGTTTTCTAATGGAGATTGAAACAAATTTGCCATCCAAGCCAAAGGCCCATATGACAAGTGGACAAGGAAGCCATTGGCTTATCGAGAGTGTAACCCGCCTTCCTGAGATATGTATCAACCTTGTTTTTAAAAATATTCATGCTGCTAGCAGTTATACAATCCGTAGACAATTTGTTCCTTTCATTTATTGTCCTCTGTGAGAAAGAACACTTCCTAATATCCAATCTACACTAATCCTTTACTAATTTTACTTCATGTCCTCTAGTTCTACTATCTTTCTTGAGTGAGAAATACATATTTCTATCAATATTTTCATACCATTCAATAGCTTAAAAAACTTCATTCTGATCTCATCTTAACCTCCTTGTCTCTAGAGTTGTTAAACTACATTCTTTCAGGCGTTCTTCATAACTAAGGTCTTTCAGTTCTGGAAAAAATTTAGTTGCTCTCTTCTGTATGCGTTCAAGCGTATCTACATCCTTCGTACGATATGGTTTCCACGCTTTGATACAGTATTCTAAATGAGGTATAATTATTGCTTTATACAGAGGTATAATTAGCTTTTTTCTTTGTATGTTATGTTTCTCCTAATCAACCCACGAATTTTATTACCCTTTGAAGCTGCAATACCACACTGCTTTGAAACAGTCATATAACTTTCACATAACACCTCAGTCGATTTTTTACAGCAGTATCCATAATAGTATATCCCATTTTATATTTTACATCAAAGTTCTCATGTCCTGTATGTAGGCATCTACATTTCCCAAAATTTAACAACATCTGCCATTTCTCATACCATTACACTAATATGTATAGATCGTCTTGTAAATGTTGTTTATCTCAATCAGTGTTCACTTTTGTAAACACTTTTGTGTCAACCGCAAATTTGAGTACGTTACTTGGTATACTGTCGTCTAAATCATTTATATGTATTAAGAATAAAGGTTCTAATACTGATCCTTGTGGTACCCCACTCAAAACTGATTTCCATTTTGAGACTTCTCCATCTACTACAACTCGTTGTCTTCTGTCAGTCAGCCATTGTTCTATCCAGTCAGTTATGCTATCCCCGATACCATGGGCTTTTAATTTAAGTAGTAATCTTTGATGTGGCACTTTGTCAAAAGCTTTCTGAAAATTTAAGTAGATAATATCCCTCGTCTATCCACTTAATGATTTCTTCCCAAAAAACATAACCTAGTTGATAAACCTGACCTCGCTTTTAGGAATTCATGTTGAGATGATTTTAATAATTTATGCCTAACAAGAAAGTTCACCATATGGTCTTTAATTAACCTTTCTAATAATTTACAAATCACTGACGTTAAACGCATTGGTCTGTAATTCTTACCTCCTTCACATTTAGCACCATGGAAACCTGCGGCACAAATGCAGCGGTACTTGTCGATTAGATCTACGCAGCTGCCGCCATTCTCACAAGGGTCGCTGGCACATTCGTCGATATCTGTGAAATTACAGCATCCAATGAGTAAAACGTTTGTTTTCTAATGGAGATTGAAACAAATTTGCCATCCAAGCCAAAGGCCCATATGACAAGTGGACAAGGAAGCCATTGGCTTATCGAGAGTGTAACCCGCCTTCCTGAGATATGTATCAACCTTGTTTTTAAAAATATTCATGCTGCTAGCAGTTATACAATCCGTAGACAATTTGTTCCTTTCATTTATTGTCCTCTGTGAGAAAGAACACTTCCTAATATCCAATCTACACTAATCCTTTACTAATTTTACTTCATGTCCTCTAGTTCTACTATCTTTCTTGAGTGAGAAATACATATTTCTATCAATATTTTCATACCATTCAATAGCTTAAAAAACTTCATTCTGATCTCATCTTAACCTCCTTGTCTCTAGAGTTGTTAAACTACATTCTTTCAGGCGTTCTTCATAACTAAGGTCTTTCAGTTCTGGAAAAAATTTAGTTGCTCTCTTCTGTATGCGTTCAAGCGTATCTACATCCTTCGTACGATATGGTTTCCACGCTTTGATACAGTATTCTAAATGAGGTATAATTATTGCTTTATACAGAGGTATAATTAGCTTTTTTCTTTGTATGTTATGTTTCTCCTAATCAACCCACGAATTTTATTACCCTTTGAAGCTGCAATACCACACTGCTTTGAAACAGTCATATAACTTTCACATAACACCTCAGTCGATTTTTTACAGCAGTATCCATAATAGTATATCCCATTTTATATTTTACATCAAAGTTCTCATGTCCTGTATGTAGGCATCTACATTTCCCAAAATTTAACAACATCTGCCATTTCTCATACCATTACACTAATATGTATAGATCGTCTTGTAAATGTTGTTTATCTCAATCAGTGTTCACTTTTGTAAACACTTTTGTGTCAACCGCAAATTTGAGTACGTTACTTGGTATACTGTCGTCTAAATCATTTATATGTATTAAGAATAAAGGTTCTAATACTGATCCTTGTGGTACCCCACTCAAAACTGATTTCCATTTTGAGACTTCTCCATCTACTACAACTCGTTGTCTTCTGTCAGTCAGCCATTGTTCTATCCAGTCAGTTATGCTATCCCCGATACCATGGGCTTTTAATTTAAGTAGTAATCTTTGATGTGGCACTTTGTCAAAAGCTTTCTGAAAATTTAAGTAGATAATATCCCTCGTCTATCCACTTAATGATTTCTTCCCAAAAAACATAACCTAGTTGATAAACCTGACCTCGCTTTTAGGAATTCATGTTGAGATGATTTTAATAATTTATGCCTAACAAGAAAGTTCACCATATGGTCTTTAATTAACCTTTCTAATAATTTACAAATCACTGACGTTAAACGCATTGGTCTGTAATTCTTACCTCCTTCACATTTAGCACCATGGAAACCTGCGGCACAAATGCAGCGGTACTTGTCGATTAGATCTACGCAGCTGCCGCCATTCTCACAAGGGTCGCTGGCACATTCGTCGATATCTGTGAAATTACAGCATCCAATGAGTAAAACGTTTGTTTTCTAATGGAGATTGAAACAAATTTGCCATCCAAGCCAAAGGCCCATATGACAAGTGGACAAGGAAGCCATTGGCTTATCGAGAGTGTAACCCGCCTTCCTGAGATATGTATCAACCTTGTTTTTAAAAATATTCATGCTGCTAGCAGTTATACAATCCGTAGACAATTTGTTCCTTTCATTTATTGTCCTCTGTGAGAAAGAACACTTCCTAATATCCAATCTACACTAATCCTTTACTAATTTTACTTCATGTCCTCTAGTTCTACTATCTTTCTTGAGTGAGAAATACATATTTCTATCAATATTTTCATACCATTCAATAGCTTAAAAAACTTCATTCTGATCTCATCTTAACCTCCTTGTCTCTAGAGTTGTTAAACTACATTCTTTCAGGCGTTCTTCATAACTAAGGTCTTTCAGTTCTGGAAAAA
Organism: Lamellibrachia columna; assembly: GCA_963662155.1. NCBI lineage: Eukaryota > Metazoa > Annelida > Polychaeta > Sabellida > Siboglinidae > Lamellibrachia > Lamellibrachia columna. The sequence goes on along the minus strand of OY759261.1, from coordinate 2,047,044 downwards.
ATTTAGTTGCTCTCTTCTGTATGCGTTCAAGCGTATCTACATCCTTCGTACGATATGGTTTCCACGCTTTGATACAGTATTCTAAATGAGGTATAATTATTGCTTTATACAGAGGTATAATTAGCTTTTTTCTTTGTATGTTATGTTTCTCCTAATCAACCCACGAATTTTATTACCCTTTGAAGCTGCAATACCACACTGCTTTGAAACAGTCATATAACTTTCACATAACACCTCAGTCGATTTTTTACAGCAGTATCCATAATAGTATATCCCATTTTATATTTTACATCAAAGTTCTCATGTCCTGTATGTAGGCATCTACATTTCCCAAAATTTAACAACATCTGCCATTTCTCATACCATTACACTAATATGTATAGATCGTCTTGTAAATGTTGTTTATCTCAATCAGTGTTCACTTTTGTAAACACTTTTGTGTCAACCGCAAATTTGAGTACGTTACTTGGTATACTGTCGTCTAAATCATTTATATGTATTAAGAATAAAGGTTCTAATACTGATCCTTGTGGTACCCCACTCAAAACTGATTTCCATTTTGAGACTTCTCCATCTACTACAACTCGTTGTCTTCTGTCAGTCAGCCATTGTTCTATCCAGTCAGTTATGCTATCCCCGATACCATGGGCTTTTAATTTAAGTAGTAATCTTTGATGTGGCACTTTGTCAAAAGCTTTCTGAAAATGTAAGTAGATAATATCCCTCGTCTATCCACTTAATGATTTCTTCCCAAAAAACATAACCTAGTTGATAAACCTGACCTCGCTTTTAGGAATTCATGTTGAGATGATTTTAATAATTTATGCCTAACAAGAAAGTTCACCATATGGTCTTTAATTAACCTTTCTAATAATTTACAAATCACTGACGTTAAACGCATTGGTCTGTAATTCTTACCTCCTTCACATTTAGCACCATGGAAACCTGCGGCACAAATGCAGCGGTACTTGTCGATTAGATCTACGCAGCTGCCGCCATTCTCACAAGGGTCGCTGGCACATTCGTCGATATCTGTGAAATTACAGCATCCAATGAGTAAAACGTTTGTTTTCTAATGGAGATTGAAACAAATTTGCCATCCAAGCCAAAGGCCCATATGACAAGTGGACAAGGAAGCCATTGGCTTATCGAGAGTGTAACCCGCCTTCCTGAGATATGTATCAACCTTGTTTTTAAAAATATTCATGCTGCTAGCAGTTATACAATCCGTAGACAATTTGTTCCTTTCATTTATTGTCCTCTGTGAGAAAGAACACTTCCTAATATCCAATCTACACTAATCCTTTACTAATTTTACTTCATGTCCTCTAGTTCTACTATCTTTCTTGAGTGAGAAATACATATTTCTATCAATATTTTCATACCATTCAATAGCTTAAAAAACTTCATTCTGATCTCATCTTAACCTCCTTGTCTCTAGAGTTGTTAAACTACATTCTTTCAGGCGTTCTTCATAACTAAGGTCTTTCAGTTCTGGAAAAAATTTAGTTGCTCTCTTCTGTATGCGTTCAAGCGTATCTACATCCTTCGTACGATATGGTTTCCACGCTTTGATACAGTATTCTAAATGAGGTATAATTATTGCTTTATACAGAGGTATAATTAGCTTTTTTCTTTGTATGTTATGTTTCTCCTAATCAACCCACGAATTTTATTACCCTTTGAAGCTGCAATACCACACTGCTTTGAAACAGTCATATAACTTTCACATAACACCTCAGTCGATTTTTTACAGCAGTATCCATAATAGTATATCCCATTTTATATTTTACATCAAAGTTCTCATGTCCTGTATGTAGGCATCTACATTTCCCAAAATTTAACAACATCTGCCATTTCTCATACCATTACACTAATATGTATAGATCGTCTTGTAAATGTTGTTTATCTCAATCAGTGTTCACTTTTGTAAACACTTTTGTGTCAACCGCAAATTTGAGTACGTTACTTGGTATACTGTCGTCTAAATCATTTATATGTATTAAGAATAAAGGTTCTAATACTGATCCTTGTGGTACCCCACTCAAAACTGATTTCCATTTTGAGACTTCTCCATCTACTACAACTCGTTGTCTTCTGTCAGTCAGCCATTGTTCTATCCAGTCAGTTATGCTATCCCCGATACCATGGGCTTTTAATTTAAGTAGTAATCTTTGATGTGGCACTTTGTCAAAAGCTTTCTGAAAATTTAAGTAGATAATATCCCTCGTCTATCCACTTAATGATTTCTTCCCAAAAAACATAACCTAGTTGATAAACCTGACCTCGCTTTTAGGAATTCATGTTGAGATGATTTTAATAATTTATGCCTAACAAGAAAGTTCACCATATGGTCTTTAATTAACCTTTCTAATAATTTACAAATCACTGACGTTAAACGCATTGGTCTGTAATTCTTACCTCCTTCACATTTAGCACCATGGAAACCTGCGGCACAAATGCAGCGGTACTTGTCGATTAGATCTACGCAGCTGCCGCCATTCTCACAAGGGTCGCTGGCACATTCGTCGATATCTGTGAAATTACAGCATCCAATGAGTAAAACGTTTGTTTTCTAATGGAGATTGAAACAAATTTGCCATCCAAGCCAAAGGCCCATATGACAAGTGGACAAGGAAGCCATTGGCTTATCGAGAGTGTAACCCGCCTTCCTGAGATATGTATCAACCTTGTTTTTAAAAATATTCATGCTGCTAGCAGTTATACAATCCGTAGACAATTTGTTCCTTTCATTTATTGTCCTCTGTGAGAAAGAACACTTCCTAATATCCAATCTACACTAATCCTTTACTAATTTTACTTCATGTCCTCTAGTTCTACTATCTTTCTTGAGTGAGAAATACATATTTCTATCAATATTTTCATACCATTCAATAGCTTAAAAAACTTCATTCTGATCTCATCTTAACCTCCTTGTCTCTAGAGTTGTTAAACTACATTCTTTCAGGCGTTCTTCATAACTAAGGTCTTTCAGTTCTGGAAAAAATTTAGTTGCTCTCTTCTGTATGCGTTCAAGCGTATCTACATCCTTCGTACGATATGGTTTCCACGCTTTGATACAGTATTCTAAATGAGGTATAATTATTGCTTTATACAGAGGTATAATTAGCTTTTTTCTTTGTATGTTATGTTTCTCCTAATCAACCCACGAATTTTATTACCCTTTGAAGCTGCAATACCACACTGCTTTGAAACAGTCATATAACTTTCACATAACACCTCAGTCGATTTTTTACAGCAGTATCCATAATAGTATATCCCATTTTATATTTTACATCAAAGTTCTCATGTCCTGTATGTAGGCATCTACATTTCCCAAAATTTAACAACATCTGCCATTTCTCATACCATTACACTAATATGTATAGATCGTCTTGTAAATGTTGTTTATCTCAATCAGTGTTCACTTTTGTAAACACTTTTGTGTCAACCGCAAATTTGAGTACGTTACTTGGTATACTGTCGTCTAAATCATTTATATGTATTAAGAATAAAGGTTCTAATACTGATCCTTGTGGTACCCCACTCAAAACTGATTTCCATTTTGAGACTTCTCCATCTACTACAACTCGTTGTCTTCTGTCAGTCAGCCATTGTTCTATCCAGTCAGTTATGCTATCCCCGATACCATGGGCTTTTAATTTAAGTAGTAATCTTTGATGTGGCACTTTGTCAAAAGCTTTCTGAAAATTTAAGTAGATAATATCCCTCGTCTATCCACTTAATGATTTCTTCCCAAAAAACATAACCTAGTTGATAAACCTGACCTCGCTTTTAGGAATTCATGTTGAGATGATTTTAATAATTTATGCCTAACAAGAAAGTTCACCATATGGTCTTTAATTAACCTTTCTAATAATTTACAAATCACTGACGTTAAACGCATTGGTCTGTAATTCTTACCTCCTTCACATTTAGCACCATGGAAACCTGCGGCACAAATGCAGCGGTACTTGTCGATTAGATCTACGCAGCTGCCGCCATTCTCACAAGGGTCGCTGGCACATTCGTCGATATCTGTGAAATTACAGCATCCAATGAGTAAAACGTTTGTTTTCTAATGGAGATTGAAACAAATTTGCCATCCAAGCCAAAGGCCCATATGACAAGTGGACAAGGAAGCCATTGGCTTATCGAGAGTGTAACCCGCCTTCCTGAGATATGTATCAACCTTGTTTTTAAAAATATTCATGCTGCTAGCAGTTATACAATCCGTAGACAATTTGTTCCTTTCATTTATTGTCCTCTGTGAGAAAGAACACTTCCTAATATCCAATCTACACTAATCCTTTACTAATTTTACTTCATGTCCTCTAGTTCTACTATCTTTCTTGAGTGAGAAATACATATTTCTATCAATATTTTCATACCATTCAATAGCTTAAAAAACTTCATTCTGATCTCATCTTAACCTCCTTGTCTCTAGAGTTGTTAAACTACATTCTTTCAGGCGTTCTTCATAACTAAGGTCTTTCAGTTCTGGAAAAAATTTAGTTGCTCTCTTCTGTATGCGTTCAAGCGTATCTACATCCTTCGTACGATATGGTTTCCACGCTTTGATACAGTATTCTAAATGAGGTATAATTATTGCTTTATACAGAGGTATAATTAGCTTTTTTCTTTGTATGTTATGTTTCTCCTAATCAACCCACGAATTTTATTACCCTTTGAAGCTGCAATACCACACTGCTTTGAAACAGTCATATAACTTTCACATAACACCTCAGTCGATTTTTTACAGCAGTATCCATAATAGTATATCCCATTTTATATTTTACATCAAAGTTCTCATGTCCTGTATGTAGGCATCTACATTTCCCAAAATTTAACAACATCTGCCATTTCTCATACCATTACACTAATATGTATAGATCGTCTTGTAAATGTTGTTTATCTCAATCAGTGTTCACTTTTGTAAACACTTTTGTGTCAACCGCAAATTTGAGTACGTTACTTGGTATACTGTCGTCTAAATCATTTATATGTATTAAGAATAAAGGTTCTAATACTGATCCTTGTGGTACCCCACTCAAAACTGATTTCCATTTTGAGACTTCTCCATCTACTACAACTCGTTGTCTTCTGTCAGTCAGCCATTGTTCTATCCAGTCAGTTATGCTATCCCCGATACCATGGGCTTTTAATTTAAGTAGTAATCTTTGATGTGGCACTTTGTCAAAAGCTTTCTGAAAATTTAAGTAGATAATATCCCTCGTCTATCCACTTAATGATTTCTTCCCAAAAAACATAACCTAGTTGATAAACCTGACCTCGCTTTTAGGAATTCATGTTGAGATGATTTTAATAATTTATGCCTAACAAGAAAGTTCACCATATGGTCTTTAATTAACCTTTCTAATAATTTACAAATCACTGACGTTAAACGCATTGGTCTGTAATTCTTACCTCCTTCACATTTAGCACCATGGAAACCTGCGGCACAAATGCAGCGGTACTTGTCGATTAGATCTACGCAGCTGCCGCCATTCTCACAAGGGTAGCTGGCACATTCGTCGATATCTGTGAAATTACCGTATCCAATGAGTAAAACATTTGTTTTCTAATTGAGATTGAACAAGATTTGCCATCCAAGCCAAAGGCCCAGATGACAAATGGAAAAGGAAGCCATTGGCTTATCGAGAGTCCAACAATGTTCATCTACGTGTAACCTTCCTGATATATGGGTCGACCTTGTTTTAAACATATTCATGCTGCTAGCAGTTATACAATCCATAGACAATTTGTTCCATTTATTTATTGTCCACTGTGAGAAAGAATACTTCCTGATATCCAATTTACACTGATCCTTTACTAATTTTACTTCATGTCCTCTAGTTCTGCTATGTTTCTTGAGTGAGATATACATGTTTCTATCAATATTTTCATACCCATTCAATAGCTTAGAAATTTCAATCTGATCTCTTAACTTCCTTGTCTCTAGAGTTATTAAACTACATTCTTTCAGGCGTTCTGGAATAATTTTAGTTGCTATCTTCTGTATGCGTTCAAGCGTATCTACATCCTTTTTAAGAAAGGGTCTCCACGCTTTTATACAGTATTCTAAATGAGGTCTAACTATTGTTTTATACACAGGTATAATTAGCTCATTTCCTTGTATGTTATGTTTCTCATAATCAACCCAAGAATTTGATTACCCTTTGAAGCTGCAATACCACATTGCTCTGAAACAGTCACATAACACCTACGTCCTTTTCTTTTACAGTAGGACCCAGAATAGTATATCCCATTTTATAGTTTATATCAAAGTTCCCATGTCCTGTATGTAGGCATTTACATTTCCCAAAATTTAACAACATCTGTCATTTCTCAGACCATTTCACTAATCTGTCTAGATCGTCTTGTAAATGTTGTTGATCACCACCAGTGTTAACCTTTCTAAACAGTTTTGTGTCATCCGCAAATTTGAGTACGTTACTTGTTATATTGTCGTCCAAGTCATTGATATATATTAAGAATAATAAAAGTCCTAATACTGATCTTTGTGGTACCACACTTCTGTCAGTCAGCCATTGTTCTACCCAGTCAATTATGAAAATCAATTACTAAAAATGTCTATCCACTTAATTATTTCTTCCAAGAAAAAAACTTAACATATTTGATAAGCATGACTTCGCTTTTATGAATTCATGTTGAGATGAATTTAATAATTTATGCCTAACAAGAAAGTGCGCCATATGGTTTTTATGTATCCTTTCTAATGACTTACAAATCACTGACGTTAAATTCACTGGTCTGTAATTATCGAACTAATCTCGAACCTTTTCTAAATAATGGTATGATATTTGTTTCTTTCCATTCAAAAGGAACAACTCCCTCTTTTAGTAACAAGTAGAATAATCTTGCAAGTGGTATACTGATTTGTTCTACTGTTTCCATTTATAATTTTGGAAGTATTCCATCCATTCCCGGTGATTTATTATACTTCATTGCTTTAATTTTCTGACCTATCATTTCTGGATTTACAATTAGCGATCTTAATAACGAGATATAGCATCATGAAATGCAACATTTGGAACTGGTAATGAACTAATATCCTCTCTGGTAAACACTGAACTGAAGTAACCATTTAGGTCTTCCGCCATTAAAAACCCCTCTGATATTATATTTCCAGCACTGTGTTCTCTAGGTCCCACCTTGTCTTTTACGTTTTGTTCACTCCTGACATATACATAAAAACTATTGTTTTCATTTTTATGTTACATGCCAGCTTTTGCTCATAGTTTCTTTCAGATTGTCTAATTTCGGTTGTAGCTGTATTAAGTGCCTCTTTATAATTTACATAGTCTTCATCCTTTCTGGTACTCCTATAAACCCTCCACATTGTATGCTTGAACGCTATTTTTGTAATAGCTTATTTTGACAAGTCTTTCTTTCTAGACCGTTTTGCTTGTTTTTGTTTTCAAGGGAACACATTTATCGATGATACTCTCAATTTCATATTTTAGAATATTCCAATATTCAATTGCGGTCTCATTCATCAGCATGTTATTCCAATCTATCTTTGCTAAGTAATTTCTCAAATCTTTATGTTACCTTTGTGGAAGTTTTTCCTGTACGCTTTTTTATTTTTACTTTCTGATTTTATACTGACGTCAAAATGCATTTAATCATGATCACTGTTACCCAATGGTTCATGTATTTTTACATTGTCCACTAATTGTTTTGTGATGATAAAACTATACCTAATACATTATCTCCCATGGTAGTTTCTAGCACGTGCTGAGTAAGGAAGCGGTCCTCAGTTAAAAATTGAAATCGTTGGTCCTCACCTCTTGTACTCTCTAGAGATTTCCATTGTATATGTCCATGATTAAAATCCCCCATTATGATACATTCCCCTCTACTAACTTCTTTTATAACGTTTTGCATTTTTGTGTTATCCTCTTCGTATATGTCTGGACTTCGTTAAATTAATCCAATAGTTAATTTTGAATTTCCTGAAACTATTTTGTACCAATCGCAATCTTCATCCCTTTCGAATTGTATTTCACCAGTCTGAATAGATTATTTAACAGATAAAATAACTTCCCCACCCCTTCTTCATATTCGATCTCTCCTAAACATTACGTATCCTGTCAGACCTCATTCAGCATATGTTATATGTCCTGCGTGAGGCACTTCTAAACAATGTTTAATACAAAAATATTTGTTAAGCTACCCATGGCACTATCAACTGCTGATTTAATAATACTACTACTATTGCTACTACCATTTCTAGCAATATTATTTCTACTACTACTACTACTACTACAACTACTACTACTACTACTACTACT
>OY759261.1:2031226-2033726 GCA_963662155.1 Lamellibrachia columna | reverse complement strand
CTACTACTACTATTATTATTACTACTACTGCAACTACTACTACTACTACTACTACTACTACTACTACTACTGCTGCTGCTGCTACTACTACTACTACTACTACTACTACTACTTCTACTACTATTACTTTATCTATTACTATTAATATTACTGCTACATCTACTATTATTAATAGTATTAATACTATCACTGCTGCTGCTACCACCACTAGTAATAATAATACTACAACTACTGTTATTACTACTACTACTACAACTACTACTTCTACTAATTCTACTACTACTACTGCTATTACTACTACTACTACTACTAATTCTACTACTACAACAACAACAACTACTACTACTACTACTACTACTATTACTACTACAATTACAGCAACTGCAACTACAACAAGTACAACTGCAACAACATCTGCCTCTAATGCATTTCTACTATTACTAACTTTGCGAATAGGTTTTCAAAATTTACAGGTACCATTACCACACATTTCTACTACTTACAGTAACAAACGTTATTTTCCAAAGTGTATCCAATCTCGCATGTTGTGCTCTTTGTAGGAGTGGTGAACACGTCACAGTTAACAGGACATGCTACTACATACTACTAATATTAATATTACAACTTGTACTACTGCTACTATTATTAATACTACTATTACTTTTATTACTACAACTACAAGTACAACAACTGCTACTTCTACAACTAATATTACTTATAGTGCAACTACCTCAAATACACCTGCAACAACACCTACCTAATCTGCAATTTCTACTATTTCTAGCTTTTTAAAATTTGCTACAACCAATACAACATTAATTTCTACTACTTATCTTTACAAAAGTTATTTTCCAACATGAATCCATCCATGCAAGTTGTGCACGTTGTAGGACTGATGCACTTTTCACAGTAATCAGGACATGCTAAAACTAAGATAAAAGACATTTAATTTTGCCTACCTAACATATCGATTTCTTTCTGTTCTTTTATTAAAACATTAAAAAAACATTCCACTGCAATTATTGATAGTTGTACCAGCGCTTGTATTATTATTGATTTTGGTGAGACTACACTTATCTGTACGAAGCTTCTACATGTTGTTCTACAATGACAATATCAAGTACTACAAATACTACTACTACTACTACTACTACTACTACTATTACTACTCCTACTACTACTATTACTACTATTACTACTACTACTACTACTACTACTACTACTACTACTACTACTACTACTCCTAATACTACTACTACTACTACTACTACTATTTCTACTACTACAACAACTACTACTACTAGTAGTAGTTGTAGTAGTAGTACTACTAGTTACTACTAGTAGTAGTTATAATAGTATAAGTAATAATAATAATAATATTATAATTAATACTACTAATACAAATACTACTACAAATACTACTACTACTACTACTACTACTACTACTACTACTACTACTACTACTACTACTACTACTACTACTACTACTACTACTACTACTACTACTACTACTACTACAACTACTATTATTATTACTACTACTGCTACTACTACTATTACTACTACTACTACTACTACTACTACTTCTACTACTACTACTTTACCTACTACTATTAATATTACTGCTACATCTACTATTATTAATTTCTACTAATACTACTACTACTATTAATTCTACTACTACAACAACTACTACTAATACTAATACTACTACTACTACTACTATTACTACTACAATTACAGCAACTGCAACTACATCAAGTACAACTTCAACAACATCTGCCTCTAATGCATTTCTACTATTACTAACTTTGCGAATAGGTTTTCAAAATTTACAGCTACTAATACCACACATTTCTACTACTTACCGTAACAAACGTTATTTTCCAAAGTGTATCCAAACTCGCATGTTGTGCATGTTGTAGGAATTGTGCACACGTCACAGATAACAGGACATGCTACTACATAATATTAATATTAATATTACAACTTGTACTACTGCTACTATTATTAATACTACTATTACTTTTATTACTACAACTACAAGTACAACAACTGCTACTACTACAACTAATATTACTTATAATGGAACTACCTCAAATACACCTGCAACAAAATCTTCCTAAACTGCAATTTCTACTATTTCTAGCTTTTTTAAATTTACTACAACCAAAACAACATTAATTTCTACTACTTACCTTTACAAACGTTATTTTCCAACATGAATCCATCCATGCAATTTGTGCACGTTGTAGGACTGATGCACTCTTCACAGTAATCAGGACATTCTAAAACTAAGACATATGACATTTAATTTTGCCGACCAAACATATCCATTTCTTTCTGTTCTTTTATTAAAACATAAAAAAAAAATCCATTGCAATTTTGGTTAGTTGTACCAGCGCTTGTATTATTATTGATTTTGGTGAGACTACACCTATCTGTACGGAGCTTCTACATGTTGTTCTACAATGACATTATCAAGTACTACAAATATTAC
>OY759261.1:2021226-2023726 GCA_963662155.1 Lamellibrachia columna | reverse complement strand
ACTGCAACTACTACTACTACTACTACTACTACTACTACTACTACTACTACTGCTGCTGCTACTACTACTACTACTACTACTACTACTTCTACTACTACTACTTTATCTACTACTATTAATATTACTGCTACATCTACTATTATTAATAGTATTAATACTATTACTGCTGCTTCTACCACCACTTGTAATACTACTACTACTACTACTGTTATTACTACTACTACTACTTCTAATAATTCTACTACTACTTCTGCTACTACTACTACTAATACTACTACCACTACTACTACTACTACTAATTATACTACTACAACAACTACTACTACTACTACTACTATTACTACTACTACTACTACTACTACTACTACTACTACTACTACTACTACTACTACTATTACTACTACAATTACAGCAACTGCAACTATAACAAGTACAACTGCAACAACATCTGCCTCTAATGCATTTCTACTATTACTAACTTTGCGAATAGGTTTTCAAAATTTACAGGTACCAATACCACACATTTCTACTACTTACAGTAACAAACGTTATTTTCCAAAGTGTATCCAAACTCGAATGTTGTGCACGTTGTAGGAATGGTGAACACGTCACAGTTAACAGGACATGCTACTACATACTACATAATATTAATATTCCAACTTGTACTACTGCTACTATTATTAATACTACTATTACTTTTATTACTACAACTACAAGTACAACAACTGCTACTACTACAACTAATATTACTTATAATGCAACTACCTCAAATACACCTGCTACAACATCTTCCTAAACTGCAATTACTACTATTTCTAGCTTTTTAAAATTGACTACAACCAATACAACATTAATTTCTACTACTTACCTTTACAAACGTTATTTTCCAACATGAATCCATCCATGCAATTTGTGCACGTTGTAGGACTGATGCACTCTTCACAGTAATCAGGACATTCTAAAACTAAGACATATGACATTTAATTTTGCCGACCAAACATATCCATTTCTTTCTGTTCTTTATTAAAATATTTAAAAAAAATCAACTGCAATTTTGGTTAGTTATACCAGCGCTTGTATTATTATTGATTTTGGTGAGACTACACCTATCTGTACGGAGCTTCTACATGTTGTTCTACAATGACAATATCAAGTACTACAAATACTATTACTACTAATACTACTACTAATACTACTACTACTACTACTACTACTACTACTACTACTACTACTACTACTACTACTACTACTACTACTACTACTAGTAGTAGTAGTAGTAGTAGTAGTAGTAGTAGTAGTAGTAGTAGTAGTAGTAGTAGTTATAATAGTAGAAGTAATAATAATAATAATATTATAATTAATATTACTAATACAAATACCACTACTACTACTACTACTACTACTACTACTACTACTACTACTACTACTACTACTACTACTACTACTACTACTACTACTACTACTACTACTACTACTACTACTACTACTACTACTACTACTACTACTACTACTACTACTACTACTACTACTACTACTACTACTATTACTACTACAACTACCACTATTACTACTACTACTAATACTACTACTACTACTACTACTACTACTACTACTACTACTACTACTAGAAGTAGTAGTAGTAGTAGTAGTAGTAGTTGTAGTAACAGTAGTACAAATACTACTACTACTACTACTACTATTATTATTACTACTACTGCAACTACTACTACTACTACTACTACTACTACTACTGCTGCTGCTGCTACTACTATTACTACTACTACTACTACTACTACTACTTCTACTACTACTACTTTATTTACTACTATTAATATTACTGCTACATTTACTATTATTAATAGTATTAATATTATTACTGCTGCTGCTACCACCACTAGTAATACTACTACTACTACTACTACTTCTGTTATTGCTACTATTACTTCTACTTATACTACTACTACCACTACTACTACTAATTCTACTACTATAACTACTACTACAACTACTACTACTACTACTACTACTACTACTATTACTACTACTACTACTACTACTACTACTACTACTACTACTATTACTACTACTACTACTACTACTACTACTACTACTACTAATACTACTACTACTACTACTACTACTACTACTAATTATACTACTACAACTACTACTACAACTACTACTACTACTACTACTACTACTACTACTACTACTACTACTTCTACTACTACTACTTTATTTACTACTATTAATATTACTGCTACATTTACTATTATTAATAGTATTAATATTATTACTGCTGCTGCTACCACCACTAGTAATACTACTACTACTACTACTTCTGTTATTGCTACTATTACTTCTACTAATACTACTACTACCACTACTACTACTAATTCTACTACTATAACTACTACTACAACTACTACTACTACTACTACTACTACTACTATTACTACTACTACTACTACTACTACTACTACTACTACTACTACTATTA
>OY759261.1:1886226-2011226 GCA_963662155.1 Lamellibrachia columna | reverse complement strand
CTACTACTACTACTACTATTACCTATTACTAATACTTGTGCTACCACTACTGCTATTACTGCTACTACTATCACTACTGCTACTGCTACTACTCTTATCACTACAACTACCGCAACTACAGCTGCTACTAAAATTACTGCTACAACTGCTACTACTACTTCTAAAAAAATACACTAATTATACAACTACTAATACTAATACCACTACAGTTCTACTGATACTACTACTACTAGTACTACTACTACTACTACTACTACTACTACTACTACTACTACTACTACTACTACTACTACTACTACTACTACTACTACTACTACTACTACTATTACTACTACTACTACTACTACTACTACTACTACTACTACTACTACTACTTCTACTACTACTACTACTACTACTACTATTGCTACTACTACTACTACTACTACTGCTACTAGTACTACTATTACTACTACTACTACTACTATTATTATTATTATTATTACTATACTGGTCATGCAACAAATATTGCAACAAATAATTAAACAACTATTATACTACTACTAATACCACTACAGTACTACTGGTACTACTACTACTACTACTACTAATACTAATACTACTACTACTACTACTACTACTACTACTACTACTACTTCTACTACTACTACTACTTCTACTACTACTAATACTACTACTACTACTACTACTACTACTACTACTACTACTACTACTACTACTACTACTACTACTACTACTACTACTACTACTACTACTACTACTACTACTACTACTACTACTACTACTACTACTACTACTACTACTACTACTACTACTACTATTATTATTATTATTATTATATTTATTATTATTATTACTATAATTGTTATGCAACAAATATGTGTTACACCTTATTTAAGTAACACAACTACTATTACAATTAATACACCTACAACTATTACTACTAGTAGTACTACTAATACTACTTCTACTAATACTACTACTACTAACGTCTATTTAACCCGTCTACATAACGCTTACAATTATTGCGTGTTTCACAGTTGGCGCCCTCGAACCCGGCTGTACAAGTGCAACTGTACTCGTTAATGTAATCTACACAGCTGCCTCCATTTTGACAAGGGTTGCTGACACATTCGTCTGCAAGAATACAACATCATTATGTTTGGTGTCAGTATATCTTTATTTTGCTTTACTAAACCGCCTGGGCTCGTTTTGTAAACTTATTTCTTTTCATTGAACACTGAGTAATATATCCTCAACAAATTAAGTTTATATCATTAAAAAGGATGATATTTTTTTAAAGTGCGTGCAGATAGGTAAAATTTTCATGTTAATGTGCAATTATTTGGTGTATTTTTTACAATATGTCAACTGTGTTCTACTATATGTTATTGAATGTTTACACAGAGTTAGTGTAATATCATTGAAATTGATTTAGTTTGTATTACTTAACATATAAATTACAATACTTCCAACATATGTAAAAACAATGCTTATAGTGCCTGGTGTTTTTATTATGATACTCTATTTTGCTCTTATTTTCTGGTGCTGGATTTTTTTCATATTGAGTGATATAACATAAAGGGTAGTATTGATCAATACAGCATGACAAAAGAGATCAATGTGTCACCAATGTCGTACACTTATTAGGTCTAAGCCTGGTAAAATGTGAAAACACGTGGATGAGGGTGTGTTTCATGGATTATCAGCGAACAATTTTATTGTTCCCTTCACGTTTGCCTCTTAATCGAATGTGTAATTGTCTATACAATACGGATTGCTGAAAAATAGTGATGAAACCAACATACCGATGCATATTGTGTTATTGTCGCAGTCAACTCGGAAATGCCAGCGTCCTGTTGTTCCGTCGTTTGTCGTGTTTTGGCAATTATCAAATGTCGCCGTCCCAGAGCCAGGCAAGGAGATGTAGTTCTTACCGTCACCCGAGTCAACTCCGCCCTGCAATGAGTTACTCCAACACGTGGATATAACGTAAACAAGTCAGTTTTTGCACATTATCACATGCAGTTCTACAATGGCAGTTGAAACGATACATTTAATAATATGAAATGTGGCTCCGACACTTAGCATTACGTTCTGATGGATGAAGTTGTTTTCCAAATGTAGACAAAACAATCACAATATTGTTAATCATGTCTATATTATATTAAAAAGATGGACTGTAATCATTGAATATAATATGTAGTTAGATTATTAATTAATAAACACTATTACAAGTGTCTTTCTTGTGCCACACAAAATGTGTTGTATGAAACAGTCAAATGGTGTTACACCGTCTAGTGTATACAGCTACTGTACAAGACTTTCTGAAAACGGTCCACCTACCCGTGCCGTTTACCTTAGATGTGCCTCCTTTATTCCATCTTGCTTGTCTCATTTCAAATTCATCTTGCGAAAAGTCAAACCTACCTAATATCCATTACACCATGCTAGCTCGTTTGTGAAACTGTTGTATGTAGTTTTTTTGTGAAATTATCACCCACACTATTAAATTATTAATTCTGCATGCATAATGTATTCAGGTGAAAATGGAAAGGCTGAAATTTTGGCATTGGTAAAATTTCTAAACTTTGTCTTATGATCGGCGGGAGGATATTAGGACATCAACGAACCGGATTCACGATAGATTGAATCAGTTGAAGATGCAAGTTTAAGGAAACGTTACATTAAGCATAAGATCGGGGCTAATTCAACTTCAGGTGCCACATACTTACGCAATACAACATGACGCATCACGTGGGTTGAAGGTTGTAGTTGCTGTTTTTGTTATATTATGGCATCGAAAAGAGAAAGTCCTATGATTGCAAACTGCATTGATGCATGCGGGCTACATGTGCGAACATCTTGCTTACTATGGCATATCTGTCGGCGTTTTTTCTGGTCACATTTATTTCGCCGTAGTTGAAGATTACGTAAGATTTGTTGCCGTCTGATACCATCACTACTTGGAATGTGTTCCTCTATAATAAACGAACACATCTGTATTAATTAAGCAACAATTCAATCTTACAGTTAGTTTCTACGTGGAAACACATTGCTACACTTGTAATCGTTTGAAATACTAGACATGTATTTGACAAGGAACCTTAAATCTCCTAATATATCGCTGTTTCCAGGATTTATTAAGTAATTTGAACTGCGCGGAAAGCATCAATGCCATTTTGAAGTTGTTTTACTAGACACATCGTACAGTGTATTAATTCCTTGTTTTTACGCCACTGTTTATTGTTAAAATGACTGTAGTTTCTCCATGTCAATATTACTGTTTTCATAACATTTGTTGTTTTAATCTAATTCACCGTAATGTTACCAAATTATATATATTAACGGTTTATTCATTGTTTTCATTAGTGAAAATGTTCTTACTGGTGTGGCGTTATCTCTGTAATAATACGTGACGTTATGCCAGGTGGCGATGAAGACCCAGGTAGCTGTGAACCCGGTTCTGTCTGCCACGTCGTTCGTCGCTCGCTGTAGAATGTCAGGGTCTGTTGTTTGTCTGTAGAACAATCGACCGTCGTTGAAGAAGCTCCGTAGTGCCGCCACCGCAGGATTGATATACGGGAATGTATCCGATACGTAAACGTTTGACAGGCCTTCATTGAACTTAATCAACCCGTTAACGTGTATCTGCAGATCAAGCAATATCGAATCAACGTGACGCGGAAACTCGGCGGTTAGAGCGCAGGGCTGTCAAAGAGATCATCGGGATTTTAATCCGCCTGGTGCAGTTTCGAAACTTGGTCTATTTCGTTCACTCGACATTGCTAAAGTTCATTCAGCCGTGCAAACGAGTGGATGGGCATAGGCGATAATCGGTTTCCAACGATGGAGTTATAAGAGAGAACAGCTGTCACGCGGGATTCCAGCGATGGAGTTATAAGAGAGAACAGTTTTTATGCAGGAATTGCATCGCGGCTGGATGGTGTGTGCCTGAACAGTTTAGCCAGGGACAAATCGAATGTTGGGGGAAGCAGAATACATTGATCCGTTTGCTTTGTTTCACTTTACTCAATAATAATAATATGTAACAGTGCTTGTAAATTATTTACACGAGCCATATATATAGGGATTACTCTTTTTTAAATGATTAAGCGTATCTGCTAAGAAAACAAACATTATTACATGTTACATCACTTCGCAGCTTGCACTGTCATTACACGACAAAGAAGACAGAACACATCTTACGCGATGCAACACACCACATTCATTCCAGCGAGATCAGGCAGGCGGAATCTGTCCAGTTATGCACGCTCTGCCTGTTACAGCAGATATTTTGTACCATCCGCCATCAGAGCCGTTAACTCCTGATTGCTAAGTTACGGAGGGGTATGTGAGAACAATAGAACTATACACATACATGTTCTTGCTTGTTCTGTTTTTACAAATCATATGATTGCATTAAGTTAAGTATTTTTCTTGCAAGTTTTTGTACTTTGTATTTTTAACTCCTTTATCAAATGTATATCCATGTTATTGGACCAATAAAGGTATTATTATTATTATTAAATACAATATATAACGACGCTGGTATTGTGACATTTTGCTTCTTCACCTAAAATATTGATAAGGCATTATGACACATTGGACAAAGTGTTATCACAGTGCACGATTCTATGAACTTGGAGAAGCATATACACAACCAACAGGTTGATAGAGTTTCACAATTAAGTTCATCGAAGTATTATAATTATCTGTTCACACTTTTTTCTTTCTCAAATAAGCTTTTGGAAACAAATCGGCATTGCGTTCTTGCAAACATATTTTCAAATAACTATACCTACCCACAGGTTGTTGTAGCTTGTGCCATATAGCACGAATGGAGTGGATGCTGAAAACTGCCCTGATGAAGTCCCTGGATGAATTCGAACAATGACGTCACCGACACCGGTTCCGTAAGGGTAGAAATGAGCCGGCGCTGATATGCTTTGCCCCAATGCGTCTGTAAGATTAAATATTTATGTAACCATCATTATATTGTACCGACATGTTTTCGTTGTCCATACTAACATGGTTCTGTCACATGTGGGATTTCCTTTAATCGAACACTGGTTAATGTCACCGCAACAACTTCAGTTCAACTTGTTCTAACCTATCATAATACTAATTTGTTCTACTTATGTTATTATTTCTTCGATTGTATATACCAATATATAAAAATTTTCATATCAATCTCCATGTTGATCTAGTCAATATGTCTTTGAAAGTGTTATTAGTATGTACTCTGTATAACAACACGTGCGATCAAAACAGAAACTAACAACTGCTATTTATGTATTTATTATTATTCCTTGAATTTGTTTTGTGTAATTCTATCTTGCCTTTATTTTCTGCTGATTAAACTACTAACAATAATATAAATTTAAGTAACTGCATTAACGACAATATTCATACATACGCTACTCCAAGACCAAAGTGTTGCAGAGACATCCCTAACAGCAATGTTGTATACTTACTAGGTGTACACTCTTTAAAGACATCCCTAACAACAATGTCGTATACTTACTAGGTGTACACTCTCTCAAGACATCCCTAACAGCAATGTCGTACACTTACTAGGTGTACAATCTTTAAATACATCCCTAACAGCAATGTCGTACACTTACTAGGTGTACATTCTTTAAAGACATCCCTAACAGCAATGTCGTACACTTACTAGGTGTACACTCTTTAAATACATCCCTAACAGCAATGTCGTACATTTACTAGGTGTACACTCTTTAAAGACATCCCTAACAGCAATGTCGTGCACTTACTAGGTGTACACTCTTTAAAGACATCCCTCACAACAGTGTCGTACACTTACTAGGTGTACACTCTTTAAAGACATCCCTAACAGCAATGTCGTACACTTACTAGGTGTACACTCTTTAAAGACATCCCTCACAACAGTGTCGTACACTTACTAGATGTACACTCTTTAAAGACATCCCTAACAGCAATGTCGTACACTTACTAGGTGTACACTCTTTTAAAGCGAAGACACGTGGAACAGCAAGCAACAACACTATCGAAGTCAAATCTTATATTTACATAACTTATCCATACAATATGTATTGCTGAGAAAACTAATGATGAAACGAACAAACCTTGACAAGTTGTAGCCGTCTCGCCGTCAACTCGGAAATGCCAGCGGCCCGTTGTTCCGTCGTTTGTCGAGTGTTGTAAATTAGCTATCGCCGCCGTCCCAGAGCCAGGCAGGGATATGTAATTCGTTCCATCCCAAGCGTTAACCCCAGCCTTCAGTGTGAGTAATATTACTGTACATATTGTGATCAGTAAGATAACTGGTGGAATAAGAGGGAATTAAAATGTTTTGTTAATCGCGATTGCATTTCATATTAGCTCCTGCATTTGGAAATATCGTGAACTTGACAGCATTTGCAAATTATTATAAACAACGAATACAACTGGAAAATAAATTATAGTTGATGGGATGAACGAAATACTATGTACTATCAGGCGGAAGAGTTGCAGAGAAATTAACGTTTTGATGGGAGAAATGTTGTAGTAAATGTAGACAAACAAAACAATCACATTATTATAAATCATCACGTACAAATGTAGACAAACAAAACAATCACATTATAAATCATCACGTACAAATGTAGACAAACAAAACAATCACATTATAAATCATCACCTACATATTATGCTAACAGGCTGAATTGGGTGTTTATGAAATAAAGAACAAATAAATGTGTCATAATCTGTTAGGCTATTACCCAGGGTGCAATGGTGTCAGTCTTCTGAGTCATGCAATGCAGTGCAATAGGACGCACAATGAGTGTTGGACGTAGTACTTGCTATTTGTTCTATGATGGCATCGAATAGAGAATGTGCTACGATTTCAAATCGTGCGTCATGACAAAACCAATGCTTACCACTGCAAAACTGCCGCCAGAGTACAATGCTTTTGTCCACGTTATTTCACCGTAGTTGAACATCACGAAAGATGTGCTACCGTCTGATATGAGCACTGTTTGGAATGTGTTTGTCGGAGTCCCACCATCTCGCTGTGGTAAACGACCACAACTGTTTAATACAATTACGTTACTCAATAAACTCAACAAACAGAAACACACACACACACTTGCTACAATTTGAAATACTGTATAATATATACTGTATAATATATGTGGTGCTTGGAGCTTATTATTTTTATTATATATATATATATATATATATATATATATATATATATATATATATATATATATATATATATATATATATATATATATACACATATATTATCAAGAACCATTAAAGTCTTAAAATGAGCTATTACATATCATATTTTATTTGTTTTTGATAGGCGTCAATCGATCACGGATTATCCAAGTGGACATCACGTCATTTTGGTGATAGATAATTGATAATTACACACTCAACCTTTCTGCATGTTGCAATGAGGATTGAGCCGTCGTCGTTGGCTCGTCGCCATGACTAGTCTCAACAGACAATATCACGTTCAGCCACACATTACAACCAGACGCACTCAGCACATGACATGCCACGACTGGGCGACTAACAATCACAAAGACATTGTAAAATTAATTGATCGGAAGTAGTTGATGTGCAAGACAGGTTTGGTACAGCAAAACACACAGCCGACGTTACACATGGGTAAAACAATCAGCCAAGTAGCAACTCAACTGTGAGAAGTAGACTTCACAGTAATCACCTGACAATGGATTTCTATGTTTCGTTTTGTGTAATTTATTTTCAGTGTTGTGATTACATAACTGCATTTACTTACTGAAGTGTACGCGCAATTAGTCAACGAAACACGAAGTTTATTATTGAAGTTAAAATTTACAACTCAAGTCAAAAGCGAAGTGAACTCAACACCTTTTAGGGAGCAATAGTTATTTACGCGTAGCAGTTACAGGACCCCCCCAGCACCCGAAAAGGGGGAAAATGAGTGCTTGGAGACAACTAACTGAATGTCACATGAGAGTGTTCTGATACTTTCCTGGGAGTCTGACTTGACGTCCACATTTCATTTGTTTGGTAGCAGAATCATGTATTTTCACTCCTGTTGGTACTTCTGCTACAGGACGACCACGAGGAGGTCACTTGGCTGGCTCAACTGGTTTCACAGGATCAAGGAAAGCTGGCTTAAGACAGTCGACTGCGACAGTTTCCTGTCAGTTGCCCAAATCAAGTGCGAAAGCCTTGTCTCCGTGTTCTAGGACTTTGAGAATGGCCCCTCATAAGGTGGTGTGAGAGGCGGCGATGATTGTCTCTATGAACAAAAACGTAGCCACTGTTCGCACATGTGACTGGCACAGACGACGGTCTGGTACCATGTGGAACTGGTGGGCGAGGCGCCAGCCCGCGAACTGTCTCACGGAGTCGTGGAAGAAATTGCGCGGCGTCCGGTGGTGCTTGGCCGAGAGGCAGGGAATCCCCCAGGATAGTGTGTTGAGTTTCGTACACCATATCTGCCGAAGAGCATCCCAGATCCTATTTCGGCGCAGTACGGATGCCCAACGACACCTACGGCAGTTCATCAATCCAGTTTGGACCGTTGAAACGGGCCATCAAGGCCGACTTGAGGTGGCGGTGAAATATTTCCACCAGTCCATTTGATTGCGGATGGTAAGCGGCTGTTCTATGTAGACGGGTACTAGGAGTTGTGACAGGGCTTGCACAATTCTGAGGTACACTGCGACCCCCTGTCTGAAGCAGGCGATCCAGTGGAATGCTAGGGCATTGGCACATGTGGTAGTTTGAGCATCCATAACTGGGATGGCCTCTAGCCATCTGGTGAACCTATCTAACACTGTGAACAGGTAGCGAAAGTTCTGTGAAGGCGTAAGAGGACCCACTAGGTGAACGTGGATGTGGTCGAAACGGCGGGTAGGTGGCATGAATTGACCGACGGGTGTCGTGTTTTGTCAGTTCACCTTAGCCGCTTGACAACGAAGACAAGTCTTCGCCCAAATGCCGACCTGCTTATTTAGACCAGGCAGTACAAACTTATCAGCGACTAGCTTCTTAGTCGCTCTGATAGCCGGGCGAGAAAGGACGTGGATAGCATCGAAAACAATGCGTTGCCAGGTATCAGGAACGAGAGGCCTGAGTCGTCCAGTGGATACGTCGCAGCAGATGGTATTCCTTCCAATGCCGAGCGTTATGTGAAGGAGGTCGAGGCCTGTGATGGCTATTGAACGGAAGGATGCAATCCCTTCATCTGCTCGCTGGGCCGCTGCCATAGCGTTGAAGTCCACATCCGGAATATGGGAAGTCATGGCTGAGATTGCAGCCCTTGACAGGGTGTCCACAAAGCAGTCACTCTTACCATCGATGTGGCGGACATCTGTGGTGAATTCTGAAATGTACGCCAAGTGTCTCTGCTGCCGAGGGGACCACGGGTCACTGGCCTTGAAGATAGCAAAAGTCAAAGGATTGTGGTCTGTGTAAAGCGTGAACGAGCATCCTTCCAGGAAGTACCGGAAGTGTCGAATAGCGCGGTAGGCAGCCAGAAGTTCACGGTCGAATGCACTGTACTTCTGTTCAGGAGGCCGAAGTTTGCGGATAAAACAGACCAATGGTTTCCATGAGCCGAGGTATTGCTCGAGGACAGCCCTAACTGCTGGTCCTGAAACATCGCCTGTAAGGGCTGTTGGTGCAACAGCTTGTGGGTGCGCGAGCATAGTAACATGCCCAAGAGCCTCTTTGGTGGCAGTAAACGGATGCTGGAGTTCTTCGGTCCACTCCAAGTTTGTGGGTTTGCCCGCCAAAGCATCATATATAGGGCGCATGATGTGAGCGGCTTTGGAAACGAACCGGTGGTAGAAGTTCATCATCCCAGCAAACTGCTGGAGCCCTTTGACGGTTTTCGGCAGTGGGAAAGCTTGGATAGGTTTCACTTTGGCTTGTAGGGGGAATGCCCCCTGGCTTGTGATGCGATGGCCCAGATGGTTGTTGTACCAAATTGGCATTTATTGACATTAATCACCAAATCGTGGGCTGCTAGGCGGTGAAAAACGGTTCGTAGGATAACTTTATGCTCATCTACAGAAGCACTGCCTACTAGTATGTCGTTCAAGTAGACAAACACAAACTCAAGACAGCTGCCGTGTCCATAAGCCGCTGAAAAGCTTGTGCTGCATTCTTGAGGCCAAACGAGGTCCGTAGAAACTCAAAAAGGCCGAAACGTGTGATGACTGCCGTCTTATTGATGTCATCTGGGGCCATATGTATCTGGTGGTATCCTCGCACAAGACCAATCTTCGAAAATATCGTAGCACCCGCAAGTTGCGCAGAAAAGTCTTGAAAGTGTGGCACATGATAACGATCGGGCACCGTGACATCATGAAATTCATCAAATATCCGCTTAAAGGAATTGTCCGAGTCGATATGGTGGAGTCTGAGTGCAGGCTGGTTAGAGTGTTGGAGTTCAACGCCGGTGAAAGACGTTGCGTTCACCAAGCGTCGGCTTTGTAGATCTACCAAAATGCCGTGTGCCTGAAGGAAATCTGACGCAGTAGGGGTATTTTCACATCAGCAAGAACGAAAAGTCACGTATAATGGTGTTTCACAAATGTTAGCTGCATCTCTCGGTTCCCGTATGTTGTGATGGTTGTTCCTTTAGCAGTGATCAGAGAAGGAGTATGTGTGCCGCTGCGGATGTCTTGGTAAGAGGCTGGGAAGATGCTATCGGCGGCTCCTGTATCAACGAAAAACCTCCGACCGGGGTTACCGCCGCCGAAGCTACTACTGACGGCCGGTTTGCTCGTTTACCGAAAATATGCACGGAGGGTTGCACTTCCTGGCTGCACTACCGAATTTCCGATGATAGAAGCACACGTCTGAATCTTGCGCGGTTATGGCTTGGAAGTCGGTACCGTCCTTGAACTTCGGCTGCGCTGTGTAGGAACCTTCGGTCTCTGCTGCGGACGTCCAGTAACGAGATTCCGGGTCGGGAAATGCTGGTCGTTTTAAGCGAAAGCAACTGCCGATTGGCTCCTGACTTACCACAGTTGATCAGCAAACTTCGTTAATGCTCTTTGGTCTTCAAAACTGGCCGTGGCCAGCTGCAGTCGAATGTCTTCCGGCATCTGCCGGAGGAACAAAGAGGATGCTCGGCTTATGGTCACCAAAGAAAGCTAACATTTCGTCCATTAACTCCGATGGACGTCGGTCCCATTAACACTGGATGTCGAGGAGTCGGTCGGCGCGTTGACGCCTGGATAAACCGAATATGTCAGTGAGGCGAGTTTTAAAATTTTCGTATTTGTTAGTCTGTGGCGGAGCTACGGGGATGTCAATTAGACGCAGCGCTGTCGTTTGATCCAATGCTGCCACTACGTAGTGGTATTTTGTGTCGCCTGAGGTGATGTGCCGAAGGGAAACTGCGCCTCTGCTTGCTGCAACCATACACGAGGGTGGTCAGCCCAGAAGAAGCCTCTACTTGCTGCAACCATACACGAGGGTGGTCAGTCCAGAAGACGCCACTACTTGCTGCAACCATACACGAGGGAGGTCAGTCCAAAAGACGCCTCTACTTGCTGCAACCATACACGAGGGTGGTCAGTCCAGAAAACGCCTCTACTTGCTGCAACCATACACGAGGGTGGTCTGTCCAGAAGACGCCTCTGCTTGCTGCAACCATACACGAGGGTGGTCAGCCCAGAAGACGCCTCTGCTTGCTACAACCATACACGAAGGTGGTCAGTCCAGAAGACGCCTCTACTTGCTGCAACCATACACGAGGGTGGTCTGTCCAGAAGACGTCTCTGCTTGGTGCAACCATACACGAGGGTGGTCAGCCCAGAAGCTTGAGTCTGACTGCTTTATCTGCCACGTTTGCTTTGCGCGGGTTTAGTATTCATGGACGACTATCGTTATGCGAGTTCACAGTTGGCCGAGTTATTTGCGAGCTCAATTGACTGTTAGCCGAATTGGTTGTCGGCTGAATTGTGTGAAAACCGTGTTGATTGTGAGCAGAGTTGGCTGTGGGTCAAAATCGCTGCGAGCTTAATTGTTTGCAGGCCAAGCTGTTTGTCAGCCCTCTTGGCCTTTTCGCTTAAATGTGCATATTACGTTTAAATGGAGCGCGTGATTTATAGCTCCAACAGTTCTAGCACAAACTCAAAATGCCGTCTTTGGTCGTCAGGGTCACCACTGAAGTGTACGCGCGACTAGTCAACGAACCACGAAGTTTATAATTGAAGTCAAAATTTACAGCTCAAGTCAAAAGCGGAAGTGAGCTCACCAACTTTTAGGGAGTGATACTTATTGAAGCGTAGCCGCTACATTACTTACATGTTCTATGTAATACGTGACGTTATGCCAGGTGGCGATGAAGACCGAGGTAGCTGAGAACGGTGAACCGTTTGCCACGTCGTTCGTCGCCTGTTGTAGAATGACGGTGTCCGTCAATTCTCTGTAGTACACTCCACCGTGGTTTCTTCTCGGATCAACATCGCTCAGGAGCGGCGCCACCGCGGGATAGGGATAGTGTAGAATGTCGAATGGTTGAACAACTTGAACATCTATGTCACCGTCGAACGAGATTATCCCATTTGGGTGAACCTAGTGACGGGGAGATATCGCGTCAGCATTCACGATTGGTTAGTGACAACATTAATTAAGGGAGCCAGCAATAAAGGGATTACTCCCTCCCTCCCTCCCTCCCTCCCTCCCTCCCTCCCTTCCTCCCTCCATCCCTCCCTCCCTCCCTTTCTCCCTCCCTCCCTCCCTCCCTCCCTCCCTCCCTCCCTCCCTCCCTACCTCACTCCCTCCCTTCCTCCTTCTCTCTCTCTCTCTCTCTCTCTCTGTATATATATATATATATATATATATATATATATATATATATCTCTCTCTCTCTCTCTCTCTCTCTCTGTATATATATATATATATATATATATATATATATATATATATATATATATATATATATATATATATATATATATATATATATATATATATATATATATATATATATATATATATATATCACTCTCACTCACCCTATTCCTCTCTCTTTCTCACACACTCTCACTCTCTCTATCTTTATCTCTCTCTCACTCTCACTTTAAGTAAATATGTGTGTCATTATTTCACGTATCTGTGCTTACCCACAGGCCGTTCATGCAGGCGCCAAATAACGCGAATTGAGTGGATAGTGGAATAAATTCTGAAGTTCTTTGGTCGCTCGCTAGAAACAATGTGTCGCCAACGCCGGGTCCGTAGGGGTAGAAGTGTTTCAGTGCCGGGATGCCTCCTCCCAAAGACGTCGCAGGAAGCAGAGCGCAGAGCGCCAGCAGTGGCAGGCGAATGACGAGTAGAACCATCGTGTTGATCAACAGCTCGTTCTGTCACGCCCTCACGCCTTGATACAGATTTATATACCCTCAGCCGGAATCGTAGATACCACTGTCAAGTGAATGATAATTGTCACTCCTTCGTTAGTGTTAACATCACATCCGACTCGTCGCACATCACCATATTTGGACAAGCATTTCGCCATGGGCCATACTCAATATTGGCGCAGGCAACGCATGCAAATATATATATATATATATATATATATATATATATATATATATATATATATATATATATATATATATATATATATATATATATATATATATATATATATATATATATATAATGTTCTACCAAATGATAACATAATTGTCAAGGTCAGTAAAGGTCAGTTAAAAACTGGACCGCCAACATCTCTCCAGTAATGAAAGCACACACACACACACACACACACACACACACACACACACACACACACACACACACACACACACACACACACACACACACACACACACACACACACACACACACACACACACACACACACACACACACACACACACACACACACACACACACACACACACACACACACACACACACACACACACACACACACACACACACACACACACACGGTCACCAAAACTGGACATTCAAAAGTGCCGTTGGGAGGCAGATGAAACAGTTCATGGAAACTATTAAGACTTTAACCAGTGACTATGTGAAAAGGTTTGGCCGGTCGTTGCGGCTGGTGTCCTTAAGAATAAAGATCGTTACCAGGTCCGGCGACGTGAACGTGAATTCACGACTGTTCCTATTAATTTTTTTAGTGAATTCACGTATGTTCCTATTTATTTCATCGCACATTTTCAGGTAAATGTTTGACAATTCGATTGTAAGAATCGAAGTGATCATTAAACTGACTAAACAAATTCCCCGTGAATGTAAGTGAATACACTTAATGCGTGCGTGAAATTTGGTGTCCACCATTTTAAGGTAACGAACGTTGTCGCAACGACCGTTACACGCCAGTGTACTTCGTGCTTAAATCATTGAGCATAGGACACCATCTCTCTCTCTCTCTGCGTTTTCGATACTGGCATACAAAAGTGGGACACAGAGGATCAACATTCATCAATGGAAACTGATATTAGTTTTATTACATTCTTGAACACATTCTTGATACCAGGAAACAGTACAACGTTATTTACTCAAAGGTAAGTGTGCAGCAATTGCATTGTAAAACTAGCCTTGCATGACGTAACGGTCGTAACTTGGTGTCATTCAGTGGCCTTATTATCAAATAAATAATTTTTTTTAAGTCCTCTATCCTGAGAGAATATATTTTGGAACTATAACACTAAATGTATAATTATAACTGTCTTCATATAATTTGAACATGTTAAATTAACATTTAAAAAAGTATACTGTTACACCAGTGACGGAGACATCAAGTATCTAATTATGTTGTATTCATTTAATGGGAACAATGATTTTTTACATTCCAAATATATATGTATATATATATATATATATATATATATATATATATATATATATATATATATATATATATATATATATATATATATATATATATATATATATATATATATATATATATAGGTTGACCCACTTCAATATATAATCTTCGAACGCAAACTGTTGTGTTGTACTTCGGGAACAGCGTTCGTGCAGAAAACATCAGGGTGGAAAAGCAATAGCGATCATAAAGTGAGAAGGCAAACGGAAGAGAGGAAGGCCACACATGAGATGGATGGGTGAGGTCAAGGAACAACACAGTCGATTATAGACGAGTTGCGAGAAGCAACAAAACACAGGGTTGGTTGGAGAGAGAGCTCATCTTTGATGTTATCTGAAATCTTTGAATTGAAGGGATATAACACAATCATCATCAAGGGAAGGCGACAGTATACCATTACATCTGCGTGTTATTTTACATTACATGAATAGAACGATGCGATTCAAGGAGCGACGACAAACCTGACGTGGTATTCCGAGGTGTTCCACTTCAAATTAATATTTTCCAAGTATAATAACAATAATAATTTATTTCGGGAACTTGATCCTATAAAACACGTTAATACACCTTCAAAATTAAAGATTTCTTGGCACTGATCACATTAAAAAAAATTAGAACTGTGCCATGTGAAAACATCCTGTTGACATTGTTCACATACTAGCTGTGATATCCTACCTCTTCTCAATGGGCATATGACATGTTTGACTCCTTTTATCAGTGCTCTAAGTTTAGTGAAACCGATGTGATGTATTGACTAATAAACTCTTCACCAAGTTCTATGAGGAATGCTCTGCGTCACATAGAATTTTTTTTCAGGTTTGCACTGTGAATGTGGTCGTTCAAATGATTAGGGCAGCGATTGCAGCAACGTCAATCATATTGAAGAAGATGGTCGCAGGCCAGGGACATATATTGTACTTGAAGGCGTACATCGTGATTAAATGGTCGATGTTATTCAAAACACTCTTTGTCATGTCGTAATGCAAAACAACAGCAGTGTTTTCATTATCGATAACAGGTACGCATTTGTTATGCAGTGTACAGAGGCAAGATTCATTTTGTTCTTCTGTAGTACGTCTAACTGACGACGAGGATTTGTTTAATTTCTAGAGGGAAATCAGGCTTGTTGCACAGCTTTGTCCCGACTAAACAGTTGAGTTTTTGTCCAGCTGCTTGTGGACACTGGTCAAGACATTGTCCGTGCTGGTATTTATATGTAACTGCTCTTTGTGTTCATGGACGCACCTGGTGTGTAATACGTAGGACGTGCAGCAATAAATATATATGATTGCTGTTAGTTCGTCAGTTTGGTTACGAACTATTCTGATATTATTGCTAATAAACCCACTCGGTAAGAAAGGTTGCAATAGCTACGTGATTGGGGTATCAAAGATGAGATTCGTGTGTCGCTGCAGCACCCACTCCCCTCGGACTGTTGTATTCTCACATTTCTCTCTGTCGTCGCTCTTAGTGTCGCGTCGTTCTATTGTTGTAATACAATTAAGCACGCAGTTGTAATGGCATACTTGTGGTGGCGTCCACGATGAGCTAATCCAATTATTCTAGAAGAGAACATAACACAATTGGCAGCTCACCACTTGGTTGTTGCCCATCACAAATATGCATGCCTCTATGCTAACCAACGTGAAGAGTGTCTCCTCGATTCATTGGCGACAGTAAGATTCTCCCGTCGGAACATCGGCGGGAGAATCTTGGAGCAGCAGCGATTTTATTTCGGTGTAGAGATTTGACAGAAAAGCGTGGCATATCGACTAGAATAACTATTACTAATGCATATATATTATACATAAACGTATTGTAGACAT
Source organism: Lamellibrachia columna (assembly GCA_963662155.1). NCBI lineage: Eukaryota > Metazoa > Annelida > Polychaeta > Sabellida > Siboglinidae > Lamellibrachia > Lamellibrachia columna. Next base: position 1,994,537 of record OY759261.1, on the reverse strand, counting down.
ATATTAGGAAACAGTTTTTGTTAATTATTAGTCAGAGGCAGTATTTTAGCATAAGTTAGTTCCGGATTCCGACAGGGAAGTCGGCGAGCGATATATATATATATAGGGTTGTTTACCATTCGAAAATGGAGACAGCATAGTGAATAGTCAGACAGAGTGGAATATTGGTTAGAATAAGTATTACTATTACACATATATTAAACACAAGCTATTTATAGACATAAAAGCAAGGTCATGTCTAACCAATCTCTTGTGTTTTTTTTAAGAAATTACAAAGTGGGTAGATAACGGGTCACCAGTGGATGTTGTCTACTTAGATTTTCAGAAAGCTTTCGATAAAGTGCCACACCAAAGATTGATACTTAAACTAAAAGCCCATGGCATAGGTAATGATGTAATCAAGTGGATAGAAAAGTGGCTTACACACAGAAGACAGAGAGTAATAGTAGACGGTGAGATTTCAAACTGGAAATCGGTTTTGAGTGGGGTACCACAGGGATCAGTATTAGGCCCTATACTGTTTTTAATATATATAAATGATCTAGAAGATGACATATTTAGCAAAGTACTGAAATTTGAAGATGACACAAAAGTATTCAGAAAGGTTACAAATGATACAGATAAACAAAGTTGACAGGATGATCTAGATAAATTAGTTAAATGGTCAGAAAAATGGCAAATGTTATTCAATTTTGGGAAGTGCAAATGTATACACATAGGACATGGAAACATGGACGAAGAATATAAAATGGGGGATGCTGTACTAGGTAGAACCACACAAGAAAAGGACTTAGGAGTAACATTTAGTGCTGACATGAAAGTTTCAGAGCAATGTGGGATTGCTGCTTCAAAAGGAAATCAAATTCTTGGGCTAATTAGGAGAACTATCATGTATAAGGAGAAACAGCTAATTGTACCCCTGTACAAAGCAATAGTTAGACCACATTTGGAATATTGTATTCAAGCATGGAGGCCGTATCGTAAAAAGGACATAGACAAGCTAGAAAGAATACAACGAAGAGCAACCAAAATGATTCCAGAATTGAGAAACCTTAGATACGAAAGTCGCTTATTAAAGTGTGGTTTGACAACAATAGAGACCAGGAGACTAAGAGGAGACCAAATAGAAGTATTTAAAATAGTGAACGGTTATGAGGATGTTGATAGGAATATGTTCTTCAAACTTAAAGAAGGCAGCAGAACCAGAGGACACAAAGCAGCATTAGTTAAGGAGCAGTGTAGGTTGGACATGAGAAAGTACTCTTTCTCACAGAGGGTGATAAATGAATGGAACAAACTGCCAAATGATTGTGTTAATGCTAGTAGTGTGAATATGTTTAAAAATAGAATTGACAGATATTTGATAAGGGTGGGCTACACATAGATGATAAAAGTGTTGGACTCTCGATAAGCCAATGGCTTCCGTGTCCACTTTGCCATCTGGAACTTGTTGTTTGGGATGGCAATCTTGTTAAATCTTGTTAAATATATTAAGAGACTGTTTTTGTTAACAGAGACAGTATTTTTCCCGGACTCTTATTGACATATATTCAGCGAGTGATAAAGGGGGTTTGTTTACAGCTAGTGAATTAAACTGGCGTGTCAAAATATCGTTTACATTGTTGAATATATATGGGATAAATTGATAAATGTACATACATTACATGCATTAGTCAACGTTCTCGATAAAAAAGGAAATAACAGCAGGATTTTAGCTTAAGTTGGTATACACTGAATTCATTGCTTGTTTACATAGCGTTCTCTGTATTCACTAGGTGGCAGGCATATTTCGGTTCATGCGTGCTTAGTAAAAAAAGACATAGTTAGCAAATATATTATTGTCAATATTAAATTAAATCCTAAATATCCCAGCCTAAAGTATTCTTTTGAACACAAAAACGGCCTTATTCAAGGCTAACGTACAATCAAATTAAGACTAAATTCTGTGATGGCGAAGTGCAAACAACAGGCAAAGGCCATCAAGGCATTTAATATGCGGCAGTTGCAGCAACTGTGTGGACTTCCGTGTGTGAGAAGTCCTGGGCTGAGGTTCAGGCGGATAGTTTTAGTTTTGAGTGTAGGGGATGTGTGAAGATGAAGGAACTAGAGGTGGAGTTGGAACAGCTGAGACTGCTCGTTGTGGCAATGGTGGGAAGGGAACAGGTGGGTTGTGCCAGTGGTTCCGTTGGGGGGGGGGGCGGTAGACGCTAAAGCGGGGGAATACGATTCGAGAGATGCTAGGGAAAGCTCACCTCAGCCTGGGAGGAGGCTGAGAGGAGGTAAGGTGACAGATCGTACGGAGACAGGATGAAAGGAGACGGGACAGAGTCTTAAACAAGAGAGATGACGTGGTGGTCTGCTTGACTGGGGCCAAAATAGAGGCGATAACTGAGAGGGTAGAAAACATCGTGGGTTCGGGCAAGGGTGGATCTGTTTTAGTACACGTAGGGACAAATAACGCAGAGAGGGAGGGTACAACTGCCATAGTTAGGAAACACAGGAAGTTGGTCAGAACACTAAAGCAGACGCAGGTTGAGCAGATAATACTCTCAGGGATTTTACCAGTAATATGAAGGAGGGGTCACAGTTATCGAACTTACCTGGGATGGCAATTAACATGCTAGAAGCTATGTAGGGAAGAGGAAGTTGGATTTGTGGGGAAGTTTTATTGGGAGGGCTGATATGTACATGAAGGATGGGCTTTATCTAAGTGGAAAGGAGGCAGCAGTATTTGCGGACGAACTCTTAGCAGCACTAGATAGTGGCATGGGTAGCCTAAAAAAAAGTTTAGGAGAGATCGAATAGGAAGAAGGGAGAGGAGTTACTTTATATGTTAAAGCATCTATTCAGGCTTATGAATTAAAACTAGAAGGGGAAGCAAATTGCAATGAAGCTGTTTGGTGCAAAACATTTTCAGGAAATTCAAAATTATATATTGGATTAGTTTACCGAAGTCCAAACATAAACGAAGAGGATAACACAAAAATACAAAACGCTATAATGGAAGTTAGTAAAGGGGAATGTATCATAATGGGAGATTTTAACCTTGGACACATACAATGGAAATTTGTAGAGAGTACAGGGGGTGAGGACCAACAATTTCTATTCATATTTTAATTCAGGATAGCTTCCTTACTCAGCACGTGCTAGAACTAACCAGGGGAGAAAATGCATTAGATATAGTTTTGTTATAACAAAAAGAATTAGTGGACAATGTAAAAATACTGGAACCACTGGGTAACAGTAACCATAATCAAAAACATTTTGACATCATTGTAAAATCAGAAAGTAAATATAAAAAAACGTGCAAGAGAAACTTCCACAAAGGTAACTATACAGATATGAGAAAATACTTAGCAAAGTTAGATTGGAATAACATGCTGATGAATAAGACCGCAATTGAATGTTGGAATATGTTAAAATATGAAATTGAGAGTATCATCGATAAATTCGTTCCCTTGAAAAACAAGGAAAACGGTATAGAGAGAGACACTTGTCAAAAGAAGCTATTAGAAAAATTGTGTTCAAGCAAATGTGGAGGGTTTATAGGCGTGCCAGATAGGAAGATGACTATGCAAATTACAAAAAGGCACTTAATGCAGCTACAACAGAAATTAGACAATCTAAAAGAAGCTATGAGCAAAAACTAGCATGTAACATAAAAAATTACAGCAAAAGTTTGGTATGCATATATCAGGAGTAAACAAAACGTACTAGACAAGGTTGGACCTCTAGAAGACAATGCTGGAAATATAGTATCACAGGGTTTTTTAATGGCAGAAGACCTAAATGGTTATTTCAGTTCAGTGTTTACCAGAGAGGATATTAGTTCACTACCAGTTCCAGATATTAAATTTAAGGTCGCTAAATCTGAATATTTAGGACCGTTAATTGTCACACCAGAAAATAAAGACAAAAAAGGATAATGAATCACCGGGAGTGGATGGAATTCCTCCAAAACTACTAATGGAAACAGTAGAACAAATTAGTACACCACTTGCAAGAGTGGTCAAATTGTCATTAAAATAGGGAGTTGTTCCGTTTGAATGGAAAGAAGCAAACATCATACCATTATTTTAAAAGGGTTCGAGAAATAAGTCAGAGAATTACAGACCAGTAAGTTTAATGTCAGAGATTTGTAAATTATTAGAAAGGTTAATTAAAGACTATGTGGTGGATTTCCTTATTAAGCATACATTTTAAAATCCATATCAACATGGATTCCTAAAAGCGAGGTCATGCTTAATAAATATGTTATGTTTTTTGGAAGAAAACACTAAGTGGATAGACGAGGGATCGCCAGTAGATATTATCTACTTAGATTTTCAGAAAGCTTTAGACAAAGTGCCACATCCACGATTACTACTAAAGTTAAAAACCCATGGTATCGGGGATAGCATAATTTGCTGGATAGAACAATGGCTGACTGACACAAGACAACGAGTTGTAGTAGATGGAAAAGCTTCAAACTGGAAATAAGTTTTGAGCGGGGTACCTCTAGGATCAGTATTAGGACCTTTATTTGTATTAATATAATATATACATATATATATATATATATATATATATATATATATATATATATATATATATATATATATATATATATATATATATATATATATATATAAATATATATATATATATATATATATATATATATATATATATATATATATATATATATATATATATATATATATATATATATATATATATATATATATATATATGACTTGGACGACAGTATGCCAAGTAACGTACTGAAATTTGCGGATGACACAAAACTGTTTAGAAAGGTTAATACTGATTGTGATAAAAAAAACATGTACAAAACGATCTAGACAGATTAGTGAAATGGTCTGAGAAATGGCAGATGTTCAATTTTGGGAAACGCAAATGGCTACATACAGGACCTGGGAACTTGGATGTAAACTATAAAATGGGAAATACTGTTCTGGGTACTACTGTGAAAGAAAAGGACTTAGGAGTTACGATAAGCGCTGATATGAAATTTTCAGAGCAGTGTGGTATTACAGCTTCAAAGGGTAATCAAATTATTAGGTTGATTAGAAGAAACATAACATATTAGGAAAAAAACTAATTATACCTCTGTATAAAACAATAGTTATACCTCAGTTAGAATACTGTATGCAAGCATGGAGGCCATATCGTAAGAAGGATATAGATACGCTTGAATGCATACAGAGGAGAGCAACTAAAATTATTCCAGAACTGAGAGACCTTATTTATGAAGAACGCCTGAAAGAATGTGGTTTAACAACTCTAAAGTGGCCGATCAGTAGTGTTCTCATACTACCACGTATATCCCGAATTGCCAGATTCCGAATTAGTCGAGTTCAACACGTATTGGCCGAGTCCACCAAGAACGAACATTCAATATCACCTTTCCTTCCCACCAATGCCACAATGAGCTGCCTCAGTCATTCCATCTCCACGTCTAGTCCCTTCATCTTTGCACATCCTCCACACTCAAAACTAAAACTATTCAGCCCAGGATTTCTCCCAACCGGACTTGACGAAGTTTAACAAGTTGCTACGGCGCCATCACATAATTTAGTGTTGTTTATGGTGTTTTCGTCTTGTTACGTTAATCTTGAATAAGGCTGTTTTTTGTGTTCAAAATAACACTTCATTATTAAATAATTAAATAACTTAAATTTTATGTAATTTTGACAATAATTTACTTTCTAACAGTGTTCTATCTATTAAGCTCGCACGAGCCAAAAGAGCGAATACGCGGAACACTAGATTTAACAAGATTGTCATTCCAAACAAGTTCCAGATGGCACGTGGACAAGGAAGCCATTGGCTTATCGAGAGTCCAACAATTTTCTCATCTATGTGTAGCCCGCCCTTATCAGATATATGTCAATTCTATTTTTAAACATATTCACACTACTAGCATTAACACAATCATTTGGCAGTTTGTTCCATTCAGTTATCACCCTCTGTGAGAAAGAGTACTTTATCATGTCCAACCTACACTGCTCCTTAACTAATGCTGCATTGTGTCATCTGGTTCTACTGCCTTCTTTAAGTTTGAAGAACATATTCCTATCAACATCCTCATAACTGTTCAATATTTTAAACACTTCTATTTCGTCTCCTCTTAGTCTCCTGGTACACAATTCTGAGCAGTATTCTGTCCATCGATTGAGGATCTGCTGTTCTTCTGTCAGGCATTTCCCTGATTTGTCTTGGATAGTAGTAGTTATCCCTTTCTTCACTGATGTCAGGTCTTTCACTATTTGATAAGCCTTCTTGCTGTTGTTCTTGCTCAAGCTGTCTTCAATTTCACAGCATTGTTCTGCTATCCAGTTATAATATTGTTATATTACCTGCCAATTTTTTTTCCAAAAAAAAAAAAAGGTAAAGCCATCTCTACCCAGGCATTACGCCTTAGGAAGCCATGAAGGCTTATATGGCCAGTGCTTAAACCTGGTTTCTGTAGTGCGAAGCAACATAGAGTGCAGTTATACTGACTCTCCTGGACGGGACACTAGTCCATCGCAGGTACCTTCCAAACAGTGTTTGTACTCATTTACAGCTGAGTAGACTGAGGCAAAGTAGGGTAAACGAAATTGCCTAAGCTTCGAAAACGAACCGTGACCAGTGTGGGTCTTGAACTCACAACCCTTAAATTTAGAGTCCAACACCTTAACCACTAGGCCACGGCTGCCCCCTTAGCTTAGCAGTTATAGCTAGGTTAAGTGCCTCTTTGTAACTTGCATAGTCTTCATCCTTTCTGGTACGCCTATAAACCCTCCACATAGTTTGCTTAAACACTATTTTTCTAATAGCTTCTTTTGACAAGTGTTTCTTTCTAGACCGTTTTCCTTGTTTTTTCAAGAGAACAAATTTATCGATGATACTCTCAATTTCGAATTTTAGAATATTCCAACATTCAATTGCGGTCTTATTCATCAGCATGTTATTCCAATCTAGCTTTGCTAAGTATTTTCTCATATCTTTATAGTTACCTTTGTGGAAGTTTCTCCTATACGTTTTTTAATTTTTACTTTCTGATTTTACATTGATGTCAAAATGTATTTGATTGTGGTCACTGTTACCCAATGGTTCATGTATTTTTTACATTGTACACTAATTCGTTTTGTGATCACAAAACTATACCTAATACATTATCTACCCTGGTTGGTTCTAGCACGTGCTGAGTAAGGAAGCTATCCTGAATTAAAAATAGAAATTGTTGGTCCTCACCCCCTTTCTAGAGATTTCCATGTTATGTGTCCATGGTTAAACTATCCCATTATGATACATTCCCCTTTATTAACTTCCTTTATAGCATTTTGTATTTTGTGTTATCCTCTTCGTTTATGTTTGGACTTCGGTAAACTAATCCAATAGTTAATTTTGAATTTCCTGAAACTATTTTGCACTAAACAGCTGATTCCCTTTCTAGTTTTATTTCATAAGCCTGAATAGATTCTTTAACATATAAAATAACTCCCCCTCCCCTTCTTCCTATTCGATCTCTCCTAAACATTACGTATCCTGTCAATCCTAATTCAGCATCTGTTATGTCTGTGTTGGCCCATGATTCGGTAATACCAATTATGTGAGGGTTAATATCTTCTACCATAATGTTTTATTCGTTTTTCTTATTTAATATATTCCTAGCATTTAAACACACGCATTTATAACCTGCTTCAGACCTGTTTTTAGGAAAAAAAAAATTTGGTTTGTCTGTACTGGTGGCCTCTTGTCCTGCTTGAGGCATCTCTAAGTAACCCCCCCCCCTGCGCTTCTAGTTTAAACAATGTTTACTACCAACAATATTTGTTATGTTACCCATGCCACTGTCTACTGCTGCTGTGAGTCCATCCGCAAATACTGCTGCCCCCTTTCTACTTAGATGAATCATTCAGGTACATATCAGCCCTTCCAACAAAACTTCCCCACACATCCAACTTCCTCTTCCCTACATAGCTTCTGGACTAGCATGTTAATTGCCATCCCCCGGCAATTTTGATATCTGTGACCCCTCCTTCATATTACTGGTAAAATCCTTGACAGTATTACCTGCTCAACCCGCGTCTGTTTTAGTGTTCTGACCAACTGCCTATATTTCCTAACTATGGCAGTTGTACCCTCCCTCTCTACGTTATTTGTCCATACGTGTACTAAAACAGATCCACCCTTACCCGAACGCACGATGTTTTCCAACCTCTCAGTTATCGCCTCTATTTGGCCCTAGGCAAACAATCCACCACGTCATCTCCCTTGTTTAAGACTCTGTCTTCCTGACTATTGAGTCCCCCACAAGAACCCTGGCTCTGTCTCTCACCCCCTCTGTCACTGCCTCATAATAGCTCTTCCGATGAATCCCTTCCATCACATTCTGTCCTGCAGCCTTGTCACTTGTCACCCTGTTATTAGTCTCTCTCACCCGCCAACATGTCACCTTTCCCTCCCGTCTCCTGGGTAACTTGCGCTCCCATCGCCTTCCCTTCTGACACCTTCCCGTCTCCCTCATCCCCATCGCCTTAACTATCGTCTCCCCCCTCCATCTCCTTCGCTGCGTCTCCCCTACTCCCCTCTCCTTCGATCCATTTGTCTTCCCTCCTATTTATTTCCTTCCCGTCTCCTTTCGTCCTGTCTCCCAACGACTCTTCTCCTTACGTCCTGCCTCCCTACGACCTCTCACCTTACCACCTATCAGCCTCCTCCTCCTAGACTGAGGTGAGCTCTCCCTAGCATCTCTCTCGTCTTCTTCCCCACTTTATCATCTACTGCCCCCCCACCAGAACCACTGGCACAACCCACCTGCCCCCTTCCCACCACTGCCACAACGAGCAGCCTCAGCTGTTCCAACTCCACCTCAAGTTCCTTCAACTTCGTAAATCCCCTAACTAAAACTATCCGCCTGAACCTCAGTCCAGGACTTCTCACACCCGGACTTGACGAAATCCACCCAGTTGCTGCAACTGCTGCATATTAAATACCTGGTGGCCTTTACCTGCCGTTTGCACGGCGCCATCACAAAATTTAGTCTTAATTTGTTTGCTACGTTAGCCTTGAATAAGGCTGTTTTTTGTGATCAAAAGAACACTTTAGTCTAATATACTTGCTAACTATGTATTTTCTACTAAGCTCGTAACGAACAAAGAAAAAGCCTGCCACCTAGCGAATACGGAGAACACTGTGTAAACAAAACAACGAAGTCAGTGTATACCAACTTACGTTTAATCCTGCTGTTAATTCCTTTTTAACGAAAACGTTTACTACAATTTAGTCAGATGTTACCTTATGTATGTAATTTATGTAAATGTATAAATTTATCTAATATATATATATATATATATATATATATATATATATATATATATATATATATATATATATATATATATATATATATATATATATATATATATATATATATATATATATATATATATATATATATATATATATATATATATATATATATATATATATATGTATGTATGTATGTATATGTATGTATGTATGTATGTATGTATGTATATATATATATGTAACAATGTAAACGATAGTTTGGTACACCAGTTTAATTCACGGCCTGTAAACAAACTCCCTTTTATAGCTCGTTGAATTTGAGTACGGGAAATATATTGCCTTGTTAACAAAAATAGTTTCTTAATATATGTCTATAAGAAGTTTGTGTATAATATATGTGTAATAGTAATGCTTATTCTGACCAATATTCCACTGTTTCTGACTATTCACTATGCATCTCAATTTTCGAATGCTAAACAACTCTATTAACGCTCACTGACTTCCCTGTCGGAGTCCGGAACTAACTTACTCTAAAATACTGCCTCTGAATAATAATAATTAACAAAACGTGTTTCCTAATATATGTCTACAATACGTTTATGTATAATATATATGCAATAGTAATACTTATTCTATTCGATTTTCCGCGTTTTTCTTTAAATTCTCTGCACGAAATTCAAGTCGCTGCACCAAGATTCCGGAAGTAGACAGCATCCAGTATATATATAGATATATATATATATATATATGTATATATATATATATATATATATATATATATATATATATATATATATATATATATATATATATATATATATATATATATATATATATATATATATATATATATATATATATATATATATATATATATATATATATATATATATATATATATATATATATATATATATATATATATATTCAACAATGTGAAGGATAGTTTGATACACCAATTTAATTCACGAACTGTAAACCAACATCTTTTATCACTCGTTGAATTTGAGTCCGGGAATCCGAATTACTACCTCAAAAATACTGCAAAACGGTTTCTTAGTATATGTCTATAGCAGTGTTTGTATAATATATGTGTAATAGTAATCCATATTTTAATCAAAATTCCACTCTTTCTGACATAATATTGAATAAGCATTCAATGTCACATAGTCTTATGAAAATATACTGTGGTATTTCGTTATATTACATGGTATTACATGGAACAGCATGGCATAGTATGGTGTGCCTTGCTATTACATGGTAAGCTGTGGTAGACCATGCTTTTTCATATATTTTTCATATATTGTGTATAGCAAGTGTGTGATATACAATGGTTTACCTGTTTCAAAACACCACGGTATTTTACCATGGAATACGATGGTATATTTTCATAAGGGTATATATGAAGTCAACATTGCATAATGATTAGATCCATTGTTTCACTCACTTTGTGCAATCTCCGATGATGTGATCAAAGTAGACTGTTCGTGAACGTCGTGTCGTGCTCTGTTCTGAGCCGTATGTTTTAAATGGTATTATTCGTACTCAACGAAGCATTTGCATAGACAACACTCGGTTTCGTAAACGATCATGTATTATATGAACACGGATGAGGTGATGTGTTGCTTTTTGCGACACAAACGTTTTCAATTCGCTGGTTAAAGTGTCTATGAGTTTGATGCTACCGTAGAGCACAGTTTTGAAACCAAATCCGGGGTTTAGTCAATAATGAGGCGTGTGGACATGCCTCAACGTGCTGACATGCCTCAACGTGCTGACATGCCTCAACGTGCTGACATGCCTCAACGTGCTGACATGCCTCAACGTGCTGACATGCCTCAACGTGCTGACATGCCTCAACGTGCTGACATGCCTCAACGTGCTGACATGCCTCAACGTGCTGACATGCCTCAACGTGCTGACATGCCTCAACGTGTTGACATGCCTCAACGTGCTGACATGCCTCAACGTGCGGATATGCCCCATCTGCCCCTACGTTATACTTGCATCAGCCGTATTTCAAAAGCGGTACACAGGGCCAAGCCTTACCAATGGCATGCATGGCCATAGCGTCGCAACAAATAGTGATCAAATGTCACCAAACGGGACCGATTATTAATTGACCGCGTTGATTTATAGATTGAATGCGTGTTATAATACAGTTAAGTAGGCAACTTTAAATACACTTGATCCGCGATTTCTATTACACAATAACATTATATTGAGGGGTGTGGCAAGGCAAGGGTCTCAACGTCCTCTCTCCCAATTGTTTTTACGGGCAAACTCTCGCCAAGTTTGAGAGTCCACCTCCCATCGATCTTACCTCCCACCTATACTTACACATTCCTATGACTTTTATGTTTACGTGTTGATGGTTGTTTCAAATCCTGCCTATTTATTTTCAGTTTCACACAGAAAAACATAAACCACTGATGCTACAAACATATGAATAGACGCATTAATCATTATATTTTTTGAGAGTTTAAAACATTTGACAATCATGACGTCAAATTAAATAATATACAATCCTGTTGTATTATACACAAGTACATAATTTTACTTCAACCTATTATTGCAATATAATGTGCATAATTTAAATAACAGTTCTTAAAATAACTCTAAAATATGTGTATCCGTTGCAAACATTTCACAATCATGACGTCAGTTACATAACAAACAATCCTGTTGTAGTATACACAAAGTAACTATAAAATGTGTATACTTTTTCAAAAAGTGAAAGTGGCCAGTAGAGTATGGTTTAACATGTGTGGTTACATTGACAAATACATTAATTGGTCAACTGTGGGTTGAATCCAAATATGCGAATGCAACAAGAATTTCTTAATTTTATTTGATTTGAGACGGAATGCCCCATTGCCAAATTTGTCTTGTCATGTCTGTTATGTAGACCTATGAGGATGTGCAATTATAATGGATGTGTGTACATTTGGGGTGACATTTAAAATCCGTGAGTTGGCGGAAGCAGAACTGGGATCAATTCTGAATTGGAGTTGAATTGATCAAAAATTTGCGTGACTTATAAGAATTGAATTGATGAAATTCAAGACTGATTTGGAATTTAATTGAAAATCTGCAATAATTGTAATGTATCAGATGTCCTAAATCCAATAATAGCAAATACTATTTTGCTGACAACAAAAGTATGTTCCATGATATATCTGCTGATGCACTCATTTACTGATTTACTTTGAATCAGCCATTTGTTATTATATTCACTCCGAAACGTCAAAAAATACAATACTGGCAATGTATTAAAATATTAATATAATGGCCTTTTGGGCATTACTCTTATTAGTCATAATGATTAATTACTAGTGTTACAAATACAAGTGTAAATGTTAAAATTCAAAAAGACTAAGGCACAATTCTACGAATATTCAAAAAAAAATAGGTATTTTATGTATGAGACAATTTAGTTAACAACATCAATTGGCAACGTAATATATATATATATATATATATATATATATATATATATATATATATATATATATATATATATATATATATATATATATATATATATATATATATATGGAGTGAGCCGTCGAACGATCGATCTCTACCCGAGTCAGTTGTGTTTTTTCTGGTGACTGTGCAAACCGAATATTCATAAACGAAATAGGTATTTTATGTATCAGACAAATTAGTTCACAACAGCATTTGGCAACGTAATATATATATATATATATATATATATATATATATATATATATATATATATATATATATATATATATATATATATATATATATATATATATATATATATATATATATATATATATATATATATATATATATATATATATATATATATATATATATATATATATATATATATATATATATATATATGGAGTGAGCCGTCGAACGATCGACCTCTTCCCGAGTCAGTTGTGTTTTCTCTGGTCGCTGTGCAAACCGAATATTCATAGACGAAATAGGTATTTTTTGTATGAGACAATTTAGTTCACAACAGCAATTGGCAACATAATATATATATATATATATATATATATATATATATATATATATATATATATATATATATATATATATATATATATATATATATATATATATATATATACTGACAAAACAAATACATCATATTACATTTACTTACCTAATCGCCAAACGTTGAAGAAAACGATAAAACACATACTCGTTTCAACGGTTTTGAGCAGCTACATTAGTTAGCTGACATCACGAAGATGGCGCCGTCCGCGTAGATCGGGTTACGTTGGCGCGTGTTGCAAAAACTCTTCTCGGTCCCCGATATGTACTCGCCGTACCGAACGCGCGGAAGATCGGGATGGGGAAGATCGGGATGGGGAAGGGGGTCGATTTCTGTCACCGGGGAACGCCTCATTCGTTTTTCATTCGCGCGTATATGTTTGCAAAATGCATTTTTCAGGGATGTAGCACTGCGAAGTTACGATCTACGCATCGTATGTATTCGTTGGGCAGCCTGTTTCTTGCTATGTTATTGGGTATCGACGTTATCCGCCATAACATCAATTCCATTTTTACAATCAAACTGTCCAATATGGCGTCGCATCGTTTCCGTTTCAGCAGCTGCCGAGATTCAACACCATTTGATTTAGATGTAGGACATTGACATGGAGAAAGAGGATAAATTGTCACAAATATGTAAAACCACGGACACATACAGTGGAAATCTTTAGTGGGGTGAACGAGTTGCCTAACTTTCCAAAAAGGCTAAAGAAAACGGAAGTTATGTTCCAACCAAAGCCTGGCACCAACCATGTACCACCAAATATTACTATTGACAACGTCCCCTTGGATAAATTCACCTAACTGTGAAGTACGCTGTCCGAAAATCCAATCTTTCGGCAGACTAACCAAGCGCCTCTGGAATGAGCGTGGCGTGTGCCTGAGCACGAAAATCTATGTGTATTGTGCCGTCGTACTTACAACCCTGCTCTACGGGTGTGAGGCATGGACCCCATACCGTCGTACATAAAACTCTGCTCTACGGGTGTGAGGCATGAACCCCCTACCGTCGTACATAAAACCCTGCTCTACGGGTGTGAGGCATGGACCCCCTACCGTCGTACATAAAACCCTGCTCTACGGGTGTGAGGCATGAACCCCCTACCGTCGTACATAAAACCCTGCTCTACGGGTGTGAGGCATGGACCCCCTACCGTCGTACATAAAACCCTGCTCTACGGGTGTGAGGCATGGACCCCATACCGTCGTACATACAACCCTGCTCTACGGGTGTGAGGCATGGACCTCATACTGTCGTGCATACAACCCTGCTCTACGGGTGAGAGGCATGGATCCCATACCGTCGTACTTACAACCCTGCTCTACGGGTGAGAGCCATGGACCCCCTACCGTCGTACATAAAACGCTGCTCTACGGGTGTGAGGCATGGACCCCCTACCGTCGTACTTACAACCCTGCTCTACGGGTGTGAGGTATGGACCCCATACCGTCATACTTACAACCCTGCTCTACGGGTGTGAGGCATGGACCCCCTACCGTCGTACTTACAACCCTGCTCTACGGGTGTGAGGTATGGACCCCATACTGTCGTACTTACAACCCTGCTCTACGGATGTGAGGCATGGACCCCCTACCGTCGTACTTACAACCCTGCTCTACGGATGTGAGGCATGGACCCCATACCGTCATACTTACAACCCTGCTCTACGGATGTGAGGCATGGACCCCATACCGTCGTACTTACAACCCTGCTCTACGGATGTGAGGCATGGACCCCATACCGTCGTACTTACAACCCTGCTCTACGGATGTGAGGCATGGCCCCATACCGTCGTACTTACAACCCTGCTCTACGGGTGTGAGGCATGGACCCCCTACCGTCGTACTTACAACCCTGCTCTACGGATGTGAGGTATGGACCCCATACCGTCGTACTTACAACCCTGCTCTACGGATGTGAGGCATGGACCCCATACCGTCGTACTTACAACCCTGCTCTACGGATGTGAGGCATGGACCCCATACCGTCGTACTTACAACCCTGCTCTACGGATGTGAGGCATGGACCCCATACCGTCGTACTTACAACCCTGCTCTACGGATGTGAGGCATGGACCCCATACCGTCGTACTTACAACCCTGCTCTACGGATGTGAGGCATGGACCCCATACCGACGATATATCAGACGACTAGAGCAGTTCCACATGCGCTGCCCACGACAGATAGAAGGCATCAAATGGCAAGGCATGTTGCCAAACACTGAAGTAATATATCAATGATGAACATGTGGAATCGAGTTCCACATCAAACGAGCACAACTCCGATGGTCTGATCACCTGGTCCGTATGAATGATGGCCTCTGAAAACCGGTTGCCGAACAAGAGGCGGCCAAAGTAAAAGGGCCAAAGAAAAAGAGCCAAAAAAAATGATACAAAGACGTACTAAAATCAACGCTGAAGTCCTACTCTTGATACGTGGGAAACGACAGCAACAAATCGCCCTCTCTGGTGTCACGCTTGTCACACCGGTGTACAGGACTTCGAGCAGAAACGACTACAAATAATCAAAGACCGAGGAACACAGCTGAAGAATGGTCAACCTCCGCAGGGACCTGCGGCCACATATGACTGCACTATATGTGGACGCCAATGCGCGTCGCGCATCGGTTTGCACAGTCACCAGAGAAAACACAACTGACTCGGGACGAGATCGATCGTTCGACCGCTCACTCTATATATACATATATAGATGACTTATCCCTGTCACTGACACGTTTATTGGTATCCTTGATAATAGGAACAATGAATGATTTTAGTATAGTTTTTCATACGTAACCATGTATTTGTATGGAAGACATTAACAAAGCCAATAATAATGGCAGCTGTCGATCTGTCAACTTCATGTTCTCACTAGGTATGCCGTCCAAAACAGGGGACTGATTATAAGATAAGTCTTCGATAATTTCACAAATTTAATTAACATTCACCCTGATACCTTGGTCAAAAACTGAATGTTCCTTACATAGATCAGCACAAAATTCCTTGCTGCAACTCAATCTAACCACATTATAGATATGGATATAGTGTTCTTGCCACATACCACTTATGTTTTGACTGTCACGTACATTACCCACAACGTTAGGCAATTTAACGTTATTGATTGAAGAGTTATTGATTTTCCTCTAGAAATTCCTATTCATTTTTCATAAATTTTTCACTGATGTTACCAGCAATTTTATCCGCAATAATGGAATGTTGTGTTCTTGCATACTCTAAGTACATATTTGAAGTTAAACCTAGCGTGTCGCAGTCTAGGTTTGCCAATGTCCTTCCATAAGAGATATGTATATCTAGCTGTCATACGCAAATTATTTACTTGATCTGTCCAACCAGGTGTGGAAACATACCTTTTCAAGGTACAAGGCACTTCTTTATCATTTGTTCACTTGAGTTGGATAATACATTAATTACCTCATCATCAAATGCATCAATATCAGCAGCTTTGATTTTGACAGTTGGCGTTAGTACATTTAACTCCATTGAGGAGTACACTATTACACAAATCTTCATAAGTACATCTCATAGTATTCAATCTTGCTGGAGGAAAGTTTATCCACTGAATACGCGGATTTGATTAATTGATCGTACTGATCTCATATTCAGGTAACTCAATCAGTGTAACTCTGCACGGCACCGGATTGTGATCAGACAGAACTCACTGAGTGTAACTGTACATAACACTGGATGGTGATCAGACATAACTCACTGAGTGTAACTGTACATAACACTGGATGGTGATCAGACAGAACTCACTGAGTGTAACTGTACATAACACTGGATGGTGATCAGACAGAACTCACTGAGTGTAACTGTACATAACACTGGATGGTGATCAGACAGAACTCACTGAGTGTAACTGTACATAACACTGGATGGTGATCAGACAGAACTCGCTGAGTGTAACTGTACATAACACTGGATTGTGATCAGACAGAACTCATTGAGTGTAACTGTACATAACACTGGATGGTGATCAGACAGAACTCGCTGAGTGTAACTGTACATAACACTGGATTGTGATCAGACAGAACTCATTGAGTGTAACTGTACATAACACTGGATTGTGATCAGACAGAACTCGCTGAGTGTAACTGTACATAACACTGGATGGTGATCAGACAGAACTCGCTGAGTGTAACTGTACATAGCACCGGATTGTGATCAGACAAAACTCACTGAGTGTAACTGTACATAGCACTGGATTGTGATCAGACAGAACTCATTGAGTGTAACTGTACATAACACTGGATTGTGATCAGACAGAACTCATTGAGTGTAACTGTACATAGCACCGGATTGTGATCAGACAAAACTCACTGAGTGTAACTGTACATAGCACTGGATTGTGATCAGACAGAACTCATTGAGTGTAACTGTACATAGCACTGGATTGTGATCAGACAGAACTCATTGAGTGTAACTGTACATAGCACCGGATTGTGATCAGACAAAACTCACTGAGTGTAACTGTACATAGCACTGGATTGTGATCAGACAGAACTCACTGAGTGTAACTGTACATAGCACTATTTTTTGTATCAGACAATTTAGTTCACAACAACATTTGGCAACGTATGTGTATGTGTATGTATATATATATATATATTTATATATATATATATATATATATATATATATATATATATATATATATATATATATATATATATATCAAGTTGTGCATAAACTTGTTTGACTTCTACATCATATATGCGTGGAAAATCCTGAGTTTAGAGAGCCACTGAAAGCTACATTTCTTTGTTCGCTTTGGTTGTGGACACACATTCAAAGCGCTATAGACAGTTACGTAGCAAATATTGGCTACCATGTCTGGGCATGGCAGACAAAAGCGCGGTAAGACCCGGTCAGTAACCGAAGCTATGCCGACAGAAATGGACAATGTGCCGGTGGACGAAGAATTTACAGCGTTCGTTCGCAATACTTTGACCTGTTTGAACGACAAAATGGACAACCTAATTGCTGATCAAGCAAACAATAAAAACGGCTGAGCGACACATAGGAAAGAAGAAGCAGGAAACTGTGATCGCAGAGCTGGCCGAGACATTTCAGTTCACCTCGAACGGTTCTAAGGAACAGGACAAATCTCTAGCAGTGATTTAAATGGCGTTGGATAAAACAACACAAGACTTACAAAACGCCACTGCGTCCATCGCGAGATTTGAAGAGTAGCTCATTCGTGGAGAACGGCACGCGCGCGGTTTCAACGTCCGTTTGCTTGGCGCGCGTGAGTTGGCGGACGAAGACTTCATAAACATTCTACGGGATCAATTCGCGTTAAGTGGCAACATCATCGAGAATACTCACAGCACCGGGACACCATCGAATGACAACCCGCGCTATGTCATCGCTCGTTTTCACAGCAGGGTCACACGGTGTGCGGTTCTGAGAGCTGCTCGAAGGAAACTAGCAAACACATACTGTCGTCTCATCGAAGACTTGACTCAAGAAGACGTGGACGGCCATCCTTCCGACAAAAAAATTCGCTGAGGGACGTGAAGTCCCCGCCGAGGACATCAACACCTTCCTCGGCAAAATTGACAGAAATACTGTTACAACGTAACCATAACTCTATCAGCGGGAACCACACCCACCGTATAATTGTATGCACGTTGTTCGTGCGGATATTATTTCATTATACATATTGCTAGACCAATTTCTAACCGCATAACCAGTAATTGGTCTCATTTCACAGTATAAGATTTCAGTGATACAGATGTAGTCATAGACCTATACTTGCGGCATTAGGCCTATGCCATTACTATTATTGTTTTATGGTATTATTCAATCAATAGGCCCAGGTAAACAATATCACATGCTAAATGACGTGCCCGCGTATCCAGTACGTTTCAGCATGCATTATTATAGAATTTACTTAGTAATTCTTCTTCGTGGATATTGCATTGCACTCTGGTGTACTTGGATGATTTTTATACGTACTGCATTTCGTTTTGTAAAGCTATGCCGTGTTTGTGTTCGCAGATGTATTCATTAGGGTTATATGTTTTATGTTATTCATCTTAATCTACGTTGTATAATAAATCATGTTTGGCTCTATACTTAATTATAAAAATTTAAGTGTTATATCTTTAAGTAACACCTATTATGGTCAATCGTTTACATTATTATTGTACTTATGTTTGGAACCTCTGTTCAACTGCTGTGACCAGAAGCCAGATCAAATAAGTATTACCGGACTGCTTTTCTATTTTGATAGATACTCCCGTTGAGGAGCACGATATCAATCTATTCACTAACTATGTCACAAAATGTACATGATAGTTTATCGGACGACAGAATACTATTTTGGTGGGTCAGTTGCAAACAACCTGCATCAGTAATTCAGATGATAATAATGAAGACATGGCTACGTTAACACACTCGCCGTACACAGACACTCTAATGCTAAATTATGTTCTTGCTTCTACTAAATGAAGACATGGCTACGTTAACTCACTCGCCGTACATAGACACTCTAGTGCTAAATTATGTTCTTGCTTCTACTAAATGAAGACATGGCTATGTTAACTCACTCGCCGTACATAGACACTCTAGTGCTAAATTATGTTCTTGCTTCTACTAAATGAAGACATGGCTATGTTAACACACTCGCCGTACACAGACACTCTAATGCTAAATTATGTTCTTGCTTCTACTAAATGAAGACATGGCTACGTTAACACACTCGCCGTACACAGACACTCTAATGCTAAATTATGTTCTTGCTTCTACTAAATGAAGACATGGCTACGTTAACACACTCGCCGTACACAGACACTCTAATGCTAAATTATGTTCTTGCTTCTACTAAATGAAGACATGGCTATATTAACTCACTCGCCGTACATAGACACTCTAGTGCTAAATTATGTTCTTGCTTCTACTAAATGAAGACAAGGCTATGTTAACGCACTCGCCGTACACAGACCCTCTAATGCTAAATTATGTTCTTGCTTCTAGTAAATGAAGACATGGCTATGTTAACTCACTCGCCGTACATAGACACTCTAGTGCTAAATTATGTTCTTGCTTCTAGTAAATGAAGACAAGGCTATGTTAACGCACTCGCCGTACACAGACACTCTAATGCTAAATTATGTTCTTGCTTCTACTAAATGAAGACATGGCTATGTTAACGCACTCGCCGTACACAGACACTCTATTGCTAAATTATGTTCTTGCTTCTACTAAATGAAGACATGGCTATGTTAACGCACTCGCCGTACACATACACTCTAATGCTAAATTATGTTCTTGCTTCTACTAAATGAAGACATGGCTATGTTAACGCACTCGCCGTACACAGACACTCTATTGCTAAATTATGTTCTTGCTTCTACTAAATGAAGACATGGCTACGTTAACGCACTCGCCGTACACAGACACTCTAATGCTAAATTACGTTCTTGCTTCTAGTAAATGAAGACAAGGCTATGTTAACGCACTCGCCGTACATAGACACTCTAGTGCTAAATTATGTACATGCTTCTACTAAATGAAGACATGGCTATGTTAACGCACTCGCCGTACACAGACACTCTAATGCTAAATTATGTTCTTGCTTCTACTAAATGAAGACAAGGTGCACGATATCAATATATTCTCTAACTATGTCACAAAATGTACATGATGATGACAACCTGCATCAATAATTCAGATGATAATAATGAAGACATGGCTATGTTAAAGCACTCGTCGTACATAGACACTGTAATGCTAAATTATGTTTGCTTGCTTCTGCTAAAGATAATTTTAATTAAATTTAATTAAATATTCAAAACATTAATGCAAAGTTCAGCTACCTCTCTCCACCTCTACTGGACGTATGCAACAAAGGCACTGGTTTAGTGCAATGTTTCTACAGGAAAGCTGGCTCTCGGAAGATTCAGACTTATCTCAATATCATATTCCTAATTATAATATCATTCATCAAGGTAAAAAACTGTTCAGGTCATGGCGGCTTAATTATATATCTACACGAACGTTACCAGTATAACATAAGGAATTTATAAGAGTCATCAGATATTTTGGAAGGTTTGTTTCTTGACATTTATGGGATCTTAAAAAAACAAATTTTATTGATGAATTGACACTTATTCTGTCAAAATTAGGAAAGGAAAGTTCAGAAACAATAATAGTTGGATATGAGATTTTAACCTTGATCTGCTGAAAGTGAATGATAGGCAGAACATTGGGGATTATCTTGATCTATTATGGGACTTTGATACGAATAGATTTTGATACGAATATACTTTCCAAACTAGAGAAAAGGGCAATCAGAATAATTCCCCGTAGTAAATACATTTCACACACGGAACCTATCACGACATTTCTCAACCTACTCAAAATTGAAGACATTTTCACGCGTCAATGCTTGACATTTAAAAATAAATAAATTCGTTAATAAACGCGTTCCTATGATTGTTCAATCACTATTTTTGCAAAATGCTGTTTATCATGATATTCCCACAAGGCAATGTAATCAAATCGCTATCCGATACAGTCATACTTCGAGAACCAGAAAATGCATTAGATACCACTTACCAGCTTTACTAAAAAATGCCACCATGCATTGTGGATAAAATGTATACGCATAGTCTCCACGGTTTGTCTTCGTACACAAAGCAATACCTACTAACACTTTACAAAAATTCCTGCACAAACACTAACTGCTGCATATGCACCTAGGTTACAAATGATCACCATGTCCTGTCTTCCGATAAACAGTGACAATAAACTTTGACAATGCTGTAAAACATGTTGTAGGCAATGAACGCACGCGGAAAACAACTGTTGCAGGTGGTTCTCACGCTAATGGCATATTCTTTAAGCCTTAGTGAGATTCTCCTGGAATGTTTTTATGTTAAAAAAAAGTCGTAATATGCATTTATTTCTGTCGAATAAAGAAAGTCCAATTCCAGTGTTTACTAATCAGGCCATTCAGTCAAGGCACGATCTAAACACAGAGGCGCCCTGGGTATCCCCTTACAATTGTCTCTGTTTTATTCTTTCAGGCTCTGCCTTGACTCCCTGCACAGCACGGTTGGTAATTTAAAATCAAGTATATCTCAAAGTATATCTCACTTCCGGCTACTTGGACTTGGTGCAGCGACTTGAATTTGGTGTAGATCATTTACAGAAAAACGCGGTATATCAAATAGAATAAGTATTACTATTGAATATATATTATACACAAACGTATTGTAGACATATATTAGGAAACAGGTTTTGTTAATTATTAGTCAGAGGGAGTATTTTAGAGTAAGTTAGTTTCGGATTCTGTCAGGGAATTCAGCGAGCGATAATAGGGTTGTTTACTATTCGGAAATTGAGATAGCATAGTGAATAGTTTACATTGGCTAATATATATATAAGATAAAGTGATCTATTTACTTAAATTACATACATAAGGTAATATCTGACATAGTGGTAGTAAACGTTTTCGGTAAAAAGGAATTAACAGCAGGATTTTAGCGTAAATTAGTACACATTGAATTCGTTGTTTTGTTACACAGTGTTCTCCGTATTCGCTAGGTGGCAGGGTTTTTTTTCTCATGCGAGGTTAATAGAAGACACAGTTAGCAAGCATATTAGACTAAAGTGTTCTTTTGATCACAAAAACAGCCTTATTCAAGGCTAACGTTGCAAACTAATTAAAACTAAATTGTATGATGGCGCCGTGCAAACGGCAGTTAAAGGCCACAAGGCACTTAATTTGTGGCAGTTGTAGTAACTGGGTGGACTTCGTCAAGTCTGGGTGCGAGAAGTCCTGGGCTGAGGTCCAGGCAGATAGTTTTAGTTTTGAGTGTAGGGGATGTACGAAGATGAAGGAACTAGAGGTGGAGTTGGAAGAGCTGAGGCTGCTCGTTGTGGCAATGGTGGGAAGGGAACAGGGGGGTTGTGCCAGTAGTTCCGGTGGGGGAACAGTAGATGATAAAGTGGGGAAAGACACAAGAGATGCTAGGGAGAGCTCACCGCAGCCTGGGAGGAAGCTGAGAGGAGGGAAGGTGACAGGTCGTAGGGAGACAGGACGTAAGGAGACGGGAAGGAAAGGAACGGGAGGAAAGACAACCGGAGCGAAGGAGAGGGGAGTAGGGGAGACAGGAGGGAAGGAGAAGGGAGTGGGGGAGACAGGAGGGAAGGAGAAGGGAGTGGGGGAGACGGGAGGGAAAACAACCGGAGTGAAGGAGAGGGAAGTGGGAGAGACAAGAGCAAAGGAGTGGGAAGTGGGGGAGACAGGAGGGAAGGGGTCAGGACAGAATGGGATGGAGGGGATCGAACGGAAGAGTTATTCTGCAGCAGTGATAGAGGGGGTGAGGAAGAGAGCGAGGGTGTTTGTGGGGGATTCGATAGTTAGGAAGACCGACAGAGTCTTAAACAAGGGAGATGATGTGGTGGTCTGCTTGCCTGGAGCTAAAATAGAGGCGATAACTGAGAGGGTAAAAACATCGTAGGCTCGGGTAAGGGTGGATCTGTTTTAGTACACGTAGGGACAAATAACGTAGAGAGGGAGGGTACAACTGCCATAGTTAGGAAATATAGGCAGTTGGTCAGAACACTAAAACAGACGCGGGTTGAGCAGGTAATACTGTCAGGGATTTTACCTGTAATTGTCGGGGGATGGCAATTAACATGTTAGTCCAGAAGTTATGTAGGGAAGAGGAAGTTGGATTTGTGGATTTATGGGGAAGTTTTGTTGGGAGGGCTGATATGTACATGAAGGATGGGCTTCATTTAAGTGGAAAGGGGGCGGCAGTATTCGCAGACAAACTTTCAGCAGCAGTAGATAGTGACTTGGGTACAATGACAAATATTTTTGGAAGTAAACATTCTTTAAACTAGAAGTGCAGGGGGGTTACCTAGAGGTGTCTCAAGCAGAACAAGAGGCCACTAGCACAGATAAACCAATATCAAATCATCCGAAAAACATCTCTGAAAAAGGTTATAGATGTGTATGTTTAAATGCAAGGAGCATAGTAAATAAGAAAAACGAATTAAACATTATGGTAGAAGATATTGACCCTCACATAATTGGTATAACTGAATCATGGGCCAACATAGATATAACAGATGCTGAATTAGGACTGACAGGATATGTAATGTTTAGGAAAGATCGAATAGGAAGAAGGGGCGGGGGAGTTATTTTATATGTTAAAGAATCTATTCAGGCTTATGAAATAAAACTAGAAAGGGAAGCAGATTGCGATGAAGCTGTTTGGTGCAAAATTGTTTCAGGTAATTCAAAATTAACTATTGGATTAGTTTACCGAAGTCCAAACATAAACGAAGAGGACAACACAAAAATAAAAACCGCTATAAAGGAAGTTAGTAAAGGGGAATGTATCATAATGGGAGATTTTAACCATGGACACATACAATGGAATTCTCTAGAGAGCACAGGGATTGAGGACCAACAATTTCTATTTTTAATCCAGGATAGCTTTCTTACTCAGCACGTACTAGAACCAACCAGGGGAGAAAATGTATTAGATATAGTTTTGTCATAACAAAAAGAATTAGTGGACAATGTAAAAATATTTGAACCATTGGGTAATAGTGATCATAATCAAATACATTTTGACATCAATGTAAAATCAGAAAGTAAAAATAAGAAAACGTACAAGAGAAACTTCCACAAAGGTAACTACAAAGATATGAGAAAATACTTAGCAAAGCTAGATTGGAATAACATGCTGATGAATAAGACCGCAATTGAATGTTGGAATATTCTAAAATATGAAATTGAGAGTATCATCGATAAATTTGTTCCCTTCCAAAAACAAGGAAAACGGTGTAGAAAGAAACACTTGTCAAAAGAGGCTATTAGAAAAATAATGCTAAAACAAACTATGTGGAGGGTTTATAGGCGTACCAGAAAGGACGAAGACTATGCAAAATACAAAGAGGCACTTAATGCAGCTACAACTGAAATCAGACAATCTAAAAGAAGCTATGAGCAAAAACTAGCATGTAACATAAAACATGACAGCAAGAGTTTTTATGCATATGTCAGGAGTAAACAAAACGTACAAGACAAGGTTGGACCTCTAGAAGACAGTGCTGGAAATATAATATCACAGGGGTTTTTAATGGCGGAAGACCTAAATGGTTACTTCAGTTCAGTGTTTACCAAAGAAGATATTAGTTCATTACCAGTTGCTGATGCTAAATTTCAGGGGGCTAAATCTGACTATTTAGGTCCGTTAGTTGTAACTCCAGAATTGGTAGCTAAGAAAATAAAGGCAATGAAAGATAACAAATCACCGGGAGTGGATGGGATTCCTCCAAAATTACTAATGGAAACAGTAGAACAAATCAGTATACCACTTGCAAGAGTATTCAACTTTTCATTAAAAGAGGGAGTTGTTCCGTTTGAATGGAAAGAAGCAAACATCATACCATTATTTAAAAAGGGTTCGAGAAATAAGTCAGAGAATTACAGACCAGTGAGTTTAACGTCAGTGATTTGTAAATTATTAGAAAGGTTAATTAAAGACCATATGGTGGAATTCCTCGTTAAGCATAAATTATTAAATTCATCTCAACATGGATTCCTTAAAGCGAGGTCATGCTTAACAAATATGTTATGTTTTTTGGAAGAAATCACTAAGTGGATAGACGTGGGATCGCCAGTAGATATTATCTACTTAGATTTTCAGAAAGCTTTTGACAAAGTGCCACATCAAAGATTACTACTTAAATTAAAAGCCCATGGTATCGGGGACAGCATAACTGACTGGATAGAACAATGGCTGACTGACAGAAGACAACGAGTTGTAGTAGATGGAGAAGTTTCAAATTGGAAATCGGTTTTGAGTGGGGTACCTCAAGGATCAGTATTAGGACCTATATTATTCTTAATTTATATCAATGACTTGGACGATAGTATAACAAGTAACGTACTGAAATTTGCGGATGACACAAAACTGTTTAGAAAGGTTAACACTGATGGTGATAAACAATATTTACAAAACGATCTAGACAGATTAGTGAAATGGTCTGAGAAATGGCAGATGTTGTTCAATTTTGGGAAATGTAAATGCCTACATACAGGACATAGGAACTTGAATGTAAACTATAAAATGGGAGATACTGTTCTGGGTACTACTGTAAAAGAAAAGGACTTAGGAGTTACAATAAGCGCTGATATGAAAGTTTCAGAGCAGTGTGGTATTGCAGCTTCAAAGGGTAATCAAATTCTTGGATTGATTAGAAGAAACATAACATACAAGGGAAAAAAGTTAATTATACCTCTTTATAAAGCAATAGTTAGACCTCATTTAGAATACTGTATACAAGCAAGTAGACCATATCGTAAGAAAGATATAGATACGCTTGAACGCATACAAAGGAGAGCAACTAAAATGATTCCAGAACTGAGAGACCTTAGTTATGAAGAACGCCTGAAAGAATGTGGTTTAACAACTCTAGAGACAAGGAGGTTAAGAGGAGATCAGATTGAAGTTTTTAAGATATTGAATGGGTATGAAAATATTGATAGAAATATGTTTTTCTCACTCAAGAAGGATAGCAGAACTAGAGGACATGAGGTAAAATTAGTAAAGGATCAATGTAGATTGGACATCAGGAAGCACTCGTTCTCACAGAGGACAATAAATGAATGGAACAAATTGTCTACAGATTGTGTAACTGCTAGCAGCGTGAATATGTTTAAAAACAAGGTTGACACATATCTCAGGAGGGCGGGTTATAAGTAGATGAACATTGTTGGACTCTCGATAAGCCAATGGCTTCCTTGAAAAAAAAAAAAAAAAAAAAAAAAAGTATTAAACATATATAGGGGGTAAGGCATGGCGTAGAACATCTAAAACCCCAAATAACAGTGAATGGGTTAGTGTACGAGAACAATGAAAGGAAGCAAAGCAAACAAGGCGACGAGGGCGAATACTAAATGTGTTCAGATTAGAAAACGATGAAAGATGAAACTGTCAGGGATGCAAAACAATATTCGAGGGAGACTGTGAACACTGTGACAACCACCAGCTGGTAGGAAGTGAACACTGTGACAACCACCAGCTGGTAGGATGTGAACACTGTGACAACCACCAGCTGGTAGGATGTGAACACTGTGACAACCACAAGCTGGTAGGATGTGAACACTGTGACAACCACCAGCTGGTAGGATGTGAACACTGTGACAACCACCAGCTGGTAGGATGTGAACACTGTGACAACCACCAGCTGGTAGGATGTGAACACTGTGACAACCACCAGCTGGTAGGATGTGAACACTGTGACAACCACCAGCTGGTAGGATGTGAACACTGTGACAACCACCAGCTGGTAGGATGTGAACACTGTGACAACCACAAGCTGGTAGGATGTGAACACTGTGACAACCACCAGCTGGTAGGATGTGAACACTGTGACAACCACCAGCTGGTAGGATGTGAACACTGTGACAACCACCAGCTGGTAGGATGTGAACACTGTGACAACCACCAGCTGGTAGGATGTGAACACTGTGACAACCAACAGCTGGTAGGATGTGAACACTGTGACAACCAACAGCTGGTAGGATGTGAACACTGTGACAACCACCAGCTGGTAGGATGTGAACACTGTGACAACCACCAGCTGGTAGGATGTGAACACTGTGACAACCACAAGCTGGTAGGATGTGAACACTGTGACAACCACCAGCTGGTAGGATGTGAACACTGTGACAACCACCAGCTGGTAGGATGTGAACACTGTGACAACCACCAGCTGGTAGGATGTGAACACTGTGACAACCACCAGCTGGTTGAATGTGAACACTGTGACAACCACCAGCTGGTAGGATGTGAACACTGTGACAACCACAAGCTGGTAGGATGTAAACACTGTGACAACCACCAGCTGGTAGGATGTGAACACTGTGACAACCACAAGCTGGTAGGATGTAAACACTGTGACAACCACAAGCTGGTGGGATGTGAACACTGTGACAACCACAAGCTGGTAGGATGTAAACACTGTGACAACCACAAGCTGGTAGGATGTGAACACTGTGACAACCACAAGCTGGTAGGATGTAAACACTGTGACAACCACAAGCTGGTAGGATGTGAACACTGTGACAACCACAAGCTGGTAGGATGTAAACACTGCGACAACCACAAGCTGGTAGGATGTGAACACTGTGACAACCACAAGCTGGTAGGATGTAAACACTGTGACAACCACAAGCTGGTAGGATGTGAACACTGTGACAACCACAAGCTGGTAGAATGTAAACACTGTGACAACCACAAGCTGGTAGGATGTAAACACTGTGATAGCCACAAGCTTGTAGGATGTAAACACTGTGACAACCACAAGCTGGTAGGATGTAAACACTGTGACAACCACAAGCTGGTAGGATTTGAACACTGTGACAACCACAAGCTGGTAGAATGTAAACACTGTGACAACCACAAGCTGGTAGGATGTGAACACTGTGACAACCACAAGCTGGTAGGGTGTGAACACTGTGATATCCACAAGCTGGTAGGATGTAAACACTGTGACAACCATATGCTGGTAGGATGTAAACACTGTGACAACCATATGCTGGTAGAATGTAAACACTGTGACAACCACAAGCTGGTAGGATGTAAACAGTGTGACAACCATATGCTGGTAGGATGTAAACACTGTGACAACCATATGCTGGTAGAATGTAAACACTGTGACAACCATATTCTGGTAGAATGTGAACACTGTGATATCCACAAGCTGGTAGGATGTAAACACTGTGACAACCATATGCTGGTAGGATGTAAACACTGTGACAACCATATGCTGGTAGAATGTAAACACTGTGACAACCACAAGCTGGTAGGATGTAAACACTGTGACAACCATATGCTGGTAGAATGTGAATACTGTGATATCCACAAGCTGGTAGAATGTGAACACTTTGACAACCACAAGCTTGTAGGATGTAAACACTGTGACAACCATATGCTGGTAGAATGTGAATACTGTGATATCCATAAGCTGGGAGAATGTGAACACTTTGACAACCACCAGCTGGTAGAATGTAAACACTGTGACAACCAAAAGCTGGTAGAATGTGAACACTGTGACAACCACAAGCTGGTAGAATGTGAACACTGTGACAACCAAAAGCTGGTAGAATGTGAACACTGTGATATCCACAAGCTTGTAGAATGTGAACACTGTGACAACCACAAGCTGGTAGAATGTAAACACTGTGACAACCATATGCTGGTAGAATGTGAATACTGTGATATCCACAAGCTGGTAGAATGTGAACACTGTGACAACCAAAAGCTGGTAGAATATAAACACTGTGACAACCATATGCTGGTAGAATGTGAATACTGTGATATCCACAAGCTGGTAGAATGTGAATACTGTGGCATCCACAAGCTGGTAGAATGTGAACACTGTGACAACCATATGCTGGTAGAATGTGAATACTGTGATATCCACAAGCTGGTAGAATGTAAACACTGTGACAACCATATGCTGGTAGAATGTGAATACTGTGATATCCACAAGCTGGTAGAATGTGAACCCTGTGACAACCACAAGCTGGTAGGATGTAAACACTGTGACAACCATATGCTGGTAGAATGTGAATACTGTGATATACACAAGCTGGTAGAATGTGAACACTTTGACAACCACAAGCTGGTAGAATGTAAACACTGTGACAACCATATGCTGGTAGAATGTGAATACTGTGATATCCACAAGCTGGTAGAATGTGAACACTTTGACAACCACCAGCTGGTAGAATGTAAACACTGTGACAACCAAAAGCTGGTAGAATATGAACACTGTGACAACCACAAGCTGGTAGAATGTGAACACTGTGACAACCACAAGCTGGTAGATTGTGAACACTGTAACAACCACAAGTTGGTAGAATTTGAAAACACTTTGACAACCACCAGCTGGTAGAATGTGAACACTGTGACAACCACTAGTTGATATAATGTAAACATTGTGACAACCACAAGCTGGTAGAATGTGAACACTTTGACAACCACAAGCTTGTAGAAATTGAACACTGTGACAACCATCAGCTGATATAATGTAAACACTGTGACAAGCACGTTGTATAAACTGTGTAAACGTGACAGACATTTATTACAAATAATGAACGAGAAATATCACATCCACTGGTTCTGCCCACCGTGCGATGGGGAAGTAATGCAAAACTTTAAAATGGAAAGACATTGTGAAGAACGAAGCTAGGAATTCCTTATAAAGGTTGACAATAGGATAAGGCAGATGGAGGAAGACATCAAAACAAAAGTCGGTGAGACAAGAGTTTGCGAAAAGATTAAAGAAGCAACTGTCGAACACAAGTCAGACGAAGAAATTAATCAATCAACCTTTTATTTCAGACAAAACATACAATCAATATGCATTATGTCCATAGTAACAATGCAATAAAATAAAAATGTAAAAGGTTTACAAAGGTTGATAAATTGCGCGTATCCACTTCATGCGCAGTACAAAGGTTACATATAAATCGCTGTATTCAATACTCTTAAACCTAACCCTAACCCTCTCATTTCAGAAAAATGTTGCGAAAAACAAAACCTACCTAATGTCCACTGCAACATGCTATCACTTTTGTGCAACTCTTATATATAGTTTTTGTTAAATCATCAGACAAACTATTAAATTAATTAATGCTTCTTTACGCATTAACTGAAGTGAAAATCGAAATGCTGAAATTTTTTTATTTTCTTCCTTGGTGAAATTTCAGAACTTTGTCATGTGATTGGAGAGAGGAAGGAAGTCACGCCCATGGTCAGCATTGACCCACACAGTGTTTACTAGGACCTTTTTGGAAATCCACTATTGTGATCCTTACCAGATCTAACGACTAAAGTCAATTCTTTCGATGGTTTGAACAAAAATAGGCATTTGTTTTATTAAATCGATTGCGGATGTTACATGAACTATACACACTCTACATATTCGGATACCAATTAAACGGATTTGCGATACGCTAAAGTTTTAGTAACTTCAAAAATAGCTTTGTGTGATTCACCCTGTCAAATGCCTTCGAGGCATCAAAGTAGGCAACATACATGCATGACCCATGTTTAGCATAATATCGAAGGTGCTCCTTCAACACAATTACACACATTTATGTCCCATGTTTAGGTTTGGACCCAAATTGGCTACATGTGGTTTGTAGATGACTTTGTGGCTTCCGGGCAGGATGTACTACTGACATGATCTTCGCAATGCGACAAATACAAGAAAAGTGTCACGAACAAAACCAAGACCTCTACTTGGTGTTCATAGACCTTACAGAGGCTTTTGATTCAGTCAACAGAACTGGACTCTGGAAACTGTTAGCAAACGTTGGCTGTCCAGACACGTTTGTTGACGTACAACGATGGCATGGTAACCAGACTTCAACAATAAGGGACATAATCAGATGCGTTTACATCGGTTTGCACAGTCACCAGAGAAAAAAACAATTGACTCGGGATGAGATCCGTCGTTCGACGGCTCACTCCATATATACATATATAGATGACTTTGCATCCGTTTGTACAGTATTTTTCAACTATTTGAATGAATACATTAGACATACATATCGGTCTATTGTTATCCCTGTCACTGACACGTTTATTTTTATCTTTGATAATAGGAACAATGACATATTTTAGTATAGTTTTCGGTACGTAACCATGTATTGATATGGCAGACATCAACAAAGCCAATAATACTGGCAGCTGTCGGTCTGCCAACTTCATGTGCTCCCTAGTTATGCCGTTACAACCAAGGGACGTATTATGTGTTCGATAATTTCTCAAATTCCATTAGTATTCACCCTCATTCATTGGTCCAAAGCTGAATGTTCCTTATATAGATCAGCATGCAATTCCTTGCTACAACTCCCTCTATCCACATTAATGATCTGGCTATAGTGTTCTTGCCACATACCACTTATGCTTTGTCTGTCATGTACATTACCCACAACGTTAGGACATTTAATACTACTGTTTGGGGAGTTTTTGATATCCCTCCAGAAATCCCTATCATTTTTTGCATTGATTTTACCAGCAATTTTATCCGCAATAATGACGTTTTATGATTCTTGCATACTCTAAGTACATTTTTGAAGTTAGACTTAGCGTGTCGCGTAACATCATAAACAACACCCAGTCTGGGTTTGCCAATGTCCTTCCATAAGAGATATGCATATCTAGCTGCCATATGCAAATGATTTACATGATCAGTCCAAACATTCCTTTTCCAAGGTACAAGGTACTTCCTGACCTCATCATAAAATGTTTCAATGTCAGCAGTAAGGTTATGATTTTAACAGTTGACGTTATTACATTTAACTCCATCGATGAGAACAATATTACACTAACCCTCATAAGTGCAACTCTCATAGTATTCAATCTTGTTGGAGGAAAGTTCCCACTGTATACGGGGATTTGATTCATTGATTACATTATCCTCACATTCAACCAACTCACCGAGTGTAAATGTACATTGCACTGGATGGTGATCACACAGAGTACATGCGTACTTAACTTCTATATCAGTAATGCAGTCTTTTTCATCATAAATGACTACAGCATGATCTAGCCAAGAAGATGCTGAGCTTACACATGTATACGTATCTCCAGGGAGTTCGTCCTTGTGTAAAATTAAGATACAATTATCAGTGCAGTAGCTCTCCAAGCATAGTTTGTTTAGCAAGGTTAGATTTGAAGTCCCAACACAAGAGTAATACAAATACTGTTGATACTTTCCGTGAAAACATTAAGTTTTGCTAAGCAGTCGTTAAAGTTTTCTATACGTTATGTGTTTTATAATGGTGATGGTCAAAGCGATGAAAACACATAAGCAGCAGTATTATGCATTTATTCATTATTTAAATCAAGACAAACTGTAAAATACTTCTTTATTTCATCAACAATAACATTTACTTCAATTAAAACAAAGCAACCAGCAGGAGGATGTGTTACCTATCAGTACACTGGCTACATTTCTTTGTTTAGCATTTCTCTTATCTCTGCTCCCTCAGTCCCTGCTTTCTCAGACCCAGACTAGCATGTCTCATGGCTTCATGAGACATGCTGCATGTTTTCACTGAACCCACACTGAGTTCATTGTTATGAAGCACTTGAGTAATTGTTAGCAATTGCAATCAAGGGTCAGTTAGGAGTCATCCAGATCTGGACATGGTGGATATGGTCTAATCAATTAATTAAATAAGGATCATCTTAAATTAATCATTGTCACATATTTTTCTATTAGGAAAATATTTCCGATAGTAAAGTAGGACATTTTCCGTAGACGCATAAAATATAATTTTATATAATATGTTATTTATACTTGAAGACAAACGAATGCCTACCCCTACAAACAAATGGGAACTCCAAACATACGGTTATCTTTCATAAAACCTCTCCATTATACAAATATACAGACATGGTAACATATATTTGTAGTTAGTATACCAGTGACAAACAAATGCCTACACCTACAAACAAATGGCTACGTTTTACAAACCCCTCCATTTTACAAGCCTACATACATGGTATGACTCATTAAATAAGTTTTTGTTTGGAGTCCCTTCTTAACTGCAGTTAACAATTAATAAATCACATGCTTTTATATAATAATACCCATTAAACCAACAAATAGATTATATTTGTTGTTTGTCTACCAGTGACTAAACATTACACCCCCCCCCCCCCAACATGTATATCATTTGAAGGGGTAGAGGTGAGAAGATTTGTCCAAATTGCAACAAATGGAATGTGTGGCAATTTGAATCAAGTTTGTTTGTCTTTGTTTTGAATAAATACCACATGAGACAAATTTACATGCTTATACATCAGTTCAGTTTGTCTTCTTTTGGTGCACAGAGGCATTGTTGCAATTTGCAATGTTATTAGACGTTTGCAATTTATATTTTCTGATATTAGACTACTGGTTGTTTATAAATGACTCCCAAAGTTCGTGATATTTTATTTGATATTCTGTCAATGTGTGGAGTCCAGTCTAATGTATCAAAGTGGTCCGACAACAGTGATATCATAAGCATATATTATCGCCTTGAATTTATCGTTAGCATGATGAATATAATTTTTATATAGAGAGTTAATAATAGGGGACATATATACTGACCACTGCGGGACACCTGTTGAAATAGTTAATGAGTCAGACAGTATATCATCGAATTGGACAAATTGCCGTCTTTCGGAAAGGTAATTAATTAGCCAGATTAGCTGAGAGCGTACACACACACATACTCAGGATGGATTATATTCAGATTAATGGCCTCTGACGCAGGTTCGTGAATTAATGACATGGTTTAGGTATTTTCCATGGTACAAATATACACTACAGTCGAAAGCAAAATATTATATTTCACAGGTTAATACATTAAAATTGAAGTTACCTTTTCAGAGTTTTTATGTTAAACATAGAATGTTTGTGTTTTTCCATAGTTTACTTTAAACTAGAGACTTACATGTGATTAGACTTACACGTTATGTCGTGACGATGAAACAAAGGTGTTTGATAAATTGATGGGCGGTATTCGGCTTTGGTTACTGCAAGTGACTGTTTCAGACAGCATGCACTGGATTGTACTAAACTGTGTTACATTGATGTGTACGAGCGGTAACGACAACAGGCGTGTATAGGCACAGAACGCATCGTGTGTGTTACTGATTGACATCACCAGTGATGTAAATTCGATGATGCAATATTCGGAGTTGGCGAACCTGTCTCAAATTGAAAAGATGCATATATTATAGAACTACTTACCTAACATAACATTATTGCCAGTGTATTTTGAAGGATGTTCGCATCAACTCAAGATCTGGAACACATGGCACGCACGCACACATGCTCACGTGGACGCACACGCACGCACACGCACACATACGACTAGTAAAAGTGGCAACTATACGACAGTCCATTTTTTTGTTTTATGCTATACTACATTATATATTGGTCATAATATCGGAAATATTATAACAATACTTATAATATATAAAATACTTATACTGCGCTAAAATATCATTACCATTGACTGAGAGAAGACAACGTGTTGTAATAGACGGGGAGGTTTCAAACTGGAAATCAGCTATGAGTGGGGGAAAACAAGGATCAGTATTAGGACCTTTATTATTCTTAATATATATGAATGACGTGGACGATAGTAGAACGCACTAACGTGCTTTTTTGTCAGAAAGACTAATTAAGTAAACAAAGGTCAACCTATGTTACATAACTTTGGATGACCACAACATGGCCATATCCCATTGGCAAGTATAGCAATAGGTGTATACAAATATAGTTTCATTTGACTTCGACACTAGTCAAGTAGGGTGATCTAACAGTATGACGCAGCCCGTGGAATTAAGATAATGTGTCTATGCCCCGGAATTGATTCTGTAGCTCTTGGAACAGGGTTGTATGATAGCAAGACATGTCGAGGTAAGTAAGACATGCCGAGGTGCGTAAGACATGTCGAGGTACGTAAGACATGTAGAGGTACGTAAGACATTAACAAGATTTAACAAGATTGCCATCCCAAACAACAAGTTCCAGATGGCAAAGTGGACAAGGAAGCCATTGGCTTATCGAGAGTCCAACAATTTTCTCATCTATGTGTAGCCCACCCTTATCAAATATCTGTCAATTCTATGTTTAAACATATTCACACTACTAGCGTTAACACAATCATTTGGCAGTTTGTTCCATTCATTTATCACCCTCTGTGAGAAAGAGTACTTTCTCATGTCCAACCTACACTGCTCCTTAACTAATGCTGCTTTGTGTCCTCTGGTTCTACTACCTTTTTTAAGTTTGAAGAACATATTCCTATCAACATCCTCATAACCGTTCACTATTTTAAATACTTCTATTTGGTCTCCTCTTAGTCTCCTGGTCTCTAGTGTTGTCAAACCACATTGTAATAAGCGACTTTCGTAACTAAGGTCTCTCAATTCTGGAATCATTTTGGTTGCTCATTCGTTGTATTCTTTCTATCTTGTCTATGTCCTTTTTACGATACGGCCTCCATGCTTGAATACAATATTCTAAATGTGGTCTAACTATTGCTTTGTACAGGGGCACAATGAGCTGTTTCTCCTTATACATGATAGTTCTCCTAATTAGCCCTAGAATTTGATTTCCTTTTGAAGCAGCAATTCCACATTGCTCTGAAACTTTCATGTCAGCACTAAATGTTACTCCTAAGCCCTTTTCTTGTTTGGTTCTACCTAGTACAGCATCCCCCATTTTATATTCTTCGTCCATGTTTCCATGTCCTATGTGTATACATTTGCACTTCCCAAAATTGAATAACATTTGCCATTTTTCTGACCATTTAACTAAGTTATCTAGATCATCCTGTAAACTTTATTTATCTGTATCATTTGTAACCTTTCTGAATACTTTTGTGTCATCTGCAAATTTAAGTACTTTGCTAGATATGTCATCTTCTAGATCATTTATATATATATATATATATATATATATATATATATATATATATATATATATATATATATATATATATATATATATATATATATATATATATATATATATATATATATATATATATATTAAAAACAGTATAAGGCCTAATACTGATTCCTGTGGTACCCCACTCAAAACCGATTTCCAGTTTGAAATCTCACCGTCTACTATTACTCTCTGTCTTCTGTGTGTAAGCCACTTTTCTGTCCACTTGATTACATCATTACCTATACCATGGGCTTTTAGTTTAAGTATCAATCTTTGGTGTGGCACTTTATCGAAAGCTTTCTGAAAATCTAAGTAGACAACATCCACTGGTGACCCGTCATCTACCCACTTTGTAATTTCTTTAAAAAAAAACAAGAGATTGGTTAGACATGACCTTGCTTTTAGGAACCCAGGTTGAGATGTATTTATAAAATTATGTTTTACAAGGAATTCCACCATGTGGTCTCTAATTAATGTTTCGAGTAATTTACATACAACTGATGTTAAACTCACTGGTCTGTAATTTTCTGGCTTGTTCCTCGATCCCTTCTTAAATAGTGGCGTAATGTTTGCTTCTTTCCATTCTGAAGGAACTATTCCTTCTTCTAGTGACAAGTTAAACAATTTTGCAAGTGGTGTACTAATTTGCTCAACAATTTCCTTAAGCAGTTTTGGTGGCATCACATCAACTCCAGATGATTTATTATCTTTCATCTTCTTAATTTTGTTTGCTATCATTACAATAGTTACAAATAACTGCCCTAAATGTTCTGATTGTTTTCCCTCAAATTTAGTATATGAAACTGGAAGTGAGCTG
Source organism: Lamellibrachia columna (assembly GCA_963662155.1). Taxonomy (NCBI): domain Eukaryota; kingdom Metazoa; phylum Annelida; class Polychaeta; order Sabellida; family Siboglinidae; genus Lamellibrachia; species Lamellibrachia columna. Next base: position 1,956,844 of record OY759261.1, on the reverse strand, counting down.
ATATCTTCTGTGGTAAATACTGAGCTGAAATACTCATTCAGGACCCCTGCCATTTGAAACCCCTCTGAAATTATGTTTCCCCTGTTGTTTTCCAGTGGTCCGACCTTATCTCGAACGTTCTGTTTGCTCCTTACATAAGCATAGAACATCTTGCTGTCATTTTTTATATTACCTGCCAATTTTTTTTCAAAGGTTCTTTTAGATTTTCTAATTTCAGTTGTAGCTATGTTAAGTGCCTCTTTGTAATTTGCATAGTCTTCATCCTTTCTGGTACGCCTATAAACCCTCCACATAGTTTGCTTAAACACTATTTTTCTAATAGCTTATTTTGACAAGTGTTTCTTTCTAGACCGTTTTCCTTGTTTTTCAAGGGAACAAATTTTTCGATAATACTCTCAATTTCATATTTTAGCATATTCCAACATTCAAATGCGGTCTTATTCATCAGCATGTTATTCCAATCTAGCTTTGCTGAGTATTTTCTCATATCTTTATAGTTACCTTTGTTGAAGTTTCTCCTATACGTTTTTTATTTTTACTTTCTGATTTTACATTGATGTCAAAATGTATTTGATTGTGGTCACTGGTACCCAATGGTTCATGTATTTTTACATTGTCCACTAATTATTTTTGTGATGATAAAACTATATCTAATACATTTTCTCCCCTGGTTGGTTCTAGCACGTGCTGAGTAAGGAAGCTCTCCTGAATTAAAAATATAAATTGTTGGTCATCACCCCCTGTACTCTCTAGAGATTTCCATTGTATGTGTCCATGGTTAAAATTTCCCATTATGATACATTCCCCTTTACTAACTTCCTTTATAGCATTTTGTATTTTTGTGTTATCCTCTTCGTTTATGTTTGGACTTCGGTAAACTAATCCAATAGTTAATTTAGAATTCCCTGAAACTATTTTGCACCAAACAGCTACATCGTAATCTGCTTCGCTTTCTAATTTTATTTCATGAACCTGAATAGATTCTTTAACATATAAAATAACTCCCCCTCCCCTTCTTCCTATTCGATCTCTCCTAAACATTACGTATCCTGTCAATCCTAATTCAGCATCTGTAATGTCTGTGTTGGCCCATGATTCTGTTATACCAATTATGTGAGGGTCAATATCTTCTACCATAATGTTTAATTCGTTTTTCTTATTTACTATACTCCTAGCATTTAAACACTCGCATCTATAACCTGCTTCAGACATATTTTTCGGACATTTTGTTATTGGCTTATCTGTACTAGTGGCCTCTCGTCCTGCTTGAGGCATCTCTAAGTAACCCCCCTGCGCTTCTAGTTTAAATAATGTTGACTACCAAAAATATTCTTTATGCTACCCACACCACTGTCTACTGCTGCTGCTAGTCCATCCGCAAATACTGCTGCCCCATTTCCACTTAGATGCAGCCCGTCCTTCATGTACATATCAGCCCTTCCAACAAAACTTCCCCACAAATCCACAAAACCCACTTCCTCTTCCCTACATAGCTTCTCGACTAGCATGTTCATTGCCATCCCCCGGCAATTTCGATATCTATGACCCCTCCTTCCTATTACTGGTAGAATCCCTGACAGTATTACCTGCTCAACCCGCGTCTGCTTTAGTGTTCTGACCAAATTCCTGTATTTCCTAACTATGGCAGTTGTACCCTCCCTCTCTACGTTATTTGTCCCTACGTGTACTAAAACAGACCCACCCTTGCCCAAACCCACACTGTTTTCTACCCTCTCAGTTATTGCCTCTATTTTGGCCCCAGGCAAGCAAACTACAACGTCCTCTCCCTTGTTTAAGACTCTGTCGGTCTTTCTAACTATTGAGTCCCCCACAAACACCTACGCTCTCTTTCTCACCCCTCTATCACTGCCTCGGTATAGCTCTTCCGATGGATCCCCTCCATCACAATCTGTCCTGCAGCCTTGCCACTTGGTGGCAGACTGTTATCAGGCTCTCTCTCACGCATCAATATTTAATTTGTCCCTCCCGTCTCCTGGCTAACTTGTGCTCCCGTTGCCTTCCCTCCCGTCTCCCTCACCCCATCGCCTTAACTAACGTCTCCTTCCCCCCCGACTCCTTCGCTGCTGTCTCCCCCACTCCCCTTTCCTTCGATCCATTTGTCTTCCCTCCCATGTCTTTCCTTCTCGTCTCCTTTCGTCCTGTCTCCCTATGTCCTCTCTCCTTCCGTTCTGTCTCCCTACGACCTGTCACCTTACCTCCTCTCAACCTCCTCCCAGGCTGAGCGATGAGTCATTTTAGTAGTTATTTCGCAGGTTGAGTAATTCCCTGGTCGATTACAACATAATCTGAGTTATTTGCGTATTTAATTACATAGACCCAGGAGCCAACTTGTTTATTGTAAATTACTGAGAAACTATCGCATATGAAATATTTATTTTTCTTTCACTTGACTTAGTTGTCTTGTTCATTTGTGCAACTACCATTCACGAGCGTTGAATTATAGAAATTGTGTTTTCCAACTAAACCTGAGCCAAACAAGTCAGCCGAAACCCCGCGAATCCGTGTCAACAGCAAAAGATCGGTAACGTCGTTAATCCGGGGATTGAGATCTTTAGCATGTGTGACAGGTAATTTAGGGAAGTGTATATGGTATGATTGTCACTGTGTAACAGGTATTTTGGCAAGTTGGTTATGTTGGGAATCTTGGCTGACCGACGGCGATTACGTACCACTAGAAGGTCGGTCTAAGTGAGGGTTGAGATATTGGCATCCCGTATAGGTCTAGTTGTTTTATTATAGGGTTGGTAGGCAGGATTTTGGACTAAAATATATGTTTATTATAATGAAAATTAATTAGTTATGTATGTATACATATTAGTTCAGACGAGAGTTTAATGTGGTGATTTCAAAGCATATGGGATGGGTGCTAAAATGTGTGGTTCGAGACATTTAGGATGATTGAGTTACCCATAGGATGGGGTAATCCAGTAAGATGATCACTACTGGTTGTGTGTGTCAAACGGTGAAAATCTGGGGTTTTTGTCCGCGGACAGAAAGGAATGAAACAGAAAGCAGACAGTTTGATTGATTGATTGATTGTTTATTTAGGATCAACAATGTTAAGAAATTGTGTCCGTTGGGTACAACACGTGCATATGTAAATATACTTACAATAACGTTACAATGAATACAATACAGAAGTCAACGTTTTTCATGTACCCATTATCATCATATGTATTGCGTTATTTTGGTGAAAAGTTAGGGTGGCTGATAATGTGCAGTAAATAGTATACAAAGATTCCAAATCAAGTAATTTCCTACATGTGTTTATCGAACTTTGTTGCAGAATCAAAGTTTACTGTACGCAGAGCTTTCTTGAGTTGTATTTTGGAGTTTATTATGCGTTCAGATAATATGTTCCAGGTAGACAAAACTGGATTACAATTTTGTTATATCAAGTCTAAAGGGTGTTGTTTTAAGCTTAAATCCGTGACCTCTAGTCGAAATTGTGGTATTTGTAATAGGGTTATTACAAGAAATGAGGTTATTTTCAAATACATTGATATGTCCATGCAGGATATTGTATACCATGACCATGTCATTATAAATCCGGCGGAGATCGAGACTCTCTAGTTTAAGGTATTCGAGTCTTTGTATGTAACCATGATTGGTGTCGCGTTGACATCGGTAATAGACCCGGCGCGTAAAGAACCGTTGCACATTCTCTAACTGGTCAGTCATAACCAAGTAATGCCTAGCTGGTATGTATGGGTTCCATACCGTTGAACAGTATTCCAGCACTGAGTGGACAAATGATTTATATGCCTTAATGAAAGCATCAATGTTAGCAGTATGAAAACAGCGAAAAATAACATTGATTATGCTGTATGCTTTGCGACAAATAGATGAAATGTGCTGTTTGAATAAAAACTTTTCATCCACTATCACACCAATATTTCTGTATTCATTAATAGACGCTGCACACCTTTCAGGTAATCGGGGTAATATTTCCAATCGCCAGTACACAGCATTTATGTTCAGTTACTTCAAGCTGCCACCGGTCTGCCAAAACCACGAATTCATTAAGACACTCTTGCATGTCAGGCCGTTCAGAAACATCCGAGAACACAGCGGATATTTTGGTATCGTCCGCAAGCAGGCATACACTAGTGTTAGCGGTCAAACGTCCGTCAGGTAAATCGTTTACATACAATATAAATAGTAGGGGACCGGTACACGAGCCTTGCGGGACACCGGACAGAGACATCAGTACAGCCAGAAAATGTTTCATCTATTTTAACCCGTTGTTTGCGGTTGCTTAAAAAACTGGCGAACCATTGTAAAATGTTACCGCAAATTCCATACTTGGGTAATTTGTATAATAATTGAGGATGAGGTACAGTATCAAACGCTTTGGAAAAGTCAATGTACACCGTGTCAACGAACTTGTTTGAGTCTACAGCCTTAACCCACAAATGACTGCAGTTCAGTAGCTGCAGCTTTGTGGATCGCCCTTTGACAAAACCGTATTGAGCATCTGTGATTAGATGATTTTGGTACAGATGGTAATTTATGTGATTAGCCAATAATCGTTCAAACAAACGGCACAAGCTGGTAGTATGCTAATAGGGCGGTAATTACATGTCTGCGATGCATCTCCTTTCTTGTAAACAGGGGTGATGTCCGCCGATTTCCAGAGCAAAGGACACATACCGCTATCGAGTGACATTTAAAAAATAATATACAGTGGAGTACACAGTTCATACGAAAGACATTTAAGTACAGCGGATGGTATGCCATCCGGGCTACGGCTGAACTTGTGTGGCAGCTGACATATGAATTTACGCATAAGCTCTGGATAGAGTTTAATATTAGATAATTGAACATTTGTACTCTTGTTCAACTTTGGCAAAGTCCCATCGTCCGTAGTGAACACAGAAGAAAATTGTCAATTTAATTCACTGGCTTTGTCAGTATTACCAAATGCTAATTCACCACAAGTGTTAAGTGGAGGGGCTACTCCATCTTTGTATACTCGCCGATAGTTGATGTAGTTATAAAAGGCAGAACTGTCACCTGATTGCAAGATCGATCGCTCCCTACTATTAACAAATTGCTGGACAGCTAGAATGTGTTCGTTTTGCGCGGCACGCCATTTGTACATACCGTTGGGCAGATGTATTACATGTCGATAGGAGTTTACATTTAGTGCGAAGTTTGACAATATGCTTAGGGTAATATGTGGACTTCATCTTAGAGCCGCTTGGAACAGTTGTTATAGAACAAAGATGTGAAGTACCGAGTTGGCAGCGAAATATAGAAGGGCTGGAAGCAAATAGGAGGCAAATAATAACAAATGTTTATGAGCTAGCAAGAAGTAGCTATCAACACCGCTACATCACCAGCTACATGTCGTTTACCAGCAGAACACTTATTAACCGGAGTGTCGGGTTTTGGAGACGAGTCGCACAGTGACGCGGATGTGTTGTTCTGGCATTCACCCACGATTAGGTCGAGATAGCCACAAGCGTACGGCTGTGGAAGCTGAATTGATGTCGACATCGTTGACGAAAGGAAGGGGATGAGGGTGTGAGGGGGTTAGGGGTGAGGGGGTGAGGGGGGTTAGGGGTTAGGGGTGAGGGGGTGAGGGGGGTTAGGGGTTAGGGGTGAGGGGGTGAGGGGGGTGATGGGTGATGGGGTGATGGGGTGATGGGGGTGGGGGTGAGAGGGTGAAGGGGTGAGGGGTGAGGGGGTGGGGGGTGATGGGAGTGAGGGGTCGATAGTGAAACGATATTTGGCTGACGAACCTTACTTTTGTTTTGTTTTTCTTTGTTGTGTGAGAGGGGACATTTTATTTTTTGTGTTATTACTTAGTACTTAGGATATTAGTTTGGCAGACTATTTGATAGTAATGAGTTATTTCTACAGAAATTATTCACATTAATAAAATGTGAAATATATTCTGGTTGAAATCATAGCAGACGTCTTTCATTATATCCTGAATCCAACCCTCCAGATTCGCTTCACCTGGCATTGTTGACAGGGTACAAGCGAGCGAAATACACACAAAGAATCCGTAACCTATCTCTACCGAAACAAATATACTGAAATCAACACAAACAATCATTTTATCCATGTGCAAAAATAATATTATATGTAAATTTTGTCAATTTATCCCACCAAAGTGTGAATGTATGATGAGTTGTGTGTAGCCTTCTTCGTCCCACATTCTGTCTTCTGGGTTTCTGGGGACTACTCATGCGCCGGTGCCCAAAAGTTCAAAGAGCGTTCCATCGAAACGTTCATCATTACCATGTCTGGCCAGCGACTGACAATTCAAGTTAAATTCCTACATTCGGGTCTGGTAAACCTGAGCGAGCAATAATGTTGGTTAAAGGTGCCTCCTCAGTTCGATTTTATCCTTGTCTCATTTCAAATTAATTTTGCGAAAATTCAAGCCTACCTAGTATCCACTACGACATGCTAGCTCGTTTGTGCAACTGAAAACTCACGATTTTCGTCCTTCGTGAATTTGTATAACTTTGTCATGTCATCGGAGAGAGGATGTTTACCATTTTGGATATCCTCTATTTTGAGCCTTACCGGATCTAACGACTAAAATTAATTCTTTCGATGATTTGGAGAAAATAATACGCACTTAAACTGTCCCAATGCTGTCACTTATCTTATCACCAACTGTTACTCCGTCATGATTAGATAGTGTTTGCAAGCACCCACATTTCGACTCCCTCCTTGTCAATTTCGCAGAGTGTGCTACGTCACCTCTTCTTGCCATGGAGCTTGTCGATTAGTTAGAGAAACACCGATCTGGCTTGCGCAATCAGTGAATGGATTCCCTATCTTTGTTACGTTTAAATAATGGTTGAATCAAAACAAATAACTCAACACACTTGTACATACAACTGTTTTTTGACTGATAATACGCCCCATTTTAGTTGCCATTTGGCATAAGTATCGGAAACTGTGAGTGTTAAGTGAACACTCTCAGTGATGTCGTAAGACAAATACGATGAAGCTATCTCAGTCAATCCTATGGCATCAACTAAACCAAATATCTACCTGAAACAGATTGCTTGTGTAGGACACGTAACATTATATCCATTCGCATGTATTATGACGTGCATATTATTTATTAGATTCTACCAGCGATCTATATCGGGATACGTTGGCGCGTTATGCAACACTCGCAATGTGTCCTGATCTGCCACTTACCGCAACGACTGGGCAATGAGGAAGGTAGTCGATATAAATGCGATTGCACAAACTATATATTGAATAAGCATTCAATGTCCTATACCCTTATGAAAATATACCTTTACATGACATACCTTGGTAATACATGGGATAGCATGACATAGCATGGTATACCATGACATTATATGGTAAACTGTGGTAGACCATGCTTTGTCATATATTGTGTATGGTAAGTGTATGATATACCATGGTTTACCTGTTTCAAAACATCATGGAATTTTACCATGGAATACGATGGTATATTTTCATCAGGGTATCTATGAAGTCAATATTCCATAATGATTAGACTCATAGTTTCACTCACTTGGTGCAATCTTCGATGATGTGATCAAAGTAGACTGTTCGAGAACGTCGAGTCGTGTTCTGTTCTGAGCCGTAAGTTTTATATGGTGTGATTCGTACTCAACGAAGCATTTGCACAGAAAACACTCGGTGTCGTAAACGATCATGTATTATATGAGCACGGATGAGGTGATGTGTTGTTAAGTTTGCTCATGCGTCATCACCGGGCCTGGTGATTCGCCAAATTGCTGTCATTCTCAACAGAAGCCCCTCCTAGTAGATCATAAGCACCAATAGTTGGTCGTCCAACGCACCTTCTTTCACGTATCAACTAATATTATCAACTCAGTGTTAGATGACTGTATTGTGGAAGGAAATACTAAGCTTAAGCCTTCGGGAAAGATACGGCTATTGCGAAAACAAAACGGACATAAGTATTGACCATGATTTACCAATATGTAACGCATATTTTACATAATAAAACCATACGTTGACATTTGCAAACTAACACATTTAGGTGTCAACCATTGCAAGGCGGTAAACACTGCAGGCCAAAATATTTAGGTATTTATTAGTATTTGTTATTTAGGTATAGCTGTGTTTGTATGTGTAGAATTTCACTGGTGCTAATATATACGTAATGATGTGAACAAAATACTAGTTAACTTCTTATATTAGTTGATGAATTCGATAAACGTTTTATACGCACTAGCAGTATAAGATCTGGTGGAAGGGATTTTGCCAGTTTGAGACAAAAAAGAAACTGGCAGAAACCAACGCAGTTGGTCATAGTTTTAAATAGGTCAAGCGAAATGTATCTTCGTGTCGCCTTATGTACTTGTTTTGACATGTACGTAGCGTTGTGTGTATGCAGTGTTGCGTGTACATAGTGCTGCATGTACGTAGTATTGCGTGTACGTAATGTTGCGTGTACGTAGTATTGCATGTACGAAAAGTTTCGTGTACGTAGTTTGGCATGTACGTAGTGTTGCGTGTACGTCGTGTTGCATGTACGTAGTGTTGCGTATACGTAATGTTGCATGTACGTAGTGTTGCGTATATGCCCCAGGGTACTGGGGCATATCCGCACATGTATGTGGTAACATACCTCACGTATTTCAGTCTTTGCTACAGAGCAGAATACGAACTGCAATGGTAAATCTCATGCTTCAGAAGTTCATATAACTGGTTAGGTATATCCATAAGTATTACTTTGGCGTTAAATGTGCCCATACAAATAATATAACTATAACCAATAGTAGTTAATATAATAAAATTCCCTAAATGTGGCGATATCCGGCGAGAAGTGGAAAAGTAATATTGGCTCATTTTAGTTCATAATTGTTTACCGACGGAAACTTTATTGGTGTGGATTATTTTGTAGCACTTATTATAACTTACGACAGTACATTATCATGCTAATGTTTCTGTATCCCCATTGCTCAGTATACGGTGCACACTTTCTGACATTTAATATTTTCCTTCATCCTTGGGTGTGGCAAGTAGATGGACTATGCTGTAATTAGAAATATTGTCTTACGTTATATATCTTATGTTTTCGACGGCAACGTACAGCGATATTTGTCATCGACAAGAAGGAGCGCCTCATTCCTGAGCACAATATGGCAACAACATGCTACTTGAAACAGCTTGATGGGCGTAGGCAACAACATGCTACTTGAAACAGCTTGATCGGCGTAGGCAACAACATGCTACTTGAAACAGCTTGATCGGCGTAGACAACAACATACTACTTGAAACAGCTTGATCGGCGTAGGCAACAAAACGCTGCCGGAGCGAACCCCCCAAACAGCAAAAAGGACCATTTAATTTCAAGATGCAGCAGTTCGTCCTTTCTGTCAAGTTTCCTTCTAAAAATGTAGAGTGTGACACACATAGATAATCATGTTGTATATACATGTGTTACATACTTGCGTTTAGAATCCATAGTATATATATATATATATATATATATATATATATATATATATATATATATATATATATATATATATAAACACACACATAGGCAAGGTAGATACTAGTTGTGTGTAGGTTAATTAATGTAACAACTCGTGTGTATCGCTTATAACCTACGTGTAGTAACACAATCAATACTTACACTTAAAATTATCATTTTGAAATTCTGCATTAGTCACGGGAATAAATATGATTCATTTGTGGTATGCAGCATTATTTGCATGGATTATATCGTATCCTATGAACACGATATTCTAATTTATGAAAGTACATTAGCATGCTAATGTTATTACATCATCACTAGTGTAATGTATGACATGTAAATGCATTAGCCCCATTAATAAAGTATATGGTGCACACTACCTTACATTTAATATCTTCCCTAATGTCCTGTCTTTGGGTGTGGCAGACAGATTGATTGTGTTGGGTGTGTGCTGTAATTACAGAAAATTATTCCATGTAACATAATAGTATCGAAACTATGCATGATATATATTTATTGGTAACTATGTAACAAAATGTGTCACCACTACACAAGACATATGCTTTGTTGCAATAGTGTGTACTTAATGCATTGATGGTATGTTATTATATGTGTGTATTGCAGAGAAAGACATTTTATACACACTATTACATTCAGCATTATGTAGATTTGTTTTACAAGTTGTGCGTAACTTATTACAGTTTTGACAGTTGTATATACCTCTTCATACCAACTTCAGCACATTTGAGATTGTATATAATTTATTTAGCACACATTGGTAGATACCCTTCTTACCTTGGCTATCAATCTTGTTAATTTGTTTTAATCTTGTTAGTTGGCGCGTTGAATTTGGTGACTTGTGATGTATATATGTTGGACATGTACGGCGTTGCTTGTGTCAGAACGAGTACTTTTATCGGAACAGGGTAGATTGTGTGTTACGTTTTGAGGCACTATCACATGCCAATTTTAGCAAACTGCTCCATAAACATACAGTGAATGTGGAGAAGATAAACGTTTCGGAAATTATCACGTCAGTCGCTCAATTTCGAACACTTTGACCAAGCAGCAGGTGGCACAAACAGTAGCAGATGAGTCAGCCAAGCATGACGGCCGCCCTGGAATATTCATCGAAGGCTTTGTGTCAGGAAAACCAGTCAGCAGTTCATTGTGGAAAGCTCTGACAATGAACAGCATGGGGCTAATCACAACAACCTCATCAACGTACAATCGAACAAGTGGGATTTACCAACCATCATCAATTCTAACATTCGGGGTGCCTTGACCAGCAATATCGATGAAATCAAAGTAATTAAAGACAACTACGGAGTGGGTGTCCTATCAGTCACTGAGACATGGTATACCAGCAGAATACCAGACGGTTCGCTCTCGTTACCCGGTTTCAACCCCTACAGAAGGGACAGGCAAGATGGCCGTCAACATAGGGGGATTGTGTGCTGTGTACGAGATACAATCCCGACTAAGCAATGGACATAACTAAATCAAGCAGAACTTTAAACTATGTGGCTGACGATACGTCCACCTAAAATGCCTCGCAACCACCCGCAGATAACAATATGTACAGTATACCACTCTCCAGGGGCAGACGATTGGACATTGCTAAACCACATTGACCAATCTGTTGACTACGTACGCCGTCACCATCCGTATACTGGCATCATCATAACGGGCGACCTTAACAAATAGACAGATTCTCATTTGAAACGAAATCACAACCCAAATTAAATTGCTGACGTAGCAACACGACGATCTGCGACACTGTCCAGTAGTCATAGCACCGATTGGCCTATCGGATCACATGGTTGTAGTATGTACTCCATCAACGTCCACGAAATATACAGACCCAGTCGTTTCAAAGACGTCTTCGCGCAGTTGCAGGCCCGATGATCGAGCCCGTTTTGTGGCAGCGCTCCACCTCATCTCGTGGGAAACCCTATTCCACCTACCAATCTGCGAACAACAACTGCAGTTTTTCGATTCTACCATCAGAACTTTACTCGATACGCATCTCCCTGAACGAAAAATCAGACGTTGTTCCAGCGACAGACCTTGGATAGATGACAATTTCCGCTATCTAATACGTCGCCGCCAGATCGCGCTTCTTTTTGGGAATCAACCATTGCACAGGCATTACAGAAATAAAGTCAAACGTGAGAGAAAGTCCTTGCAACGAAAGTATTACCAGCAAAAAATCCAATCACTCGACAACGAACATCCCAAGCGATGGTGGAATACCGTGAAAGAACGTGCAAGGGTTAAAGTTAACTATGACAATCTACAAGGTCTTGCTAACACAATGTTCAGGAAACGTCAGTATTGTAGCAAACGAAATAAGTGACTTCTTTGAGTCTGTGACCAATGAATCCCCACCACTCTTACCCGTTGTTGATGAGTTCTTACCTTACCGACACGACGGTCCCAGATGCCTACATCATCAACGTCAATGAAGTAGCCAAATCACTATCACGAATTAAAACACACAAATCAACCGGCCCGGACGAGATACCCAACTGAATATTACATGACTATGCCACCATCCTCGCACCTCCAGTCTGCGCGACTCATTTATAACTATGTTACTTTTTACGTAACAACAGTAGTAGGCCTTTTAATAATATTAGGCCATATAATTGTTTTACTATAGTATTGCCTGTTTTAATTTATGATTACGTCCTTTATATTTACCTTTTTTATTTACAAACATAACTTTAAAAACGATGTTCATACACCTTTTAAATGTGTTATATTTTAAGTCAAATTTTTTTCTTAATTAATTAATTAATTTTCATTGGTTGTTTTACTGTGCCAATTGTATAATTCAACTGCTATAGTTGCTATTTTAATTAAAAAAATATTATAAAAATATTATTATAATCAAATGTTGATATCGGGCGACACTTTGGCGCGGCTAAAGACGCGAAAGACATCAACGTGTCGGTCGTTGATTTTCTATATACGACGACAATTGATTTCAACTTGTGTGAAGGCGACATAATACTGCTACATTATAATTGTGTAACGTTCTCTTCATCGATCATCTGCTTCATGCAGAGGTTTGTCTTCTTCAGCCTCCTGTTTGACTGCACCTGCTGGGATGACTGATGTGGCATCAGGTGTGGAGCTGCTTGACTGCACCTGCTGGGATGACTGATGTGGCATCAGGTGTGGAGCTGGTTGACTGCACCTGCTGGGATGACTGATGTGGCATCAGGTGTGGAGCTAGTTGACTGCACCTGCTGGGATGATTGATGTGGCATCAGGTGTGGAGCTGCTTGACTGCACCTGCTGGGATGACTGATGTGACATCAAGTGTGGAGCTACTTGACTGCACCTGATGGGATGACTGATGTGGCATCAGGGATGGAGCTAGTTGACTGCACCTGCTGGGATGACTGATGTGGCATCAGGTGTGGAGCTAGTTGACTGCACCTGCTGGGATGACTGATGTGGCATCAGGTGTGGAGCTAGTTTACTGCACCTGCTGGGATGACTGGTGTGGCATCAGGTGTGGAGCTAGTTGACTGCACCTGCTGGGATGACTGATGTGACATCAGGTGTGGAGCTGCTTGACTGCACCTGCTGGGATGACTGGTGTGGCATCAGGTGTGGAGCTAGTTGACTGCACCTGCTGGGATGACTGATGTGACATCAGGTGTGGAGCTGGTTGACTGCACCTGCTGGGATGACTGATGTGGCATCAGGTGTGGAGCTAGTTGACTGCACCTGCTGGGATGACTGATGTGACATCAGGTGTGGAGCTGCTTGACTGCACCTGCTGGGATGACTGATGTGGCATCAGGTGTGGAGCTAGTTGACTGCACCTGCTGGGATGACTGATGTGGCATCAGGTGTGGAGCTGCTTGACTTCACCTGCTGGGATGACTGATGTGGCATCAGGTGTGGAGCTAGTTGACTGCACCTGCTGGGATGACTGATGTGGCATCAGGTGTGGAGCTGCTTGACTGCACCTGCTGGGATGACTGATGTGGCATCAGGTGTGGAGCTGCTTGACTGCACCTGCTGGGATGACTGATGTGGCATCAGGTGTGGAGCTGCTTGACTGCACCAGCTGGGATGACTGATGTGGCATCAGGTGTGGAGCTGCTTGACTGCACCTGCTGGGATGACTGATGTGGCATCAGGTGTGGAGCTGCTTGACTGCACCTGCTGGGATGACTGATGTGGCATCAGGTGTGGAGCTGGTTGACTGCACCTGCTGGGATGACTGATGTGGCATCAGGTGTGGAGCTGCTTGACTGCACCTGCTGGGATGACTGATGTGGCATCAGGTGTGGAGCTGGTTGACTGCACCTGCTGGGATGATTGATGTGGCATCAGGTGTGGAGCTGGTTGACTGCACCTGCTGGGATGACTGATGTGGCATCAGGTGTGGAGCTGGTTGACTGCACCTGCTGGGATGACTGATGTGGCATCAGGTGTGGAGCTGGTTGACTGCACCTGCTGGGATGACTGATGTGGCATCAGGTGTGGAGCTGGTTGACTGCACCTGCCGGGATGACTGATGTGGCATCAGGTGTGGAGCTAGTTGACTGCATCTGCTGGGATGACTGATGTGGTATCAGGTGTGGAGCTGCTTGACTGCACCTGCTGGGATGGCTGATGTGGCATCATGTGTTTAGCTAGTTGACTGCACCTGCTGGGATGAGTGATGTAGCATAGGTGAGGAGCTGGTTGACTGCACCTGCTGGGATGACTGATGTGACATCAAGTGTGGAGCTGCTTGACTGCACCTGCTGGGATGACTGATGTGGCATCAAGTGTGGAGCTAGTTGACTGCAACTGCTGGGATGACTGATGTGGCATCAGGTGTGGAGCTAGTTGACTGCACCTGCTGGGATGACTGATGTGGCATCAGGTGTGGAGCTGGTTGACTGCACCTGCAGGGATGACTGATGTGGCATCAGATGTGGAGCTGGTTGACTGCACAATTTGGGCAGTAACGGCTTTGACAACAGACGAGTTATTCGAAGACTCGTTGAACACATCAGGAACACTGTATACAATGCCATTGTAGTATATAGTTTGTCGATAATGATATCAGAGACCGTAATCAAAATGTTGCAAAATTCCCCCACAAAAGTCAATGTCTTTAAAACTCAAACCTCAATTGATTTAGCATATCGCAAATCAAGTTCGTTGATTTCTTAATGTGTAGTGTGTGAGTAATTTATGTAACACCCGCAGACGATTTAGTTTGAAAAATTGCCTATTTTTGTTCAAATCATCGAAATAATTGACTTTCGTCGTTAGTCCAGTAAGGCTCAAAACAGTGGATATCCCAAACACTGTACGGATTAATGCCGATCACGGACATGACCATCTCACCGATCACGAAATTCTGGAGTTGTCAGCATTTCCATTTGCCTTTTCATTAATGTTTGACGAAACATTAAGTATTTTAATAGTTTTTGTCTAAAGATTTCACGCATACAATTATATAAAAAAATTGCACAAACGAGAGTTATTCGAAGACTTGTTGCAATGGATACTAGGTATGTTAGATTCATTTCCAAAATGAATGTGAAATTGGATTAGCAAACAAATGGAATCCTGGCATCAGTATGATATTGTATATTACATTTAATATATACCATTGATATTGTGGTTTAAGCATTTAATATACAGGACAGGTATATCTACAATATTAAAAGTTTTACTGTAATCAATAAAGGTGTAGTACAGTATTTACCTTTTGATAAATACATATCAATTAAAACTGCTTCCTCTGGTGATTTAGCCTATCGCGTATCCGGGTCATTGATGTCCTAATATGTAGTGTGTGTGAATATAAATATTTAAGTAATATCTGCAGTCGGTTTAATTAAAAAGTGCGTATTTTTGTTGAAATCATCGAAAGAATTGACTTTAGTCGTTAGATCTGGTAAGGCTCAAAATATTGGATATCCAAAACGGTAAACACTTTCGGCTGATCATGGGCATGCCTACCATTATCTCGCAGATTACAAGAAGTTATGAAATTTCACCAAAGGCGAGTTTTCAGCGTTTCCATTTTCACTTCAATAAATTCTTCATGCATTACTAAATAATTTTTTTTCCACATGATTTCACAAAAAAACTACATTAAAAGTTGCACAAAGGAGCATTTCGTAGTGGATACTAGGTAGGTTTGAATTTTCGCAAAATTAATTTAAAATGAGACCAGCAAAACATCGAATTAATGAGGCATTTTTAAGCTTTTGAAAACTAATACTATCTTGCCTGTTCTTCTCCGATCATACTTATTCTATCTAAACATAAATTTGATATGTTATTTAGTACAACTGGGACTAATCAGCCCGTGCAACTGGTAATGGTTATCCTTCTGTAATTATTTGCATCTACAAACAAAATTAATATCTTTAAATTGATTGAATAAATCCATACGTCCATAACTAAATAAAACATGATTATAAGACCAAATTGAACAATGCTGTAAAAGCTGGTACCATCTTAGAAGTGGAAACGTTAAAACAGTAATTAATTATTACATCAAAACTAGTTGTTTTTACATTTAAATTAAATGTTGCTTTTAATACTTTGTCAGTAAATGGAGCATTAATGAAATCATTGTCTTCAAAACCTTCATCATCATTTGCATCATAACTATTCATATATCTAAAGTGGTCAACAACGTATTTACAATTTGCATTTCGAAGCTCAGTTTCAATTGTAAGTGAAGTTCCCGTAATTAAATTCCAATAAGCTTTATTATCTTTATTTGTTTATCCTCCTAAGTTCATTGTTCTTGTATTTTTTTAATTTGGATAATTAATCTGTTGTTATGTCAAAGTGGCTCTAATACATGTGATGTCACATTGTTATATCAGGTATTTCGTCATAACATAATGCGGACAGCTAGCTCGAACACGGCAGATGGACGAGTGTTTCTTTATATTGTTTGCATAACCCAAACAGGTATGTATATATAACATATCAATATAATGAAGGTGGCGCCGACCCTTTGTCCTTTGGCTTATGTATGTAGGTATGTTTGAGCTATGCTGCTATTGAAGGTTGTTGGTTATTAATATCAGTAAAAAGAAATATACAAACATATATGGATGACACAATGGCCCGGGAAAGGCAAGGCTGAATACTACAGAAGCCATCACAGCTGAAGAGGACCGGAATCAGGTGGTCCTTCACATCCAGTCAGTTGATATGTGTTTACTGGGCAACGGAATTGGTTATGTTCTGACAATGAACACTCGCAATGTTGCTATAAATTGGACTCCATTCCATAGAATCAAATTAGGTCAGTGCTCACTTAAGCAGCGCATCTTTATACAGTGGGAATGGAGAATTATTTGCAGCCATTATATGTGATTCTACTAACCGTCTACCCCTCGATCCTGGCACGCGGAGACCGCTGTACTGAAGCCAGAGAAACAGTTTATAGTTACTTTCAACCAGCTGGCAGACAACCTGTCACGAATCGGAGATCATTTGAGGTTGTTTATAATTAGCTTATTTACATTACTCACCTAGCGATTGACATTTTGGTGAGTAAGAGTCGTACTAGTGGCGCCGAATAGCGACCAATCTAGAGATCGGAAATTTATTTGTTTCCAACTGATTATCAGATCAACGAAATGTTATCATGTTTGGTATCGTTGGAAAACTAGTTGTCTTCTGATATTGTTTATTATTGTTTTACAAACCTAATTATGGCGAAGAACGAATTATTTTAGAGAGAGTCGAGGTTGTTGTTTTGTGTTGGTGACAGGGCCAGGTAAACATCTTTACTTTCACACCTTTAAATAATAGAGTGACCCAAAGGAATGTTTACAGTTGTTTTACGAAAAGACAAATCTACCTAGTATCCACTGCAACATGCTAGTTCGTTTGTGCAACTTTTGCATGTAGTTTTTGTGAAATCATCAGACAAACTATTAAATTAGTTAAATGCTTGTTCGCATTAACTGAAGTGAAAATCGAAATGCTGAAAAATGACGATTTAAAGTAAATTATTTTGATGATTTGAACAAAAATAGGCATTTTTTATTAAACAGACTGCGCACATTACTTAAACTAGTCAGACACTACACATTACTTAAACTAGTCACACACTACACATTACATAAACTAGTCAGACACTACACATTATTTAAACTAGTCACACACTACACATTACATAAACTAGTCACACACTACACATTACTTAAACTAGTCACACACTACACATTACTTAAACTAGTCACACACTACACATTACTTAAACTAGTCACACACTACACATTACTTAAACTAGTCACACACTACACATTACTTAAACTAGTCACATACTACACATTACTTAAACTAGTCACACACTGCACATTACATAAACTAGTCACACACTACACATTACTTAAACTAGTCACACACTACACATTACATAAACTAGTCAGACACTACACATTACTTAAACTAGTCACACACTACACATTACATAAACTAGTCACACACTACACATTACTTAAACTAGTCACACACTACACATTACTTAAACTAGTCACACACTACACATTACATAAACTAGTCACACACTACACATTACTTAAACTAGTCACACACTACACATTACTTAAACTAGTCACACACTACACATTGCTTAAACTAGTCACACACTACACATTACTTAAACTAGTCACACACTACACATTACATAAACTAGTCACACACTACACATTACTTAAACTAGTCACACACTACACATTACTTAAACTAGTCACACACTACACATTACATAAACTAGTCACACACTACACATTACTTAAACTAGTCACACACTACACATTACTTAAACTAGTCACACACTACACGTCTGGACATAAGTGAACCGGATTCGCGATGGGCTGAACCATTTGAGGAAGCAACTAAAACAATTATTAACAATAAGTTTCATATTGACCAATGCAATGCTGCAATTTGAACTACATTATCAGTCGTCGGAATTACTTTTGTTTTGCTCCCAAACTACTACATTCAATCATTTTAAACAAAATAGCGTCACGTCGCTTAAACTCACAGCCAATGAGCGACGTATGATGCAGACTACAATATCGGGTCATGAACCTCAGTTACCGTAAATTTTACAAATGGCACCCGATGAGTATAGTGCCCCACTGAACACGGTGCCCCACTGAACATGGTGCCCCACTTAGCATGGTGCCCCACTGAACATGGTGCCCCACTGAGCATGGTGCCCCACTGAGCATGGTGCCCCACTGAGCATGGTGACCCACTGAACATGGTGCCCCACTGAACATGGTGCCCCACTGAGCATGGTGCCCCACTGAGCATGGTGACCACTGAGCATGGTGCCCCACTGAGAATGGTGCCCCACTGAGCATGGTGCCCACTGAGCATGGTGCCCCACTGAGCATGGTGCCCCACTGAGCATGGTGACCCACTGAGCATGGTGCCCCACTGAGCATGGTGCCCCACTGAGCATGGTGCCTCACTAAACACGGTGCCCCGGTCTCACCATACTAAATAACATACTAAATTATGTTTAAGATAGAATAAATATGATCGGACAAGAACAAGCAGGATAATATTTGGTTTCTAAGGCTTAATTGGTATCTACTTGTCAAAAGGTTCAAATTCACCTATCTGGGAAGTGTAGTGACAGAAAAAGGAGGAACAGATGAAGAAGTAAAAAACAGGATTGGAAATGCCTGGAAAGCATTCAGCATTTTAAAGACAATGTGGAACACATCATCTTTCTCAAAACGAGACAATATCAGAATAATAATATTACATTTTATTTGATATTGCGCCAGATCCAATTTTAAATTGTTCTTGACGCTTTACAAGACACATAGTTATAAAATTGCTAAATAAACAACACCAACGTGAAAAATGTGCTGCTGTTTGGATTACAGTAAAACTTTTAATACTGTAAATATATATGCCCTATAAATTAAACTTTAAACCACAATATCAGTGGTAAAGTGTTAAATGTAATATACAACATCACATTTAGGCCAGGTGTTGTCCGACCATTGTTATTTGCTATTTTCCTTAAAGGTCTCTCCTCAATTCGATTGTTTGGTTAGTCTCATTTGAAATTCATTGTGCGAAATAAAAATACTTAATGTTTCGTCAAACATTAATTGAAATGAAAATGGAAACGCTGAAAACTCAAAATTGTCACCTTTGGTGAAATATCGTAACTTTGTGATATGATCGGTGATAAAGTCACGCCCATGATCGGCATTGATCCATACAGTGTTTTCCATTTGGTATATCCACTATTTTGAACCTTACCAGATATAACGACTAAAGTCAATTATTTCGATTATTGAAAAATAGCCATTTTTAAATTCAACCGTTTGCGGGTGTTACATAAACTATTTACGCATTACACATTAGGACATCAACCAATAGGTTCTGCGGCTAAATCAAATGAGGATGGATTTTAAAGACATGGACAGTTTGGTTATGAAATCTTACAGTGGTTTGACTGTGGTTTCTAATATCATTATCGACAAACTTCAGACTATAATATAATTTTATACAGTGCTCCTAGTGTGATCTTATACAATGTTCCTGGTGTGATCTTATACAGTGTTCCTGGTGTGATCTTATACATTGTTCCTGGTGTGATCTTATACAGTGCTCCTGGTGTGATCTTATACAATGTTCCTGTCTTGATCTTATACAGTGTTCCTGGTGTGATCTTATACAGTGCTCCTTGTTTGATCTTATACAATGTTCCTGGTGTGATCTTATACAATGTTCCTGTCTTGATCTTATACAGTGCTCCTGGTGTGATCTTATACAGTGCTCCTTGTGTGATCTTATACAATGTTCCTGGTGTGATCTTATACAGTGTTCCTGGTGTGATCTTATACAGTGTTCCTGGTGTGATCTTATACATTGTTCCTGGTGTGATCTTATACAATGTTCCTGGTGTGATCTTATACAGTGTTCCTGGTGTGATCTTATACAGCGCTCCTTGTGTGATCTTATACAGTGTTCCTGGTGTGATCTTATACAGTGCTCCTGGTGTGATCTTATACAATGTTCCTGGTTTGATCTTATACACTGTTCCTGGTGTGATCTTATACAGTGTTCCTGGTGTGATCTTATACAGTGTTCCTGGTGTGATATTATACAGTGCTCCTGGTGTGATCTTATACAGTGTTCCTGGTGTGATCTTATACAATGTTCCTGGTGTGATCTTATACGGTGTTCCTGATGTGATATTATACAGTGTTCCTGGTGTGATCTTATACAGTGCTCCTGGTGTGATCTTATACAGTGCTCCTGGTGTGATCTTATACAAAGTTCCTGGTGTGATCTTATACAGTGTTCCTGGTGTGATCTTATACATTGTTCCTGGTGTGATATTATACATTGTTCCTGGTGTGATCTTATACAATGTTCCTGGTGTGATCTTATACAGTGTTCCTGGTGTGATCTTATACAATGTTCATGGTGTGATCTTATACAATGTTCCTGGTGTGATCTTATACAGTGTTCCTGGTGTGATCTTATACAGTGTTCCTGGTGTGATATTATACAGTGCTCCTGGTGTGATCTTATACAGTGCTCCTGGTGTGATATTATACAGTGTTCCTGGTGTGATCTTATACAGTGTTCCTTGTGTAATCTTATACAGTGTTCCTGGTGCGATCTTATACAGTGCTCCTGGTGTGATCTTATACAGTGTTCCTGGTGTGATTTTATACAGTGTTCCTGGTGTGATCTTATACAGTGTTCCTGGTGTGATCTTATACAATGTTCCTTGTGTGATCTTATACAGTGCTCCTGATGTGATATTATACAGTGTTCCTGGTGTGATCTTATACAGTGTTCCTGGTGTGATCTTATACAGTGTTCCTGGTGTGATCTTATACAGTGCTCCTGGTGTGATCTTATACAGTGTTCCTGGTGTGATCTTATACAGTGTTCCTTGTGTAATCTTATACAGTGTTCCTGATGTGATCTTATACAGTGTTCCTTGTGTAATCTTATACAGTGTTCCTGGTGTGATCTTATACAATGTTCTTGGTGTGATCTTATACAGTGTTCCTGGTGTGATCTTATACAGTGTTCCTGGTGTGATCTTATACAGTACTCCTGGTGTGATCAGCAAGTATTCGAATAACACATCTGCTGTCAAAGCCCTTACTGCCAAAATGGTGCATTCAACCAGCTCCACGACTGATGCCACATCAGTCATCTCAGCATGGAGCATTCAACCAGCTCCACGACTGATGCCACATCAGTCATCTCCGCATGGTGCATTCAGTTTGAAGGCTGAAGAAGACAAACCTCTGCATGGTTATCTATTAAGAGGACATTACACATAGCATAATGCAGTCAGTTTGAAGGCTGAACAATGTTCCTTGTGTGATCTTATACAGTGCTCCTGATGTGATATTATACAGTGTTCCTGGTGTGATCTTATACAGTGTTCCTGGTGTGATCTTATACAGTGTTCCTGGTGTGATCTTATACAGTGCTCCTGGTGTGATCTTATACAATGTTCCTGTCTTGATCTTATACAGTGTTCCTGGTGTGATCTTATACAGTGCTCCTTGTTTGATCTTATACAATGTTCCTGGTGTGATCTTATACAATGTTCCTGTCTTGATCTTATACAGTGCTCCTGGTGTGATCTTATACAGTGCTCCTTGTGTGATCTTATACAATGTTCCTGGTGTGATCTTATACAGTGTTCCTGGTGTGATCTTATACAGTGTTCCTGGTGTGATCTTATACATTGTTCCTGGTGTGATCTTATACAATGTTCCTGGTGTGATCTTATACAGTGTTCCTGGTGTGATCTTATACAGCGCTCCTTGTGTGATCTTATACAGTGTTCCTGGTGTGATCTTATACAGTGCTCCTGGTGTGATCTTATACAATGTTCCTGGTTTGATCTTATACACTGTTCCTGGTGTGATCTTATACAGTGTTCCTGGTGTGATCTTATACAGTGTTCCTGGTGTGATATTATACAGTGCTCCTGGTGTGATCTTATACAGTGTTCCTGGTGTGATCTTATACAATGTTCCTGGTGTGATCTTATACGGTGTTCCTGATGTGATATTATACAGTGTTCCTGGTGTGATCTTATACAGTGCTCCTGGTGTGATCTTATACAGTGCTCCTGGTGTGATCTTATACAAAGTTCCTGGTGTGATCTTATACAGTGTTCCTGGTGTGATCTTATACATTGTTCCTGGTGTGATATTATACATTGTTCCTGGTGTGATCTTATACAATGTTCCTGGTGTGATCTTATACAGTGTTCCTGGTGTGATCTTATACAATGTTCATGGTGTGATCTTATACAATGTTCCTGGTGTGATCTTATACAGTGTTCCTGGTGTGATCTTATACAGTGTTCCTGGTGTGATATTATACAGTGCTCCTGGTGTGATCTTATACAGTGCTCCTGGTGTGATATTATACAGTGTTCCTGGTGTGATCTTATACAGTGTTCCTTGTGTAATCTTATACAGTGTTCCTGGTGCGATCTTATACAGTGCTCCTGGTGTGATCTTATACAGTGTTCCTGGTGTGATTTTATACAGTGTTCCTGGTGTGATCTTATACAGTGTTCCTGGTGTGATCTTATACAATGTTCCTTGTGTGATCTTATACAGTGCTCCTGATGTGATATTATACAGTGTTCCTGGTGTGATCTTATACAGTGTTCCTGGTGTGATCTTATACAGTGTTCCTGGTGTGATCTTATACAGTGCTCCTGGTGTGATCTTATACAGTGTTCCTGGTGTGATCTTATACAGTGTTCCTTGTGTAATCTTATACAGTGTTCCTGATGTGATCTTATACAGTGTTCCTTGTGTAATCTTATACAGTGTTCCTGGTGTGATCTTATACAATGTTCTTGGTGTGATCTTATACAGTGTTCCTGGTGTGATCTTATACAGTGTTCCTGGTGTGATCTTATACAGTACTCCTGGTGTGATCAGCAAGTATTCGAATAACACATCTGCTGTCAAAGCCCTTACTGCCAAAATGGTGCATTCAACCAGCTCCACGACTGATGCCACATCAGTCATCTCAGCATGGAGCATTCAACCAGCTCCACGACTGATGCCACATCAGTCATCTCCGCATGGTGCATTCAGTTTGAAGGCTGAAGAAGACAAACCTCTGCATGGTTATCTATTAAGAGGACATTACACATAGCATAATGCAGTCAGTTTGAAGGCTGAACAATGTTCCTTGTGTGATCTTATACAGTGCTCCTGATGTGATATTATACAGTGTTCCTGGTGTGATCTTATACAGTGTTCCTGGTGTGATCTTATACAGTGTTCCTGGTGTGATCTTATACAGTGCTCCTGGTGTGATCTTATACAATGTTCCTGTCTTGATCTTATACAGTGTTCCTGGTGTGATCTTATACAGTGCTCCTTGTTTGATCTTATACAATGTTCCTGGTGTGATCTTATACAATGTTCCTGTCTTGATCTTATACAGTGCTCCTGGTGTGATCTTATACAGTGCTCCTTGTGTGATCTTATACAATGTTCCTGGTGTGATCTTATACAGTGTTCCTGGTGTGATCTTATACAGTGTTCCTGGTGTGATCTTATACATTGTTCCTGGTGTGATCTTATACAATGTTCCTGGTGTGATCTTATACAGTGTTCCTGGTGTGATCTTATACAGCGCTCCTTGTGTGATCTTATACAGTGTTCCTGGTGTGATCTTATACAGTGCTCCTGGTGTGATCTTATACAATGTTCCTGGTTTGATCTTATACACTGTTCCTGGTGTGATCTTATACAGTGTTCCTGGTGTGATCTTATACAGTGTTCCTGGTGTGATATTATACAGTGCTCCTGGTGTGATCTTATACAGTGTTCCTGGTGTGATCTTATACAATGTTCCTGGTGTGATCTTATACGGTGTTCCTGATGTGATATTATACAGTGTTCCTGGTGTGATCTTATACAGTGCTCCTGGTGTGATCTTATACAGTGCTCCTGGTGTGATCTTATACAAAGTTCCTGGTGTGATCTTATACAGTGTTCCTGGTGTGATCTTATACATTGTTCCTGGTGTGATATTATACATTGTTCCTGGTGTGATCTTATACAATGTTCCTGGTGTGATCTTATACAGTGTTCCTGGTGTGATCTTATACAATGTTCATGGTGTGATCTTATACAATGTTCCTGGTGTGATCTTATACAGTGTTCCTGGTGTGATCTTATACAGTGTTCCTGGTGTGATATTATACAGTGCTCCTGGTGTGATCTTATACAGTGCTCCTGGTGTGATATTATACAGTGTTCCTGGTGTGATCTTATACAGTGTTCCTTGTGTAATCTTATACAGTGTTCCTGGTGCGATCTTATACAGTGCTCCTGGTGTGATCTTATACAGTGTTCCTGGTGTGATTTTATACAGTGTTCCTGGTGTGATCTTATACAGTGTTCCTGGTGTGATCTTATACAATGTTCCTTGTGTGATCTTATACAGTGCTCCTGATGTGATATTATACAGTGTTCCTGGTGTGATCTTATACAGTGTTCCTGGTGTGATCTTATACAGTGTTCCTGGTGTGATCTTATACAGTGCTCCTGGTGTGATCTTATACAGTGTTCCTGGTGTGATCTTATACAGTGTTCCTTGTGTAATCTTATACAGTGTTCCTGATGTGATCTTATACAGTGTTCCTTGTGTAATCTTATACAGTGTTCCTGGTGTGATCTTATACAATGTTCTTGGTGTGATCTTATACAGTGTTCCTGGTGTGATCTTATACAGCGTTCCTGGTGTGATCTTATACAGTACTCCTGGTGTGATCAGCAAGTATTCGAATAACACATCTGCTGTCAAAGCCCTTACTGCCAAAATGGTGCATTCAACCAGCTCCACGACTGATGCCACATCAGTCATCTCAGCATGGAGCATTCAACCAGCTCCACGACTGATGCCACATCAGTCATCTCCGCATGGTGCATTCAGTTTGAAGGCTGAAGAAGACAAACCTCTGCATGGTTATCTATTAAGAGGACATTACACATAGCATAATGCAGTCAGTTTGAAGGCTGAAGAAGACAAACCTCTGCATGGTTATCTATTAAGAGGACATTACACAATTATAATGTAGCTGTATTCTGCTGATGATTTCGCCACTGACGCGGTTGGAAATAACCAGCGCCCTGCGTCGGATATCAGTTTTAACAGTTTTATCGCTAGGTGGTGTAACTGTTTCACTGATTCACTAGTATGGCGCCAGTGATTTTATGACTTCAAGACTTTTGACAATGTTTTGCTGCCTTTGGAACAGAGTTTGTGGCCATATTTGATGACTACGACACATTTGTTGTTTCCATATTAACATTTCTATTGTCTTGCTGTCAACTTATGTGTTGCCAGTGACAGGGTCCCTTGCGCGTGATGTAGTTGTTTTTGACGCTATTTCATGAGGAGCATCTTGTATGTTGATTTTCTGGAGAAAAAAGATAATTTTACGAATTGTTCCAGCAGGTGATGAAATAACAAATATTAACATAGTTGATTTTTAGAATATTCAAAATATAATTTTGCAAAAAGCATTAAAAACGTTAACATTCTCGCCAAAGGGAAATACATAGTTACCTGTCCGATCCTGAATATAACCCGACTTAATTTGTTGACACAGTCGTGCGGCCTGTCAGGGATGTGTTGGCTCGTTGAACTCTTCGTTGACCTGATGACGAATTAAACAGTTTAGTCTTAGACAGGATGTGCCATTTCGTTGTTTACATGATTTTAAATTCACGAGCGCTATTGGAACTATCCATGAAGTGCATCACGTTATGTTTGTTTTACATTTCTCAGACCTGCCTACTCCACTGTGACGCTTCCTTACGCTGCACTTATGGTGCCACTGATTTTAAGACGTTCCCGTTTTGGCAATGTTTTACTGCCTGCATTTTTTTTTTTAAAGAGATTGTGGTCATATTTGATGACCACGTCACATTTGTTGTTCCCATATTAAAATTTATGGTGGCTGGCTGCCAATTTATGCATTGTCAATGATTGCAAGGTCCCTTGCGCAAATAATTGTTTTGGACGCCATTTCTAGGGGATCATCTTGTATGTTGATTTTTTGGAGAACAAAATAGAGACGTTGACGAATTTGCCCAACAGGTTGATGAAATAATAAATATTAACATAGATTTTCGGAATATTCAAAATATAATTTTACAAAAAAACATTAAAAACGTTAACTTCTTGAATGTAACCTGATCTAATTTGTTGACACAGTTGTGCGGCCTGTCAGGGATGTGTTGGCTCGTTGAACTCTTCGTTCACCTGATGACGTACTAAACAGTCTGGGTGTGCCATTTCGTTGCTGTAAGACCTGTCACGGGAGATCGCCCATTCTGTGCAGCCAACGTGCTCTAAAGAAAGGTTGTCATACAAGAAAGGTATCATACAATACAGGTTGTTGAGAAAGATAACACCACGATGCGCTGTCCGTCCGTCAGATGTGCCCTTTAACTATTAAACATGACAAGAAAGCGCATTTGTATTACTGGTGCGACACCCGTTACATATTAACAAAGGTTTCAACTAAAAGAACACGTGTGCTTCTATCAGAAAATAATGTTAGCGATCTAATGTTGTTGAATCGATTTTAGGCTATCGACATGTTCCGTTCGCTCCTAGGCGAACACATCTTTTTGTCATGTTGCACTATCCGCAAATAGTTGTTATCAACAGCAAGTAAAGCAGTCATAATATATTAGTGTAGACAGTAAAAGGTACGTTATTACATAGCGCGGTATCCAGTCCTAGGGACTGTTCAAAGCGCTTTACACCTTCAGTCATTCAAGGCCTAATTTTCTTTGCGTACAAAAATCGTATTGTCGTCAACACAATAAGGTAATGTGTGTGGACGTTGGTCGAATTTCATAGGTTTTATAGGTTTTATAGGTGGTCCCTTATTGCATGTGTTTATAGGTGGTCCCTTATTGCATGTGTTTTATATGTGGTCCCTTATTGCATGTGTTTTATAGGTGGTCCCTTATTGCATGTGTTTTATAGGTGGTCCCTTATTGCATGTGTTTTACAGGTGGTCCCTTATTGCATGTGTTTTACTGGTGGTCCCTTATTGCATGTGTTTTATAGGTGGTCCCTTATTGCATGTGTTTTATAGGTGGTCCCTTATTGCATGTGTTTTATAGGTGGTCCCTTACTGCATGTGTTTTATAGGTGGTCCCTTATTGCATGTGTTTCATAGGTGGTCCCTTATTGCATGTGTTTCATAGGTGGTCCCTTATTGCATGTGTTTCATAGGTGGTCACTTATTGCATGTGTTTTATAGGTGGTCCCTTATTGCATGAGTTTTATAGGTGGTCCCTTATTGCATGTGTTTTATAGGTGGTCCCTTAATGCATGTGTTTTATAGGTGGTCCCTTATTGCATGTGTTTCATAGGTGGTCCCTTATTGCATGTGTTTTATAGGTGGTCCCTTATTGCATGTGTTTTATAGGTGGTCCCTTATTGCATGTGTTTTATAGGTGGTCCCTTATTGCATGTGTTTCATAGGTGGTCCCTTATTGCATGTGTTTCATGTGTGTGTGTGTGTTATATATATATATATATATATGTGTGTGTATATATATATATATATATATATATATATATATATATATATATATATATATA
This sequence comes from Lamellibrachia columna, assembly GCA_963662155.1. Taxonomy (NCBI): domain Eukaryota; kingdom Metazoa; phylum Annelida; class Polychaeta; order Sabellida; family Siboglinidae; genus Lamellibrachia; species Lamellibrachia columna. The sequence continues at coordinate 1,928,679 of OY759261.1, read as the reverse complement.
TATATATATATGTGTGTATATATATATATATATATATATATATATATATATATATATATACACACATATATATATATATATATATATAACACACACACACACACATATATATATATATATATATATATATATATATATATATATATATATTGACTGTGGTGTAGTGGTTATGTGTGTTAATGAGGTGTCCGAATATCCGAACGATGGACGGGTATTTATATTGATAAGTGGTCACGCCGGTTAAGGTATCAGATTGATGGGCAGGTATCTCAATTGCATCCTTTGCTATGACTACTCCCTCTGTCCTGTCCTTATAGAAACATACTGTTCAATATGGCAGTAAAGTGTGTAGTACCCCAAACGGCTGACATCACGATAATGACGTCACTGGGTGATGATTGATCGGACCTTGCAGTGGGGAGGTTGGATGAACGAATGCGTTTGTGTTGTGGCTTCACTCGACGAGATGGACACCCGATTGATACGTCCTTTTATTTGTATCATCGCCGGCCCAACGGGGTGTGGCAAGACAACTTTCGTGGCGCGTTTACTACGGTACACGGACTCGCTTATCGACGGACCGCCCGAAAGATTGATGTGGTTATACGGCGAATGGCAACCTATGTGCGCGACGCTGACGGAAAAGGATCCCGAACGTGGAAGTTGTGGAAGGCTTACCCGACCCGACATCTTTCGAAAACTTGGTGGTCATGTGAAAAGATGGGGAAGACGGATGACAGAGTGACGAAGTTGTTCACCAAGAAAAGTCACCATTGTAACATGTCTGTTGTCTACCTCCTGCAGAACCTGTTCTCAAAAGGGAAAGAACACCGGACAATAAATTTGAACGCGCAATACATGGTTTTGTTCAAGAACCCGCGCGACACGACAGTAGTGTCTCACTTAGCCAAGCAGATGTATCCGGGTGACGTGAGATACATGCAAGAGGCCTTCAAAGAAGCGACGTCGCGTCCGTACGGTTATCTATTGGTCGATCTGAAACACGAAACACCCGAACACCTCCGATTGCCGACGGACGTTTTTTCCAGATGACACTGTTCAGTACACCTACTTGCTGAAATGATACAAGGTCGGTACACTTTGTCGCTCACCTGAATAAGTTCAACTAATAATTATAAAGATTATACATTGTATATGTTTAATAACTTCAATTAAACATACATTGTTTGTATTATTCTTCGTAGCATCATCACGAAGGCGACCGTTACAGAAGGCGAGGTAAACGTTTCCCACGGCGAGTGGCGAAGGGGAAGTAGACGAGGCGGTGTTGGAAGCTTTCTTGTATGTATTTGATACATCACACCCGCCAAATTCTCTCGTTGAATGAAGCTTTATATAGCATTCACCAGCGTCTTACAAAGCGAGAGACACATTATAAAGAGAACATCGTTGATACAAACCAACGCGGGTGGGTTTTGTTACACGACTGACGTAGCGAGAGAGCAAAGAATGCATCAGACCATCGCGATTATCGGAAGAACAAGTATGAACGAGGGACATAAATGATAGTGACCGTTAAGAAGAAAATAATAACATTCGTGTATCTAGCCGTAATACTTATGACTTATGTACGTATACTTTTTTAAGTATGCTGTTGTACGTTGTCAGATTAGTTCAAATTGCAAAATGTTCTGATGAATCAGGCCGAGTCATTTTGAGTGTCTTAAATAAATTGTCTCTGTATCGTATTGAGCAAGCCAAGTGTAATCCGTTTTGATTTTTTGCTTGTATGTTTTTTAATTTAACTATTTTACATGGCATGTGTTTGTTTTTTGCGCATGTGATCGAGTCATGTAAGATATTATGATTTATGTTTGAGTCAGCAGAAGGCGATTGATTTAGTTTGTTGTAAACATCTGATAAGGTTATTTCATTTATGAATTTTTAAATTGCTTCTTGGTTTTGTATGTTAATTTTAATATGTTTTGGTGATGGTTCTTTGTGGGGAACTGTATTTAGAAAGACAAAATATGGCTGATGGTCCGATAATTGTTTGTTTAGAATACCTGATTTTGGTGTTATTGTAGGATCGGTTAATTTACAAAACAGGTTATCTATTAGAGTTCCATTTCTATTTCATCTTGTAGGGAGTGTGATATGGGGGTAAAAGCTATAAGATATTAATACATCAACAAAATTACCAAAAACCTCTTTTTCGTTTAATGTATGAAGGTTTATATTGAAATCACCAGCAATAATGACGTCGCATTTTGTTTTATCAAAGGATGAGATAATTTGTGTAAATTCGCTAAAAACCTGTTTATAATTTTTTACTGAGATCTCTTGGAGGTAGATATTCCCAATTAAAATATCTTTTAAGAGCTCACCACCAGTTATTTTGATAAATTGTCCTTCCTAATGTTGAAACTGATTTAGAATCAACATTACTTTAAAGTTGAATTTGTTGTTTAAATAAATGACTAGTCCAGCTTTATCGCTACATGTTTTGCCTTGTGTAATGCAATGATATCCCTCGATTTGTAGATTGGAAATAAGTTTGAATTGTAATTGTGTTGTTTGTATTGTGTCTTCTGCTAGACTAAATCCACTGTATTGGACATTTATGACATTTACATGGGCAGGAGTAATGGTCGGGGGGACAATGTATGTATTACTTCGTAGGATATTATCCCTGGGGTATTGTCCGGGTATTGTCTAAGGGGTAAAGTCCGGGGGTATTGGCTTAGACATCAAGTTCTAGAGCCAGAGATAAAACCACACCGTTCAGTGCTGTTGTTTGTGGCCTGACGACATCGCATGCGAAGGGACCCAGGTGTTGTAAGCTTGCAGTGGCAATACGTTACGTGAAGGAACCCAGGAGTTGTAAGCTTGCAGTGGCAATACGTTACGTGAAGGGACCCAGGAGTTGTAAGCTTCCAGTGGCAATACGTTACGTGAATGGACCCAGGAGTTGTAAGCTTGCAGTGGCAATACGTTACGTGAAGGGACCCAGATGTTGTAAGCTTGCAGTGACAATACGTTACGTGAACGGACCCTGGTGTTGTAAGCTTGCAGTGGCAATATGTTACGTGAAGGAACTCGGGTGTTGTAAGCTTGCCGTGGCAATACGTTACGCGAAGGGACCCTGGTGTTGTAAGCTTGCAGTGGCAATACGTTACGTGAAGGGACCAGAGTGTTGTAAGCTTGCAGTGGCAATACGTTACGTGAAGGGACCCAGGAGTTGTAAGCTTGCAGTGGCAATACGTTATGTGAAGGGACCCAGATGTTGTAAGCTTGCAGTGACAATACGTTACGTGAAGGGACCCTGGTGTTGTAAGCTTGCAGTGGCAATACGTTACGTGAAGGGACCCGGGTGTTTTAAGCTTGCAGTGGCAATACGTTACGCGAAGGGACCCGGGTGTTGTAAGCTTGCAGTGGCAATACGTTACGTGAAGGGACCCGGGTGTTGTAAGCTTGCAGTGGCAATACGTTACGTGAAGGGACCCGGGTGTTTTAAGATTGCAGTGACAATACGTTACGTGAAGGGACCCAGGTGTTGTAAGCTTGCAGTGGCAATACATCAGCTTTGCCTTTCTGGTACTGCTTGAATCTCGTCGCCAACTGTATCAAGGTATGAAGTATCAACAGAAAGGTGCAACAAATTATGTTTAATGGATTTTTAAAAACAGGTATACCATGTTAATCGTTTAGTCTTCATACTAGACCAACAAAACCCCCTCAAGTGTAAATGCTAGACACAATTCAATTAACATTTTTATCAACATTTTAGTCACAATATAATTCATTGCGATAGCAAACAATATACTAATCATCAGATACTTAAAATATCAATATTGCAGAGTAGTTAGTTCTTAAAAACCAACACCATGATTTAAAACTAATGCATTGTTGTTATCAATTTGTGTTTGGTGTCTACGAATGCACATAATATTATGCATTCGTACGTGCGTGAACCTTTGAGAGTGAATTGAGCCCAGACCATTAGAGAAGGATTCAACATGTTAAACGATCACCCCACAAATCCTTATTCTTGACACTCAACTTTAAGAAAGGTAAATGCATTAAAGTTAAAAAGCAAGCGAAATGTTGGTCGTCATTAGTATAAATACACATCCTTTTTAAACCAGCGCAATAGATGAAACAAAGGAGATGTACAATCAAGGCAGATATTTACATGGATCACAGAAGAGACGGCATAACAAATAGACTGTCACTGCACGTTCTAGGTCGAGAGAATATATTATATATATATATATATATATATATATATGTGTATGTATATATATATATATATATATATATATATATATATATATATATATATATATATATATATATATATATATATATATATATATATATATATATACAAGGCATGTATATATATATATACATATACACATAATATAAATACATATACATACACATACACATATAAGTAATTTATATATATATATATACATATATATATATATATATATATATATATATATATATATATATATATATATATATATATATATATATATATATATATATATAGTTAACAAAGGACTCTCTCTCTCTGTCTTTATATATATATATATATATATATATATATATATACTTATATACTTGTTTTCTCTCTCTGTCTATGCACACACACACATATATATAGAGAGAGAGACAGACAGACAGACAGACAGACAGACAGACAGACAACACCCGGGTCCTTCACGTAACGTATTGCCACTGCAAGCTTACAACACCAGGGTCCCTTCACGTAACGTATTGTCACTGCAAGCTTACAACATCTGGGTCCCTTCACATAACGTATTGCCACTGCAAGCTTACAACTCCTGGGTCCCTTCACGTAACGTATATATATATATATATATATATATATATATATATATATATATATATATATATATATATATATATATATATATATATATATATATATATATATATATATATATATATATATGTGTGTGTGTGTGTATATTGAAATTATATATGTGTATATTGAAATTATATATATATATATATAATTTCAATATACACATATATAATTTCAATATACACACACCTATATATATATATATATATACATATATATATGTGTGTGTGTATGCATATACAGAAAGAGAAAACAAGTATATATATATAAAGACAGAGAGAGAGTCCTATGTTAACTATATATATATATATATATATATATATATATATATATATATATATATATATATATATATAGATGTGTGTGTGTGCATAGACAGAGAGAGAAAACAAGCATATATATATATATATATATAAAGACAGAGAGAGAGAGAGTCCTATGTTAACTATTTATATATATATATATATATAGAGAGAGAGACAGACAGACAGACAGACAGAGAGAGAAAAACAGAGAGGGACAAACAGAAAGAGAGAGAGAGAGAGAGAGAGAGAGAGAGAGCGAGAGAGAGAGAGAGAGAGCGAGAGAGAGAGAGAGAGAGAGAGAGAGAGAGAGAGAGACAGAGACAGAGACAGAGACAGAGACAGAGACAGAGAAAAGGAATCTCATACACAACTCTTGAAAATATTTCAGTGAAATAATTTATTATTAAAGAGAATCTGCGGCATGGTTGCATGTGTTAGAAGATATATATATATATATATATATATATATATATATATATATATATATGTGTGTGTGTGTGTGTGTGTGCGGACATTTAATATTTATTGTTTGTGAAAATTACATTGCTTTACAATTGCTTTCTTATTAATAATATCCTTTATTAACATTGAATTAATATTTTTGTGTATATTTTATTCTGACATAAAAACATTGTTTATAATTTCAATTCAGTCATACTAGACCAACAAAACCCCCTCAAGTGTAAATGCTAGACACAATTCAATTAACATTGTTATCAACATTTTAGTCACAATATAATTCATTGCGATAGCAAACAATATACTAATCATCAGATACTTAAAATATCAATATTGCAGAGTAGTTAGTTCTTAAAAACCAACACCATGATTTAAAACTAATGCATTGTTGTTATCAATTTGTGTTTGGTGTCTACGAATGCACATAATATTATGCATTCGTACGTGCGTGAACCTTTGAGAGTGAATTGAGCCCAGACCATTAGAGAAGGATTCAACATGTTAAACGATCACCCCACAAATCCTTATTCTTGACACTCAACTTTAAGAAAGGTAAATGCATTAAAGTTAAAAAGCAAGCGAAATGTTGGTCGTCATTAGTATAAATACACATCCTTTTTAAACCAGCGCAATAGATGAAACAAAGGAGATGTACAATCAAGGCAGATATTTACATGGATCACAGAAGAGACGGCATAACAAATAGACTGTCACTGCACGTTCTAGGTCGAGAGAATATATTATATATATATATATATATATATATATATATGTGTATGTATATATATATATATATATATATATATATATATATATATATATATATATATATATATATATATATACAAGGCATGTATATATATATATACATATACACATAATATAAATACATATACATACACATACACATATAAGTAATTTATATATATATATATACATATATATATATATATATATATATATATATATATATATATATATATATATATATATATAGTTAACAAAGGACTCTCTCTCTCTGTCTTTATATATATATATATATATATATATATATATATATACTTATATACTTGTTTTCTCTCTCTGTCTATGCACACACACACATATATATAGAGAGAGAGACAGACAGACAGACAGACAGACAGACAGACAGACAACACCCGGGTCCTTCACGTAACGTATTGCCACTGCAAGCTTACAACACCAGGGTCCCTTCACGTAACGTATTGTCACTGCAAGCTTACAACATCTGGGTCCCTTCACATAACGTATTGCCACTGCAAGCTTACAACTCCTGGGTCCCTTCACGTAACGTATATATATATATATATATATATATATATATATATATATATATATATATATATATATATATATATATATATATATATATATATATATATATGTGTGTGTGTGTGTATATTGAAATTATATATGTGTATATTGAAATTATATATATATATATATAATTTCAATATACACATATATAATTTCAATATACACACACCTATATATATATATATATATACATATATATATGTGTGTGTGTATGCATATACAGAAAGAGAAAACAAGTATATATATATAAAGACAGAGAGAGAGTCCTATGTTAACTATATATATATATATATATATATATATATATATATATATATATATATATATATATATATATATATATAGATGTGTGTGTGTGCATAGACAGAGAGAGAAAACAAGCATATATATATATATATATATATATAAAGACAGAGAGAGAGAGAGTCCTATGTTAACTATTTATATATATATATATATATAGAGAGAGAGAGACAGACAGACAGACAGACAGAGAGAGAAAAACAGAGAGGGACAAACAGAAAGAGAGAGAGAGAGAGAGAGAGAGAAGAGAGCGAGAGAGAGAGAGAGAGAGCGAGGAGAGAGAGAGAGAGAGAGAGAGAGACAGAGACAGAGACAGAGACAGAGACAGAGACAGAGAAAAGGAATCTCATACACAACTCTTGAAAATATTTCAGTGAAATAATTTATTATTAAAGAGAATCTGCGGCATGGTTGCATGTGTTAGAAGATATATATATATATATATATATATATATATATATATATGTGTGTGTGTGTGTGTGTGTGCGGACATTTAATATTTATTGTTTGTGAAAATTACATTGCTTTACAATTGCTTTCTTATTAATAATATCCTTTATTAACATTGAATTAATATTTTTGTGTATATTTTATTCTGACATAAAAACATTGTTTATAATTTCAATTCAGTATGATCATGTTGTGTGAAGTTATGTAATTATTATATATATTATATAATATATTATATATATATTATTTTATTGACAAAAATTTGCTCCTATGTTAACTATATTATAGCTACAAGTAGCATTTTATCTGGAAAACACAGAACATGCTGAAAGCAACAGTGAAGCAATGATGACATCTCGATAAAGATGACACCTCAATAAAGATGACACCACGATAAAGATTATACCTCGATAAAGACGACATCTCGATCAAGAGCCCTCTGGATTACCAGTTCATTCCAACTAACTCAACGTCTGTGGGAAAGCTATGAAATAGAAATATTCAGTGTGATATCAACCAGGAGCGGCTTTAGGAGAATCATTGTTGATATTTTTTTATTACATAATCTATTTTACATAAATAATAAACCTACATAACTCTATATACAGGATACCACCAGCATTACTTTTTATCCCCAGAATTAAGACAAACATTGGAAATAGAGCTTTCTCAATTGCAGCACCTACTTTGTGGAACTCATTACCTGTCAGTGTTAAGTCATGTGAAGATATATCAACATTTCAGCGTCATCTAAAAACCTACCTATTTGACCTGGCCTATCCTCCTTAACTCCTCAGCGCACCACCGTCACTGTTGACGATTCGGAACTGAATTTGGATTAAGATTTGCCTAACACTTTGTCATTGGTGCGCTGCTGAGCTCGGTTTTTCTGAGGATTTCGGCGCTATAGAAGTCTTCTTTATTGTATTGTAAATTGTAATGTTCACCATCACATACGAACATTTACTGGTCGACGTTACATTTTGACTACAAATTAACAGAAGTCCCCACACAGTTACCTTTCCATTCATAATGTTTATGAAATGCAACTCTTCAAATTATCATGTTAACATAAAGAAAGGATTCAGTAATAATTGTTACATTTTGTAGAACGAATGTTTGACTATGTGTGCGTGCGTGCGTGCGTGCCAGATGCCAGTATCGCAAGATTGTGTAGACACTATACATAAAATAATGACAATATGCCGTCATTGCCATCCATTTATTGTAGATACGATACATAAATAACAACAGTGATATGCCAACACAACAACTGTGTGTAGATACAATACATAACAAATATCAGTGATGTGCATCAAGCTCCTTATTTTTGTCCATCCTCCGGCATCGTGTCAGGTTCTTGTTCCACCATACACTCACCCATCCACCCACCCACCCACCCACGGCATCGTGTCAGGTTCTTGTTCCACCATACACTCACCCATCCACCCACCCACCCACCCACGGCATCGTGTCAGGTTCTTGTTCCACCATACACTCACCCATCCACCCACCCACCCACCCACGGCATCGTGTCAGGTTCTTGTTCCACCATACACTCACCCATCCACCCACCCACCCACCCACCCACGGCATCGTGTCAGGTTCTTGTTCCCACCATCTCGTTGCACCCTACGCCTCGGTGTGTCCTCGTTAAAGCAGTAGTAGATACACATCAAAAACAACAGTGATAATCCAACATTGCAAGTACTGTAAATGTAATGCATAATTAACAACAATGATAATCCAACTTTTGAAGTATTGTACATATAATGCATAAATAACAACAGTGATAATCCAACATTACAAGTAGAGTAAATATAATGCATAAATAACAGTGATAATCCAACATTACAAGTTTTGTAATGCAACTGGTGGACAAAGTATCCAACCTCGAAGAGACAATGCTACAGCTAGAAGAAAACAACGCTGAGTTAATCAAACTGGTGAAGGGCGCAGTGCAATGCAAATGATACCATCAAGGACAAAAGCTGTGCTCTGGTCGAACAAGTAGCATGTCTTCGCGATGAAATAAATCATGGCAACGAAATCAGAGCGATGAATGACAAACTAGACACATTTTCGTCGGACTTGGCAAATCTGAGTCAGGCGCCTACTGAACGCGAATCCTATGCCGCAGTAACAAGTAGGAAGACAAACAGAGTTTTCATGTTTGATGACCAGATTGTATGAGACATCCTCATGGTCATCACTGCGGACAATTAACCGGTGGCCTTGCACGCAACATCTAGGGCTACGCCAAATGACTTACTAATTGCTGTCCAGTGGAGTGAGGTGTGCAAGAGGCAGACGAACTCACTATCGTTTGTAGCGAGGTAGCCATGAGTGACGCGGACATGACTCAAGTGACGCATGACTTCAGCGACCTCATCACCAGTGCACCGGAGAACGTCAGCATGTGACGATCAGCAGTGTATTGCCAGATACAACAGGGACACGTGGTGAAAGGATTAAGGATATTAATCATATACACATATTTGCTGACCACTTGCGTATTTCTGGCCAATGTAACGAGTGTGGGGAAACAAATCATGTCACCCAAACATGTCGACATGAGCATGCTGTGTCGTGCTTTGTAATGTTAGACCACATTTTTTCCAATATTGCCCGATTACGTGTGGCTGTCTTAACAAGTTGTTCGAATCAATAATGTGTGCGTAAAAAGTTAGTTATCGGGCACTCCCGCAACAAGCCGTTGTCAACACCAAGTGGGTGGTAGATGCTCGCTATTAAAATACACGAGTATTTTTGGTCAATATTAATGATTTACGAACACCTTGCCCTATCTACAAATGACAGCACAATATTTGAATTTTAGTGTAATTGCATTACTGTTATTCTGTACAAAATGTGCAATAATTAATTTAACGTAATTTCCGGTGTTCTATAACAGAATTACACTTGCGTGGTTTTGTGTGTATTTACACGTGACACGAGTGTAATAAATTTATTTTGATTTTGATTCTGAGGTTAAACGCTATTAGTAGTTATTTCTCAGGGTAAATAATTCCCTGAATAAGTTATTTTCTTATGATAATTACATAGACCCCAAGAGTCTACTTTTTATATATTATTTAGTAACTATCGTATAATAAATGTTTATTTCTCTTTCACTTGTCTTTGTTGTCTTGTTCACTTGTGCAACCACAATTCACGAGCGTTGAATTATAGAAACGGGGCATCCAAACTAGACCCGAGCCAATTTAGTGAGCGGAAACCCCGCCAATCCGTGACAAGGGGTAATCCAGCATACATGTGGATTTAGAATGTCTTTTGTTTTTTTGTTGTGGCCTTCTAATCACTATTTTGCACCGAAAAACCAATCAGCTTATTCTTTTTCATGTTCCTTACATCATCCATACCGACATGTCGTTCTGTCCTCTCTCCCTACATCAACTCCCCCGCTAGGCGGCGTTCTCCCCCCGTCCCCTCTCCATGAAACATATGTGGTAGGGTTCACCTTTGTCCAACTTCACATCAAACAGCCTTCCGATGTACCATTCATCGTCGTAGATAGCATCAATGAAGTCGGCTTCCTTTAAATCTTGCTTCAGCCTCTCAATCTCTTTGTCATCTTGCGTCTCGTTTTGTCCGTCTACGGCATCGTTTTAAACATTATACTATAGCGTCATTTGGCGCATTAATATGTGCTTTGTGGACATTATTTAACAAAATAGACTATTCCATTTTCATGGCTTGTTCAGGTTGTTTTCAGTTTTTTTTTTTATTTGACAACCATAAAACTATAATATATTACATAATGTAATTTCATGCATTAATGTGTGTTTTGTGTTAATGTATTTAAGACTATTCATTGCCGATGGGGGTAAACGTCTACCTACCTACCTACCTGCCTGCCTGCCTACACACCCATACACTCACCCATCCACCCACCCACCCACCCACCCACCCACCCACCCACCCACCCACCCACCCACCTACATCCATTCATCCATGTATGCATGCATACATATATACATACATAGATACATACATACATACATACATACATACATACATACATACAAACATACATACATACACACCTACCTACCTACATGCGTACATACGTACATACATATATACGTACATACGTACATATACGTACACACGTACATGTACGTACATATACGTACATATACGTACATACATACATACATACATACATACATACATACATACATACATACATACATACATACATACATACATACATACATACACAACACACACACACACACACACACACACACACACACACACACACACACACACACACGCACGCACTCACGCACACACATATAAATACATACACACAATTATATAATATGGATCCGTATATTACGTCACCGCGTATTACATGACTGCACGTGACGTCATAATTATGAGAGTACTGACGAGTGCCGCCACCTGGTGTGTGGTAGTGTCAAGATGGATGTAGCCCGCTGGTTCCTGCTCGTGTCGGCGTCGATGATGCGCACCGCTGCAGTGGTGCCCCCTTGTGGCCCTGTCGACTGCGCAGAGTTGATGTGCTGGGGCGTGACGCGGTCCGTGGTCCAGACAGTGTTCGCGCCCGCGTCGCTCAGGCTCAACTGCGACTTCACGACGAAGGGCGGCGGCTGGACAATCTTGCAGCAACGACGGGACCAGAGCATAGAATTCTACCGTAAGTGGGCGGAATACAAAAACGGTTTCGACAACGGCGGCGACACGTTCTGGCTCGGCCTCGACAACGCACACCGCCTGACAAAGGGCCGGGCGGCCACATTGCGGGTCGAGTTGACGTACGGACGATACCTGCACACAGACCACGCCGAGTATGACGGCTTCACGTTGGGCAACGAAACGACTTCCTACGCGCTTAACTACACCGTCTTTGACCGCCGTAGTTCGCTTTCTGACGGCTTGAGCAACCATTCGGGGCCTTTCTGCTCTTGGGACTCGCCGTACAGCGAGTGGTGTCGACGCAAGGCGATGTATGCACGCACAGGCTGGTGGTTCAGCTCGCACGGCGTTATCAACTCCGACTTGAACGCCAAGTTTAGACGAGCGATACAACAGCAGCGACTGTACTGGCGTGGAGTCGGAGGCGTTGTGTCCACACAGATTAAGTTCCGTCCTGCGACGTTCGGGGTCGTGGCCGCCACCTGCAGCAAATCGTGCCCCAACGGGGGAACGTGCTTCCTGGCCAATGCGACGTTCCAGTGTCGTTGCGCGCCCGGGTACACTGGGCGCAGCTGTGAGACGAGTCTTGTTGCAATCTTGCCGTGTTTCTGCTTCAACGGCGGCAGTTGTCTCTCAGACAACACGTGTGCCTGCCGCGCCGGCTACACGGGGGCCAACTGCGAGAGGAAGATCGTGTCAGGCACTTCTGGAGACAAGACACCAGTCGATGGGTATCCAGCCGACATGAAAGAGTGAGTTTGTTTAGTCATTTGACGCCTTTATATTTGCAGTTGTGTTGTCGAAAAGATAGAACTATTAAGACATCTACGATGTGGGGGTAAATCAAAAACGCAAATACTGTGTGGATAAACCATATTCGCAATGTTCGGTTTGTTAGAATATATTTTCGTTTCAGGTACACCGACTGGCCTAAGATCTACTGGCTGGTCATCTGGTCAATACTCATCATGTGCCCGCTGCTGTTCGTCGCCTTCCTGCTTTGTTTCCTCAAAGACCACGACAGTTCATCGGCGGACGACGTGTCCGACTATTCAGATCAGAGTCGATATTACGGCGTCGATGAACAAGAACATTTATTGAAAACGTATTAAGGGTTCCGCTGGCAATAAACAAAGTCCCCGCTTCGTTTGTTTGGTGCGTCCTTCTCACGTAACTACCACTGGTCAGGTCTGATTAACGAGGTTCTCATCAAAACCAAAATAACCCGGATGGTTGTGGACGATGAAGCCATCGGCTTATCGAGAGTCATACGTTGTTATTCATAATGTGTAGCCGGATTTTCTGAAATATTAATTTTGTCAGTTTTGTTTTTAAACATGTTCAGGCTGCCGGCATTTAAACAATCAGTAGATAATGTGTTTCATTCATGTCTGTGAGAATGAATGCTTTCTGACATCTAATCTACACTCCACCATCACTGATGATACTTCATGCCCTCTATTTCTTCTAATGTTTATGTAACAGATACTGAGACCTTCCCAGAGAAAAAGATACGAACTCCCCTCAGCTACTTGGTGTGATGCGTTTCAGAGAACACTGAAACATTAAGTGGATGAAATAACTGTTGATGACTTAGATCTTGCGCAATAGTTTCTTCAGATTTTCGTGAATATGATGTAATCTCTTAGTTAATTAATGAAGTTGATACTTCTAGAACTATCTGGTATTTGAACAGAAGCCACAAATAAAAAACAATCAATGTAATCTTATAGTAGGCAAGGATTCGATATCACAAGTTCGAATTATTTGGCATTGCTCTTTATTTTATATTTTCAGCACAACCAATTTCATCCCATAACCATTGCCAACATTTCTCCTTAGAAAGTATTATTAATGTTGTGTTACTGCCCACTGCTTTAAAGACATGTTACTGACATTAACAAGGAGTTAATGGCATTTCATAAATTTCAACATATTTGCCCAACTTGATCACAGCGCAGTAGTTGTCTGCGGTCTTCCTTTCTCACAGTCGCTTCACTGATTACCGAGAGGGTCCGGCCGGCGCTGCATGAATAAAATGACACATGTGTGAACAGATGCTTCACAGTAATTTAGTGTGCTAACTGACGACGAGTGGTATTTGATGTTTAATGGAGCATGTTTTTTCAGAACATATAATTAAAATAGTTTTTATTTATGTTGATATCTTACAAAACATTGAAAGAAGCCAAAGGAATATCCATATCGTGATACATTCGGCGAAGGAGGAGGAGGAGGAGGAGGAGGAGGTGGAGGTGGAGGAGGAGGAGGAGGAGGTGGAGGTGGAGGAGGTGGAGGAGGAGGAGGAGGAGGTGGAGGAGGAGGAGGTAGAGGTGGAGGAGTAGGTGGAGGTGGAGGTGGAGGAGGAGGAGGTGGTGGTGGACGAGGAGGAGGAGGAGGTGGAGGTGGAGGTGGTGGAGGAGGAGGTGGAGGAGGATGTGGAGGAGGAGGTGGAGGTGAAGGAGGAGGTGGAGGTGGAGGAGGAGGAGGTGGTGGTGGACGAGGAGGAGGAGAAGGTGGAGGAGGAGGTGGAGGTGGAGGTGGTGGAGGAGGAGGTGGAGGAGGATGTGGAGGAGGAGGTGGAGGTGAAGGAGGAGGAGGTGCAGGAGGAGGAAGAGGAGGTGGAGGTGGACGTGGAGGAGGAGGTGGTGGAGGAGGAGGAAGTGGAGGAGGAGGAGGTAGAGGTGGAGGTGGAGGAGGTGGTGGCGGAGGTGGTGGCGGAGGTGGAGGAGGAGGAGGTGGAGGAGGAGGTGGTGGAGGAGGATGTGGAGGAGGAGGTGGAGGAAGTGGAGGAAGAGAAGGTGTAGGAGGAGGTGGAGGAGGGGATGGAGGAT
Source organism: Lamellibrachia columna (assembly GCA_963662155.1). NCBI lineage: Eukaryota > Metazoa > Annelida > Polychaeta > Sabellida > Siboglinidae > Lamellibrachia > Lamellibrachia columna. The sequence goes on along the minus strand of OY759261.1, from coordinate 1,913,440 downwards.
GAGGTGGAGGTGGAGGAGGAGGAGGTGGTGGAGGAGGAAGTGGAGGAGGAGGAGGTAGAGGTGGAGGTGGAGGAGGAGGGGGAGGAGGTGGAGGAGGAGGATGTGGAGGAGGAGTAGGTGGTGGAGGAGGTCGAGGAGGAGGTGGAGGAGGAGGAGGAGATGGAGGAGCTTCAGTGTCTACTCAACAAGATGTATAAGGAACAGTTTTGTCAGCAATCAACAAGGGTATTTCCACTGGAGTAGGTCAAACTTGTTTAGCTTATGTATATTTATAATTCGAAGTATTTTATATAATAATCTTGTCTCAGATGATTAATTGCAAGAGAGGATCATGGATCATCGTGTGTGGTTTCAAGTGCACTACGTACTTTATATTGCACAGCACCTTCCGAACCTGAGCAACACGTTTAACGACTCTATTACTCTTCTTATCTCAATGGTATGTGTTAAATGGTATGTGTTAAATGGTATGTGTTAAATGGTATGGGTTAAATGGTATGTGTTAAATGGTATGTGTTAAATGGTATGTGCAGGTGTTAAAAAGAATCAAGCAAAACTATATATGAGATAAATATATGAGGTTTGACGACAACAAAAGTGCGTTAACATTTCAGAGCAATCGCGACCATGGAATACATTTTTAAATGCAGTATTTCGGAAACTATTGAACCGATTTTCGTTCAAATGTGCACTGCTCTGGAAGATAAAAATTACACTGCACAGTCACGCAAGAACAATAAAGCAAAATGATTCACAGCAAGGCACTGTTAGAGAATGTATGATATCAATTGTCTTGTTTGCAGAGATGTTGGTGTGTATCGAAGAGACGCGCCAGGGAGAAAAAAATGCATCTGTTTTCAAACTGTCCGACTTTCTACCCGTTACAGGATTGAAAATGTTGGGGTTAAACTCGATAGTAGAAAACATACAAACAAAATCATAAACACTGACTGTATTTTCTGGTATGCAGGATCACATCAACGGACGATATATTTTGTTAGGGTTTAATGAATATGTAGGTGATGCTCTAGCCAAATCCTGTGAACATGATAGTGACAGCAATGCAGTAGCTTCATCACGAAGACTGTCAGAAAACACATTTTTGACGAAGCAAAAGATTAAAGACAACAGCGTCATCATGTGATCGTCATACGTACTGTCGACTCTGTGGTGGATGATGTCCGTAACCACATCACAAACACTTCCAGCTAATGATGAACAATGGTTGGTTTTAGGAACAGGGAAAAGTTTACGTTACTTGCCCATCAACTATCCACCATCCTCACACCAAATATATAACGCGCCATGACACTATTCTATGCAATACCAGGTACGATATTGTTTTATCCTTTGCTGGACATGGTAACATTACCGCCTGGGCTACCTTTAACTATTCGCCACAATTCACCGATGCACTGCTTAGTCTGGCGTGTGTACCAAGCCTATGTCGCAGTGGAAAGCAGAATACGCGTTGAGAGGTTGGTGATACCGCTCTCAGACCTAACAAGATTATGAACTGATGTGCCAAGGCCAGAAAGAAGCTGTTTACAAAAATAAATTCGGTGCAAAGAATTCCACCGATTCGAGGTGTTTTGGAGCAGTAGGTGGAGAGGACCAACTTACAAGGTGGTCATCTCTGTGGAGATGCCCGGTTACCAGCGCCTGTACCCCACACCGAGCTGAACTGTTGTAAGCTTACATTGAACGTACCTGGACAATCATTGATGTTGCAAGTCTCTGATTCAACAGAGAGCCCAAGACATGTCAGGCCCTCGCCCTCGGGAATCGGAGTGTCACAGCTGCGGGATCTAGTCTTTGTTCCGCCACCACACGTCGTAGAGCAGACTGACCAGTCTGACCAATCTCCGCAGCTACTATTCACATTAGCTGAGAGACACAAGGGGAATATCATCAAAAACAATTAAAAGTCTTCAATGCGTTTCAATAATAATAATAACAAACTAATAATTAGTTAATAACAACCTAATAACTAGTTAACCTACTGCAGCTGCTACATATACCACTACCTTCGCAGCTACGTGTACCGCTACCTCTACCTCTACCGCTACCGCTACCACTAAAGCTATCACTACCGCCACCACTACCGCTACATCTACCTCTACCACTACCGCCACCACTACCTCTACCGCTACTTCTACGGCTACCACTACCGTTATTCACTACTTCTACTACTACCGCTATCACTACCGCTACCTCTACCGCTACCACTACCGCTACCTCTACCTCTACCACTGCCGCTACCTCTACCGCACAACTACCATTTATATTGAAGCGGAAGTGGCGGTAGTAGAGCTCATCCATCAAATGTCACCGGCCGCGCTTCAACGTGCTTGTCAAGTGCCCCGCAGGCCCTAAACTAACCGTGAAGGACACTCCGTAGCCTGCGCACCCTTCACATAATGTTCGACTTAGCCAAGACACCACACTGAGCCGCGTCATTCTTCGTTGAAAACTTTCGGTGCGTTCCCTATGTCGTACAAAAACGAATGTGGAAATGTTGTAGGCAAGAATACATTGAACTTACTTGGACAATCAATGATGTCGCAAGCATCTGATTCAACAGAAACTCCAAGACACGCCAGGCCATCGCCCTCGGGAGCGGGATTGTTACATCGGCGGGATCTAGTCTTTGTTAAGCCACTAGACGTCATAGAACAAGTTGACCAGTCTGACCAGTCGTTCCAGCCACCATTGACATTAGCTGAGAGACAAAAGGGAGCATCATCAAATAAGATCAATTGTCTTCAATGCATTTCAATAATATGAACAATAAACCAACTACTGCTGCTGCTGCTGCTACTGCTGCTACTGCTGCTGCTGCTGTCGCTGCTGGTGGTGGTGCTACCGATACCAAAACAACAACAACACCAACTACTACTACTACTGCTGCTACTACTAAGATTATTACTACTATATACAGACACACAGACACACAGAGAGACAGACAGACATACAGACCGACAGACAGAGACATTGACGTTTTAGGTCAATCATTTAACCGACGTAATCCCTCCCTACTACTACTACTACTACTACTAATATTACTACGACTACTACTACTACTACTACTACTACTACTACTACTACTACTACTACTACTACTACTACTACTACTACTACTAATACTACTACTACTACTACTACTACTAATAATAATAATAATATTACTACTACTATTACTAATATTACTACTACTCCTACTACTATAACTACTACTTTTTTATAATACTATTTGTAATACTAATATTACTACTACTACTACTACTACTACTACTACTACTACTACTACTACTACTACTACTACTACTACTACTACTACTACTACTACTACTGCTAATATTACTCCTAGTTCTACAACAACTACTACTACTACTACTTCTATTTCATCTACTGCTACTACTATTACTACAACTACAAGTACTACTAATACAACAACAACTACTACTACTACTACTACTACTACTACTACTACTACTACTACTACTACTACTACTACTACTACTACTACTACTACTACTACTACTGCTAATAGTACTCCTAGTTCTACAACAACTACTACTACTACTACTTCTATTTCATCTACTGCTACTACTATTACTACAACTACAAGTACTACTAATACAACAACAACTACTACTACTACTACTACTACTACTACTACTACTACTACTACTACTACTACTACTACTACTACTACTACTACTACTACTACTTTAACTTATGTTGCTACTTCTAATACTACTTCTACTACTACTACTACTATAACTTTTACAACTACAACTATTAATATTATTATTGCTAATGCTACTAATAAATGTATATTTTAAAACAGTAATCAATGATAAACTAATTGGGCATTATTCTAATTAAATTGTAATCAACAAATTTGTTATTCTGAATAAAGTTCTTTTTTAGTTAATTTTTGAAAATCTTACTTGTTTCACAGTTGGCGCCCTCGAACCCTGCGGCACAAATGCAACTGTACTCGTTGGTCAAATGTACGCAGCTGCCACCATTCTCACAAGGGTCGATGGCACATTCGTCAATATCTTTGAAATTACAACATCCAATGAGAACATTGTTATTGTATGATGGCCATGCAATAGCTATGTACTCCAATTTAATCATGTAACACAACAACACAACAACAATAACTACTACTACTGCTAAATATCATGCAGTATCTATTACTTATTATGCATTACAATATAATCAAATAACACAACAACTAATACATATACAACTACTAGTTCTACCTGTATTACTTTTACTGCTACTACTACTTATGCTACTACTATCGATACCAATACTAATAATACTACTATAACTTTTCTTCTACTACTACTACTACCTATACAAGTACAACTACAACAACTACTACAATTAAAACTAATAATAATACTATCAATACTAAAACAACAACAACAACAACAACTACTACTACTACTACTACTACTACTACTACTACTACTACTACTACTACTACTACTACTACTACTACTACTACTACTACTACTACTACTACTACTACTACTACTACTACTACTACTACTACTACTACTACTACTACTACTACTACTACTATTACTACTACTACTACTTGTGACAATGTGTATATTATACATTTTATTTTATGACAGTATTTATGACAGTGTGTATATATTAAATTTATTTTGTGGTTGTGCTGCAGTCGTGGTAAAGTACACTATCTTACGTAACAAGGGTTATATAGTTATTGTCGAGCCAGGCTTGGCAGTAGTCCTAGCAATGGGCATTATGTTAGATAACAGGCCGGTAATATTTACTGAAGCGTATCTTTGACTGGTAGACTATATATATACGCAGGGGACTGTTCTAACATGGGTCGATCGATTGTAGTTCGCGAGGAGGCGGCTGCAATAGTTAAGAGGCGGTCGATCGATTGTAGTTCGCGAGGAGGCGGCTGCAATAGTTAAGAGACGGTCGGTCGATTGTAGTTCGCGAGGAGGCGGCTGCAATAGTTAAGAGACGGTCGGTCGATTGTAGTTCGCGAGGAGGCGGCTGCAATAGTTAAGAGACGATCGATCGATTGTAGTTCGCGAGGAGGCGGCTGCAATAGTTAAGAGACGGTCGATCGATTGTAGTTCGCGAGGAGGCGGCTGCAATCGTTAAAAGACGGTCGGTCGATTGTAGTTCGCGAGGAGGCGGCTGCAATAGTTAAGGTGACAAATTGCGAGAAGGCAGTTATACTACAATAGTTAAGAGACGGCCGGTGATAAGTTGTGAGAAGGCAACTATACTGCAATACTGAAATTATGGGTCAGTAGAAAGCTGCGTGACACAACACAATTTCAACAATGCCAGAAGCGACTGGCAACCAGCTTGGGATATAACGACTGGCAACCAGCTAGGGATATAACGACTGGCAACCTGCTTGGGCTGTACAGCCGAGAGACTTACAGGCAGCAGAGGGCGAGCTGGGAGTGAGGGCGTGGTCGGTTCAGCGACAGGAAAAGATGGACTGTCTGGGAACCAGTGACACAACTAGGGTGTTGACGACATTCAAGTGTTAGGTGAAGCGTTATCGAGCGATATGTGATCTGCGTTCGAGCGATAATATGAATCGTTTTCACTGTTATTTCATTTTACTTTGAGTGTAGCAGTGTAGCGAGTGTAGCGAGGCGTTGGTTATTATTGATTTTCTTTGCTTTGGTGATTATGAAATTCTATATGTATGTATTGTGTACGATATACATTCAGTAAATTTAACACTTTAACTGGCTATTATAGTACAATGGTATTAATGATTACACGACCATTGCGAGAAGTGTCACACATGGCGAACGCGCCAGGATAACGTGTAATATGATTATGTCTATGACGTACATGATTCTGTTGATGTTGAAAAAAACAGTAGTAGATTACACAGTTGGTTGTTAGTTTATATAAATTATTGTACTTTAATACCATTTCCATTAACACTACAACATTCAATACAACTACCAATACAACTATTATTGCTAATATTTATACTACTAATTACTACTACTACGTAGACAGCAACGGTAACTACTACAACTACAACTATTTTCTACTATTGCTAATATTACTACTACTACGTTTACTCTTATTAATAGTACTAAACATTTTTACTACTAATATTACTGCTATTATTGCTGCTGCTACTACTATTACTACTAATAATAATATTAATACTACTTCTAATACTACTACTACTACTAATACTACTACTACTACTACTACTACTACTACTACTATTACTACTACTACTACTACTACTACTACTACTATTACTACTACTACTACTTGTGACAAAGTGTATATTATACATTTTATTTTATGACGTATCCACTCTTGCAAATTGTGCACGTTGTAGAACTTGTGCACATTTCACAGTTAACAGGACATGCTAAAACCAACCAATATCACAAATGATTATTCCCTGTAAAAGATCCATCACTTGTTTGCATAGACATTGCAATGTTGTAGTTGGTGCAGAAGAAACAATGCCTGAAATTCTACATCAATTTTGCCTTCTTCTACTGCTTCAAATTAATCCATTAATAATCAACTACTTCTAATATCCTTTCAAATATTAATGGTATTGTTAATAACAATACCACTAAAACTACTATTACTAATACAACCATGTTCTTCTTGTAGTAAAACATAAAAAACATTTCACTGCAATTTTGGTTAGTTGTACCAGGGCTTGTATTAATATTGATTTTGGTGAAACTACTGCTATCTGAATGAACCTCAAACATGTTCTTCTACAAAGACAACATCAAGTACTACTTATATTAATAATATTACTTAAACTACTACTATTACTATTAGTATTAGTATTTTATTACTTCTACTACTACTACTTCTACTAATAATGGATCTATTAGTACAACTACCTGAAATACAACTGCCAATAAATCGACTACTGCTACTACTAATATTAAAAATATTACTACGGCTACTACTACTAGTAGAAATAACATTATCACTACTATTCCTATTACTATTATTTCTAATATTAAAACTTCTACTACTAATTCTACAACTACTACAATTACTACTTCTACGTCTACTACTACTACAACTACTTCTTGCTACTTTTATTACTACAACTACTAGTAATACTGAAACTACTACTTCTACTAATGTTACCACATCTGTAACTACCTAATGCACAACTGCTACAACATCTACCACAACTACAATTTCTAACACTTCTAACTCTGCCAATAGGTCTTTACATTTACTACTACCAATACAACATAAATTTATATTTCTTACCGTTACAAACGTTATTTTCCAACTTGTATCCATATGTGCAAACTGTGCAAGTTGCAGGACTGGAGCACACGTCACAGTTAACAGGACATGCTAAAACAAACATTTATCACATTTCAATATTCCCACCTAACATTTCCATTACTTTATATTCTTGTGGTAAAATATTGAAAAACATTCAACGGCAATTATGGTTAGTTGTACCAGCGCTTGTATTAATGTACATTTTGATGAGACTTCTGCTACCTGTATAAAGCTCCGACATGTCCTTCTACATAGACAACATCAAGTACTAATACTATTATTATTACTACTACTACAACTACTAAGTTCTACTACTACTTTAAACATTCTAGTGCAACTATTAATACAAATACCCATTTTATTAATATTTTTACTATTACTACTACTACTACTGCTACTACTAATGCCAATAATACTACTACTAATACTTCTACTAATACTACTACTAATATTTTTACTACTAATACTACTACAACAACTTCAACTAAATCAAGAACAACTGTTTCAACATCTACCTCAAAAGCAATTGCTATTATTACTAACTCGGCGAATAGGTTTTCAAAATTAACTACTACCAATACCACAACAAATTATACTGCTTACCGTAACAAAGGTTATTTTCGAACATGTATCCATACAAACAAGATATGCACTTTGTAGGACTGGTGCACACGTCACAGTTAACAGGACATGCTAAAGTAAACATATATCAAAACTGAATATTCCCCGTAACATATCCGTTTCTTGTTTGCATATATATAGTAATGTTTTTGTTGTTGTAGAAGAAACAATGCCTTCAATTCTACGTCAATTATACCTACTTCTACTGCTACAACTTCTACTACTAAGAACACAAATACAGCTACTGTCATTAATACTACTTTTAATACCAATTCCATTACCACTACAACATTCAATACCACTACCAATACAACTACTGTTGCTTGTAGTTCTACTACTAATTACTATTACTACCTAGACAACAACGGCTACTACTACTACTACTACTACTACTGAAACCACTTTTTCTACTACTGCTAATATTACTAAAATTAGGTTTACTCTTAATAATAGTACTAATAACTTTACTACTAGTATTTCTACTATTATTGCTGCTGCTACTACAAGTACTAATTTTAATACTAATTCTACTTCTTATACTACTACAACAACAACAACACCAACAGCAACTACATCAAGTACAACTGCTTCAACATCTACCTCAAATGCAATTACTGTTGTTACTGACTCGGTGAATAGGTTGTCAAAATTATCTACTACCAATACCACAAAAACAATCTACTACTTACCGTAACAAACGTAATTTTCCAACACGTATCCACTCTTGCAAATTGTGCACGTTGTAGGACTGGTGCACATTTCACAGTTATCAGGACATGCTAAAACAAACCAATATCAGAAATGATTATTCCCGGTAAAAGATCCATCACTTGTTTGCATAGACATTGCAATATTGTAGTTGTTGCAGAAGAAACAATGCCTGAAATTCTACATCAATTTTACCTTCTTCTACTTCTTCAAATTCTTCCATTAATAAACATATATTTCTACTATCCTTTCAAATATTAATGGTTCTGTTAATAAAAATACCACTACAACTACTATTAATAATACTACAATGTTCTTCTTGTAGTAAAAAATAAAAAACGTTCCACTACAATTTTGTTTAGTTGTACCAGCGCTTGTATTAATATTGATTTTGGTGAGACTACTGCTATCTGTAAAAATCTCAAACTTGTTCTTCTACAAAGACAACATCAAGTAATATTTATATTAATAATATTACTAAAACTACTACTATTATTATTAATATTATTATTATTACTTATACTACTAATACTACTGTTACTATTGGATCTATTACTACAACTACCTGAACTACAACTGCCAATAAATCGATTATTACTACTACTAATATTAAAAAATACTACTACGGTTACTACTTATACTAGTAATAGCATTACTACTACTATTCATATTACTATTATTTATAATATTAATACTTGTACTACTAATTCTACAATTACTACTTCTACGTCTACTACTACTACTACTACTACTACTACTTCTACTACTACTACTACTACTACTACTACTACTACTACTACTACTACTACTACTACTACTACTACTACTACTACTACTACTACTACTACTACTACTACTACTACTACTACTACTACTACTACTACTACTACTACTACTACTACTACTACTACTACTACTACTACTACTACTACTACTACTACTACTACTACTACTACTACTACTACTACTACTACTACTACTACTACTTCTTGTTACTTTTACTACTACAACTACTTGTAATACTGCAACTATTACTTCTACTAATAATGTTTCTACTACTGCAGCTACCTCATGCACAACTTCTACAACATCTACCACAACTACAATTTCTAACACTTCTAACTCTGCCAATAGTTATTTACATTTACTACTACCAATACAACATAAATTTCTATTACTTACCGTTACAAACGTTATTTTCCAACTTGTATCCATATGTACAAGTTGTGCAAGTTGTAGGACTGGAGCACACGTCACAGTTAACAGGACATGCTAAAACAAACATTTGTCACATTTCATTATTCCCACCTAACATTTCCATTTCTTTATATTCTTGTGGTAAAATATTGGAAAAACATTCAACGACAATTATGGTTAGTTGTACCAGCGCTTGTATTAATGTACATTTTGATGAGACTTCTGCTACCTGTATTAAGCTCTGACATGTCCTTCTACATAGACAACATCAAGTACTAATACTATTATTATTATTATTACTACAACTACTACAACTACTAAGTTCTACTACTACTATAAACATTCTAGTGCAACTATTAATACAAATACCCATTTTATTAATATTTTTACTACTACTACTACTACTACTACTGCTACTACTAATGCCAATAATACTACTACTAATACTTCTACTTCTACTAATACTACTACTACTACTACTACTACTACTACTATTACTACTATTACTACTATTACTACTACAGCAACTTTATTTATTCAAATCGTCTATCGTCGTAGGCAGTCCGTCCTTGGGTATGTCGCCGCTAAATATCGTCCTGGTGCGCGGCTCCATCGCTAGTAGTCTAGCGATCTTTTAGTGAATCCATCTCAGTAGTCGTAGATGATGTTGCAGCTCTTGTCAATTCCCACACGGACTTGAACTCGGCGTAGGCGATGCCTTTCACAGTGGTCGGCAGCGCGTCACGGGAATGCATTTTGTATCAGATGGAAGCAGGCGCCATCGCACTCGTCGGGGGTCAGGTCATAACGGAAGAAGGTGTAGCCGTACCGGAAGTCGCTGCGAGACAGTCCGTTCCGCTCGTTCTGCCACACCTTACCGGTCGAGGAAAACAGGGTCATGTAGCTCCTGGTGAAGAGGTTGTCGTCGAAATTCGGTTGTAAAGGTTTGAAGGGTATCTGTCCCCCGTCCACGTACACCGCGATTATGTTGATGGCGTTGTACTTGGCGTGAAAGGATTCTTGTCGTACGAACCGTTGTAGGCGTCGTTATCGATGCAGCACAGCACCAGACGTTTCAGGTGCCGATGAACAGGTTCTCGAGCATGTGCGATCGGACGCCCGCGGGAATGGACTACACTTTGCAGTGAACTGACCGCATCGGATCCTTGACCGTGCACTCCTCGAGGACCTTGGTGTGCGCCATCTGCACGGACGGATTCAGCGTTGCCTTCTTTGCAAACAAGGTGGCATTGATGATGTTGTTTCTGCAATCGGGTTGGCCGGCAATGAGCGCAAACACGGTTTCATTGCGCACCGGTCATATATTGACATCGAGAATTTATCCTGCAGAAACAGATCCACGTGGAGACAACCAAACATGTCGTCGACCCGACTCCGTACGATGTTTGCTCGTCGAGCCACGAACCTTGCATTAGCCACGGCACCGTCGTCGATCACGACGGCATTCATGCGAGTGGCCGTGTCCTTGTGCCACAGTTGACTCGTCAGTTGCGTGACCTTGGCATCGGTACCGTAACTCAACAACTTTTCTATGTAGGCACGAAACGCATACGTGTTGGTCGAAGGGGTCACGGGCGTACCGTTCAGGTAGACGTCGATTTGACTGAACAGCGAATACAACCAGTTATTCACCGGGCCCAAGAGATCATCCAAGTCGAGGTCGCCCCATTGACTCCAGTCACCTTCGCCTGTACGTGCAGCATCGTGTTGGCGAGATCCATGTAATCGTATCACGATCCGGGTATCAAGAATTATATCGGTCCACCCGAGTTGAAAGAGGCCATGGGCTGATGTTCCACTATATGGCTGTCGACGATGCTGTTCTGAGTCAGGGGTACGGTAAAGAGATCCAGATCTCTCGTGATCCCGTCGCATGACTGTCTATGCACGACCGCTATCGTCGAATATGTCGGCCTCACCTTTCTTGGCCGTCAGTCTCCTGCGCTGTCTCGCCACTGTAGTGACTCGTTTCTTCGTAGATGCGCGTTTTATAATTTTACGAGGTCGCACACCGGGGGCCATAAGGCCAATCAACAGGTTCTTACCAGCATCCGTGATTGTCTTTTATACTCTGTCCGGACAATACGTCGTTGGCAATGCGCACGCCAGTCTTCAATGCTCCCCTTCCCAACACCACGGCGTTGGGAAGGGGAGCGTTGATGAGTGGCATGGCGATGCGCAGCAGACCTCCAAACAGACTTCCTAGTCCGTGACCTCGTTGCTATCGGGCACCGGTGAAGTAGGGCAGTGCACCACACGCCTGGCGCGCGTTGTAATTCATCTTCAGAACAGTCCGGTCCTGCGTCGTCGAAAATGAAGCGTCACCGTCACTCTATCGTACTCGAATGGCACGTGGCGGCTGGTGTCATCTCTTATATTAATCTCGATCGACTTGAAATGTTTGTATTACAGGGGTACGTAGTGAACGGTTGTGAAACGTTCATATATGGTGACACCGTTAACTCCACGAAACGGGAAACATCGCAACAACGGTGCGGGACTGTCACAAACGATGCGAGGCTCCACAGTATCCGTGTAGACGTAGATTCATTCTATGTTCACCACGATATCGGTGATATCGGACTGAAGGAATCCGGATCACCAGGAATCTGTTTGGCCTGTAAAACCACGCTGGCCGACGGTGTGAGACCAATATCCGTTCCAACTAGGCTCGGGTGGACGTACGTGTCTCTGCTGCTGGTGCTCATGTTGCTGCCGGAGGACTGCGGACCACCGAATGATGGAATCCTAACATGGTTCCCATCGCACTGTGGTAAGGCATGGTGAACTCTGTGCCTGTACAGCGTCATTTTTTTAGTGATGGGGCTGTAACTCAATTTTGCGCGTACCTTATCCGTCTCCATACGTTTCAGCCTTGTTGACATGGTTCATCAATATTTAAGGACTTTTGTAGTACCCAGCCTCTATCCTCACACTCGGGGTTAGACCCAAAGGAACCGTCTCATTTAGAAAAAAACACGTATCGTCCGCTCCTATGTTGTACCAAGTATGTGGGTACTGTATGTATATCAGCCCGCACTCCCACTCACCAGACATATCGATACGTTGAGGCAAGACCGTTATGTAATGTGCCAATGTATAGTCGGGAAACATCTTTATGGAAGCGTTGCTAGGCAGCCTCAGGTAGAAATCAGTCGCCATTGCGTCTCAAATTGGGATTGGGTAGCAGGTAACTCGACGAACTACTCAACAGGGCCGTCCACAGATTAGAATTCTTGTGACCGGTCGTCAGGTTGTAAAAGCTTATCAAGATGACCGTGTACAAGATGATGACTTGACACAGAAATACGATCTCCTCTTTTAGGACACACGGTATCGAATAGATGCCAAGGTGTGTTGTCGTTGTCGCACTGCGCGTCAGTACTCTCTTCTGCGTTATATTGCTCTTCTTCTACTTCTTATATGACGGTGATGGTGAAGGCCTCTGTTGTCGACTCGTCTGTCATCGCTTTAATGAAGCGGCGACAGACGCGCGGCTAGTCTTTATAGTTGGCGAGCGCCTTGGCATCGATCCAGCTGTTGAATTTGGACGGGTAGCCATACCATTTCACAAAAGCCTCCGTTCGTCTGCCCACATTGCGTCGCGCAGTACCGATTCCACGCGATACACTTTATGGGCGGGTACCGACACCTTTTGCAGATCCGTATCGTAGAAGGTTCCGTCCAACACTTCACCGATATCGTCCATCAATCGGTACACGGGCAGATCGGAGGGATGAACCTCGTGCACAGTGAATATCTCTTCCCTCCAATTCGACATGTAGCGTTTTTTTGGAGCAACATCTTAACCTTGCTTATGCACACGCAATTCGATACACATAACTTGGGTACGCCCTTACCATCGTGACCGTACAGATGCTGCTACACCTCTTCCAGATTATTCGCACTCACCTGTGACGGAGTCATGCCGATGATGCTTTGTGGTGTGTCGTACGACTGCACAAAGTCCTGAAGGACGTCCACGTATCGCCACGTCTGGTGTTTCATCAAGTATCGCCACATGCGCGTCTTCAACGTTCGTTTGAATCTTTCGACGATGCTCGCCTTCGTCTCCTCGTTGTGAGTGGAGAAGTGATGGATGCCGTACTTCTACAAAAGAGCCTGAACGGAACGATTTAGAAATTCAAGTATTTTATCTGTTTGCAACGTCTTTGGCCAGCCTTTGGTGAACGTACTTTTCAGCTCAGTCACCAGCGACGCCGCGGACTTGTTCTTCAGCGGAACGCACAAGGCCGCTTTCGTGAAGACGTCGATCACCGTGACGAGAAAGGTCGTACTGTCGTTGTAATTTTTCAAATTAGACAAGTCGACGAGATCGGCCTGCCATTGCTGAAGTCGTCCACCCAAAACGAAGCGTCGTCTCTTGAAACGAGTTATAACGTGTTTGTGTAGGGTATAGGCGTCCTGTTCATGGCTACCATTCCTCGTCGACTTTCCACGGTACGCGCGTGACGCATCGCAAGGCGTTGAGTCCGTCGTAACTTACCACCCTCTTCGGGTCGAAGAAGACCCTTTTGAGTTGTTGATTATTCAGTTCCATTAATATACGTCCGGTGCGTTGGCGGTGGTGGTGACGTTGACTCCGTAGCACTGTTCTTGACGAGTGACGCGTACGGTGACGTATAGTAGGACATACACTGCCAGTCCCACAATGATGCTGATGGACAGACAGTCCATAAATCTTACCTCGAATAGGGTCTGTTGAATCAATTGTTCGATTGCAACATGTCCGAACATGTAAAGTCGACCGCAAAGTATCGCAACGACTACGGAACAATACGTGTCATGTGGATCGCTGACCGCTGCGCACACTGTGCTATGGACATGTACCGCACCGCTTTAAAAGTCTTCCCAACAAGCCAATGACGCCAAAGCCTTGCGCCGTTCCGAGGGTGGAGTGAGCATCGAATGATCGAATGAACTAGGAGCTCATATTTCTCCCTCCCGTGCCCCCGCCCCCACCCCCGCCCCCGTCCCCGCCCGCGCAGCTGCTGGCATCGACTCGGCCACTGCTACCAACCATACCGGTTCTTTGATATGTTTATCGGACAAGACGTTGTACCCCTGCAACACCTGATTATACAATGTTACTTTAGTCCTGTCGTCGAGCTCCTTTCTATGTAGGATGGGCATCATCTCATCATCGAGATTTTGCACCTTCTTACCTAGGGTATCCGTCGGGGGTGGTTGTGAGCGAAGGGTATCCAGCAGTCGCGGGTCCACCAATGCCATATTGCGTGCGTGTTCCATCTCTACTTCTTGAGCAGCACCTCTCGGAGCAAGGGTAGAAAGAGCGAACTTGTCAACGGCACTAGGACGGGCGATAGGAAGCCCCGCTCTCACCCTAACCGACCTGCGGTTGAAGTAAGATGCGTCTCCTCCTAGCGGCGGGCGCTCGTCTCTGAGACAACTCGCGTAATTTAATTATGTATTTGCTCAAACGCAGCCTTTGTAATTCAGTCAAAGGAAAGTTTTTTTCAATATGTTGTAGGCACACTCGGCCAACGCACAAAGAAGATCGTCGTCGGCGTTGGAGACGATGGCTCTTCTCAGTTTGGTGCTCTTGTATCTATTCAGCATTTGTATACATAAAATGTGTATCTTCACTAGTTCAATCATGGTGCGAATGAAGAGACGAACCAAGCACTCGGACTTTTTTATATCTTGGCAAGTAAACGTGCTGAACACCGTCGTCTGGAAAGATGGTCGTGCGCAGATGCATATCATGGGGCGTGTCCTGTTTGAGATCGACCAATAGATAACGGAACGGTACCGACGTGGCGTCTTTGAACGCCTCTTGCACGAACGTTACGCGCCCCGGACACATCTTCCGAGCCAAAGTGCGCAATTTGTGCGTCACGAGGATTCTTGATCACCACCATGTACTGAAAGTTCAGGCTGATGATATGATTCTCCTTGTTTGGGGGGAACAGGTTTTGTACGAGTTACAGCACGGAGAACGTGTGATAGATTCATGTCTTCCTGATAAAGAGCTACGCGGCCATAGTCCTTGCTGTCTCGTGTAGACTGGAGAATTGTTGACAATGCGTTCAGAGTGGATATGATCCAGCGGACTAGCAGGCAGGTTTATAAATAACTGCCGGTCGTGATGGCGCGCAATTATTATCTCTGCCGCAGCAACCGTTGGTCGACCGTTGTAGCGCGCACAGCCCTGTCTGGGCAAACGTGGTATGCGATACCGTTATCCACGCCGCCCTTCGCTCGATAATCTAACTAACTCGCGGCACTTGCGCGTGCCTGTTTCGCTGAATCTGGGGGTTTCGAATGAACTGTCGTACTTGCATGATAATGTCATCAAGAATATTCTGCCTTGTTTCCACAAACGGTTTTCTGCCACTTCTCTGACATGTTTATTACACTGCATTTATTTATAACGGATCTGTTATTGTTCTGTGTGGCTAACGTCGGCAGCTTGCTTTATTTTCTAGATATAATAACAAATGTGTTTTTGTTCCATTGTTTTGTTGAATACTATATAAGAGGGCCAAGAAAGGTAATTTATTTGCAACTCATTCAATTGCGTATCTGCTGCTGCTGCTGCTGCTGCTGCTGCTGCTGCTGCTGCTGCTGCTGCTGCTGCTGCTGCTGCTGCTGCTGCTGCTGCTGCTGCTGCTGCTGCTGCTGCTGCTGCTGCTGCTGCTGCTGCTGCTGCTGCTGCCGCTGCAGAAATGCTGTTTTGTCTGTTCTCGGATTTTATGTTGTTTTATGATGAAACTTGGACCGCTCTGTTTCTTACTAAAAAACGACGGCTGTGCTAGTGACTAGCATAGTCCAAAAAATTATCTCGTTGTTAGGTGACGGCTAGTGTCTCTTTTCATATTAGAGTCTCACTCAGATATTCGTTTCCTTGCAGTATTCATCGGGTCCGGTGGGCTGACGTCATGATCGAGTTGGTGTATGGGACCACTTCGTTCCGCATCGATGAGGGCTACTGCGACGATCAGCAATAAAACTGGACCATCGCAGAGAATGGTATCGCGCAATGGCCGAATTGACATGTATAACATTACCAGTTGGAGCGTACGACGCGCGTCTCCAAAGACAAGCCGCGTTGATTGATCGTAGATGAAGGTCTCCGCCAGACGTTCGCCCCTTCCGCCGCCACCACTGCTCCCTTACGTCGGATGACTTCTGACCCCTATTACAGGACTCCTTGACCACTCCCAGTACTTTCGTCGCTAGGGAGCACTGATGTCGATCTTGTAGTACTACATCCGATAGGGGCGCTGATATCCTGTCAGCGATATTACACCTCTTTCCCTATAATCTCACACTGGAAATATCATCCGGACTTGAACATCACTCACGTGAAAACAGGGAACATTACTTGCGACAAATTCCTCACATATATATTTTAATAGAAAACGCGTGGCAATAATGCGCCTGGGCGATAATGGGTGATAATGGGAATGGGCACGAATGCGAAGAACAAATTAATAAACTAATCATCCGGTTCTTTTTGATTCTTTTTAAATTTAGATACTACATTTCACAAAGATTATTTAGTTTTCAATATGGTTTATATCTCTAACGATTAATGAGTATTTTGTAATGTGATTTTGCTTGTTCAATTTACGAAAACTAATCACACGAATCCTGAAAATGATGACGATTGCGACAGTTTGTTTTCCTCTTTAGAAATAAATCAATGTGAAGCCACGTATCAATATAAAATATAAAACATTATAAATGTGAGAACGAGTGCTTCCTGATGTCCAATCTACATTCTTTACTAATTTTACCTCGTGTCCTCTAGTTCTGCTATCCTTCTTGAGTGAGAAAACATATTTATATCAATATTAAAAACTTCTGATCTCCTCTTAACCTCCTTGTCTCTAGAGTTGTTAAATCACATTCTTTCAGGCGTTCTTCATAACTAAGGTCTCTCAGTTCTGGAATCATTTTAGTTGCTCTCCTTTGTATGCGTTCAAGCGTATCTATATCCTTCTTACGATATGGTCTCCATGCTTGAATACAGTATTTTAAATGAGGTCTAACTATTGCTTTATAAAGAGGTATAATTAACTTTTTTCCCTTGTATGTTATGTTTCTTCTAATAAATCCAAGAATTTGATTACCCTTTGAAGCTGCAATACCGCACTGCTCTGAAACTTTCATATCAGCGCTTATTGTAACTCCTAAGTCCTTTTCTTTTACAGTAGTACCCAGAACAGTATCTCCCATTTTATAATTTACATCCAAGTTCCTATGTCCTGTATGTAGGCATTTACATTTCCCATAATTAAACAACATCTGCCATTTCTCAGACCATTTCACTAATCTGTCTAGGTCGTTTTGTAAATGTTGTTTATCACCATCAGTATTAACCTTTCTAAAAAGTTTTGTGTTATCCGCAAATTTCAGTCCGTTACTTGTTATACTGTCGTCCAAGTCATTGATACATATTAAGAATAATATAGGTCCTACTACTGATCCTTGAGGTACTCCACTCAAAACCGATTTTAATAACTTCTCCATCTACTACAACTCGTTGTCTTCTGTCAGTCAGCCATTGTTCTATCCAGTCAGTTATGCTATCCCCGATACCATGGGCTTTTAATTTATGCAGTAATCTTTTATGTGGCACTTTGTCAAAAGCTTCCTTAAAATCTAAGTAGATAATATCTACTGGCGATCCCTCGTTTATCCACTTAGTGATTTCTTCCAAAAAACATAACATATTCGTTAAGGATTGACTTTCGTCGTTAGATCTGATAAGGCTCAAAATAGTGGATCAATGGCGACAAAGTTTAGAATTTCATGATGGGCGAAAGAGTTTTCAGCGTTTTTGTTTTCATTACAATTAATGTTTGACCAAATATTAAGTATATGTATAGCTTGTCTAATGATTTTACAAAGGGTACATACAAAAGTTGCACAAACGAGCTAGCATGTTGCAATGGATACTAAGTAGGTTTGATTTTTAAAAAAAAATTTAAAGGAGGTTGGCCAACAAATCGAATCCTGGCATAAGTATGATATTGTATATTACATTTTACACTTAACCATTGATATTGTGGTTTAAGAGTGTAATATACAGGGCAGGTATATCTACAATAACAAAACACTTTGTTATAATCAATGAAGGTGAAGCACACTATCTATTGTAATCAATAAAGGTGTAGTTCAGTATTTACTGTAATCAATAAAAGTGTAATACAGTTTTACCTTAAGATAATCAATTAAGCCTTTGAAAATAAATATTATCCTGCCTGTTCTTCTCCGATGATAAATTTATTATATCTAAATATTGTTTTAATATGTTATTTAATACAGCTGTGACCAATATGCCCATACAGATTGTAGTGGTTGTACTTCTTTAATTATGTGCATTTACTAAATAATCTGTTTGTTATAAATATAAATTGGCTTAATAAATCAACCAGTTCACGACTTAGGAATAACACCTAATTCTAAGAACTAATTTAACAATGCTGTAAATGCTGGTACCTTCGTAAAAGTGGAATAGCTAAGACAGTAATTACTTAATACATCATAACTTGTTGTTTTTTAAACTAAGTGTAACGTTTAATACTTCTTCGTCAGCAAATGGAACATTAATTAAGTAATTGGCTTCAAAACCGTCATCATCATTTGCATCATAACTGTTCATATGTCTAAAGTAAGATTTTTGACAGCTGTAGGAGAGACTGGGGCATCTATTCTGTTTCAGCATATCTTCAGTGAGTTGTTGTTTCTCTGGCGAGTCTGTCAAGATACGTGATCGACCACGTTTTCTTTCTTTAACACGTTATGTTCGTGGTTTTACTTTCGGGTAAGGTCTGACGTCTCTTGGCGAGTATTGCAACGAATCTGTCGTTGGCCTTTCAAGTTGCCGAGGGACATGATACGGTGCTGTTTGCTGTTTTGGTTCAGGAGGCTTTGTTGTCTGTTACAGGAGGAAGCGCTTCATTTTCACCTGGTGCAGGTTGGTCTGTCACCGTAGATGCAAGTAATTCGTCTTCACCAAAGACATCTTTGTTGAAGGGGAACACACCACTTACTCGGAATACCGACTGAATGAATGCTGGCATGAACACTTTGGGATATGCACACTCCGATATAGCAGCGATGTTCTAAATCGTGATTGGTTTGGCAGGGTGGCTCAGCATCCATTCGTTGCATGCTGAGTTGTAAAGTCGTTTGAAAGGCCCAAATACTAAGATTAGCGGAGTGGTGTTTTTAGTTGCATTGATGCATGCGAACATTGTATGACGCAGATGTGGAGATGTGATCTGCCCCTTTCTCACGTCAGGACGGCGGAACAATCGTTTCGTTCCGCAAAGCATGTACAAATGCCACTTTATTGGTTGCCTTTGTAGACACATTGCTGAATTTGTTTAAAGATCGAAAAGTTCATTTTCTTCACTTTTATTCGTTTTCAATTCAAATATAGCTTGGCCGTCTAAACGAATATTGGCATGTTTTGCTAACGTATGGCGGGACAGATCTAGGTTAAGAGCATATCGATGAATGGGTTACAACTTGTTTCACTGCATCCAGCATGACCTCATCTAGCGTGTCACCGCGGGGAGTTTTATGTTCGTACGTTTCCAATGTATAAATGCCCGTTCACGCTCATATAATATAATAAAAAAAATTAACAATATACTAAAACATTCATTAAAATAACCAAGGCCTACTACTAAAGGTCAAATAACCAACATACTATTATATTAAAATGCATTAACATAAAACCGTTTTTCTTGCTATGTAGGTATTGCAATACAAGATGTACACACATCTCATACCGGGCCTACTTGTAATGACAACATTTTAAAGTAAAACGTTTAGTGCATTACTAGAATCAAGTCTGACTTACCACGACCATAGCGCCAGGGGCACGACGTAAACTAAGTGGAAGAGGGTGGTGCCCCATCCATCACCTATCAGTTATATAATGTGGTTAATATACAGCTTTACTAGAATCAAGTCTGACTTACCATGACCATAGCGCCAGGAGCACGACGTAAACTAAGTGGAGGAGCGTTGTGCCCCACCCATCACCTATCCGTTATATAATGTGGTTAATATACAGCTTTACTAGAATCAAGTCTGACTTACCATGACCATAGCGCCAGGAGCACGATGTAAACTAAGTAGAGGAGGGTGGTGCCCCATCCATCACCTATCAGTTATATAATGTGGTTAATATACAGCTTTACTAGAATCAAGTCTGACTTACCATGACCATAGCGCCAGGAGCACGACGTAAACTAAGTGGAGGAGGGTGGTGCCCCACCCACCACCTATCCGTTATATAATGTGGTTAATATACAGCTTTACTAGAATCAAGTCTGACTTACCATGACCATAGCGCCAGGGGCACGACGTAAACTAAGTGGAGGAGGGTGGTGCCCCACCCACCACCTATCCGTTATATAATGTGGTTAATATACAGCTTTACTAGAATCAAGTCTGACTTACCATGACCATAGCGCCAGGAGCACGACGTAAACTAAGTGGAGGAGCGTGGTGCCCCAACCATCACCTATCCGTTATATAATGTGGTTAATATACAGCTTTCACTACTATTATCAGCAAGCAGAACGTTAAGTAGATTAGCTAAATATTAACAACTCATAGCAATACGTTCCTTATTTACCAATGCAATGCTGCAATATAAACTTAGCCGTCGGAATTACTGTTGCTGCTCCAAAACTACTCAATCTTTTTAAACAAAGTAACGTCATCGTTCTCAAACTCACGGCCAATGAGCGCGGTATGATGCAGGCTAAAATATCGCGTCATGAACCTCAGTTACCGTAAATTTTACAAATTACATCCGGTGAGTACGGTGCCCCAATGAGTATGGTGCCCCATTGAATATGGTGCCCCTATGAATACGGTGCCCCAATGAGTATGGTGCCCCAGTAGGAAACAGTTTTAATTGATATGTTTTTATCAAAAGGTAAATATATATTGTACTACACCTATTGTACTACGCTTATTGATTACAGTAAATACTGTATTACACCTTTTTGGATTACAGTAATACGCTTGATACTGTAAATGTAGCTGCCCTATATATTAAACGTTTAAACCACAATATAAATATTCAAGTGTTAAATGTATTATACAATATCAAACTTAGGCCAGGATTGGTTTTGTTGGCTAATCTCCCTTCAATATTAAACTTAGGCCAGGTTTTGTTGTTTACCATTTTCCTGAAAGGTTCCTTCTCAAGTCGATTTTGTTGCTAGAAAAAATACTTAATATTTCGTTATACATTAATTGAAATTAAAATTCGAAATGTTCACCGTTGGTGAAATATCGTAACTTTGATATGTGATCGGTGAGAGGAAGGAAGTCACGCCCATGGTCGGTGAGAGGATGGAAGCCACCCCCAAGGTCGGTGAGAGGATGGAAGTCACCCCCATGGTCGGTGAGAGGATGGAAGTCACCCCCATGGTCGGTGAGAGGATGGAAGTCACCCCCATGGTCGGTGAGAGGAAGGAAGTCACGCCCATGGTCGGTGAGAGGAAGGAAGTCACGCCCATGGTCGGTGAGAGGAAGGAAGTCACGCCCGTGGTCGGTGAGAGGAAGGAAATCACGCCCATGGTGGGTGAGAGGATGGAAGTCACGCCCATGGTTGGTGAGAGGATAGAAGTCACGCCCATGGCCGGTGAGAGGATAGAAGTCACGCCCATGGTCGGTGAGAGGATAGAAGCCATGCCCATGGTCGGTGAGAGGATAGAAGTCACGCCCATGGTCGGAATTGATCCGTACAGTGTTTACCTTTTGAGATATCCACTATTTTGAGCCTAACCAGACCTAACGACGAAACTCAATTCTTTTGATGATTTTATCAGAAATAGCCGTTTTTATATTACATAGTTAGCGGGTGTTACATAAATTACATACTACATATTAGGACATCAACGAACCGGTTTTGTGATAGGCTAACTAAATAAAGGATGTAGTTTTAGAGACACGGAAAGTGTTGTTATGAATTATTACAATAGTTTGACTATGGTTTCTGATTTCATTACCGACAAACGTCAGACTATAATAGCCTCTTATATAGTGTTCCTGGTTTGATCTTATATAGTATTCCTGGTGTTATCGTATATAGTATTCCTGGTGTGATCAGCGAGTCTTCGAATAACTCATCTGTTGTCAAAGCATTTACTGCCAAAGTGGTCCATTCAACCAGCTCCACGACTGATGCCACATCAGTCATCTCAGCATGGAGAATTCAACCAGCTCCACACCTGATGCCACATCAATCATCTCAGCATGGAGCATTCAACCAGCTCCACACCTGATGCCACATCAGTCATCTCTCCATGGTACATTCAATTGGGAGGCAGAAGAAGACCAGCCCCTGCATGAAGCAGATTGTCGATAAAGAGAGCATTACACAATTATAATGTAGCAGTATTCTACTGATCACCCCGCCACACGGAGGGGCACAGCGGTCAGCACAGGGCATGCCCCCTTGCCCCGGACTAACTGTCTACATGTAGATTAGGGACTGTATAACTTGTCCAAGAACATTGTTTCTCAGCCACGCTGGTGATTATATGTATATTTGTCATTTAATATCAAATGAAGCCAACTATTGATGTTTGGTATTTTACATAACGGCTTCGTTTAATTTCATGTAACACAGAACTATAAAACACGTGCTTAGCTGACCGTTTGTAGGTCAGTACTAACTAACATTCTCTCTAATGGGAAAAGAAATATTGACCGTCCCATCCTAAATGTAGTGTGACCTAATTTGTTGACACAGTCGTGCGGCCTGTCAGGGATGTATTGGCTCGTTGAACTCTTCGTTGACCTGATGACGTAGTAAACAGTTTAGTCTTAGACTGGATGTGCCATTTCGTTGTTGTAGCACCTGTCATGGAGCCCAATCTGTGCAGCCAACGTGCTCTCAAAAGACAGGTGGTCATGCAATACAGGTTGTTGAGAAAGATAACACCGTGATGCGCTGTCCGTCCGTCAGATGTGCCGCTTAACTATTAAATCTGACAAGAAAACGCACTTGTTTTACTGGTGCGACAACCGTGAAGTGTTAACAACGGTTTCAACTAAAAGAACACTTGTGTTTTTATCTGAAAATAATGTTCGCGATCTAATGTTGTTCCACCGACTTTCGACCATCGATATGTTCCGTTCGTTCCTACCAGGCGAACACATTGTTTGTCATGTTGCACTATCCGCAAATAGTTCTTATCAACAGCAAATAAAGCAGTCATAATATATTAGTGTAGACAGTAAAAGGTACGTTCTTACATAGCGCATTATACAGTCCTAGGGACTGTTCAAAGCGCTTGAAATTTTCAGTCATTCAGGGCCTAATTTTTTTGCGTACAAAAATCGTATTGTCGTCAACATAATACGGTAATGTATGTGGACGTTGGTCGAAGTTCCTCATTGCATGTGCATTACTGCTTGGATCATTCCGTATCCGTTGGCATTGTTGAGGCAGTCCGAGTCAACTTGTCACCCCGTTGTAGCGCAAGTCATGTGTTCGCTTCTATTTATGTTAAATCCTTTAATGAATGCTCATCAATGTTTAGCCTTTTAAGCCGGTTGGAAAAACCTTACAATATACTTTTTGTGAATTATTTTCACACTTTTATTTATTATCGAAGTCCATTGATTAAACATTGGATTGATCAATGTATGCTTTTAATTCATGATGTTTGTACTTTTATACAATTATAATTTTTATCCTGACTTATTATATATATTTTTTACTACACGTCATGTATGAATATATACATATATATATATATATATATATATATATATATATATATATATATATATATATATATATATTTATCATTACATGTACCTCTATTGTTCAACATGTGTGTATATTTATGTTTTTTTACTTGTATGTATATATATATATATATATATATATATATATATATATATATATATATATATATATATATATATATATATATATATGGGTTCTTGCGTGAAATAAAACATTATTATTATTATTATATTGTAGTATTACTATAATTAATATGTAGAACAATAATTGTTGCCAAGCTGTCCACCAGAGGCGCTATTCGTCTCACCAAATTGTCCAGATTGACATTACACTTAAGATTGCTAAAGAACCACGACTGTGCGAAGCTTTCTGTACCGTCAAAACGCAAATCAAATTACTTGTAAAAAGCGGCATGTACACCTGCATGTATTCATGTACGTGCTCAAGCATGCTTGCCTACATGCAAGCAAGCGTTCACTAACGGGATATAACTAATCGAGCACAGCGTCTCGATATCTATGCAACGGCAAAGTCACTGATGGATACAACAAACGGCAGCGTCGACGCACACATGTCAATATGTCACGATCAAAATAACATAGATTATTAGTCTTTCCACGCCGCCCTGCGCAGGCCCGACTTCCAACCAAAGAAAAATAGAGCAAATACAACTAAGAAAAATAAATAACTTATATATTTACAGAGACAAGTTAATTTTTACGTTGTAAGCCTGTGCATTAGAGAAGGTTGGCAGGTTCGTGTCGTGCGCAGTAGATGTTTACATGTTAAGCTCCGACTTCTTGTTTTACGGACTCATGTGTAATTGCTGAATGCCATGAATTTATAATGTTTTATATTTTATATTGATACGTGGCTATACATTGATTTATTGATAAAGAGGGAAACAAACTGTCGCAATCGTCATGATTTTCAGGATTCGTGTGATTAGTTTTCGTAAATTGAACTTGACAAAAACGGGCGCACGTGTTTTCGCAAACAAAATCAAATTGTAAAATACTCAATTAATCGTTAGATATATAAACAACATATTCTTTGTGAAATGTAGTATCTAAGTTTAAAAAGAATAAAAAAGAACCGGATGATTAGTTGTTTAATTGTTCTTAGTATTCGTGCCCATTCCAGACTATCACCCAGGCGCATTATTGCCGTGCGTTGTCTGTTAAAATATATATGTTGATTTTGTCGCAAGTAATGTTCCCTGTTTTCACGTGAGTAGTACACAAGTCCATTTGAATGATTAAGAAAGGCCCCATGTTTAGCAGACTACTAAAACTATTTTTTTGGGAAAACCCGTATGATATATCCAGTGTGAGAGTATAGGGAAATACATTTAATATCACATGACATCAGCGCTCCCTATTGGAGTAGTACTAATCGAGCGGCATCAGCGCTCCCTAGCGACGAAAGTACTGGTCTAGGAGTGTTCAAGGAATATTGCAATAGAGGTCAGAGGGCATCCGACGTAAGGGAGTAGCGCCGGCAGCGTGAGCGAACATCATTCATTATCAGGGATCAAAGGGCCTGACAGCATCATTCTTTAACAGGGATCAAAGGGCCTGACAGCATTATTCTTTAACAGGGATCAAAGGGCCTAACGAGGAAACGAGAAACGAACAAAACACGGTATCGTATGAGTGCTCGCGTATGTTTTATTATATAAACAGTGTGTCATCATATTGTAAGATACATGTCTCCCTCTTCTTGTCTTCTTCGGGGCCGCACGCAATTGTCCAGGAGGCATTTCTCACAACGAAAGATATTTTGATTGTCCGTCGTTTTTGTGCTCGCCAGGTCGAGATTTTAACTGAATTTGTACTCACTCGACCAATGAGTACATAGAGTACTACAGAAGTGTAGTCAACGCATTGTTCTCCAGGTTCGAAACGATTTTAATCTTGTACATCAGACGGCTACGTACATAGTAGCGATATAATCATTCACGGTAACAAATATAAAAATAACAGTGAAGACATCTATCACTGTAAACCGTAAAGAAAAGTAGTGAATTTAAACATCACTTAAAATGTATACAGACTCTTAAAGTCTAGAAGATTTGATAAGTTAATTCTGACTGGACATTTTAAATTCTAATGCTAAAGCAGGTATGGCCCGCCAGGACCACCCTTACTGAAAATTTGGATGCCTAAAATTCAGCATGACTACACACCTCAGTGTGAATTTAAAATAGTCTTGCCGCCCCCTTGTAAACGCTCCTCCGGGGTATTTATACTCCCAGTTTTCCTAAATCAGACGCCGTCACTAGAGGCGCTGTGATTGCTTAAATACCCAATACGCTTTACTATTGTTCAACTTGTTAAATCCACCCACCCTCTCAACCGCTGGACAATGACGTCTGCCAGTCTTGCTTGCCCAGTTTGTAAGTTAAACTTTTGAACTCTTGGAGCTGGGCCAAATTCATTGTTCCCAGGGCTCCTTCTCGATTCCCCAATTACGTTGTCCCTCGGGTCAGAGCAATTTAGCAAATGTCAGGATTAAAGGGAAAGCTGAAGTGTCTAAACAGTACCATCA